>OY804520.1:8400547-9600547 GCA_963680855.1 Lepeophtheirus nordmannii
CTTTGAGTTCATAAATTAGAGAAACATCAATTGCAAAAACCATTTGTATTTATTTAGGGTAGACGTCATCATTTATAAAAGGCATCCTTTATTTCTTCATTGTTTCAGTAGGTTTCACTCTCTTCTTTCTTTAATCACACACAAAAATTTACTCAGCATTTGATTATCAACTGTCAATTATTCTATTTTCTACGACTCTTGTCATTTCTTGAATGGTTGAATAGAGCAATGTGCAATGCCTGTGCTGATTTCATCCTTACAATTTATTTTTGAAGAATACTCCCACAGTTTCTTGGGTGCGGGAACAAGGGAGTCAAGGGGTCATTGGGGGGGGGGGGTTAAAAATAAGGACTCGGCACATTATACATATTGAGAAATAAAAATACCTTACATTTTGTCATTGGTTTAGGCTCTCTGTTCACACCACTAAAACCAGCTCCCACTTTTTACAGAGCAATAACAATGAAGGTTACAGCCCTATCTTGCATACCTAATTCATTAGAAATTATTTTTGTAACTTGCTACTACTCCTACTTATGAATTGGCTCTGATCACCCTTGGAAATTACGAATTGATTTTGGAAAGGATTGTATCGGTCCCACAATTTTAATGCCCTATCTTAAATACTAAGGACGCATTCGGATTAGACATACTAATTTTGAATGAGTGTAGTTGGTCGGATTAGACGCATAAAGCTATCTCATGGAATTATGACATCATTTTGTGACGTCATTATCTATGTACATATATACATACTTATGGCTTAGTCTTTTATTAAGAGAAAGTCGAGTTGAGGAACATTCATGACATTTTTTGTTCACTGTACTACAAAAAACATGAATCAGCTGGCTTTTTTAGACAAATATATGGCCTTTGAATTTATGCCATATTTGATGAAGAAATCAGTTTTTAATCGTCAGAATATGATGTGATGTTAATCATTTCTTTCATCATTTTATCCTCCATGTCATTCTTCATTTACTGTTCAACACTAATTAAGTCTGCAAACAATGTTCTATTGTAAACTTTTTTTTTTTAATTTGAAATGAATTTCAAGGACCAATAAAAGGGACTGATTTTACGTTCTGCTAGAATTTTATTTTTGGATCTGTTGTTCTTTTCCTTTTTGTAAAAAAGATTGAGTGACTAATAGATATCTCAAATATATAAGATCTTCTATATCATAAGTATCATCATATTGGATATTCATTTGATAATGGCATATCTATTTATTTATTTTTGTTTATCATTCCCAATGGATAATAAAAAAGTGCTTAATTCTATGTCAAAATAAATCAAATAATAATAATTACTAATTTGTATACATGTATGTACATAAATAATTTCAGAATATCATTTTTTGTGTAGACATGATATAAGCACATTCAATGTATGTATGTAGATCAACTCTGTGGAAGGGATAAAATCATCAAATGAATAATAAAAATGAACAACATGATGATAGGATCTAAAAAAAAAAAAAAAGAACGAAAAACAACAACAACAACAACAACAATGTTTTCTTAATGTAGAATGAATACATGACACGCTAACACATATATTTCAATCATCTTTTTAAGATGATACATATATTATAATAGAGGGAGGGGGGGAGTAGAGTTGAAGAAGTTTTAACTCCTAATAAAAGTATCAACGGAGCACACGATTAAACTTTCCATTCATTGAGAGATGAAACAATTCAAATATGTTGTCTAAAACTAAATGACGTCATCATGTTTTCGACCCATTTTTAAAAGAGAAAAAAAAAAAATGACTTCATTCTACGACTCCTACTCACCGCCCATTATGGCTTCTTTTTATTGTATTTTTTTTTCTTTCTCCAATTTAGTCGCCTATTCAAATAGATGGCTATTATTACATACATAGTCTTCAAAGGAACTACAACATAAACATGGATTTTTATTTAAATAATAGTTTTTTTCTACATATGTATGTATGTATATTATTATGAATATGTATGTATGTATGTATGTATGTAAGAGCGTACATCCTTTAATTTATGAAGTATATTGGAAAATATGAAAATTTATAAATATATGTATAATTTTGTGTTTATATAACTATGAAATCATGAATCATTTGAGTTATAAATATATATTTAACTTTTAGCTCTTTCTTTGTATTTAATTTATTGTCTATAATAAATTAAGATTTGAATTAGAGAATCCATTAAAGTACTTATATATATATATTATGGTTAAGTTATTATCCAAAGCAATTAATTTTCTATAATATGTTTCTTTTTTTTAAAAAAAATAAGTAATTGGGTCTTGTTTTGTTGTTGTTATTATTAGTAGTAGTAGTAGTATTCAGAAGCCTCAAAACTTGGAAATGAATGAATGAAAAACATCATTTAAATAAATTTATGGTGCAAGGCAGTTGTATAAAGTGAGAACTCTAGGTTTTATGCCAATTAACATGTGGAAAAATATATTTTATTAATCATTTTTGTATCTAAATACATCTCATTCACATTTTGCTAATCTCTGAAAGTGAATTGAAAATTGGATTGAAAGGTAACAATTTTCAATAGTCAGTCTGGAGCACTCTTTCTTCCTCATTTCAACAATAGTGTGATGTACATATGTAATTCTCAAGATTCAACTTTATCTCTAGACCCTCAACTATTCCTGGTCTTTTTCTGAAAAAAAAAATAATAAGCTATCTTGATCTCAACATCCCGTCAATAGCTTGATTTCCCTCTCATGACTAAGAGGACCAAAGCAACTCAACTAAACCATTTTCATGAATTATCTCTTTTTTTATATATTGGTCATAGTCTTATGTGACGTGGTCTTGATCCCAACACTTCATATTTCTACTAGTCTTGTCCCCATCCACAATATATTATGCCAAAAAACGAACATCAGCTCTGCATCCAAACTCGTCAATTTAGCTTTTTATTTTCTACTTATGCATATCTTCCCATAATAACTATCACTAATTTTCACATTTCGACTCAATGTGTACTGGCAATAATCCACCCTATTGTTCATATCAATCATCAAAAAAATGCATTTCCCTATATTCAAAATAAGGGAATGTAAAAACTACATATATGTAGTCCGTGGAGATTTAGGTATATCGTGTATCGACATCAGTATTGACCAGTACTCAAGACTACAACATCAATATTGTGTAAGGCTATACTTTCTAAATTTAATGTATGATCTCCCGCCTTCAACCCTTCAGATATCATAAGAGCATCAAGAGACAACACCCAACCAACCATTGTAAAAAAAGTATGAAAATAATTTTATCTTTCTATTTAAAGATATTTGTTGGAAATGTCTTCATCTTTACTTTTAACAAAGTTAAGGAAAACGTTGTATTGGAAATAGTACATGATATTATGTGTTTTTGTGGCTACTTTGGAGATATGTTGTGTACAAGTGATAACTTAGTTATACAAATATCCTGTACCAGTTACAAACAAAAACTGTAATAAAATATATTAAGTAAAAAATACAGAAGGAGAGATCGAGAACGTTTCTCGAACATCAAAAAAGCTAAGCCATTAAATTCACAGCATAATTATATATAATATTATAATGGAGATTATTGACTCACAAAAAATTGGACATTTTTGTCTACTTTTCTTTGGGATATATTATATTTATTACAAAACGGATTTTGAGGAGTAGGTAAAAGTAAATTTTGAAGGGAACACTATTTTTGTAATCATGATCTTTTTTTTCTCCAAAATTTTCACTTTAAAAATAGGGAGTCTCTTATACATGGGATAAAAGTGTTTTTAGCACCTGTATGTACTTTTTTTCAGAATTTTTACATACAAATTGATGGGGTTTTTTACACAAGGGAAAATACTTTATATACCATTTGAATAATAACTATCGATTCTTCATCTATCAGTTAATATAATTTTCAAAATTCAGAACGAACTCATCGAGGAGAAATTTGAAATACTCTCACGTTCAGTACAAAAGGATCAGTTTCAACAAGAAAATGATCCGTGGTTCATGCATCTATGATGGAAAAAGAGAACATGTTTTTCCAAATAGAGAACCATTCATCTTTTGAGTTAGTAATTTAATTTTTTCTTTCTTCGATATTAGGTACAATCAATTCAACTTTATTATTGGAATTTCTAAGAAACTATTTTGTTGATTTAAAAAAAAAAAAAAGTATATTTACGTATATTTTGAATTTATTTTGTAAACTCAATCAATATAAAAGAATACGGGTAGTCATATATACCATACATATATTGGATGTTTCTACAAGGAATACCATGCCTGCATTGAAACATTAAATTTATTTTGAGCATTTGGAAAACATTTCGTAGATAGTTACATTCAATAGATTTAAGATTACTCATAAATACACGGGATAAGCCTTGTACAACAATCAAATAGGAATAAATTCTATATTTTGCTCAATATTTACCTATTATTTATGCTCTTTAAATTCGAGAAGAATGAATCAAGAATAATATATTAAATACTTTTTATACTTTTTCAAACTACAAAACGTAATATACCTAAATCCTCTTGAGTTTGAAGATTGAATGAAGTAGTAGTCATATACTTATAATAAAAATAAATCAAAATATATGTATGTACAATAATATTGTTATATGCTCTAGATATTATATATGTACTATATTATTTAATATTAAAATAAAGGGCAGTTGAGTACATATATATTTGAAATAATGGTGTTTTTTTTTAGTTTCTCACTTTGTTTTGAAAATCAAAATCCCTTTCTTTTCAATAATTTGTTGATATTTTTTGAATTGAATGGACAAAATAATTTGGTAATCAGAAATCAAACAAATTCACTGGCCTAATGTGATTATAAAGAGTATGAAACGTAGTTTCCCTTCAGTGTATTTTAGATTATTTAATTCATTCTTATTTTTATGGTGGACGCGATATCTCTTCTGAAAAAAAAAAATAATTAGGTAAGCGGTGTAAGGACAGGTTCGCCCAAAAATATGACACATATACGTATATGTATATTATATCATTAAAATGTCAAGCATGAGAATGTGACATGTGATGAATATATTATTCATTTAATTCATATCTGAAAATGGGAAAAATTGAGACAGGATCAGGATTGCAGTTCGCTCTAGATGAAGGAGTAAAAAAAACAATCATTGTCTGATAAAACTAGTAAAATCAAAGTATTTATTTTCTCCCACTTTACTACAAATCTACCTTAAGGTGCAGCAATACCCGAATTAATAACATGCAACTGCGTTATAGCGACAAGCTTTTTAGAACGAATCAAAGTCAAGAAAAAAAGAAAAGGGAATAGTGACGATTGATCATTATCAATTTTTGTAGAAACTCACTAGTCCAAGAGTTGACTTTTTTGTTCGCTAGAGGGGGCTGAATATCTACATAACATACTTCACAACCTCCATGAGGTTCTTACATTATTATTTAAATTAAAACACAGTGAATTCTAGGGACAGATATGTATACATAATATATTTACTTCAAAAGTGACATCTTGGAGGGGGGAAAGTAAGTGATTCAAGGGAGTCTTTACTAGGTAACTGGCACGCTTAGTCATTTTTTTTAAATAGCTTGAAGGAAAACAAGCCCACATAATATGTTGTCTTTCTTCACATAGACTCTTTACTGAATTAAAGAAGCTGACTCTGCATATTATAGATTCACATGGACATTAATACTTCTTCTCTTGTCCAAGGGTATCACAGCATAACACGTTTCTTCAAAGCTATCATAATATAGGGGTTTTTTTCTTCAAATTTTTGGGAAAGTCAAAGTTGCGAGTAGATAAAAAGTTAGTGTTGTTATAGAAAATATAATTAAATTTTGACTTTATATAAAAACACTCATTAATGTACACTCTAAAGTAGAAGGAAAATATTATATTGTAGTTTAATAAATAAATAAATAAATTAAGTTAAATGAGTAATTTATTAGATAATTTTTCACCCATAAAGGTAAACAAAAGAACTTAAATAGCTTTTCAGTTGAATACTTGTATAATATTTCTACTTTTTCAAGCTGTTGCCGTTTTTCATCATGTGAAATATACATATATACTATGGATATTCATATATATTAAGTTATATTTAATTAATTAATTATGGCTCATGCATCTTTTTATATCTAATTAACACATTTCATACGAAACATGAATGTAAAAAATATATATATGAGATTCCTTAAATTTATTTAATGAACTAAATTTTGTTCTACATTTTTCATTTCATGTTAATACCTATTTTTTTTTTTTTACAAGCTACTCCAAAATTAGCTGATTAAGGATAATTTTATATAAAAATATACTAGCAGTACTTTTAAGGGGCAAAATTGAATATTTTTTATATTGAGAAATTTATCTATGAGACTATATTTATTCCTTTATGTGCTCTTCATCCTCCTTTGATTTGACGTAAATCATCATTAAAAAACCTTAAAGTAACTCCATTTAAGGGGTAAAAAGTTTTAAATTACAAAAATTGACACTAATTAGGTTTGTCACATATTATAAATGGAAGAACATGTGATAAACAACTTAGAAGTTGATAAAAAAGATAAATTCAATGCTTGGAAATAAATATATTCACTCAACACACGTTAGGGCAAGACAAAAAGGCAAGACAATTAAATATTCAAAGGGGCAAACCAATTTTTTTTTTTTTAATTCATAATACATCCCGTAATTGATGAAAATACATCAATTTAGATTAAAACTCATTGCAAATGTATATATAAAAAGGAAAGTACTTTAAAAGATATTAGTAAATAATATAGACTCTCCGTCAAAATTAAGTCTACACTAGTATGACAACTATTCGTATGGATTTTCAGATTGATGTCCCAAAAATGATACTTTCTTTACCTATGTAATTAAGGGTTGATAGTTACATGGATTATTTTACTTAATTTAAGATTCAATTTTTAAGCTTGACACCTCAAATTTTAGACACGAAAGTATAACTCTAAGGCCAATATTTTTGAATAAAGTAAGTTTTTACAAAAAATACCGTGAATATAACATAAAGTTGCAAATTGGAATTTACAAACACCCTTAAAATGTTATTTATTTCCTTTACAATGTTTCAAAGGAATGACACTCCAAAAATCAGTTCAATTCATTCAGACAAACAGACAATTGGATATCCACAAATATATGGTATGATTCGTATTTATGTATTTTAAGATAAATGTGTATCTATTTGTTTTTGTTTTTTAAGTTTGGGAACATTAAAATTAATTGCTCTGGTGATCGATAGATTTATTTTTTTACTGCAGTATACAAATTATTATTATTCAGAGCTCAAATTCATTTTAAAAAAACACTATATGTAGTACATATGTAGGTAAATTTATCCAGTTCTACCTTGGAGTTCATTTTGTATGAACTTCTTTTAAAGAATATTTACAAAATGATTTGTGTAAATTGTAAGAAATGATTCTTTTCGATGATGATTAAAGTAATTTGCAATAACCAAAAAATCATGTATGTACATACAATATATATATTTAAAAATAATAATCAATGATATTTATTAATGGCTTTTAAGTTTAAAATCTTTGACAAATTCACTTTAAAGTTAAAAGCTATTTTGACAAATTTGTATTAATATAAATCAAATTTCTTAAATCTATTTTCGTAAATGTATGAATTATGTTTTTTAAATATACTCGTTTAATTATTGTAGTTTGTTGAGCCCATGGCCAATTAAATGTCTATAAATTTATTTGATTCATCTTTTAGGCATGATTGATAAAATATCTTGGAATAAGTCAGTTGTAGGGCATAATACGTATTTTATTAGGAGAGTAACAATGAACTAATACATTTTAAATTATAATACGATACAAAAATATGCTAAATTTTTAAGCCTTCTTTGGATATATTGCTCATTCAAGTATTACCTAATTTGAATTAGAAAGATAATATATAGAGTAGTGATATGTGAAAGATATCAATTCATTTAAGATTTGAATCAAACAAGTATCAATAAAACAGTTTATTTGTGTGAGTGTACTTTCTTTTTTTTATTGGAATGAGACGATTTGGGCACAGACTTTGGTCGAGAAACTGTAGAATGAGTTGACTTTCTATTTGTTAAAGACGACGATTGCGGCCTGGCTTTGGCTCCTACTTTTTCACTACCTTTTTGTTGATTAAGACCAAATATATTGGATTTTTTCTCTTCCTCACTTCCAGGTTCAGAATTTGAATAATTTGGAGTCAATGACTTCATGATGCTAATCTTATAACTTAGGAACTGATAGGCCTCGTGAAGCTTACACAAATCATTTCGTGCCTTAGTTGGAGTATAGCGATACCCAATAGAGTGCTTGGACTTCCTTTGCCGTGTTTGAATCTCACTCATTTTTTTAAGAAGAGCACATTGGAGACCCGATCTTGGATCTTGACCATCAGATATCAAAGTGTTGGAGTAGCCCATTACATGAAGAGCCTAAAGTGTGTAACTCAAAAATATTTAACAATAAGCAGTTACCTACATATATATAATTTGTTATTCAGCACATAGCATATTTAATTTCTGATTTAGTTTCATATAGAAGACATTAAAATAATAAGTATTAGCATCACTAATGGAATAGAATAAATAATACTCCCTAGGAATGTATTCGTTTCAAAATTTTGATGTTCCGTCCGGTCTTGTCTTGTATCTTAATGATGCCTCATAATTGAACGTAGTAGCGTCCCATGGAACAAACTTTGCTCAATGGCATCATCATAGATATCAGTCAGTACGTCATTATCAATAAATATCTTGGAACGTTATCTTGTATCTAGTATAAAAATCCAATATTTTCAAGAATAATAAGAAAATTAATTACCCTAAAACGGCATTTTGTCTGTCCAAATATATATGATAGGGTGGGTTGGTTTAGGGATTGATGAATGGCTTGTGAAAAAAAGAAATTACATGTTGTTAAAAGATAGCTTACAAAATTTCTGAAAAAATATATACATATATTTTTTTTTTTTTGCTGAAATACAATCCCTTGTAATTTCCTACTTTATATTTTTCCTTAAGTATTAGCTTTTCTTATATATGAGGCTGTTTTGATACCAAAAGATTAGCAATATTTTATGTGGCTTTCATAATTTATTTCATAAATAGATCCTGATCAACTGTTATTTATTTCAGTTTTTGTATTATTTATAATTTTTCCTCAGTTGTTAAACTAATGTACATTTACTTACCATCCCCTCTCAATGAATGCCAATATCTTCCTCTGTAAAAGGATAAGACTATAGCTCCATGTACCTGATACATATAGTAAAAAAGCTGAAAATGCACGTGAGATTCAGATTATCTCTTAAAATTAGTATTAAAGATGTCAAAATATAGTTTTAATCATAAAAATCAGGTTTTTTAATCTCTTAACGATAATGTGTTTGATTCATCTTCATAGGTGAATAATGCATTTTTACTCATCAAGGCAATCTCAAAATGTTATGTGAGGATAAAATTACAGCATTTGGGGAAACGAAGAAGAGATAAAATTCAAGATGCTGCAGTTCCTAGCGTTACTGACAAATCTTGTTACATTCGAAAATCAGCTATTAGAATAAGGCCTTCCATCATTAATATTTCGAAAAAATAAATTGTATTTTAATGTAAAACTATAATGATGTATTTTTTATTGAATATTCTGTCGATTTTTTCAATGTACTGTCAAGGGCAAATGTAGTACTAATTTCTCAAAAAATACATAAACAATCTTTTTTAGAGGATCCTAGTTTTTGATCAGATCAGCTTTGAAGTAGGCTACGTGTAATCCTTTTTCCTAGTAACCTCGACGACAGCCTCCATGTCTGTTCTTTTTTAGGTTGACTCTATCTACTTATTAAAATAGACTTGACACCGCAATAATATTTGTTACTTGAACATATGTGAATTGCTTTCAAATCTGATACTGACCTCACAAAAGAACCTTCCTTAGGGTCTGTATAATCCTTAACATAGGTGTATTTAAGTTCACCTTTTCCGAGTACAAAATGAGTCAAGTCTCATTTGTACCAAGTCCGAGTCCGTCAAAAAATCTCGAGTTCAGGAAACGAGTGCACAACTCTCCTTTTGAACGTCTTCCACTGGTTACTCTAAACTCTCATAGAGCTAAAAATGACCCCAATTACAACCCTATTAGTATTCAACTTGATTTTTTTGATCAACTATATTTTCTTTTTTACAGCAGACCCCTGCTTCATTTTTTTTCTTCAGATAACCTCTCTATTTATTTTATTTCTATACTCTCCTCCCAAATACCCATCAAATTGTCAGGGTTCCCATGTCAACTTTTGCTTTCTTTTCTTCTTTTTTTTAACACACCGGAAGGGCATGTTATATATAGTTCTACTTATGGTACAACTGAATTAATATCCTTGTTAACATAAGGTACTTATTATATGATTTAGGGAAGATAAAATGTACTAGTATTACTGCCCCAGGGAGGGAGGGGAATCTTCTATAGTTACAAATGTCATTAGTTGCAGTGAGATTAATATAATTAATCTGTAACTTAACTTTATAATTCATTTTCAACAAAATCTTTAATTCTTCTTTCGTTGACGGTAAGTCAACGATTTAACAAAAAAGGAACAAAAATATAATACAAAAACACAGAAATACCAATTGTTTTTAATAACAAAAGGTTATTTTTTTTTCAACAAAAGTCGCATCCCGCGTCCTGAGTCAAAATCTCAATTACATATAATTGATGCATGAAAAATACATATTGATTCAATGTGATTTCCCCAACAACCAAAGTATGAATCACTTCAAAAGGAAGCATTTTATAATATGGTATTTCCGTGGACTTTACAATTATTACTATTAATAATATTTCATTACAGCATTATCATCATCATCATCATGACTAACCATTTGCTGTATGTACATTCATAATATGATAAAATCTCTCATTTCTACGAAATAAAACGGTTTTGAAAGTACAAGCATACATCATAATTGTATATATGGACCTACCTTTAGTCCATCATTTCCTCTCTCTCTCTCTCGAATATGTGTATGTATATCCTAATATATTACAATGATTATTATCAAAGTAAATTTACATATTCATACTCATCAAAAATGATTCCTCACGTAGCGCTCAATAGTTCCTCAAGGTTGAACGTTATCAATGATTACTTTATTCATTATATACTACTATGTATGGGCAAAAAATATTGGGAAACAAAAAAATCGTTATTAAACCATCCAAATTCATTTCATCTCCCTCATAAGTAGTATATACTATCAAATTTAAAAATCGGTTGGTCAGTTTTCTTGAGTAATCATAGGTTATGTATCTCTAGAAATTCTCAAAATTTCAAAAGATTACTTTCTAAATTTATCATTTAAACTTTTTTTAGTTTCAACAACATTTTTAAAAAGTAAAAAATTCGATTTTAGTTGTTCACAAAAGGAAGACGTGTATCACTAATGAATATTTTGACGTGTAATTTGCCCTAAATGCCAGTATTGACAGTGGTGCCAACAAAAACAAAAGCATTTATGTACCCCTATCAGTATCCCCAAAAAAAAAATTAATCTCAAATTTCCCGGTACTTTTTCCTCATAGTAGTATGTATGTAGATTTTAGCTCTTCTTATTAAATGGAGTATTATCTATGACGGCATTGTCTAAGAGAAATATACTATGTTTGTATATGACGTCATTGTTGAATGAAATCCTTTATTTTTCGAAAAAAACATTTTAGGCAGAAAAAAGTGTTTTTTCCTTGGCACGTGCTAATGGAATTCAAGGCTCTATATGAACGTATTAATTATTATTTATATTTGTTCTCTTCAATATAAGGGTCATATAAAGATCATTTCACAGAACTCACAGAAATTAATAGTATGCACTTTGATTCAAACCACCAAAAAGCTTCCAAAGTTCAATGTTGATTTTCACTAAAAGTATTTTATGATTAATACTTATTATTGATTCATCATTATAGTTATTTTTTTTTTAAAAAGCAATATTGTGTATAGTATCGTAAAAAGAGTTTGACATCAGTTCATAAAGAAAGAGACAAGTTCATTTTGTATTGTTTTTTCATAGAAAACAAATTGATTTTTTCAATTACAAAATTTACTTCGTAAGAGGAAACCATGAATCAAACTTTCCAATCTTGAAACTTTTTTTATAGTATCATTTCTTTCTTTTAATTTATGAAAAAATTGGAGTTAATCTTTTTTTTCACGATTTTCTCTGAAAAAGTCAGTATTAAACAATAAATGTAATAAATCTATGATTTAAAATGGGAAAAGCTCAAAATTGGATATATTAATATGAATTTCTCAAAAATCAAATTAGAGGGCATTTTTAGTTGATTTATCCTTTCACACTGGAAATAAATTATCTCAAAAACAAATGATGATTCCGTTTAACGGGATTTTATCGCAAATAGGGTTTCTTATTACTCGGGAAATTGTCATTGAGGGAAATTCCGTGATGAGATGGTAAATGAAATTTAGGCAATGTATTATATACATTTAAAGAAGAAAACATTCATTTTAAACTGAATTTACCCATTTATATATATATATATGTACTTACGAAAGATAAAAAAAAAAAAATTTATTGGAAAGATATTTTAGCTAAAAATTAATCAAAAATAATCGGTATATGGTAAATTATTATACCTTATTAAAATAAGGGCCTATATATACACAAACTCGTAGAGCATATGGGTAATACGTAAGTCTCATTAAGGAAACAACAGTTCCTTTTATTCGAGTATGAGATATCTCAAACTGCTCCAGAAACATTAATCAAGCCTCAAAAAGGTAGGAGAGTGAAAATTGTCTTTTAGATTTAGGTGATTCGTTTGGGATCATTTGTTGTGGATCTACTTAGCTATTCATTTGCAGAGTATCAATTGATTAAAACTTTATTCTATGTGAATGATCACGAATAGAGTTTCAACTTTTTGCTAAAGGAATTACATTAAGGAAGCTTACAACATTAAGAAATAATGAAATGGGAGATTTCAAGGGAATTCATCTGAGGAAAGGGCCTCCTATTCATAATATTTGACAATATATTATAATATTTGTAACATAATGAATTAAATTATGTATATTCATATATTTGTCTTTAAGTTATTTATTTAAATGTTTGTTTATTCTCATAGTAAGTTGCTTTTTATTGCATTGATTGCATATAAATAATATACATCTGTGTAATTGAAGAAAGAAACAACAAACAAACTTGCAATACATACATATGCTATAAAGAAAGCATCATTTACTTTCTTCTTTCTTTATTGACTTAATGTCTTTCATTATAAATAAATAAATAAATGTTTAATTGTAATCAAAAGGGGGGTGCTTGTACTTACAAGTATTTTGCTCAGTTTTTTTGGGTTTTTTTTCAAAAGTATAGCATTAACATATTTATTTGTAAAAAGAAGTAAAATCCTAATATAAAAAATAACTATTGATGCCTGATAAAATAAAAAGTATCTTGGGAAATGATTGAGCGTTTTATATTTCAATGTAATATTTAAATTTATGGGGGAAAAACCATAGAGACTCTCTTTCTCTATATATATATATTCTTTACTCTCATATTACAAAATATATTTGTAGCAAAGTTCCAAGGAGCCAAAAATGGATCAAGGAGAATAAAGATAAATATTACATCGAATAATGAATGCCTCAATTCAATTATATACTAGATATGAATGCTATCTAAATAGATACAATCAACATTTTTATGTTGGGATTTATAGAATAACATAAATAAATGCATTTTTCAAATGCATTTTTTGTGTTTAAATGGATTTAATCAATTTAAAAACTAGGTAAGAGACCTAATAATAATTTGTCAATCAAAGGATTCATGAACTAAACGCAAGTTCATTGTCCTTTAAACCTGGCGGCAGATAAAGTTAATTTATGTAGGTCATCTATAACCATTTCATTTGGAATAGATATGTAATTAATGAAGTGTAAAGGATTGCTGGCTCACTAAGTCACTGGTAAATTTGAATTGAGGAGTTTCAGTATGATTTGAAATATGAGAGTAAAATAAAAAAAGGAGGAGAAAGATCGATGGATTTATTTCTAGCTATTTGATTTTCTATTTAATGACCGTAGGACACTTTTGACTTACAGTATTAAGAACAAAGGGCCAAAAATTCCATATACAGAGGAAATTTTTTGACACAAATTGAATCCATCTTATCTTATTTCATTTCCCTTATGTAAACAAGCACTTCAATATCTGTGAGAGTACTACAAATGGAGAGCTACTAAATAGTAAAAGAAGACATTTATTGCTAATAAATATACTTTAAATGGTAAAATTCGCAAATTTCATTGTTTTTTATTACAAAAAAAAAGTCACATTACAAATGGTGAAACAAGTAATTTTCTTTAATATTATCAATTGGCACAAATATGTTCTTATACTCATATTTATACAAACAACAAGAGCCAAGTATATACACAGTCCTGGCATTAAAAAAGTAATTGGCTATAGGCAAAAATTAAGGTCAATCCAGTAATACCTATCCCAAATACAATTTTTCGGATGATTTGGCAAATCCAAATGCTTGAAGAGTGTGGCATGAATTAGTCTCAAAGAGGTTATGGAAAATCAAATTTAAAATGAGTTTACCATGGTAACGAATTGGACAATTTGATCTCTTGAGTCATTCACTCCAGGATCAAATTCAATAATTTCCCTGACTAAAGTGATTCATCATATTTAAATATACAAATCTTTAATTTGTCTATTCAGCATCATCTATTTACTTAATGTACATATATTAATTTTACATACATACTACATATAGTAAAGATAATTTTGAAGATATTAAATGAAATAAGTGTATGTATACGTATATTATATGTATACAAAGTTTATTCATTTTCATCTTTGCTAAAAAAACAAAAAGTCTACAAATAAAAAGAATTATTAATAGTAATTGTGTAACACTCCTAGTTTCGTCACATTGGTATATTTTTTAAAATTCCAGGAAAAAATCCATAAATAGTATAATACAAATTATGAAGCAAAATTTAAACTTTTATTAATATTTGTTTATTATGATTTTAGAGTTGAGAACACAAGGTAGTGATCTATAAAGGTAGCTCAATGACTACGAATTACGAATTAGGTATGACCTGTACGACTTGATTTCTAAGCTTTATTTGAGAAAAAATTTTAATTCAACAAGATCTTATGAAATAAAACAAATGAAACTTTAAAAAACTTTAGAGAAAATTTAGTAGGAGCTAATTTTTTTGAAAAAATGAACTCCCAGGACATTTGAGCACAATGGTAGCAATGGGCCTTACAAAATAAAAAAAAATATCATTTTAGTCTTAATAAGTGTTAAATGTAGCAGAGCTGGGATTACAAGGCTCAACAGTGAAAATATATCCCTGAATAAAAACAACCAATTTATTTTAATTTAATGACGCTCATTCAGAAAAAATATCATAGGAATTGAAGGATAAAAAATCTCTGTAGAAAGAAAAGGGAAAGTAAGAAGATAACTTTGAGAAGGAAAATGCTTGTATTGAGGGTCAAATTTTAATGCAAGAAGCTCCTCAGTTGCAACAAAAGTGGGGCTCTTATCTAAAGTCTATTTAAATCTCGGTTTTTATAAAATAAAAATAACGTTTATATTAACATTTATTTATATAGGTCATATTTATTTGTTGGGCATATCTAGTACATACCTTTACCAGACAATTAGCAAGATATATCAACCTGGACAAAATGATATAGTAAGCTGCTTAAATAGAATAAAACTCGTAGAAGTATAAATATAAAACATAAAGTGCTCATACTATGACTAATGAATAATTGTTTACTTTGATATTTCTAAATCAATGAAAAGGCTGTATTCATTGATTCAAACATGTCAAAAAAATGAGAAAATATGTCTTATTTTATACCTCAAATTCACTTTGTTTTCATACCGAAGTTTAAAAAACGTTTTCAATGAGAAAATCATTGTTTGTTGTAGTTTTACACAAAGAGGAGTTGCAATTTCTTCATCTTTCTACTACTCAACATATGTAACAGTGATGTGATTCTCTAGAACCATATTTGATGGACTTGATATCAGTCCTCACACCTCCGGTCTTGATCTAGATCTCGGTCTAGACCCTTAAAACTTTGATTTCGACCTGGATCTCGACGCTCAAAATCTGGACTTTGACTAATTACTCACGCAAAAAAAAGTTATTTTCTGTATTAAAATAGTTTGTAACAACTGGTTAAAGATGAAGTCTATAGATGAATTATCTAATGAAAATAAAAATGACTCAGACCTCATAATACTCGAGCCTTAAAAGGTCTTATCAATCTAACAATCAGAAATTATCCAATTGAAAGACGATTTGTTTTTGTAACTTGTTATTTGATTAAATTAGGCTCAAATAAGTATTAGGACAATGTAGTTTATTTAGTATCTACAACACTGTAACAGTATGTACATATATACAGTATCCAGTTAAAACGTACTTGACTACATAGTTTTGAATTTTATAAATTATATTTTCATTTATGATGTAGTAAAGAGAGTCAGTAATAGCACAATAAGCTTCCTAAACTCTTGCTCTCGGCTTTGTAAGTCAATCGAAGTCTTGGTCTAGATTTTCAATGTCTTGATTTTGTCTTGGTCTCAGCTTTGTTGATTTTCAAAGCTTTGTTCTCAGTCGTCGTCTCGACTTCCAAAGTTTTGCTAGTATCTTGGTCTTGGGTAAGTCGATCTCGAACACATCACTACTATGCAACAACTAACTTCATTCCAGTTTATAATACAATATAAATAAATTTATCAATAAGTCTAAATATGATAAAGTCATTTATGGAAACAAAACAGTAGTGCAATTTAAAAAATAGGGAGAACATTTTCTTTAAAGCTCCTCTTAAGTGAAGTAATTTTTTTAGATACCAACACTTTAAAAACTACCTTCATCAGGTATCAAACTAATAAATAATTCCAAAAGGTTAAATTTTGTTTAATATTTATTCTTAGATTATTATGTTATAATCTGCACAAATAGTTTGAAAAATTTTTACTACAGGGGAGTATAATTTTTTTTACGAGGAGTGCACTCTATAAAGTTTTTTCCAAGAAAATAAAAATGTAATTTATTTAACTTTAACTTTTGTATTATTATTTTCATTTCCGTATTTGGGGGTATGTTTTTCAACATAGTTTCTTTATACTATGTATGGCCAGCCTTTTACAAGGAGTGTCCAATAACACACGAGCCCAACTGTGCAATTTTTATTTTGCCGTCTCCTTATGAAAATATGTCTATGGGCAAGAAGAGTAAATCCGTTATTTTACTTATGTTAACACATTCCATGCATAAAATTTGGCAATATTATGTAGAACAATATTCAAATTGAGCTACATTTGGCGTATGGGCCATAGTTTGTCAGTCCCTGCTAATTATAACTTATCTATTCGACTATGATCCTATTGTAGGAAATTAGGTCCACATATTAGCTATTAATACGTATATTTATGCATTTATCTTTGCTCAATCACTTTTTTTAAAGGTATCAAGACTTCCACACTATAAAGGTTCTTACCGTTGGCATATCCATTTTAATTTTCGCAAACTTTGTAGCTTGATCTGATAGCACATCATGAGTACCACACCTTGAAGTATCTTGTTCTTCATTTTCCTTTTGTGCTACCTAGATATGTATGTATGTGATTAAACTATGAATGTGAACTTTAAATATGTGTAAAACGTTTTCATTGACGTCAAATATGAATCATAGGGATTCATTGTTGGGATACAAATAGACAAATTTCACAAAAATCTCTAGGAAACTTCATCAAATAATTTTAAAAAGTGAAAAAGACTAAATAATTGCTTGAAAGAGAAATGAATTTATATGAATAAAAACAAATGAGTAGGAAATAAGAATCCCTATTAAATAGCTAAACTTTAACAATTAACTTTATTCTGGATCGGTCAAGAAACAGAAAAGTAGGATAATTGGAAAGTTGTCGCTTATTTGTGCAAAAGTAACAGTTAACTGACTGGCAACACTATGTAAATTTAAATGTATAGTCATGTAATAAACAGAGAGAGAGATTTTTGATAGAGGGAAATGGGGAAGTCCTTCGGTTCCAAATAATAATGCTCTTGCAATTCACCATTTTTCTTAATAAAAAACAAACAAAGTTTGTATTCTTACATTATACAAATTGACTGTTTATGGATCCTCCAAGAAGGTCATCTTCTATAATGTTGATGACGTCAAGTGAAAACGTTCTATTATACACAATGGGAGGAAATAAATCAACTTACTTGTATTTGATTACCTTTATCCGATTTATTTTGAAGAGTAGAATCCTCCTTTTTTTCTTCCTTAATCTCTTCCAATTGGGGAATCCGTTTAACATTTCCATTATCTAAAAGACAAAACTTTTCAAATTGCTTTGCTTTCTTTGTTAATATTAAACATTGATGAATTATCTTTTACAAAAAAAAAAAAAAATCATAAAGTCAAGTTGATATTATAAATCTACATATATTATTTTAAAAATTCCCCTGCCCTTTTTTATAAGCTATCCGTATAATAAAAGGACGTACCCTATTGTAGATTCGTTGAACAAGCAATGCGTTCAATGCCGGATAGATAAGGCATAAGATAAATTTCATAATATTCTGTGACAGTTCAAGAGAATCTCATATTTTGAAGGATTCTTCAATCATATACGCCTGCATTATTTTCTATTAAAAGTGAGCCAATATGAACCAATATAAGTTTATTTACATAAATACCCAACTAAAATTTGTGTCAAAACAAAAAAAAAGCCTATGTAAGGAATGATTTAATAATCCTTATTATAAAGTAGGGATTTTGACTACATCTTTGGAAGAAAGGGAGTCCACACTCGGGTTTTGGAGGAATGTTACAATTTATTATGTCTAGGTGTTTAATTCCTTACCGTACCTTTTTGAAAGTATTTAATAGTTTTATGTACGTAGGTACAATATCTAACTAGTGGCTTATGTGTAAAAGTGTAATAATATATGTACTTACACAAGCAGAAAACTAATAAATTGTAACAAAGTCATTCCTTATATGTATAAGTATAAACGTACATTGTATGTACTTAAATTGGAAGTACACATTCCTAAGTTATATCAAATATACCCATGAATATGAGTTAAATTGAATTGTTTAAATTTATATGCAAATCCCCCAGTATAGGAAGGATTTTTTGACCCACTTTTACAATAAAAAAATTAAGTAGAAAATTTTAATGATTACCTACAACAAAAAAAATAATTATTCTTTATAAAATAGAAGAACTTCATCCGACAAGTATTAGAATAGATTAAATCTCTAAACAGTTTGCTTCTCAGAATATATCCAAATCCATTGTAATAAATATGAAGAAAGTTCAGAATTTCGTTGTTTGCTTTAGGAAGGAGTGGAAAATCTTTCAAGGGCTTCAAATATGTTACGGCTTTTAGAAGATACTCAGGATGGTTTTGAGAGGCCAGTATTTTTTTATTATTATTTTTTTTTTCCACATCTCACTTTTTCATTCCGTGGGCGGACAATTTGCTGAAGGGGCATTTCGGCAAAAATACTATGACAAGAAGTGTGCATTTTTTAATGCAATTTCAAAAAATACTCTTTGATCTAATCATTTATTTATTAAAGTGCAATATAGTACTTTTCTTGACATAGATTATTTGTTATTTATCGTACTAATATTTTAATTTTATCAGAATATAGTGGACTGCAATCCTAATTAGGGATGCGGTTGTCATCATTTCGGATCCTGAATGTATTTGTTATAAAATATAAATCACAAGTCACATTGTTTGACATCTAAATATAATAATTTATAATGAGGTACTTTTTGAACCCTAACAATAACACGGTATTCTTGGCTATCAGTCAGTCTCTTAGGGTTAAAACAATCATTGGTGAGCCTTTTGATCTCCTTAGATGATTTTTTGTAATTTTTTTTTCTTCTAAAATTAATATAAGAAGTAAAGGACAACTGATTTAATGCACACTTTAGCTCTGTAAATATTTGTCTGATTAAGTTTTTCTAAACAGAAAGATTATCTAGAAGTGATTCAAGTTTTTTATTCAATTTATAACTTTTATTATAGTTAGTCTTCAAATAAAGGACATTCATAATTATTACATACATAAGTTAAAATATTAATTTGAAATGTTACATAATATACCTATATGTATGTAAAATTTAAATAATTTTTTTTTAATATGTACGTATGTCTGACCTTTAATAGTCACCTTGCAGTTATCCTTAGAGCCTGAGGAGCCTTCGACCTCATTACGGTTATCTCCTAGGCCCTTTTCTTCTTGTGTTTCAAGTTTTGAAGGATCTGTAATAAAATTTACTTGCTTATCCTCGTTTGATCCTTGATTTAAGTTACTCTCATCTCCTTTTGACACGCATAAATCTTCTTTGAAGTTTTTCTCAACTTCCGAATCCATTCATAGTCTCCAATTAATGTATTATTATTTTGTAGTCTTTTGGTTTTGTATATACACTATTCCTAATTTAGTTTATTACATATTTCTTTCTCTGCAATTAATCTATTCACTTCTTACGCCTTTTTCTTATGTAGAAGGACGGAAAAGGTGTACAAAGTATCTTTAATTGACTGCTTTCTTAATATATAGCGTCATAAAAATAGTTATTATGTTATTGTGTAGCGTTGATTACAATTTATGATTACATATACAGACAAAACATACACACATATTCATGTTTGCCTATAAAATAATTAAATTCTTTTCATAAGACAAGTAATTTAGACAGCAGTGATTGAAAAACATGTTTTTTTTTTCTTTAGATAACTTTGATATTTTTTGTTGTTGCTTCATATATATATTACGCATAAATGAACCCCTAGCTATGTACATTTTATACTGAATTAATAAATGTATTTTTACTAATTACTCTAATTAAACATCTATTTGTGTTCTTTATAATGAATTATATGTTTCTAACTCAAACATTTAATGATAAGAGAGAGAATGAATCTCAAACCAAAGGCAAACTTAGTTTGTTTACTTATTGGAGAGACTTCTTTAATACCCATTTACTCATACCTTTGTAGATCTAATTGAATAATATGACTATGTAGGTATGTACGAGCTACATACCTACATAGGCCTATGAAATGAGATTACAATAAATTAGATTGTAGCAGTTCTTACAAAGCCTCTTTGTCTTATTGTTTTTATTTATTTATCCATTCACAAATAGAGTATAAAATTACAATTAGAAAAGAAACGAATGAATTAAAGGACATTGAGACAAGTAGCTCATGACCAGCTAAAAAAGAAACGTAATTGGGAAATGAGCATGTATCAATTTGTTGACAGAGTTCCGATCAAGGCCACCTCACCCGAAACCAAAACTTTGAAGGGATCAATACCAAGGCATGAGCAAGACTTTGAGGGGTCAAGAACTAGACGAAATCAACATCTTCAAAAATTGATTTCAAGATGAACCATGTCCCTATTTGCTCTCATAGGGTTTTGAAGCTTTCTCTCTAAAGAATCCCTTTGCTTCGGGATTTTCTTGGGGTTTTACGTCTACAATAAACTCCTTGAAAATCTCCAATTTAATTATTTCATAGTGTTGTGAGCTTCCTCTACGTAATTCTTTCACTCAAAAGTTGAAACCCTATTGGTAATCAATTACCAAATAGGCCCAAGCCATTTATTATTGTTGTTATTGAATCTAAAGAAAGGTATTTTACCTGAGGTTATACTTAATTGTATTTTTATTAGGATCAAATCAATTAAATTTGACAGTTTTAGGCAGTTGTAAATTTATCAGTAATCGACCAAAGTTGCTGATTATTACCAATATTTTTTGAAAAAAAAAATCCAATTTTGTAAATTTAAAAACGAAATCAACAATTTCTTACCAAAAAATTAGATGAAAAGTTTTTAATTTATTAACGATTGAAAACTCAAATGTGGCCTTTGTAGCCATTTCTGAAAGTTTTTTTTTACCCTTTATTAGTTTTTTTGACTATGACATAATCAATATAATTTAAAGAATGTGTTATCACATTTATCCGTAGTTTATTTTTATAAAATCTTATGTGAGGCCACATCGTCCATCATTAAAATAACACTCAATTCATAATTTTAAAATTATCAAAAGGAAAGTTCTAGGAGATGTAACTTTACAAAAAAATAGCAAATCATTGATCTGCTTTGATATGGATATAGGAAAATTTATGTAGACACCAAAGGAGAAATATTAGGGCTTCTATTTGTTTATTTTTTTTATTGTGAACTAATAGGGCAAATTGAAGAAAAACAATCGACCAATTAATGGTTTATTATTTTTTTTAACCCCCAAATAATTGCTATTGGTCCCCAAAATCCATATTGGTCGAGCCCTAACTCCTATAACATTTATATTGAATAATTAAATGAAAATTAAACAATTAATACATTCATAGTTGCAATCATTTAAAACTAGGACTCTTGTTTTGTACAATATATCTCAAAAGACATTAGCAAATGTTTGATGCCTCTAAATACCACGCAAATAAATTATTCGACCTTCCCTTTAAAGTGAGATAAGTTTCGGTGCATATTAAGCTATGAAATGTTCCGATATTTATCGAGTTTGATCATTCAATGACTCAACTACATCATATTTAAATTGAAGCTCATGCCTTCATAGATACAGCTGAATATTTTGGTGTCTCTAGAAAAACATTGTACATCATAAAAACTGAAATATGAAGCTAATAGCTCTTTTAAAATTGTACACTAAAAAATTGCCCGGACGGAGGAGAAAAGTGAGGTTAGAATATCAGAAGTTGGAGGTAACTCCAGGAAAAATATAAGCTTTTAAGAGGATTATCATTGTACCTTGGTATGAAAGTCTCAAGATATCATATAAACTCAACTTTGGATGCATCAACTTTGAGAAAAGAGGATGAATTGTTGTAAGGAACTTATCAATAATAAGTTATTAAAAAGTCTCTCACTCGAGAAATTTTTTTCTCGTTGATGATAAAATATTGAAGTGGATCCAATATCCAAGATAAGAACACTCAAATACATTATTAGATCCCTGAAAATGTTATAGATTATATCATGATCCAAGTTAGTAGGTATTTAGGACCGATTTGTCTTTGTTGTTCATATGGTTATTCATCAAAAAAATAAAGTAAAGCAAACCCTCGAAATATCTTTGATAATATATATAACTATTTATGGTAAATATACTGCAATAATGATGTTTTATGAAAGAAATAGCTATAAAAAAGTCACACTGTGAGTACTAATACGTTTAAAATTTTAAATTTCCCTATTATTCCATTTTAACTGGAAAATAATTATTTAAGAAATAAATGGCATTAATATATATTTTTAAAGACAATTTGTTCAAGTAAAAAGAAAGTTCTACAACAAAATGATTAATATAAGTTATAAGCATAGTACGTCAGACAATCGTTTTATAAACATGTAACTCAATGACTAGTTCAGAAGTTATGTTCTTTTTTTTTTCTTCAATAAAAGCTCTCTTTACATCCTTACGTTCAATATTGATTCAATTACAGTCCATATCCTTGTGTTTCTCTAAAATAACAGAGACTTTAGAGTATTTCTTTTAAAAATAAGACCCTTAAAAAAAATATTTAAGAAAAATAAAAATGTTTTATTAATGATCATTTGGTAGAAAAAATACTAAATAAGTCAACTACTGCATGTTAATAGGATGAACATTGAATTGTTGATTGAATTATTGAAAAATACTCTACAAACATAACTTAAATCATCAATCTTAAAAAGGGTTTTCTTTTGAGCCTTTTTGCGAAGAATGAAGAGAAAGAGAAAGCTTTGATATCTTATGTAATATATATATATATATATATATATATATATATGTATATATTATGGGAATGTTATCGACATTACAATGAGCGAAGTGGAATTCATTCATTCATTCTTTCCCTAGATTTTTTTATATATAAAAAAATGAAAATCCAATAAACCACATAAGATACAGAAATTTTATTTTTATTTTTTTCAAATAACATTAAGAGATATCTCTAAGATTATTTAATACATTTGAGATATACTTATGTGTATTTTGACTAAAACAAAGGCAACTGTCATAAATATACTACATAGAACTAACTTTTTATCATAAATCATTTAAAGTCATTCTAAATTAATGTCATAAATATGTCATAACTTGTACATATATGTATGTAGTTCACTGAGGATGTGTTTGTTCTAGTAGAAAAAAAGTTACATTAAATAGGTATAAACAGTATACATGCTTATAAATAATATATATATGTACGTAGATGAAGTCAGGCATTAAATTGAAAATTAAAGAAAACGTAAATATGCATATATTTATTTATACTATGAAAGGTGCCTCTAAAAATAATTATATATTTTTTGAGATTTTTCGTTTCATTTTTTGAGTTAATCTCCCGTAAATTAATAATAATAAAATGATGTGACCAAACAAATTTTTTTGTAAAATATTTTAAATTTGAACAATGATGAGGGTGAATCTATTTTAAGGATCATGAATCAAATAATGCAATGCACTAATTTACAAATTAAGGATATTAGTCCCTCATAAATTAAAAAATCCGTGAACTCACTTTAAATTATGACACCAATTATTTTTTGAAAGGTTAATACTGTTCTAAATTATGATTACGTACTCAAGTGTCACGCTTTTGGATGAATATTTTGTTTCCCACTGCACAATTACTTTTTCTGCTTTTTTTCATGTGTTATTCACAAATCTTCAGAAAATACAATGTAAAGGGTAAAAAAAAACACCTTTTTGAAAGATTTTTGTTGTTTGATGAATCATGCCTCAGTTTTTTAGTTATTTTTAAGATAAAGGAGTTTATTTGAAGGGTAAAATAATAAATAGTCTCGATTATACAAAGATTATTTGATTTTAGAGGGCATATTTCAGCAACAACATTGAATTGATGTTCATTTTCTCGTCAATAATCACAAGAGGTTTATATGTATAATAATATATATATAAATTATATTGTTTACAAATTTATATTTGTATTTTTCTGATTATTATTTAGATAGTTTATTAATGTAGAATATCAAAAATTCGCGCGCACATAGCCTTCAGTAATTTCTGCTTTAAAGAAATTAAAATGAAATCTATAAGGTCACTGAACTATAACTTTTCTCTGACTAATACGGAGTCTTCTCAATTATTGAGTCTTCTTGCCTTTCTTTTGTTCGCACTTTCCGGATCTTATTTCATTCTCTGTCAATATTCTTCATAAAATTCAAAATCAGTCAAAAAATTATTATGGTCTAGATTTCAAATTAATATAATATATTTTACAAGAGTCCCTTAAGGTCATGTAATCCTCACAAAACTACTGATTTTGAGTATTTTGTTATGTTGTTTACAAGCTTTTGGATGACAACTAAAAAAGCTCAGTAGACAGTATCTTCTGAGTTTTTTCAATTTAGTTCCAGAATTGTCAAAAAGAGGATCAATCAGATAATTTATGTCAATAAACTAGGTACAACAATACAAAAACCTTGATTTACCCAGAGTTGTAATTTGTCTAAAGAGGTGAAAATATGCTTTCCGAAACGTAGTTTAACTCCCTTAGAGTTTTTTAAAAAAGAAAAGAAATTCTGGATCAGGACTATTAAACCTCAAATGGAGCCAAATTTCCACACCAGGGCCTTAACTTTAGCAAGAAATAAAAATACTTCTAATAACTATTTTGTAAGTACGAAATAATTACAGTTATTAAATCAATAGTAACGAAAGAAAAAACAAATAGTCTAAATTTCTTGAATTCTAACCAACTCAATTTTTTTAATAGTTGTTTTCTGAAAAAACTCTTTGCTGATAAAATATTAAAATAAATTCAATCGATAACACAGAGATATAAGTATATGTATTTGTCTAAATTTAGGTGCGTCTAACTCAAACTTGCTCTGATTAATTGAGCCAAAAAAAACATCTAAAATAATTATAACATACATAGCTTCAAGTCCATTTAGTTTGAAAATCCATGTATTAAGTCACTTTAATTTGAGTCTTGTTCATTCTCTTTTCCCTTAACTTTATCTTGTATGTAATACATCTACATATACAATAACAATTATAATTTTACCAGTTAAATTAATACAAATAATCTAAAAAAGTAGAAAAAAATTGTATTATATAATTATCAATAAATTATTTTCAAATAATATGAATATATTTATATATATATATATATAAATAGATAAATAAAAATCTTTCAGAATAATTTTATTGCAAATAAAATAAAAATATACATTAATTTTAATACTTTTTTATCATCAATTTTTCTTTTGTTTAAGAAATGAAATTAAAAAAATTACAATAAAACAGTTTTTCGCAAGCTCTAGAGCACGCCCAGAAAGAGAATACAATACAATTTTTTACTTGCATAACTTTTTTTTTTCATACTAAATAAGAACAAAATTGAAAATAAGGTGAGGAAAATACATTTCTCTAGGTTCTATAATCACAACAAGAAATGTCACATGCTTAGGGGCCTTATATATGCATTATAATAGTGGTTGTAGTGTAATTTTATGTTTAATGTATGAAATACATGAATGAGTCTCACTCTGACCATTCTACTATCAACACCATACGACTTTTTTTATCGTTATAAAGATCAAAAAGGAAATTTTCTTGCAACAACAAACAAAATTTAAAATTCCCTTTTTAAAAAGGGGCAACAGAAAAAGTCAAGCAGATAAATTAGAAAAAGAAAAGGAAAAATGAAGCAGCCAAGCATGCTTGATGCCAATCTAATAGTTTGAAAACAGTATCAATGTATAACGTAGTGTGTACAAGGATTCCAAATAGAAATGATTTTTGTTTTCAATGAAGCATACAATTTTGGAGAGTCAATTTCCTAAGAGACATTCTTTATACTCGTACCTCTTAAAATGAATAGTACAAATAAAAATCAGATCCATAGTTTAGGAGATATGTTTGGGTTTATGATGCCAAAGACTTAAAATAGGTTTATAATATGAAGAGTAAGAAGTAAGAAGAGGTGTCGCGTGTCAAAGCTTCATTAAGAGAGGCTTCTGCAAATGTTTTCGAATTTAAAATTGACACAAGTAAAGAAAAGGGTCAACCTGACATAAATATTTGTAGTTAGTATTAACTACACCAGTGAATTGAAAAAAATTGGTCAAGTAGGTCATAGTATGTACATATGAGTATGGAAGAGAAAAGGGTTTGTCCATTTGGCTCGAGGAGTCAAGGGAGTGTAAGCATAGTTTTTACCCAAGTAAGTGAGCCTGAAGAAGCTTCAATAAACTTTATGACGCAACACCTCTCCTTATGTCATAGGTGTAAGCCCACCTTTACACTTGACAGTCCCTATTATATCGTCTTTATTACATTATAGTTTATTTTTTTCAATTGCCAAACATTAACAATTAAATATTCACAAATTGAATATAAGAAATGAGATCTAATCTTTAATAAAGAATCATAAAAGGAAAAAAGCTCCTCAGACAAAATGCACAAAGGAATACAAACTAATATTCTTTTTTTCTTGGGGAATAACCACGAGGTAAATACAATAAATTCAAAATTAATAAAGTCTATCCTGCTTAACTGTATTTCAATATAAATCATCATCTTCTTCTTCTTCATACAAGTGTTTTTTTTATGGAAATGTCCCCCCAAAAAAAGTTTGTAGATAGTGTTTATGAATACATAAACCCATTCTTAATAAATAAATCAAACTTACATTACATAACAACTGTAGAACTTTTATCAGTGTTCAGGCTTGATCATCCGTTTTACTCAATATACTCATATACCTACCTACTAATGTATTCATTATAAAGACATATACTACACATGAGAAGGGTCTACAAACATTGACTGATTAATTTGTAATTTCCTAGAAGAAGAAAAAAAAATGTTTTTGGGATTAGACCATAACAAAAATGAAAAATCCAATTACAGGTATCTTTTGATATATTCTATATGATGCTACATTGAAGATCTCGATCCTTTTTTTTTTTTTTTTTTTCACTCAATAACTTAATCAAATATTTTGATAAAGAAGCCATAATTTACGGACTATTGAGTGCAATCCAATTTTCCAAAGGTAAAAAAAAAGAAAGTGTACTCATATACATACAAATCAGAGCCTAAAGGAGCTTTGTTTCCCATAGATGTCTGAGTTTCTCTTCAATGCACATCCCCCCCTCTCCAATATCAACACTCCTCCAATAAAAATTAAAGTAATTAACTAATACCGTCACAAATACTTACTTCAATAATTCTGACTTTTGCTCCTTTGGAAATTATTTCCTATTCTTAAAGACTACTTTTAGTAATGACTTTTTCTTCTCTTCTTTTGAGTTGAACTCTTATACAAGAGCTATCCCTTGTTTAACTGAATCATTAACCACAGAACGGTCATGAAACCTGGGTTAATCTCTAAGGTACTTTGAGTCACATACTACAGACAATTTAATGTAAAGGTCTCATCAATGTCGGGAGTGGTAAACAGATCCATTTTCCTCGAGGTTAAAAAATCGCATAACTTTTTTCCTTATATAAGCCAAGGATTTTTTTCCCCCTCTATATGCTTTTTCTGACTTTCATTCGTTAAGTTATTTATCAAAGAATATCAGATTAATCAGTACCTCTGAGAGGTATTATATGTGCTGTTTCAATGCTGTTTGTGCTTTCTTAGGCAACATTGCTACTTCCTGATATATTTTCATACTTTGCAAAAACTTCAAATCAGCACTTGTAGTTTGTTCTACTCTTAGGTCATGACATCAATTTTGATATAGACGAGGGCAAGAAAAACATTGATTTACACAGCTCCTTTAAGTTTCCCCTATATCATCTTGAACGGGTCTTGTAAAATATATAGCTTTAATGCATAGATAGCTTTCACCATTCACAGTCATTTGTGATGTGACACTGGCTTCCTCAGAGATACTTTGGCAGATGTATGGATCTTCCACAAAATAGAGAAAAACTAGCTGAGGACGTTATTTATATAACCTATAACTAGGTTATTTAATACCTGGGTGCTAATATACAGCAAGACATTTCCTCAGAATATAAATAGTTATGTTTCCAAGACCCTAAAGAGGTTTGGAATTGGTGCAACCAGTTGTGAGGGATCTATTCCGCTGATTCTGAATTCTTTTAAAAAATTTAATATTAGATCCATTTGTGTGGCCCATTGAGAAGCATTGACTAAACCAATTTCATAATTATGATCTCCACTGGCAGAATATAATGTCTTTGGACCCCTAAATATGTTCTATTCAAGCTTCAACTTGTCCAAACTTGTTTTCTGAGCCAAAGGAACAGTTTAATTAATGAGGATAAAACTTATTTTCTCTTTTATATTTTGTTCCTTTGTATTGAGCATCTTACAAGACATATAGTTTGAACTTGTTCATACGTTGCATTCTCTTGGAGGGTGTTTGTTCATAAAGTTCTATTTAAAAGAATAATATTCCAGACTGTATTCCTTTGAAATTTTGAGAATCACTGGTTTGTTTCTATAGATACATAACCTATTACTCAAGAAAATTGACCATTTAATTTTTAATTTTAATAGCATATATAAAGTCAGTAGTTATTGTTATGTGATTATTAAATTAATACAAATGTTGTTACTGTTTTGAAAATTTAAAAAAATGTTGGCTCATGTGTGTTGGTTGTGACAACTGCTGCCACAAATGTTGGATACAGATACGATAGTAAATGAGAGTAGGGTTGGTTTACATCTGACTTTATTATTATCCCTCTTGGACTTTATATAATTACAATTTCTTAGCCGTACATGGTTATAAATGGTTACGAGCACGTGTACTTGTGTGTGTCCTTGAATACAGTCGTTTGTCACATTATCAGTTATCATATGTCAATATCACATTGTGGTGATCTTAAATATGTGTGGATCTTTAGAAGGGGAGATTGTTAAGTAGAATGTCTAGCCAACGATGTGCATTGCACCAGGGGGAGGGGGTGGAGACTGTTCTGGAGGGGTTGAAATGAATTTTGATTTTCGATATTTTTCCAATTGTAGTATACATATATATATATAAGTATATAGGGACAATGCATATAAAAAAAGTAGAGGTACATATTCTGTTGACTCTGGCTTTCTAAATTTTATAAAGAAAGATAATAATAGATCATTTTTTACAAAATTTACCTTATCTTAAAGAATATTTCATAAGTTTTTGATTAATTTGGATAAATTTGCTTATGTACTGACTTGAGCTTGAAACAATATAATCCATGATTAAATTAGTTTATGATAACTAAAAAATAGAAATTATACAAATTACGTATATACAAGTTCTGGTCTTATTTTACCCACTTCTAAATATTTTCTTTTACTACTCCTTCAAAAGATAGGGTCTTTTTTTGTTTTGAGGAACTCCTGAACGTTGAGCCAATATGGCTATCTGTGGAAACCTGGGATATTCCTGGCTGCCTGAGTATTCATGGCATATTATTTAGCGATTAAAATTGGATCAATGCACATTGTACATTCATTAATTTTCCAACAGATGGCTTTAGTAATGTGTATTTCGTGTTGCATCAGTGTAATCGCTTTACGCTAGATGAAATTAGAAAGATAATATTTATTACTAAAACAACTTTTAGGTTAGTGATTGCTTGACTTAGTATTGTTTGAGCACGTGTTAAAGATGAACACCAGCAAAAAGAAAAAATAAAGGATAAAACACAAGTCAGGTGGTTGAATATGCGAATTATATTTAGGGCTCTGATATTGTAATAGTCAATTACGCGCAATTTTGGTTTCCATTCCAGTAATTCTGATGCCAAAGATGCACCATGCTCTGGAACTGGACTTCTATTTGAAATGCCAATTGTCGAAAATGTGTATAAAATAATGGAAATTGTGGAATTGCACCGTCATGTAATCACTATTTTGATTGCACAGGAACTAAACATTGCATAAAAAATCGTTTGGAACCACTCCATACAGTAAATCATTCAATTTCGTGCAAAAATAATGGGTTTATTTTACTAGACCAACTTTATGAGAGTTACACAGAAATCCTCATCGAGAGTAAATGGTGTTAATGTAGCTCATTTTAATCTGTGTCTTTTCTTCTTTAGAATAAATTCTAGGCAACACCCCTATAAGTTTTTAATTAGTAAGAATGTAAACATAATGTGATGTGTCTTTCATTTTTATTGAAAATTGTTGTGGGATACAAATCCATGCAACCATTGAAATTATTTTTCAGGCGCGACCAACGAAGAGTTAATGAATAATTTACAACTATTAGATATCTCCATAAGGGTATTTATTCATTCAGTTTCAGTATCAAGAGTATAGGTCAGAAAAGGTTCCTTTGCTCAGAACTGCATAGTCTTCCAATTCATATGCAAAAGTATTATATAAATAATTTAAATATGTAGGTCTTCCCTGTCTGGGAAAGTGACATAAAGTATTGGGAGATGGATCTAAGGAAATGTGTCATTCTAAATATTTGCAAATCATTCTGAACAAGTCTGTTGAAAAAAAAAAAAGCCAATGCATGAATGTCAGATAAAAGTGTGTGATCAATCTACTTCTAAATAGACTCAGTGAGTGATTTTTGATATTATATATATATGTCATGATACATTTCAAATGTTGTTACTGTAACTTGCAAAGAACTATATAGAAATATTATATTGATAACTCAATATGCACTCACAGAACTAAGTGTTTAGAAGAGCTCTAACAAATTTATTAAACACACTGTATGTATCTATATAAAATAATATTTCATTACGTTTTTTTGTTGAGAATGATTCATTTAAAGGCTCATTGTATGCTCTCTTATTAATGAAAAAAGTTTTACTCCTATACAGAGTGTACCACCCCATTGCTGATATATGTGGCAATAAAATATAGTTATGTACTCATATTCAAGAAGTATTTTGAATAAAATATTTTTTACTCAAACTTGAGGATTTTTTTTTTCTTTTTAATATATGCAATTTAAATAACAGAGACTTTATTATTAAATAAAATTTGTATGTTTGATCTTATAATACGTATATCCGTGTACATAATATGTATTTGTGTCATTATTTGACTGTGTAAAAGACAGAAGGCAGATGTTGTGTATTCGTGCTTTCTTTTCTTTTATACACTAATCTACATTTTGTAGGTCTAACTCTTCTTTTTATTATTATTCATTCATTAACTAATTGTCAGTATTGTTTTGCATGCTAACTATGTACCTTGTTTATTAGTTTAAGTTTCTTTTCTTTTCTTTTTTTTTTGTAAAAAGACCATAGAACTACTTTTAAAGAATACAAATAAAAATGAAATTACTCAGTGCTTTCATTTATCACTTTTAGAACTTGCTTCCATATTTTTTACTAATCTGTCTAAGGCAGGCATTAAGCAAATAGAAATCAGTATAATTAGATAGACTTTTTGTCCATATTTGTGTTCTACTTTTGTACAATGGCTTCATGAGTTGTAAATGTATGTACGTTGATTAGTCTAGAAATTACATCTCCATGCAATGCTTCAGAGCGAATAAAACAAAATACATACACTGGCATGAAATCAGAGTTAATGATTAGCGAATTCACCGTGCCAAGAAATTTAGCAATATCAAATGCAATTTGTGTACCTACCTATGAATATAGAATATAATAAAATAAATTCATATATTTAGAAGAGAGGTTTGAAGGTATGAAGGTTAATCAAAGGAGGATTCAAAGTTTCAAAAATGATTGGAATCGTAACATATAAAAACAAAAATATATCTTGCAATTGAAAATAAATTTAATTTCACTTTTTAAACTGATTTTAATTAAAAATACTTTCATGTAAATAAATAATAATTTTACTTTTCAATCCTATGAATAAGTTTCTGAATAGTTTGTTCCTTGGGTGATAGATCCAAATAATGTAAGGAATTATAATTTTATCATTGAAAAAAATTTTTAATCTTTTCCAATCAAGGAAAGATAAAAAAAATATTAGTTTTATAATATTGGAGGGAAATAAAATAAATGATAATCTTATTAAATCAGTTCCACAGGAAAGCAGTAAATACATGTTAATTATCATCAATGATTTATTTCTATCCATATATTGTGACAAACATAGAAAGAATATTAAATATGAGCATGTAGGCATAAACAGGACATAAGTATGGGTTTAAAGAAATTAAAAAATGTTATTGATTTGATTTATAGATTTTTTTACTCTTTAAAATGACTGACTACGCAATTTCTTTAATTTTACTTTAACTGATTTCAAAATTATAGATGTGATTCCCCAAAAATAATTTTGATTCTTCCTCCATTTTTTTAAGAACTGTTTTTGATCACTATTCGTCAAAGTCTTGATCTTTTATTCTTCTTGATTATTTAAAGTCTGGTACAAAGACCAGTCAAGAAGAAAAGCAGCTGAAATATCAAAGCCATGAGAGGATAAAAATTGGTTTTAAACATTTTTATTTGCGTTTTTTAATTCTCATAATTTTAAGTCAACTCTAACATTAATCTAACAAAATAATTTTGAAATTAATTAATGCAAATGACTTAGCCGATGAATATAAGTATGAAAGACATTTGATAAATGACAAATGAAATAATGTAAAAATATGAGTGTGATACTTTGTCCCATTTACATAAAAACGAATAATCTGACAGATATTGAAGGGTCTTGACTGATTTTGAAATTAAAAAACATACTATGCTCATTATATCCCAATTCAGTACAGAATATTTGAGTGGTGAACATGTCAGCCAACTCATTCAATATAAAGTTGGGTTTCTCAAACTATAATGAGGTTCTTTTAATGCTCTGGACTCTCAAAAATTTTGATATTGTTTATCAATCCTTCAAATCCTTTGTCTTGTTTTGTCCTGGTTTCGATTAGAAAGACCACAAGTTAAAACACTCTGGTATTCGTGTTAATAGGTATAGTTGGATATATACGTTCCACTATATAAAAAATGTGTTCTTAACATATGATTATATATGATGTAGCTAAAACTTCCACTTTTTACCCAAAAAAAACGTGACAAAAAACTTAGAAGCTGCAACTATAACGATATGTGTATGCTTAAACTTTTATCAAATGTACATTTGACAAATTATTCCACGTACTTACTTTCTAAAAGTTTATGCAAGCCAAAAAGGTCAGGTAAGAGCATATCATTATTTGTTTCTTTAATGATGAATAAATATTCTAAATGTGTTTCTAACTTTGATCAAGAAATACATGATTGGCAACTTTAAGCATATCTGTAAATAACTGCTATTAACAAATTAGATGGAAAATTGTTTTTCCCTCATAGAAAAAAAGGTTAATGAATCAATAGGAATATGTCAAAAGCAAAATTCTACATTCTAAAGAAATTAACTTTAATTAAAGTTATTTTTTTTTTGCAACATTACATATACCTGTATGTATGGTTTGCTGCATTTCAATTATACAAAGTTTCATTTTGGTTTTAGTTTGTGAATGAATAAACTTGTTCTTTCTCCCTTCTCTCTTTTTTTTTTTAATATAGCTTTTCAAACAATGAAATACAAACAAAAAGGACGAGAAAAAAAAGTAACTTAAAATAAAAAAAAAATGGCATTCATGCTTTAAAAACACACACATTTATTTATTATGTGTAAACAAATGTACCAAGATATTTACTTACACATTTTGTTGACATACATATTTTAATAAAAAAATACATCTACACCGGCATTTCTCACAAAAAGTGTGATATAGCATAAATAAAAAGATGCGTAAATTAATTTTCTAGCAAATGCATGGACAATAGACCTACAATATAACATATGTAACATGTGCATATATAGGCCCAGTTGCTAAATTGTACCTCTAAACAAAAAAAAATTAATATAGTCAAAATGATTAAAAAATAGTCATGTATAAAGTAATTAAAATTAGCTACATTCCTGCTCTATGAGAAATGGGCCTATTTTATTGTTTAATTGTTGATTGTGTTATTTCCTAATTTATCCTCATTATATAGTTTTTTCTCAAACATTCCAAGAGGTTTCTTCGATTATTCATTGCTTTGGCTCTTATCAGGTAGCTTTATAATAACACTAATCAAAAGTGGTAGCTTTACCATAGATGAAAACATAGATCAAGCCAGCATAACCTCTCCAAATATATTTTTTTTGGCAGATTTGACAAATTTAAATAGGTATTTAGAAGGATGTGAAACTGTGGTTTAAAAAAGGAAAGAAAATCTACATTTTAACTACTTTACCATCATGAGTTGGACACTATGATATTTTTAGGGTTTCACTTGAGGATCAAATTCCATATTTTCGTTTAAGTGATTAATCATATATTCAAAGCATGTGATTTATAAAAAAATTTCTTATGTTCATTTTAATAGACAATAATAGTGGCATTCTGCATACTTGTCCTATATCAAAGTTCTATTGAAAATTCACCAATTTGTACTCAAGTTCAGAATTAAATATGATGATTTTTGTAGAAATGTTTCGTGAGGAAACAAAGAGTTATTTATTTCCTTTTGTCTCATCGTTGTTCCTCTCATGTGTTCCGGTCAATATAAATTCCAATATGAATAATTTGATGTCCAATATCTCATATGATATATCTCCTAATTTATATTAATGAATCCATTGTATAAATGAAAGTAGAGCCGGGCCTAATAATATACATAACCAACAAAGAGACATCAATATCTCTTCTTTTTTTTTTTCTTCTTCTTTTCTTGGAGACAAAAAGATGCATGTATGATTAAGGTCTAAGAAAAGGTAATTATCTCAGACTTATATATATATATATATATATATATCTATTAGATTAATAAAAAATTCACTGATATCAGATTTGTTATCAAGATGAACCTCAACAATAGAGAAGAGGACAATATTTAGAGAAATAAGTTCATGTTTTTTCGGAAATATTTTTTTTTTATTCATCTTGTTGATTATGTCTTGTTCTTAACACCAAGTGTTTTAGTTTTGTCTTGATCCCGACCTGATCAAAGCCTTGGTCTTGGCGTCAAGACAGGAACCAAAGCAATTAGAATATTAAAAAGAAATATTTTTCTAAAAAAAAAAAGAAATTAAATGTTTTCCCTTGGTGTCATCTTGGTTTCGATTCCTTAAAGTCTTGGTATTGTTTTGATCTCCAATATGATATTATTGACACCAAACCTATTTACATTTAGCCGAAAGGGAAGTTATTCAAAATACTATTAAATCCTTAAGAATTTGATATATTTTTTATATTGCATAAAATTATTTTATCGGAAGTATGTCCATTTATTGCATAAAATAAAAGTATACCCATATATTCTTTCAAGAAACATGTATAGGCTTGTATACTTTTTTTTAAATAAACCTTCAAGAGAAATTGAAAAGTGTTTTTTAAACGTAGACTCTTCTTCTTCTTTTTTTTTACTTCATTTCACAATGTAAAAACCTATTTTTAAACATATGAGGAAAATGTCCATTACAATATAATTAAAAGTTATGTGTTCACGTAGGTATGTCTTTGTAATTTAAAGAAACGTTTTTAATTAATTTGGAGCTTGTATTCTTTGAGTCAAAATGGATATTGAAGAAAAAGCAATCAAAACGTATTCCAAAAAAACTTTAATAATTATTATTAAATTAAAGAATCGAACTAAAGAATATTAATTATATTTATCCACAAAATGTTACTCAGGAAACACGACACGTGTTGCTCTTAATAGATTTAAGAAGAAGAGATTAGAAAATTAGACCATATTATTAATAATCTTATTGATTAGATATATGTATATATCCGTTATATACTTTATATTGGTGTTATTGAAATATAAGTCTTGTTACATTGCTTTTAGGTTTGTGAGGTTAAAGAAATTGTTCAAACACGCATCAACAGTTATTGAAGCATGGAACAAACCATCGAGTCCATACAAGTGAGCTCCAAAAAGTGTTAGAGCTAGTTAAAAAAGGTAAATAAAGGATTAAAGAACTTATCAAAACAGAAAATATTGGGTGGTGACAAAAGGACTGTATTCGTATTAAATGTTTTTATAAAATATTGGATTGAGGCACTGATTCCTATATTATAGTTGTTATAATAAATTTTTTTTTAAATCAATGCCCCATTTGAAATATTTATTTTAATGTAAGCACTGTATATATTTTGAAGATTTAGAAGGTAATACTCTAGTTTAGAGCAAAAATTAGTAAGAATAAGAACTTTAGAGTCAATTTGCGTTCACTAAATATCTTTTGATCATGCTTCAACATTGTATGAAGTATTCTTTTATAAATAAATAAAACATTTTGAGGCCTCAAAATGTTTTTTAAGGACTGCTCTAATATGTATACGACCATATACTAGAACCAAATATTGGCTTTTTGATAACAATCCATAAACGGCAAATATATACTGATATTGTCAAAGGGGGTATTGGAAGTACATTTTCAAAATCGTATCATTAAACTACTATTTTTTATTTTTTTTTAAATTGAATGATTAATTTGATTTCTTTTTTTAAAAAACCATATCCGTGTTGCTCTAGTATAAGTATACTGACTTACAAACCATCAAATGGCTCCCTCTCTTTTAAACTTAGTTATAATAGTTTAACTTTCAAACAAATAGTTTATCAGTTTACATATACCACTACCAATGCATTTATGGAAAAAACTTCTAGTCAGTTTATCTGCATGTAAGTTTGTATGATGATAGAGTTGACATTAGATAATTAACTCTATATTCACACAAGTTTACTAATTGTGATTGAAATGAGTCACTTTGTAGAGACAAATATCTCCAATTTTTCAAGTATTTTTGTTGCTGAACTTCTAACTTTTGACTAGTCTATCTACAAACTCTTTCAAACAATTTTTTGAAAAAAGCAACAAAAAGATCTAGAGAAATATGGATACCAAGTTTCTAAAAGGAATAAGGCTTGACATATGACATATGTACCTATATTCAAATAACTCACAAAATTTTGAAAATAAGACTTTTTTTTTTCTTCAAAAACTAAAAAAATGTAATTTGAGAAGTATTTACTAAATATTATTTGGAGTGTCATTATTACAACATACAACTATGTACATACCCTGTTGAAAAAGAAATAAATAGGTGAAAAGTTAACACATGTCTTATATCCTCACACAAAATAATCAATACATATATTTGCCTTCAAATATTTAAAAAATAGGATTCAAGAATTTCATTTAATGCAATAAAGTTTTTTCTAAAAATTGATTTCATCATTCACTGCAAATTATTTTGACAATGATAAGTTTATTTATTTTTTTGCAATATTTTTTGCTCTAAAGTCGCAACTCCATTTTATATGTATATATTTATTTATTGTTGTTTTTTAGTAGTGTATAAAGTATCATTTGATTTTCAATAGCGAAATTAGCATTTTTGGTTACTTTTTTGCAAAAAAAGAGAAAAATATTATGACAAAATGTTAAGCTAATAATAATTTTCGTATATTTGTTTGAAAATCTCCATTTATAACAAACATGAATCCTTAAATTTTTTATGTATCTATATATATATATAGTGTTTTCACGTGACGTCATCATTGTGGAAGTTGGTCATCTTAAAGGTGAATTTTATAAGAATAAAAACCCTTATTCCTTCTTCATTAAGGAAACTGCCATACATTTGGGACCCACAAATAAATGGACTTAAATATTTACTCTAAATCAAAAATAAATTTATATCATTATTATATCTCAGACCCTAATAATATATATACTAAAAATATGATATTACATGATTATATATTCACATGGTGTAGTCAATAAATTAACTATTATTTTTGGAAGGGTCAGATATAATATTTATTGCCAATTATCTCACTTTTCATCCACAACAAAGTTATTTATAAAAATTTAGCCATTTGAAAGGGATTTTTAGTACTTATTTGTTAATTTTATTTACATATTATTCCGGTAAATTATTATTTGATGTTCGAAATGACTTGTTAGTCCATGGACTGGAGGATAGAGGTGGTGTTAGGTCTCCCACCTAGATACAAGATACAGCACCTTAATAAATGAAAACTCCTCCGGGATATCATCTTCGTGGGTGGTTCGGTGGACTCTGGGAGCTGTAATTGGCAGCACGTATTTTGATATTTTTCGAATCTCGTATCCTGAAATTTCTTTCGTAACAAGAGGCAATATTTTTCCGAAGAAGTGTATCGTATGTAGAGCCTTCCGTAAGTAGAGGTATCACCTTTCTTTATTCCATTATTTATATTAAAAAATGTGTTGGTAACACAGTTACCAACAATTATAGTTAATTTTTTCATATTCAATCTTTGACAAAAAAAATAAAAAGTTCGTCAAAGTATAATAATGTTAAGCAGAATTAATTATAATCAATTAAATATTTTTTTTTTAAATTTTTATTATCAGCAATTAATATTTTTGTACTTATGGGCATAAACTTACACTCCCAAATATTGCATTTCATATATCTTGATTGTAACTTTTTCTCTTTCTATCCTAATAGAAAAAAAAACCATGCATCTAAAAAACCACTTGAAACCAATTTGAAGATAATTTAATTGATCATTGTTACTCTTGTATTAAACTGATCTATTGATCTTAAATAAAAAGTGTGTAAATCTGTGTAATTACTCAGTTCTTCTAGTATCGATTTATAAGCTTTGTTCGCAGCTTAATCTAGGTCATGTACTCTGTGACTCGTAATCGTATTAAGGATTATCTGAAATCTAATATTCCATCTCATTGATCTGAGGATTTAACATCCGTGCATTAAATCTCACTTCCCTCTCACTCGGATACTGATAAAAAAATATGGTGCAGTCGATAGGATTCATTGATGTCAATATTTAAAAATTTAATTTAATTAAATTGTAAAATATTAACATCAAACATTATGGTAAAATCATTTTCAAACAATTTTTATTTTTATCCTTAAAAAATATGAACAATAAGATCAACGATTGGAGTACAAGATTAATTATTATAATTTTTTTACCGAGTAGGAAGGTAACCCGAAATGCCCATCATTCCCAATTTGTGAGAGATATGAATGAACACGTATATCCTTTTTTTCAATAGATTTATGTAAGTAAAAAACTAAAAATAGAGATAAAATAACTGACGAAATTATTTTTGAAATTTTATTTTAATATTTCATTCAACATATGATGGAAGTACTGACTTACGGATATAGAGAAATATTGTAAAATTTCAAATCTATACTATGGATGTGTTTGAATTGAAAAAGAGTAGATGGATCGTGGGTGGTTGAGACCCTCCGTACAGCAATTAGTCCAACGCATCATCATGAACTATACCAAATTGATATGTCGAGTAAGAGGAGCCCCAGGGAAGAAAATTAGTTTAGCAACGAAGTTATTAGATCAGTTCGACCGTCGAGAATTCTCGTGTGGATTTCTTGAGCGCCTCATTGTGAAGTTTCTCAGACCTTTTAAAGTTGGATGACTAATAAGATCTTTCCACTAATAATTAATTTATCGATCCCTCTTGGTGAGTATAAATTGTTTCATATGATGAACCAAGTCTTCCATCGATAAGGTACTATGTTTCATGATGAATCGATGACCCGCAGTAGCCTCTTCTGAACTCACCCAACCCTCCACGAATGTCTTCCACAATTGTCGTTCTCCAGGATCTCCTTTAGTTCCTAAAGCTGTTGTCTATAAACGATGAAAGCCGAAAATAGAATTTAGTTTCTTCATGTGGCTTTTCCTACCCCAACACTATTTTATAGACTCTATTCGAATTTATTTGAGCTGTTGATTTTTGATTTGATTTAAAATTCAATCAATATTTTATTAATATGATATATTATTAAATATTTAATATTAAGATCAGACCTCATCCCTTTTGTTAACATTATGTATATTGAATTGATAATGTTGTTCCATTTATTTTTGTTTTCTTTTATTTAATATATGTATAATGTGAATGATTATAATTGATGAATAATAAACAAATAGGTACCGTCAAGACTTTGGCATCATTACTAAATCACTCATTATAATTACTCATTACCCAAGCAACTTTTATTTGTTAGACCATAAATATTTTAAAAAAACTATGAATTTGACAATAAAGTCCAAAATTGGACTAAACAAAATTTATCAATAAATGCCTGCGTTAATTTCGGCGAGTTTCATTTCAGCAAGTCCTTCTTAATCATAATAGAAATTGCTACATTAGACAAGTGATCCTCTTTGATTCACAAGAATATCCATTACTCTCTTAAGATACCAATTAAATGCTTTATTGATAAATATGTAGACGGGAGAGAGTCCCCTGAAGATTAAATAATGGGCAAGCATCCCTGAATTTGAAATTGTGATTTTAATAAGAAGACATGATGGTACTGACAATGCAGGGTTTGGAACTTGGTTCATAGGTCTTAATCCAATGTTTGAGTACTGACCAATCCATCAACAATAGCAGCATGGACTTTGTTCACCAAAAGACAAGAAAAGATCGTATATGAAAGGTTTGATTACATTTAGGGTTAGAGAATTTGTAGAATATGAGTCATTGACGTATACACGTCGAGCTTTTTTGTTCACTCGCAACCTCGACTGACAAAAGGGAAAGGAAAAATTTGGAAAAGCATATGGTAGCTACCCTTCTGTATTTTCCTTGTTGCCAACTTGTTAATATTATGCAGAATTTGTTATTTATAAATTCTACCAATCAAAAACCAATCGTAACTACTTGTAATATATTCAAAATTCAAAAAAGGGCGGGCAATCCTTGATTTAATATATTTTTTATACATCAAAATCATAAATAATGGTAATATCTTTTGTGAGTTCATAACACGTAGAGTCAGCTGCTTTAAATCAAAAGAATCAAATGAGAAAATCAGCTGAAGGGAGAATACAGTGTGTTTTTGTTTATCCCAAAAATCTCGTCGTGATACTGCCCTTGTTTCAATTAAAACATTTTAGGTCAATTTCGAGGGAAGCAAAAGGACAGTACAGGCTACCAATGGAATTTTTTCTTCTTTTCATCAAAATTAACTCTATCTCGACAAACTTTTCAACTCTATTTATATGGCCGTTATAATTACAAAGTCATAAATCTTATCTTATCCATGTTTACCGTATAAAAAGTCGATGAAAAGAGACTCAACCAAATGAACACTCCCTGAAGTGAGTGTTGTTTGAAATCAGGGGTACAAACATAATTCGTCTTTGGAATCAAAGAGCACATAAAATATTTATATATATATATATACCATATGTTGTTTTTAAACTAAATGTAATATATTAATATTAAACTATAGATTTTAAAAATTTGCTGCCCCATTGCAAATTTATACAAAAAAAAAAAACTTGTTTTTGTTTTTAACTCTTATATAATTTGTCATAAATATCCTTAAGCTATTTTGCAAATCCATCAAAAAAGAAAAAAAAACGAAGAGAAAGGTAAAGGATTTTTGTATATTAAGTTATGATGAAATAGTTTTTACAGTGTTTTTTGGGGGGTTTTTTTGTGCTTTACCTAACTACATATGTACATTAAACTTTTTTTGTTAAATAAAAAATTAATCAAATGATAGCAATAATAATAATATAAAACTTTGATGCAATTCTTACAAAAAAAGTATGAGTATGTATATCTAGAACAAGTGAGCTTTGCATATACCCACATAAATGTAATGCAATTATGTTTTGTTCTTAAGAAATAATAAAATGAATGTACATTATTGCACTACATATGGCGTAGAATTCCTTGTGAGATGAAGAGCTGGAAAAGGAATCAAAAAAGGGTTGAGGGATATCACTCTAGAGATGGGAAAATTGAAGGAATTCGTTTGAGTGTAATAACAACGCCTCAGATAATGTTGCATAAAGTATGGTAACACTGAGAGGTACCTGCTCTGTCAAGAACATTTAAACCTTTACAATAGGAAGGATGGAATAATTAATTAATAAAAATCAAATCCATAAAACAAAGCAGGGAAACGATGACTACGTGATATTTTCCTCTCCTTTTTTTTCAAATATGGTTGCTTGGAGAACTAATTTTCCCCCGCTAGGGGACGCTCAATTACTTTATAACTAACTACGCAACCTCCATGAATTTATTTTGTTACTTAAGTTAACTACTTAAGGTTAATTCTACGAAAGGAAGACAAGTGTGCCGGTTCAACATGATTTCAATTATGAGAGTAAAAAAAAAGAAAGAACGAAATTGATGGATTTGTATCTATAATATAATCAGAATACAATTTTGACTTAAAATTTTACAAACAGGAGTCAAGAGTTGCATGTACGAAAGTAAATCTTTTTTATAGCAACCATCTTTTATTTCATTTATTCAAAATTTTGCTCAATTGTCATTTCTTTCTACGAGTATAAATCAAAATTAGATAGTATGTACATTGATCATCATAAGGTTCTCTTTGTCATTACTTGGTTTTTAGATTTAAAAATACAAAAAGTGAGGTATTTTTTGTATCTATAAAGTATATTAAAAAGAATTAACAACTAAATTAGGATACATATTTCCCGGATATGCTACAAAAGATCTCCATTACTCAGAGCATACACTACAGTATAATTTGATCCGTCTGCATAATGCTACTTGAGGTAAAAATTTTTCATGATTTGTCATCACCAAATTCCACGTATTTGTTCGAATTAATTCACATAATCATTATTATTATTATTATTGATGAATATCGTTTTACTTTCTATTTAACTCCCTTTTAATAAGAGTGCATTTAATATAATTGGAAATATATATATAGATAGATAGATGTATAGGAGTGTAAAAAATATGCAAATGGAGTCTATAAAATAAAAAGAAAGAGAAAATCAACCTGGCCACTATGACAATTTGATGAATATTGAAAGGGCAGCAGCTTGAGCTGTCATGACGTTTTACTGAGCTACAAGGTGCTATTCTCCATTATAAACATATACAAATGAAGACATATATAATAAATAATAACAATATGTTCACCATAGATGAGAGGCAGAAAATTAACTGAAATTAATGTCAGGAAATTAAATATTTTTAACTAATAATTATTATACGAGGACTTGAGCCCCTTTTTGTTTACATTTTATTTGCTTTATTAACCTTAATGCATGTATTCCTTCATGCGAGATTTAACCTCAACAGTTTAATAATATTTAACCCTAGTTAAGCAAATCCACGTTCAGAAAAAATATATATAAATTTCGAATTCCAATACACCATCCACTCCCTAAAACCGAGAATAGAGGGGAAACAATTCCAGAAATATAAGTTTAGAAAAAGACTATGACGAAAAAATCATTTCCCAATTTTTGAAGGGTTTGTCAGTTCGAAAAAATGATGAACAAAATCAATTCTTTCGAGCCTTTAATAATATGATGCGTTCTGTTCAGGGGGGTGATCAAAGGAGAAAATCGGACTCTGGTTCCATAATTCAAAGTTTGGTTTTTTTGGGTACACCCTACTCTAGGAGTCATATGGTTCCCTCTCCTCAACTGTGCCCATGGTTCAAAATATCCTCAATATTATGGTGATTTCTTCTTGCACCTACTTAATTATTTTATTTAGTTTAATATATCTCTGTTCTATATTTCATTTATAAAATGTACCTACAATAGTATTTGGATATTATAATTCTTGTTATTCAGAAATTCACGATTCTCAAGAAAAGAAAAATTTTATTGTTGTTATTTTTATTCTTAGGTATTTTGTATATCATGTACGTATATCTGATACATACAACAGGAATTTAAAATTCGTACAATTTTATCTTCTATGTACTATTTAGGGGGGATAAATGGAAGGAATTTCCAAGGCTGGTTTTTTTTTGTTTTGTTTTTTTCTTTCTTCGTTCTTTCAACTCTTTGAAAAATGAAACCGCGTAGTTAGTTATTAAAGGATTATTATAAATCCAAGTACCTAAGCATACATACATATATGCAGGTTATCTCATAAACTAAATCAGTATTTAGAATCACCAAGGGTGGAAGAGCTGCAACAATATTTAGTAATGTGTAAATTACTATTTTTTGTGATCGTACTTGTGCTATCCTTAAGCCTCTCAAAAGGGATTCCGATCCCTCAAGAAGATGATCAAACCCTTTCACCTCCATCCCCTACTCAAGTTGATTTGGTATGTTACAATATACATATGTGTGTCAGTCAATATGTCTATGTTAGTTCAGTTCGGAGTGAGGGAGGGTTCTGTATTTAGTTGACAAGGCTATGAACTCGTGTGTATGTAATTTAAACTATACTCACTTAAAGGTATGGTCCAATAGCTAAGAAACGTATGATTTTGCTCCAAAGATATAACATATGAATATTCATCAATTTATAAACTTATTTTTTGGGTCTCCACATTGATGACCAATCGAATCGATTACTTAAAAAACATTGATAATTTTTAAACATACATACTAATACAAATGTTACTAAACTTGAAATCATTACTATTCAAATGCATTTGTTAAGTAAATACCTATGAACTTATCAAATTTGATATTTAGAGTAATAAAATGCAGTCAAGAATATTTAAGAAGAAGAAGAAGAAGCATGGATGACGTAAAACTAAACTGGTTTTTTTTTTCCTTTTCTTTTGTTTCTTCACTTTATTTTTTTTTTTGAGCAACCTTTAAAAGTGCTTTAAAAGAATCGAGGCATTAATTTTAAAAAGAGATAATTCTAGAAAAAAAAGTTGTCATTGAATGATGATAAATGCATTAGAGATTAAATATTTATTAACAAATATCATTATATTGGTTTAGAACTGTGGTTATATATATATGTACACATTGAAAGGGTATTAAAAAAGGATTTAGAGGATTGTTTAGTAGTAGAATCCTTCTGTTAATGTTTCAAAATGTTAATAAAAAGTGAGTTTTTTTTTCCTGATTTATTGTATTTTGACTTATGATTATGCATGTAGTAGTTAATCAATACTTTTAATCAATCAAAACGATGTACGGTACATATTTGCATAAATTTAAACTTTGTACACTTTATCTAAATAATTTGTATGTGAAAAACATAAAGGAATTTTTACTCAGGCCAGTACCTAGTCTAATGTTTTGTTTTTTTATATACCTATAGTACATAAGGTAAATATTTTATATTCATTAACTAACACAGAGTAAATAGTTGAACACAGTTTTTCATGGATACTAAGTATAATTGAAAGATAAAAACATAGATATTCAAAGAGAGCATTCATTTAAAATTAAAAATCATTTTGTATGTAAGGAAGAGTTAAGCTACAAGCACTATTGTAAATACCTATATGGACATTAAAAATGAAAATGATAATAACTAGTCCTCTCCCCCCCCCCCTCGACTTAATAAATTATGGGGAAAATACTATTTTAATGCCTATTTTTTCTATTACATGTGTTAGTTTAAATTTTTTCGAAACTATGGGTATTTGAGCACACCTCCTGCTGACTCTGAGACTCTCTACACGGAAGAATCCATTTCAAATGCTCTTGTTAAAGTACAGGAATTTGGAGGTATTGAGAAAACGGGAAAATTTGATGAGGCTACAAGGAAATTACTGAGTTCTCCACGATGTGGAAATCCAGATCTTATCGATGGTGAGTCAGTTGGAAGAGCACAGAAACGAAAAAAAAGGTACATCATTGGTTCTGAGGGATGGAAGACAAGAAGGATTACATACAAGTACGTAGGACATTACATTCTGCATAGTTAGGTATAAATATTCATGGTTGGATAAATTACAATACCTTGTTTTTTAAAAGACTTGAAAATTGGTCCAACAAATTTCCAAATAAGTCCTATGTCGAAGAAAATCTGAAAAAGGCGTTTGACTCCTGGTCCGGTTATTCTGGATTGGTCTTTGTTCAAGGTGAAGAATCATCCTCAGATATCAAAATTAGCTTTGGACGTTATAATCACGGAGATAGATGTAAATTTTATTTATAATTCGTACTCTTTTAAGTCCATGAAACAAAAAATTGTACGACCTATGTATATCTATTGTACATATTTTTTTATATATAGACGCTTTTGATGGTCCAGGCTATACTCTAGCACATGCATACTACCCATACACTTATGGTAGTCTCGGCGGTGACATTCATTTTGACGAAGATGAGAATTGGGGCTCTGAAAAAAACAATTTGGATCTATTCACAGTCGCTGTAATCAAAGAGCCTGATTCATAATAAATTATCTTTATTATATATTCCATCCTTCATTTTAGATCCATGAAATGGGTCATGCCTTGGGACTTTCACATAGTCCAGATAGAGACTCAGTAATGTTTGCCTACTATAAGGGTGATTCAGCAGCTCTCGGCTACGATGACATTTTGGCCGTGTATAATCTTTACAGTAAGTTACGTACAACATACTTTAATGAAAATCCATTCAATTTCGTACAGTACAAAATGGGCCGCCACAAACTGAGGAGGAGGGCATCGTGCAAAGAACACCCACAGCAAGTGGGAGAGAGAACACATCCACCTCAACACCAGGGGTAACAGTGACCACAACAACCACCACGACAACCAAGGATTCGTATAATTACGATGGCTCCGAAAATCCACAAAATGAAATTTGTGATGGAGACTTTCATTCTATATCTGCTATTCGTGGAGAAATATTCATATTCAAGGGACAGGTATTGTACATTTATAGATATAATGAGCCAGAGATTGTGTTCCATTCAAGCAGTTTGATAAGGTTCTGGACCAAAAATCAACCTAAAATATTAACAAATACCTATATCTATGTATGTTAAAAAAATTGGCTCGTTATATCTCTTTATTTATTCGTGAAATATTAATTTATAAAGGTACACTATCTACTATAAAAAATCAATGGACTTTAAGGCGAAATTGCTGACTGTGCATTTTATGCCCATATTATTTGATTTTGCAGAATTTTGTTGACATAATAAAAAGGAATAAATTTACCAAAGCCATTTGCAATACACATTTTGCTCCTTCTTCTTTTTTGCATACAAATAGATAAAAAACATGCAGGAGGAGCCCATTTAAAAAAATGAATACAAAAATAAATGAATATTCAAACACAATGTTATAAATTTAAAAAATATACGTGCCTTGAAATTGAAACAAACAAACTATATTTTTCAGTCATTTCAGCATTATTTTATATACATAGTATTTATAGATATAAAATATAATATATGAAAGACTTGGAACTTATTTATAGAATGTTTGGAGATATAGCAAACCAGGGGAGCTTGTGAATGGATTTCCAGTTTCATTATCTCGTATGTTTCCGGGTATACCGCCTCAAATCAAGAAAATAGATACGGCTTACGAAAAATTGGATGGAAGTATAGTTTTTTTCTCAGGTAAATATCAAGAATGATTTGTGTGTTTTAACTCGTTGAAAAGAGATTTTAGAAAGGAAGGGAATTCCTAATAAATATTGTTAAATATAATGTAAAATATTGTTTTTACATAGATGGGGTATAATTTATTCATTATTGAGCTATACATATATCTATATTATAGTATAAGACAAATATTATCTCAAAATTGACATTAAGATTCGACTTTTTTTTGAAGTTCCAGTTATATATTTTATTTTTCATTATTTTTTTTAAAGATAAAGTCAAATAAATTAATAGTGGCAAAGACATTTTACCCTAGGACATTTTATAATAAATATCTTTAATAAATGGAGCTGATTGTAAAACTCCTTATATTTAAAATAATTAATTGTCTGCTTTCATTATCAGAGAAGGGCCCATACATCAACTTACTTACTTAATTAACTATAACTACCTTTTTGAGAGTCAATTCTGCATGGTTACATTAATCAGCTAGCAGAAAATGAAATCCATATTGAATATATTTTAAATAGAGTAAAAACAAATTTAATAACCACTATGAACATTTTTGGGGGATTTATCAAGAGAAATGTTTTGGTTTTTTGGTTTTTTTCTTTTGACAAAACTAATATTGTTCATTCATATATATAGATTTTGAAAAATAAGATCTTTACTTGGTTATTTATTTTGTAAGCAACAGATTGAGACTTTTAAGAGCCATCTAAACATGGTTTAGTTTAAATAGTATGTATTGATACACCAAACGTTTTCTAAGAAAAATAATAGTGTTGTTGAAGTTTTTTTTATATTAATGGGCCGCCAAATCAAAGTTTCAAAGGCTATAAATTGAGATGGGAAAAAGGTGCACAATTAATTTACAGTTCCCTTGTTTTAATCCACATAAATTATAATTAAGTGGATACAAAAAGGTGCAGTTCTTTAAATTATTGAGTAGATGGGCATGCTACAAGACAGATTTCCACATCTCTCACTATAAACCTTCCATAAAAAGATCTATTTTTGATTTAGTATGTACTCATTGTGATGTCACCGAATAGTTTGAGCATATATATTAACAAATAACATAGAAATAAAATTTCATTTATACACCTATGGCCTCCTATGCCTAGGTTCATGCCGTGTACACTGTACAGGTTGGGATTTGTACCTTCACATGTCTTATTTAATAGACTTGAGCAGCTCAACAATTTATATTCCTAGCCGCAAGATGGCGTAGAGATGTTAAATATAAGTAAACAAGGCTCACACCCAATCATAACACCAGTCCTTTTAACTATCAATTATTATGTACATTGATTCAAGTTTTAAAGTTATTTATTTTCTATGGAAGTTATTCGTCCTTAGAGAAATAATGCGCTCTGCCTTACAGGCATACGGTTTTTCAAGTATTATGTGACTGTGAAAGAATGCATGTGTCTGGCACATTGATAGTTGTTATGATTATAATTAAAAAAATACATAAATAGTATAACAATATGCAATTAAATTTAAACTTTTGTTTGTGTAAATTGTTCTGATAGTCTGTTTAGGATTGGTTTTGACAAACAGCTGACAAAAAAGTATATCAGAGTTGCACATAATGTTGTAAAGATACGATTGTGATGAGAAAGATATGTATGAGACAAATTCAAATGCAAATAACGAGGATATTTAATTAATATGCCTACATTCAATTTAGCATGATTTTATTTTTAGATGACAGGTTTTACGAGTATGATGGAAGATCCTGGATAGATGATCCCAAAAATAATTTGGCGAGCATTGGACTTCCAAGGGATTTGGCAAATATAGATACGATTTTCATTTGGAATAAAAATCAAAAAACATATGTCTTTAAGGGAGATCAATATTGGAGAATGAACTCCAACGGCACGACAGAAATAAATTATCCCAAAAGAATTTTAGATTCTTGGAAGGGACTTCCACATTCTATCGATTCCATTATTTCATTGAACAAGGGTATGAACTGTATTTAGCAAATAGGTTATGCAGGTAATTATTCCCATCTATCTTTTACAGGGCACACCTTTGTATTCAAGGATGGGTATTTCTACTTATTCAACAATGAGTCTCTTAACGTGAATTCTGGATATCCCCGTGAATTAGCATCATCCTATTGGTTACCACACTGTACCCTTTCCTAATAAATTGTAACACATACACACGTATTATTTATAAAATCATACTATACACTCTATATATATAAAAAAATATAGTTATTGATGCTGGCATAAGAAATATACTTAGGCCCTCATTCAGACTCATTTAATTCAAAGTAGACTTGAAATTGGTATAGGTTGTTTTTTTTCTTTCTCACTAGGACATGGAATGCAGGCACTGGCCTTGTGTTTATTATTGGCTGAATTTGAGAAGTTTATTACAAGATTCCCAAATGAGTTCAAAAAAGCATAATAAAATTAAAAAATTGTACATATGAGTCTGTTTCTGGGCCAAAATTTTTTTTAGAGATTGAAAAAACGTTTTTATTCAGTTATCAAACAATTCATTTTTGTTTTGTCTTCATATCCCTGAAGAGAGTATCAAACTTTGAACGTGGGATCTATAATATATTTTAAAAGATTGCAATGTCTGAAATGTTTATTTTGATGTCATCATCATTTCTGGTTAGAAAGCGTTCTGCAATTTGATCAACTTGGTTCTATGTAGGAATGAAAATAATATGCAAATGGGGTGTGTAAAATAAAAAGAAAGAGAAAATCAATCTGGTAACTCTGACATTTTGATGAATGTTGAGAAGGAAGCAGCAGCTTGCGCTGTCATGACGTTTTACTGAGCTACAAGCTGCTATTCTCCATTATATATACAACAATAAATAATAACATAGATGAGAGGTAGAAAATTAACTGAAATTAATGTCAGGAAATTATATATTTTTAATTAACAATTATACGAGGACTTGAGCCCTTTTTGTTTACATTTTATTTGCCTTATTAACCTTAATGCATGTATTCCTTCATGTGAGATCTGTACTATCAGGTAGATGTCTCCCCTTAGTAATAAAGGAAAAATGATAACAGCTTTGGAAAACAAAAAGTACTGTTAAAAGTGACAACTCCACAAAATCTCGCACGCGGCATTTTGCATATTATTTACATTCCTAGTTATATGTAGGTCTTCAACTATGAATCAAGTTTGAATCAGTTATATTTCAATCATTAACATATATCTGTACATTATTAATCTACCTAGAAAGGACACAGGTAGGTTTAGATTATTGTAATTTGATGTCATTATAGATAGAGAGAAAATAAGTCTCATTTAGACATATTTATTAATATTCAGGATATACATTAAGAATGAATGAGGATTAATTAGTGTAATAGGTATTAATATGATTAAGAATACATAAATAATCTTTTCAGAAGACAAAATTAGGCTTACTATAATACTTAAAGTTTAAGCTGAAATATATGTACATATTGGATTATTGTATTATCTATAATTAACCATGGTTCGTATACTACGAATACCTAAATAAAATTTAAAACCAAGTATAAATATAAGTATGAACTTATAAAACAAAGCTGAGTTTCAATTACTTTATCTTAAGAAATAGTAAGAAGATGAAGCATAATTAATCACATAAAAATCTTTGTTATAACTGCTAGGAAACAATAAGCCAGAGATTATTAACCTTTAGCGAACAATGTGACAATTTAATTAAACACATGCTCAGATGCGTCAGTAGCACCACGAGCTTTTTGGAATAAACAAAAACACTATGTATTCTCCCTTCAGCTGATTTTCTCATTTGACTCTTTTGATTTAAAGCAGCTGACTCTACGTGTTATGAGCTCAAAAAGGGTATTATTATTATTTATTATTTTGATGTATAAAAAATATATTAAATCAAGGATTGCGCGCTCTTTTTTTGAATTTTGAACATATTACAAGTATTAACGATTGGTTTGTGATTGGTAGAATTTATAAATATATAGTATATCTAAATAATAAATTCTGCATAATATTAACAAGTTGGCAACAAGGAAAATACAGAAGAGTAGCTACCAGTTGTTTTTCCAAATTTTTCCTTTCCCTTCTGTCAGTCGAGGTTGCGAGTGAACAAAAATTTCGACGTGCAGTGGGAACAAAACAAATTGAGGAGCTACTTTCTCAGGGGCATAAATAGCGGAGGGTGGTGGATACATCTTCCAGGATTTATAGTATAAGTAACAGCTATATAGAAATAAAACCATGTGTACTAAAATGAACTATAAAACAGAACAAAAATAAATAAAATATCTTATGATGTCTTTTTTATGTCTCGAGGAGGTTTTTTTCTTGTTAAAGGGATGGATTATTTCAACCGAGTAAATCCAAAAAATTAAAGGTGTTTTTCCTTAAACAAGTCAGGGAAGGCACCATAACTCCACTAAAGGAACTATCCTTTTGAAAATTACTACCCCCTTTGGATCAAGTACATTGTAATTTGGTTCAAATTACAAACTGTGAAAACCCCTGCACCTTTAGAGTCACAAACACAAAAAAGTCATAGTCTTAAATCTTGCTCGTACCATTTTAGTATTTATTTACGCATATTATAGACTTGGAAAACTTTGGAGGTGGGAGTTTGATGTTCCAACACCTTTGAAAAAATTAGAAAATCTGCATTTCAACAAGAATTTTCAAATTTGTTAATATAAGTAGGAATGTAAATAATATGCAAATGGGGTGTGTAAAATAAAAAGAAAGAGAAAATCATCAACCTGGTAACTCTGACATTTTGATGAATGTTGAGAAGGAAGCAGCAGCTTGCGCTGTCATGACGTTTTACTGAGCTACAAGGTGCTATTCTCCATTATAAACATATACAAATGAAGACATCAATAATAAATAATAACATTATGTATACCATAGATGAGAGGCAGAAAATTAACTGAAATTAATGTCAGGAAATTATATATTTTTAATTAACAATTACTTGATCCCTTTTTGTTTACATTTTATTTGCTTTTTTGCATTTCTTCATCCGAGATCTGTACTATCAGGTAGATGTTCTCCACTTAGTAATAAAGGAAAAATGATAACAGCTTTGGAAAACAAAAAGACCTGTTAAAAGTGACAACTCCACAAAATCTCGCACGCGGCATTTTGCATATTTTTTACATTCCTAAATATAAGACCATTGCTAAGGAAGTTGCTTTATATCTCTCCATGGACCACCTTACAAGTTCCTTTCCAGAGACTGGTCACTCCACTTTTAAAAACGATGTGTTGCCCTCGTACGAGCATACATAGAACTAAGAGGAGTTTGATATGATATAATGATCATTAATGGCATAAATCATGTCATTATAAATAAATAAATAAATATCAAATAAGAATGGCAAGGAATTTTGAATGAGTTGGAAAAAAAATTATATTCTTACACAGAAATGTAATAAATTTTCAATCCTCAAAGTGATTCTAAGTAGAGAAAGAGGGAATAACATATTATAACATAAACTATATTTCTAATAATGAGCAAATATTTTATAACGAATAGTAACTGAGCGATTTCATCAAAATACGTCAATTATGAAATATGTATGTAAAGTCCCCCTTGGCTGGGCAGAAGATAAAATATGGTAATTTGTTATTCAAAATACCCAAGGGATTGAAGGAATGGGGTTCCAATTACATGAAGGGGAAACCACTTGGTTTGATGGAAGACAATGTGTATTAGTTGTGTGCGAATAATACAAAAAATATATATGTATTAATAGGAATTTGTTTTAGAAAAAAAAAAAAAAAAAATGGACAAAAAATATTCGTCAAAAGTTTAAAGTGAATATTTATAATTACTTATGTAAGCAACATTCGTTTTATTTTACAACAATAAGAATAATAATAATAATAATAAAAGTGAAATGTGTAGATGTGTCACTTCTTCATTCCATTATTATAAATCAAAAGAGGATGAAGAAGTATTCCTGAGAACTACTCTTCAACATCATCCTTCCATGGTGAACTTGTGGTTTCATCTAACTTTAATTTCTCTTTTTGGACTTAGAATAGGATACTGAAAAATAGTGAAAAGGAAATCAATGATGGGTGATGAATGAATGAATGAATGAATTAGATAATAATGGATAACAGAAAGAAATGAAATTTCCAATGCATTCGACTAAATCAGTCATTATGAGTATATATAAAGAACTTCATGCAGTCAAAAGACCCTTAGCAAAAAAATATAATATATATATATTATGTAAAGTCAATCATTTGCGACCATAGAAGAATTCCTTCGGCCAGCCCCTATCTTACTTATCTGACAGACAAAACTATATGATCAAGGATGCTAGGCGAATGAATTTTGTTCATTAGCTTCAATTACGCAGACAAGGCTTAAAGATTTTTTTGTCTTTATTTTTACAGATTAAAGAGATTTAATTTATTTTTGATGATTCCTTTAATTTTGAAGGAATGATGATTCTACAAATAAAAATTTAAGAGTTGTGTCTAAAATGAAGCGAATGAGGAGTTAGAGACAGGCATATGTACGCTTACTCCTTTTCTTATACTACGTACTACAAACCCATTATTTATATTTGAACAATCTTTATAGTGTAAGAAGCTGGGATTTTATAAAAGTTGCAATTTGTACAGAGAGCCCATAATTCAATAAGGAACACACCTGTAATTTTAATTAAGAACTATATATATATATATATATATATACAGGGTTTCTACTTATTTAATGTATGATGTAGATTTATGAGTTCGAACCGGGGAGTCTAGAAGCTTCTAGTGATGAACAGTCATACAATGCATAAAAGCACATATGTACGTAGTTTTCAGCAGAAAAGTCAGTGACTCCACATAATAAAGTTGAATATTTAACTACTGTTAAAATCAGCACACTTACTCAAATATTATAAATTCATCCTCACAACACTCATTTCCACTTATTTATACTTTTCATCGTGAATTTCTGAAATTATCCTTGGGCAGACTCAACAGGACTCTATATGAATAAACCTACGACCACCCTTTGGTTCAAAAAGGGAAGATTTTATGAAGAAAATACATCAGTGTTTCCAAATTTTTTATATTTTATTAGTTTGTATATGACATAAACATTAAATATATATTTGTTCTCCTCATAAAACCTACTTTTAAAAAGATTTTAAAGCAGACTAAAATATCGGGATTCCTTAGAATCGCATCCCTAGGATAGTTCCAAAGTACCACAATACCACACCTGAACAATAGGTGGAAATGAGCCTTTAATTAGCTCTCCAGTCCTTTTTTTTTTTTTTTTTGCTCTCTTTAAATGCAGCCTGTACAAAATCCCAACTTGTACATTATATAAATATAAATTACTGTGAATAAATAATATGTACAAGGATTAATATATCGAGAAATAAATCCAAACGTTTCAATGTAAGAAACGATGACTTTCCAGTCTAAACGCGTTGCGTCGCGTTACGCGACGTACACAAATGAATCATGATATTTTCGTGTCTTTCTCTCACACTTCCTCTTTCTTGCTATCTATCTAAATACAGATAAAATGTGAGAAAGAGAAGGTTTGAGCAAAAGAACGAAATTCTAAGTTAATACAAATCTATGCAATTGAGTTTATGTAAAAACTCACTCACTACAATGCGATTAATTATGCTACGTAATATAATGTACATCTTCTATGCGTGCAACATTAGAAACACAAAACCTACTGTATTCTTGCGACTTATTTTAATTATTTTTCTTTTCACTTCGTCCAGCTGGAAAATATAAGGGAATAATAATGACTTGATGACTTCCGTCATTTAATTGATACACAATTATTATACTATGCCATAGTCCAGAAACTACTCGACAGCGTATCAACAAAAAATGACTAAATCCTTTCCTATAAATCATGCTGCTAATGTCTGTGTATCTTTAAAAAAATTGTGGAAAGCTCTAATGGTATTCATTTCTTGTTGTATAAATTAAATATCTCAATAAACATATATATTATGTACTATAAGTAACTAAGTAAAGTTAGACCGTGTTATATTAATAACACTTACCCTTTGCGATACTCACTGGTTTGTTTTGTGTTAAGGAACACGCATTGTTTTCACACAAACCCAACAAACGAAAGGAAAGGATCCAACACCGTTAAATGAGGAAGGAATTCAAACTTCAAACACCAGAAAAAAACTTTGCAAATAAAAACTTATAAGTAAGTGTGTGAGGGAATAAGAATAAGCAAACGGGTGATGTAAAAAAATGTTATGAGAAGAATCATTAGTAGTGTGTTTTGTTTGTTTGTTTTTTTGATAACCTTAAATGTATTTCAGATTCGGTCGAAAATAAGCAAAAAATTCACTAAAACCTAAAAAATAGTAATAAGATTATTTTTGATTATCTCTTTTTTTTTTTTGAAGTTTTTTTTTTCCTTTTTTCTTTCTTTTTTGCATAAATACAACGTCGGTAAAGACATAATATCAGGAATACAAAATATAATAATAATAATAATTAATTAAATGTGTGTAATTATCATACTAAATCAAGAATATCAGGTTCTGTATGGCCAATGAAGAATGACACTACCTTCTTCAAACAGCAAAAATAATATATTTCTAATTGAAACTTGAAGATAAAAATGATTAAATTTAAGTATGCTAAGTTTTCTAAGGTGATGGTAGTTATAAAAAACGACACCGACTCACTGTTGCAGATAAAGTACTTCAAATTAAATGCGAATACATATTGTAAAATTAGCACAGAAAGTAGAAAAATGGATTTAAGTTTTCATATCAAATATTTGAAGAAAAAAAATATTGATGTTGTACCTAAGACTTCAAGGATGAAGTTGATTTTTTTTTTTTTTTTTGCTTTTTTAAATATAAATGAAATTATGAATTGACCTAAGGTCCACTCATAAAAAATTAAAAGAAAAAAAAAAGAAACACGATTAAAACATACTGACAATTCCAATATAAAAATATCTTTCCCGCCTCAAGTTTTCGTTCCTTTGAAAATGAGGAATAACACATTATTTTTCAAGTTAGAATATTATTAATATGCACACGCAAAAAGAGGTAATAGGATTGTTTTCAATGAGATTTATAAATGAGAGGCAGGTTGAGGTGTTGTTGAGGCTCAAAAAAATATTTTAGAGTTTCTTTATTACATGCTCATGAATTTTTTCTTTCCTTCAAAAGAAGGATTGGGGTAACAAAGGATACGGGGGAAAGTGAAGGGGAAAAAACAACACTTTTTTGTAAAAGAAAATTTACCCTTCTTCCACCGTGGTCTTTACAGAGGAATTTGTGTAGTATGTGTAAGAAAAAAAACAAGAAGGATAGAATATATAATTGGGATAAATTAATTAAAACATAAGTCTCTTGATTTTTTTTTGTGTGATTTCATTAATATTATAATCTGGCTTTGATAGCCATTTCGTGAAGATACCAAGCGTAGCCATACGCCACGAAGCCAACGAGTATCGCTATTAATTCGGTCCAACGAATTTTTGAACCCTTACCCTCAGTATAGTTGCGAGCAACAAATTTTAATGCTTCATCTAAACCGATAACAGGTAGAGAGAACTTCATAACTGTTATCCATTGTTCAACGGAGAGAGGAGTAATTTGGAAAACAACCTGAAAAATAAATTGCTCAGAATTAATACACTGTACCTACATAGATAATTGGCTTAGATGAGTTATTGAAATATGTAGTGAATCAAATTATAAAGTTTAAAAGAAGTCGCTTACGGAAAAGATGTCGACGTAGAGGATGAGGAAATGAAGGGAGAATGACAAAACCATGGATGCAATCAACATGGGATTAATCCAAGGAGGCATAACCAAAAGAGATTGGTTCTCAGAGAGTGAGTTAATAGCGTTGCACATCTCAATTGTAACCAAAATGGAAAGAGCCATTGTCATTGGTTCAGGAGCTTGGAAAATATCACATGATAATCCTCTAAAGTTTTCGGGTTCTCCTTGGCATTGAAGCCAGTGGCTCAATTGATAGTAGGAAATTTGAGGACCAGTGGGATCATACATAAACCAATAAGCAGCTCCTCCAACAGTTGCAAACCCAACATAGGTACCGATAGCCATGTAACGGAAAAAAAGCCAAGGAGTGATAAGAGTTTCATCAGAGCGCCGTGGAGCCTTGTCCATAATGTCCAAATCAGGAGGATTGAATCCTAAAGCAGTGGCAGGTAGACCATCAGTCACAAGATTTACCCAAAGAAGTTGTACAGGAATAAGAGCCTCAGGTAGACCTAAAGCTGCAGTTAAAAAGATGGATACAACTTCACCAATGTTGGATGAGATCAAATAGCGAATAAATTGTTTCATATTGTTGTAAATAGCGCGTCCCTCTTCAACAGCAGCGACAATAGAGGTAAAGTTATCATCGGCAAGTACCATTTCGGAAGCAGATTTTGCCACAGCAGTTCCAGAACCCATGGCAATACCAATTTCTGCTTTCTTTAATGCAGGGGCATCATTTACACCATCACCAGTCATAGCAGTGACTTCCTTCATGGATTGCAAATACTCGACGATCTTAGATTTATGGAATGGTTCTACACGGGCAAACATGCGGGCACCAGCACAAGCTTGTTTTTGTTCATGAGGAGAGAGATCATCAAATTCACGACCAGAGAAGGCCTTACCAGTGGCAGACTCTGTCTCATCTAAAATACCAATTCTACGGCAGATGGCTTCAGCAGTATTTTTATTGTCTCCAGTAATCATAATTACTCTAATTCCGGCCTCTTTACATCTAGCAATACTTGGCTTGACTTCGAGACGAGGAGGATCTAACATACCGACAACACCAACAAAGGTCAAATTGGTCTCATACTTTACAAATTGAGTAGAATCTTCCAAGTTCATTGCACTAGGATCAACTGGTGAATCAGCTGTGGCAAGAGCAAGACAACGAAGAGTATCACGCCCAGTTCCATAAGCGGTTGATCTTTGAAGAATGAGATCGCGGATAGCTGAAGTCATGGGAGCCCTCTCAGATCCAATTCGGTAATGAGTACATCTCTCCAATACACCTTCAGTGGCTCCCTTAACGAAGATTCTTGGTCCAGAACCAAGATCTGTGCTTACTTTGGGTGTGCAATAAGTAGACATAGACTTGCGATCACGTGAGAATTCAAGGGTGAATTCTTTTTTCCATTTACTTTCCATGTCTTTCCTTACAGCCTTAGCAGCATCAAGACGTCCACCAGATTTTGATACGGCATAGGGATTGACTTTTTCACCGAGAACAATAAGAGCAGTTTCGGTGGCCTCGCCGACCTTTTCAAATGCATTTTTGTATTCGTTATAATCAATAGCTGAGTCATTACACATAATTGAAATAGTGGTAAGTTCTTCAAGACCAGCAAAATCTGATCCTTTTACTTTTTTTCCATGATGGAAAATATCTCCAACTGGCTCATAAGTTGATCCAGAGATTTCAAACTCATTAATGTCGGTTTCTGATTTGAAAACAAACATCTTACAAACGGACATCATGTTAGTTGTTAGTGTACCAGTTTTGTCAGAGCAAATGACTGAAGTGCAACCCAATGTTTCAACTGATGGAAGAGAACGAACAATGGCATTCTTCTTAGCCATACGACGTGTTCCAAGAGCAAGACAAGTGGTGATAACAGCAGGCAGACCCTCTGGAATGGCAGCAACAGCAAGTGCAACGGCAATTTTGAAGTAATAAATAGCTCCTTTCATCCAAGAACCACCATGAGCAGGATCGTTGAAATGACCAATATTGATAGCCCAAACGGCAATACAGATCAAGGTAATGACTTTACTCAATTGTTCACCAAATTCATCCAATTTTTGTTGAAGCGGTGTCTTAATTTCCTCAGTCTCAGTCATTTCTGTTCTAATGCGACCGATAGAGGTATTTAATCCAGTTCCGACAACAATACCACGAGCTTTACCAGCAGATACATTGGTTCCGGAGAAAATAATGTTCTTCTTATCTTGATTAACAGCTCGGGGATCAGGTACAGGATCAGTATGTTTAATGACAGATACGGATTCTCCAGTCAAAATAGACTGATCAATTCTAAGAGTTGTTGACATAATGTTAATCAATCGTATATCTGCAGGTATTTTGTCACCAACTAATAGAGGAAAAAATATATTTAATAATCCAAAAAAATAAGATTTTCTCTTTTGAATAAAAAAATTACCAGAAACTTCAACAACATCACCAGGAACAATCTCCTTGGCACGAATCTTTTGAACTCCATCTTTGTCTGTCCGTATAACTTTACCCATTTCAGGTTCATATTCCTTAAGGGCTTCAATAGCGGATTCTGCGTTGCGTTCCTATAAAATTATGAATTATAAATTCCTAAATGTATAGGTATTTGATACAACATATTATATAAGTATTCACAAGGAGACAATAATACTTAAAATTGTCCAAATAGAAAGAAAATAATCCTGGCATTGATCCAGTTTTATATATTTTTTACTTAAGATGATGGATCTTTTAGAAAATGTTTTTAATCTCGTTTGTATCAATACACGTTAATTCACGTGAATAAAACCAGCATGATGTTAAGAATCTGAGGGTTTTCATTATGAATCATTAATGACAAAGTTATAGTGTCATTTGAAAATTAAAATAATTGATCCAGATATGAAATAAGTACTAAGTTTGTACATATTTCATTCCTAGGTAAAAGTTGAGTGCAATAGCCAAAAAACTATAATTTCATAGGGATATTTAGTTTTGGCAAACTTGCAAAATTAACTTTTTTACATACAAAAAAACTAATGTTCGGACAAATCAAATGAGCCGTTGATTATTAAGTGAAAAAAATACAAGGAAGAAAGAGTAAAGATTATTTACCTGCCACACACCAACAATGGCATTGGCAATTAAAATAAGTAAAATGACAAAAGGTTCAACGAAGGCTGTCACTGTTTCTTCACCCTCTTCAAAGAAAGCCAATACCTAAATTTGAAGTAGAAATTAGACATCGAAATCGAATAGAATAGGGGTTTGGAAATTGTATCCTTAGAAACTAAACTATGCTATGCTTCAATTTTAAAAAATCCATGAAATATCATGGATTAGTATCAGATATACATATATTTTCTTGAGTCATAGTGTAGTTTCAGAACATAATTTTTGGAATTAATTGTGTGTTTTATTCGTACGAAAGAGATGATGGCTGCCAAAAGAAGGATTTTAACTAAAAGGTCGTCAAATTGCTCCAAAATAAGTCTCCAAATGCTCTTTCCCTCTTCAGCAGGTAATTCTGTAAGATAGAAAAAATATATGAAGATAACGAATCTCTTGAATTCTTGGAGTTATCATGGACTTACCATTTGGACCATACTTTTCCATGTTACTTTTGACTTGATCAGGAGAGAGACCGCGATCCACATCAACATTGAAATAGTCACAGCATTGCTGCCATGGCTTCATAAATCCGTCCTCCATTGCGAGATACTATGAGTTAGTGCAATGAGAATCGAGACAAAGGGTTTTTCGGTACAGAGCCGAAACGAAAAAAACCGAACGTAAAAATCAAGAATCTGCCCTCAAAATCAACTAAATTTCCTGAAAGGGAATGAAAGAATACATTGAACATAAAATGATTAATTAATTCAACTGAGTAAAGAAGAGGAATGGGAAATGAATGAACAAGAAGGGGAATGAATGAGGGACGGATATCCAAATCTATCAAGGACTCGTATAAAAACACATACCATGGGAGAGAGAAAGAGAGAGAGAAACAAATCCCTAAATGGAGTGGAGCAACACAAATAAAGAAGCAAGAGGAACTCGTGTTTAGATAAATTGCTTCAACTCTCTAGATGACGATGAGGAGTTTGATGGTGACAGTGCGTAGTGTTGGATAGAAAAGAAAAGAATTCAAAAGAAAAGGAAGAAACAAAGCTGCTCTAGATACAAATAAAATGAAGCTGCTCCGTCCATCCCATAGCGAGCCCTTACATCAAACGTCTTTTCCTCTATCTCCTTCTCTTTCTCTTATTTTTCCTCTCTTTTTTATTCACCTGCTCCACAGGGAAGATTTTTTTTTAAATGGATTGATCCACGCAGCTGCTACAAATACAACAGCTGTAGCCATCAGGTCCGGATGTGGTTCTTTCTCATTGGCTACTTTACCGCTTTAATTCTCCAATCAAAACAATGTAAATAGTACTTCTGTATTATTGTAGCGCTTATTTAAAATTTAATTAATGACTATTTAATTGTGTATACACTAGAGTTAGCTAGTAAGTTTTTAATCTAGAGGGATAGAATGAATAATGTCACTTTGAGCCTATAGATGAGGAGTCAGAAAATAAATTAAACCTTATGTGGACTTAGATTAATTAAAGTGAAGGGAACGTACATGGATACATTAATTGTGAATTGATTGGGAGCTGAGCCTACGTCACTATAAACAATTAAATTCTTGTCTGTTTCTCGTTCGCTTACCTTCTCAATTCCTAACAAGTTTCTTGCATAATAGAAACATTGTCATGTCTTCAATCGACAATCCTCCTACACCTGATTGACAATATTTTTTTGATGAACTAGTACTATTCTAATTATATTATACTTAGAAGTTTCAGGTGAAGATGCTCCTGCTATGTTTTTGTGCCTTCCGTGGGGTGAAACTTTTTAACCTTATCTCTTTAAAGTTTTGAAACGATATCACTTCCTACCGCATAGTACTAAAATTCATATATGTATTGAATTGTGCATGATGAAAATGTTTTAGAACTGAATCACTTTTCATTGGTCAAATATACAATGAATGTTGAAACAATGTGTTTACCTTACTCCAGAGTACCGATAGAACCGATAGTATCTCAATTACTAAACGTTGAACACATAAAGGAGTTACTTATGCACTACCTCCTCCTAAGTTTAAAATAAATTGAGTATGTAAGAAAAAAAATTCAGGTGGCCGAAACTTTTTCGTTTAAGGGGAAATAAGTTTGGCAAAATGCCACTTAAGTAGAAAGATAAATATTCATTTATAAAAGATTTGGGGAAGCTATAACAACAACAACAACAACACCAGCAACGGAAAGACTTACCTGTTTCAAAAATATTAATAAATGAGAGTCCAAAAGTCCAAACTTTCTATTTTATTTTTATTTTTCTTAAAAAATTATTTTTCTGTTTTTGTCCACTTCATTCAAGGAAGTTGACTGTTTTTGGCCCTTGTATTTGTCTTCATAAGACTCTCTAACAGCCATTTTCTTGAAATCCTATTAAATATACTCATGAGTTGTTACCAAGTGTATTGATTTCGTATCATTAGTACTATGTTCCAAATGCTGTTACTAAATTTGCTTATAGTTAAGCGTGAAAAATTATTGCATTTTGAATTGATACGTATGACTTATTAATTATTATTATGCTTATTTGTACTCAAAGGATGTCTATTAAATCTAAAAAAGTAAGAGCTAATTTCATTAGTTTCGGTGTACGTAGGTACTCCTTTAAAAATGTTCTTCAATATTTGTCTAACTTATTTATTAGTAATTATTGAACTCTTCTTCAATTAACATTTTTTATCAAGTACATTTCGATAGAATTTAGGTAATCTTTCCCTAGTTTAGCTCTAGTTATCTACTTTAAAGATTAAGAAATCATCAACAAGTGATTCATAGATATTAGTAATACTATTTTTCTTATCGATAATACTTAATTGCCTTGCACATGTTAATACTATCAATAAAAAAACTCTTAGTATATCGCTTTTATATGTAAGCACATATTATACAATGAATTGATGGAGTTTGGACTCGAGTTAAAATCCCTGGATATATAACTAATAATATCATATTTAATAAAATTTTGGCGTTGTTACACATAGAAGCACATTTATAAAATATGTAAAAAGACAGAATTAAGTTCAAAAGGAGTCCATCAGGTTGAAGAGAAATGCTACAAATCTAGGATCTAACATACATGATTTAAACATTTTATCATAATTTAGAATAAATCGTTTTCTATTGATATCCATTTTAGAGTTTGAATGAAATTTGAAAAATTGTCAATTTAAAACTTTATCATGGACTTCTTCGATGAAAACTTAATTTGATAATAGTTGCAGTTACTTTAAGGGCTTTTAACATTTAATGGACGATAAATATTGTAGATGATATGTCTGTACGCAGAAAATATTTACTGCACATAGAAGACAAGATAAAATATTTGTTTGTTTTTTCCCTAAGCTATCCAACTTCTTGAGTAGGTAGGCATAAAAGCATACTTTGTTTCGAATTAGGTCTTTCAGTAAACATATATTATGTTAGATACATGAAGTTATTTTCTTATTTTACAAGTCCACAAAATATATTTTATACCTAAGGAATAGCTAGTAATATTATAGTAACTAAAATTCAAGACACGCACTTAGGCAAACAACACTTCCTTTTTTTGGCACAGGTTTAATTAGATTGTATAAGTTTTTCTGTAAAACTTTTTGTACATACAAACATTTGATTTTTTACAAAATACAAATTATTTTCTTCAATAGCAAAACACGTATTCATACTTATATCCTTTCTTGCTCAATTAAGGAAGCACTTTATTTCAACTCTCTCATCCCAAAATAACTATAATCTTATTCATTATGTAGGATGAATAAAATATTAACATAAATTATCTATGTATAGAACAACAACACATTCAAGACAACACTCATTACTCATGTACGATAATCGTATCATCGCATTACATGGAATCAATAATCTGGGGCAGTCATCATGATAAGTTATGTAAGAATTTGGCTAGGTAATATTATAATCAAATGCACAAAAAAAACATTTGCACATATACTCTAATAGGTCTTCGAGATATACTGCAATATACATTAGATTACGAGCTACATCCGTGACTGGGAAGTCCAGGTATTCAACAAAACTACTGATGTGAGAGCTTGCTTTATAAAAATAACTGTATGTAAATGCATAATTATATAGCAAAAATGTTAGATGGTTCCCAAATCAGTGTCCTCTAAATTGAGATACTCAGGTCTTTTTTGGAATGAACAATGCAAAGAAACATGAGCTATAAGTCTAAGACATCTCCTGTTATTATTATTCAAATTGAAAATGAAGACTTTCAAACCAAGTGTTTTCCCAATCCGAGGATTGACAGTACTTGAACTTTGTTTGGAAAGAGTGAAGAACATGAGACAATCGAGTGTTTATTATTTTAATTCATAGCACGAAGAAAACAAAGTCTTCATGCATGCGTAAACATATGTTGTATAAAAGTTGTTCGATATATGACGAGCAGTGTATACAAACATCTCACGGATCCTAATTATGCATACTTACCTTACTCTCTCACATCTTTTCAATACATGACTTTTGGCTCTTGTTTCTACTTCCTCTCTTTGGATAAGACAGCAGCTTGGTGAATTGTTAATAATTATGAAATGTTTTTTCGTTTAATAGAATAGAATATTTCCTTTCAAACCAACGTTGTGCTACTTTTGAAGTTTTATAAGCTATAAAGATACTCTGACTAATTAACCTGAACATTATGTCGTTGTTGTTTTTAGGTAGATAAAAGTAATAATATACATACCCAGTTACACAAATCGATTTGGATAGACGTATAAAAAGTAATTTTTACTAGGCTTTAAAGTTAGGGTGAGATTTTTTAAAAAAATATTTGGCATGAGTTCAAAGAATAGATGGGATACAGTCTCTTTGCCCTATCTGAGAATCAGTCTCCATTTTTTTTTATGTACAAATTTAATGTATATCATTGTATTTAGAATTGAAAATAGTGCACAAAGTCTCAATACAAAAATAAAAACTTACATCGAGTCTCAAGAACAAAAATAAGAATAATTCAAATAAATGTCAAGGGCTTTCAACCTATAAATTCGTGTGCTTCTTTCTCCTCAAATACCAAATAAATAGATTTGCAGAAAGTCTGCACATCTCATCTCTAAAAAAAACCTGCTCTCTTCTCAAATCTCTAATACAGTGGTTTTTAACCTGGGTTCGAAGGTTTGGTTCATCCCACTCGTGTGATTTGTGACGTCACGCTGCAGCTGATCACTACGAAGGGTTTGATGAATGCATGTATAGAACTTTTGGGGTTCAGTACCTCCAACAAAGTTAAGAACCACGCTCTAATTATAATCTTTACAGCAATATTTCTCGTATCACTAAACTTTTCCTTCTAAAAGAGAAGGAAAAAGGGCCCAAAATTAAGTGGTAACTTACGTTGTTCTCTCAAAGTGATGAACTATTTATTATCTATGTATTTAATAATAGAAATATTCATAGATTAACAATACTTAATTTGAGTTGAACAACTCGATACTTGACAAAAAATACAAAGGAATTGTTGCATTTTTCAGAGACATAATTGTCCTTTTATGTGTTTGATTTAACCATTTTATGCTTATAAGTCTAAGATTTGAGTAGAGTATTATAAATAAAAGTCACAAAAAAAAAAGCAATGATGACCTTAGTTATCTTTGAACGTTAAAAAAAAAGAAGAAGTTCAAATACCCTACAGGATTGACACAATAGAATGATCACAATATCAAAAATTCTTATACATATCTCACCTCAGTTATTGATTTCTTTCCGACTTGTTGTCAGAATATTATGCAAGTGTATTGAGTTTTATACAGAGTTTTTGAAGTAAAACTGAAAAACTTATTAAACAAGTTAGTTTTTAAAAGAAATAGGAAACAATAATAATAATTTAAAATCTTATATTAATTAATAATTGTAAAGTTAATATATTATTTTATACATGTGTTTCTCTTTCAAAAATTAATACAATTGAAACAAAAGAGTGAAAAAGGTAATTTATCATATAGAATTTGAAAAGATGTTGTTATCTTTATTGTATCTCGCAACCTTTCTTTCAAAAAAGAAAGGGGGGAAAGGTCGTTAAATCCACTGGCAGCCCATTATTACCAACTGTGGAATTATTTTTCACTTATTAGTATAGAACTGCTACAGATGAACAACGATTAAAGTAATTGAGTTCAATCAATCAGCATTCAGAATACTAATTAGTGGCAAATATATATTTTTTTATATTAGTGGAGTAACACTGCACTATATAAATTTAAAAATTGTAAGTTAATTAATCAGTCAAATAAGCTAATACTCATAGTTTGACCCCGGGTCATTACATTCTATAGCCTTAGAAAATCTTTTTATTGCAATTTATACATTTTTTGCTTTTTCTTGGATAAGTGCAAAAATATGCAATCGTTTCTCTAGTTAATTGTTGCAAATTGTATATCAACATCTTGAGCACAATCGATATTCATAGTTTGCTGCGATATATAAAACAAAGTGTGCGAGATGGAGAATCATGTAATATATATAAAATATTATTCTATTTATTATTTCTAAATAAAAAGTGCCTTTTTCGTTTTTTTTAATTTTGCTTCTGTCTTTGCTCCTTTTGTGGAGTAAGTTAATTATGTCTGTACACTAGCTGTATACTACTGTAAACACACAAAAAAAATACTTTAACTATTTTAATAATCTTTGCAAATTGTTTTTATTGCATAAGAGGGAGAATAAATCTGTATTAACTCTCTTTTTTTTGGCTTTTTGTCTATTTTTCACTTTTAGAGTACAACATCCGTTTGTTAAGGAAAATGTACATAAATCTTAATCCTTTATCAATGGGTGGATCCACTCATTAAAATATTCATTAATCACCCTATCAAGTCTCCCTCCCTTTCCCTATAGCTAGTAGTACACTTGTTGTGCATTATACAAAGACCATTTTCTGCCTCACTCTCGTGCTATTTAGATCAAGGATGAGCAACCTTTTTTCCTCAAGGACCACTAGTTATGACCGTATTGGTATGAAAGGTCACATAATCTTACTATTTCATGTTATCTACTATGATCGAAAATAATAAATGTAGCTTATTAATTTTTAAAAGAAAGCCTTTTGAGGGTCGCAAGTTGCACAAACCTTAATTTTTTGGTTTTTTTTTTTTTTAAGGAACACTATTTTTAAGGGTAATTTGCATGAAGTAGAATCTATAAATTGACGAAGTGTAAGGAGATAAAAGGTGAGAAAAATATTTAGAACGTAGCTACATAGGTCATTATTCATTCATTATAATTATCTATCAGGGAAGAATTCGGTACATATTGTGTAGATAAGAGAAAAATTAGGATAATAAAAATTACAAAACAATACATCTCATATATATATATATATATATTCATTTCATTTTTTGAGGCATCCCCCTTTAAAAATATGAAAATATGTACGAAATAATTTGAAGAACATGTTGTTTTTCACAATTACTTACTATGTATTCTTTATTAAATCTAAACTAATAAGGTGCGAGCCCCTTCGTTTTCTTTTCGATTGTTGACACGAGCATCAGGGTCGGCCGGGAGACTTTGGTACTTCAAATTCAATATGGGAATAAACAAATTCAAGTTCAGTTTATTTATTCCCATATTAAACTTGAAAAGTTATAGAAAGCGGGACGGAATAAAGACAACTTAACCCAAAAAGGGTAAAGACTATGTTTTGTCAATCTACGAGGTCGTTTGAGGTCGATGGATGCTGATTTTGAGGTCAAAATGTAATTTAATGGCTTAGAAGGCCGAATTTGAGGTTGCTTATCAAGTCAAGAGTTCTAAAAAATGTTCAATTTAGTGGTTTTTGGATAAAGTCAAATGATCTCCACAAGAAACTTACCTGCAATTTCCTGCTTTATATTCATTCATCAATTCTAATAATGCATTTGGGTTTTTTTTGCCCTAAGATCAAAAATTTGGCATTAAGACGGCATACTGCAGGCCACCGTTTTAGGGCTAGTATTACAATAGACTAAGTAATTATTTGTTTATTATTTATTCTTTCATTCATCATATTATTTTTTATAGCTAGTTATATGAATCTTGAGGTCTATGTCGCAGACATTGGTGTTTTTTTTTATTTTTTTTATTGTGAGCGTTTATTGGATCGAAATAGTACTACATTTGAGAAAATTGACTCAAGCACCATATAAGTATCTACATATTTTATATTTCCGGACCTTTTTGTTGCTTTTTTAAGCAGCACGTCGTTATCCCACTATCTAGCATGAAAATTTACTATGTATTTTTTTTGTCAGCTGTCAATATGCCTACTGACTCTTGCTGATAATTATTATTAGTGTTGTCATAGTCTGTACTAAGTTTGAACTATTTCTTGTATGTCAGTGAACATATCCCTACACTTAAATACATAAGTAATCGATCATCAATTGGAAAGAGTGATGTAATTGGACATATAATATGTTGTTCGGTCTTTTTCTTTCTCTTTTAGAAGGAAAGGTTGAAAGATCTCATTGTGAGAGGTAGAATTTTCTAATTCTCTTTTGAAAGTGTTCAGAATGTTGATTGGTTTGACTCTAATTAGCTATTGTTGATCTCCGAACAATGTTCTTCAATTAAACAAGGAAGTTGGCTAATTACAATATAATTTAAGGCCTTTTTTTTTTTCTTTTTGGAATATACAAAGAAAGTTAGGGTGTGTGAACTTTCCCTTCATTATATAAAATATCCCAAAATCATTAATTATGAGACTATTTCCAACTGTTAAATGAAAATTTTTGAGACGCACGGGCGTGAATTGAACCTCAAAAATGTAATAGAATAAGTTAATAATATAATTCTTAAAAACGAAGAGGAGTAAGGAGAAGAAAAGTTGGGAAATCCTGTTTTAGACTATTTTTATTTCTAAGTAGGGATAATATTTACACAGTAGAAGATGATGTAACTATTATTGAGACGATCAACATTCAAGAAACAAATAAAGAAGCAACATGTTTAACTTAACGATGATTAGAAAAATCAAACAGCTGGCAAAAAACAACAACATAATACCTAATTCTTCATGTAACAGAAATTACCTCTCCATTGTGTGAAATTCAAAACTACAATAGTATAATAGATACTCTCATTATGTGATTGTGTTGTGTGGAATTGTGGTTTTTACTTTAGACTGCATTGTAGTTTGATTTTATAAATACATGCTTATTAAATATTAACATTATACATATAGTATATTCTATTTTTCACTTAGGGTAGCAAATAAATGCGTTAGTTTTACATTAGTTCCATTTAAACTACTATGCATAAAAATGATATTTGATCTTTAATTTCCTGAGTTAAATAAAATTTTAATTCACGAGACGAAATTCATTTAAAAATTGAAATGTTGCGAAGGAAATGAAAAAAGTTAATATGTTTAGTCTAAAGGGATTTAAAATAGTTACATGGGAAATCCTTTAAACATGCTCATATCTACCTGTAAACTTATAAACTGTAAGACAATATCCTATTCCGTGGGATTTTAATCTTTCAAAAATTATTATAATTGGATTTGACTTAGAATTTTAGCAATTTTAAATTATACAATTTGGAAGATGAATTTAAAATGACTCTAATGATTTTAAATCTAGTCTTCGTTTTTTACATAATACTATATAATATAACTACAATTAATTATCAATATGCAATCACCCAAATATTTGAAGCAATTAGTTGTTTGTTTGTTTTTCACAGAGCATTTCAAATAATTTTGGATAACACTGGTCAAGAGACAAAAACCCTAAGGGGTATAAGTACAATAAAAGTTAGTATTCAGTTTTGCACACTAATTTCAAATCTGTAAAAAAAATTCGGGAGTCCGACGGTTTTCGAGAAATTGAACCCTACTTCATGAGCTTTTCTGGTTCATTTTTCAACTTCAACTTCAATTTAAGTATTTAAAAGAAAGATACTCATTTTGAGCATTAAAAAATGTTGATTCGCTCGTGTATTTAATGCAAATTCCATTTCCAGTCTTTGTTTTAACCTAATGGGGATCCTAGGTGTGTAAGGTGCCGGAGTAAGCCCAAAAATCGGCAAAATCCTTTGTACATAAATAACTCCTTGAATATTACATGAAATGGATTAATAAGGAACGCATGAAAGAGATGAGACTTACAGCATTCAAACGAGATGTCAAGCACTTATTAAAAACACTTAACTAAAGAGAAATTGTCAATCTAAATGTGTAAATTTTCATTCAATTTCGAGCAAAATTTCGTTAAAAATCAATGACTTACGGTAGAATTACTTAAATAGTAGCGCGCAGAAGTATTTCAGCTGGTTTCTTAATCCTTCTACGCTAAAAAAAGCTAAAAAGTATGGTCCAATTTTTCTAAAACCTTAGAACTTTCGAAAAAAAATTACAGATTTGAAATCAGCCTTCAAAACTGAATAAATTTTATTATTCTTATACCTCTTAGGATTTTTGAAAGTTCAAATTTGTTGACCTGTGTAATTAAAGTAGCTTTTTAAATATTAAATTAATGATTTCCATATGAGGCCTTATGTATGTACATCCTGGACAAATGATGTTAATTGAATGATAATTATGGATTAACATAAAATTAATTTTCTTATTAAATTCCTACAGATAGTTGAATAGGAATTTCAGTTCAATCAATCAGTCAATAAAATGAGATGTTTTAGTGTACAAACAAAGTTACATTTTGGGTTCCATAGATGATATACATGACAAGGATGAAAAACAGATTTGCAAACCTGGAGGAAGGTGTATAATTATCAATTCAGATTTTATAAATATATATATTTTTATGTTTTTAAGAGGCTTTGGAATCTCAAATTTTCAAATAATTAATCAAAGTCTTTAATAAGCATGTCATAAATCAACTCTATGTAGATGAGTAACAGGTGGGTTTAAGAGAATGGTATATTCTTTTGAGGTAGTGGTATTGAATACATATATATACATACACATATCCATATCAAAAAATCAAACTCCAATTAGACACTTTGTCACTCTTTTGGTGCAATAATTTATGGCTCAAACATTTTTAAGCTTTTGTGGAAAATATTTGTACAAAACTGGCTTTTGTCTACATACATACATACATAGAGTTTATCCCCAATACAGGTTTGCACATGAATAAAAAAAAAAGATTTATGATGAAGGAAAATGTCTGACTTTCGTTATGAAATTTGAATTTGTATGTTTAGAGTTAATTAAAAACCATAAGCCTTTTTTTCCTAAAAAAAATACCCTGAAAAATACTAGTGTGCTTCAAGAATGTTGTATTGTGAGAGAACATCCTGAGAAAAACTTTTTTTTTTCTTCAGAAAGTCGTCAAATACAGTATTTAATATCGACAACAATTAATTGTAATAATATGACTACACTTAACGCATAAAAATAAACATAAGTTTAACAAATTATTTTGTTCTTTTTGTAATTTTGAAGATTGGGATTATTCTACTCAGTACCCCCCCCCCCCCCCTCCCCGCTATTTACACCCCTGAGAAGGTATAAATTAAATCACTGTTTTGAGCTTTACTTTTTTTTTTTTACTCAAATCAAAGTCAATTCTCAATCCTTTAAATTAAGACTTGACTCTTGATTTATTTCATCACTTTTTGTTAATTTGTGTCTCTGCATAAAAAATAATTCCATTTTAATGCGATTTACATTCCCTAACTCAGAGGTCTTCAACCTGTAGTAGCCCTTGAATATGCTTGGATATAGAATAAATATCAATAATGGGGTTCTCACATTGTGTATTTGGAATGGCAATGTTACCTTTACGAGAACACAGGTTAAAGATTCATGCCCTATCTAATTCTGATTTATATTTTGATATGCTGTGTCTCTTTTAATATTGAGGTGTATTCAATTAAGGATCTATTTGTAATTCTTTGAGGCATTCTCCATCAAATAACCCACAAAAAAAACTTATTTTATAATCAAATCTCTTAGAACTTGATCAATTTATTATAGAATCAATCATCAGGTGCTTTGACGTGACATGACTCACTTCTTATATTCATCTACATCAATATTTTCTTATTTATTCTACAAAAGTCTAAAATAACTAAAATCAAAATATTGACGTGTTGATAACGAATCTACAATTAGTTTGTGTTTTTTTTCGACATTTTTTCTCTTTTCACAAATGTGAGATAATTTTTAAGTAAAAAAAAAACATATTTAAAACAGTTGGAATCATGAGCTTTAGAAAATTTAATTTGAGGATGAAGAACGACTCACAGCTTGTCTCAAACATGCAAAAAGATTAAAAATAACAAAAAAAAAAGGTAAAATCTAAGATTATGTAATTACTTATGTATGTACATGTAGAAATTGATTGTACATAGGCTCGTAATTAGAGCATTAAGTACTCTAAAAACTAGATATCGCATCTATTCAATTTTCGAAAAGGTAAAATTTGTCTTCATTTTCTATCATTCGGTAAAGGTCAAATTGTTCATATCACAACATATTATTTATTATTGTATGATTACTTAGTAAATTATCCCGGTGAATCACTCCGAATCAATCCGAACACTTATGTTACTTAATAAAATTATTTTTGGGACATATGTGTGTAATTTTATTACCAGCCACACCAGTATACATCAACAAATCTTAAGTCTTATTATTATTTTTTTGTCAGTTATCGATTTTTTTCACTTACAACATTTAATGTCACGTCGAGCTTTTTTAGCCCTCACGCAACCTTGATTCCCATCAATAAAAATTTGAAAAAACTATACACGGAAACCGTCCATTTGCATTTTTTTTTGTCATCAACTATTAATTTTGAGCGGAGTTATTATTTAAATACATTTTTGTTCATTCCAAGTCATATTTCCACTACTGTTCCAAGTGTTGAATTGTTGATCAAGAACCAAATCCACTAATTTAATCAAACTGTCACAGCTACCAAATCAATTTTCCCTTTTTTTTTACATATGGGCAGAGCTTAGGATTTACAGCTTATATCCCTACTATTAAGTCGAGAATGGTCCAGTGGTTGGAAAGGATGGTATAACTACTTAATTTAGAGCCATTTTCCTTTCTCTTTTTAAAGTAAAGGTTGAGAGACAATGCCATTAATAGTCTTATGAAAGATACTTCACAGATATCCTCAACCTCTTGATACAGGTATTACATGTACCCTGTAACTTTTTCTAATTAGTATGGAAAACACGAGCCAATTTAATCAAAATATTTAGTCAATGAATTTATTTACAAATGAAAAACTATGTTATTTGATAAAAAAATTATTGATTTCTTTAACTAGTATGATAAGATTTTTTTTCATACTATGTATATGTAGATAATATCAGTCCTAAATATACATACATGATATTTATTTATCTTTGACGTCATTCCCCATGTGGTTTATTGGGTATTATGGTCAGAAAAGAGACAAAAACGAGTGATTACGTAATATTAATTGTAGCAAGATTGCTTATTGAATAATAGTTGTATGTTCAACAAATGGGTATAATGTGATTTGAGACCCTCTTTTTTTACTCCTTAATTATAATGAATATAATTTACACAATAATTAGTACATAGAAGTGCAATAATGACTATTGGATTTTTACAGTACATACATTTCTAATGATATCCAAATTGTCTCTTTCGAACAAAAGTTTATTTGTATGATGCAAAAAAACAAAAAATATTTTTAGATCACAATAATAACATATCAAAAGATTATCCAATTAAAAAAAAAAAAAAGGTAGGTAAGTGACAGACCTTAAAAGGTTCTTCAAATCAGGATTTATTCGACGAATCACTTTGAATACTTAGTCACTATTAAATAGATTGGTAGGTACATATGATATTATGTACCTCACAAGATCCTCAAGTACATTATATAACTACTGATCATAAAAAGGATTCCTCTTTCTACCTTTAGAGCCATACATATGTATATATATACACACACACCTGTAATTTGATGATGAGCAAATCTTTTTACATGTTTTTATTTTACCAACTGGAATACAAAAATAATAATAATACTCTCAATCCAATTAAATATTTACAGAGTGAACTCAACAAGAAATCAAATAAATTTAACAACGCCATTTATTGACTAAGTACAAACAAATATTGACAACATGGCCTTAGTTCAAAGCACTTGTGACTCCAAATATACATTTATATGGCTATAGCCAATACATAAATAGACAATAAGGTAGAAAATAATTGGATCCAAACTATTTACATAGTATGTAACTCCAAGGCTTGACTCTGAGTACGAGGTGTCTGATGACTCTACTACAGATACTAGATTGCAGAAACGTTCTGCCAAAGCTCTCACAAAGGTCTTTATAAATCTTATTGCTAAACAAGATTTCATTGAAAAGAAGAAGGCTATCAAAGGCCAGGGACTTACTGGCAAATATTACAATAAATCTAAGGAATATGGAGATGGCTCGTCTTTTTCGACCTTGGAATATGAAAGAAACATGCCTGTTTTAACTTTCAAAATGAAGAATGTTTTTGTAAGGAAACTCAAGAGGAAAGCTGCTACGATCGTACCCGTAAAGTCTGTAAGAATGTTCAGAAATGCTTCAAACTTCCAAAGAAGTCATTTGGTTTCAACACTACCAGGATGTTTTTATTGTATCTTGCAACCTTTCCTGTACAAAGGGGCCTAACATCAGTTGGTAACTTAGTTACCAAATCTTCCTAAATCTGGAAGTGTATGGATTTAATAATCCAGAGTCGTTTACTGCTTAACAAGAGCTTATTCGAGTTTAACCGATCAAATATTGTTCAGAACACCATTAATAAGGTGAAGAAAAGTAGATGACACTGTAATTCCTTTGCAGAATTTTACATTGGAACTCAAGTTACGCATAGCCAGCTTTCTTGTTCAGTGAAGGAAATGCGTTTTCTTCCCTGTATGATTTTTTTTACCGCTTATTTTTGAACCCAAAAAGTTCTTCGTATAATAATGAAACGATTCATTAGAATATTTATTTTATCTCTAAACCTTTTCTCCATAAAAAAAAAAAAAAAAAAAAAAAAGACTTAAAATCAGTAGATAATTGATGGGGAATCAATTCATTCCCTTCCCCACAGTGGAAGGGAATTGTTCAGAACTTAACAAGAGCTAAGTTGAGTTCAACCCAACAACGTTTAGAATAAAAACTTGATAGTTGACTGAATTAGCACATTGAAGTATGAAGTATCATTCTCAGCCCGTACCTCTTGACTACAAATACCAGATACGAGCTGTAGGTGTTAAAAATAATACAAATTCGACTTGTATGTTGTTGTTGTTTTTGACATTGAGTCCAATTATGATCAAAGTTGTGTTTACACCACACAATGATATCCCCTTCCTTTCAATTTATGCATTAGAAATCACATACAAATACATAAAAAATCGTAAAGAGTTACTTATGTAAATAATGCTATCATGAAAAATAAAAAACGTTGTCAATCACAATTGAGGATATATATTAAATGCCATAGTTAAAATACATACATAGTCCATAGATATTATGTAAAAGAGACTCCTGGATGTCACGACGAGCTTTTTGGGATAAACAAAAACACACTGTATTCTCCCTTCAGCTGATTTTCATCATTTGACTCTTTTGATTTGAAGCAGCTGACTCTACGTGTTATAAACTCAAAAAGGGTATTCTTATTATTATGTATTTATAATATATTAAATCAAGGATTGCGCGGCCTTTTTTTTAATTTTGAATATATTACAAGTAGTAACGATTGGTTTGTGATTGGTAAAGTTTATAAATATATAGTATATCTAAATAATAACTCTACCCAATGTTAAAAAGTTGGCAACATGGAAAATACAGAAGAGTAGCTACCAGTTGTTTTTCCAAATTTTTCCTTTCCCTTTTGTGAATCGAAGTTGCGAGTGAACAAAACAGCTCGACGTGTGTACAACCTTTTTCCTCATGACTCATTCTATGAAGATAAACAAACATTCATAATGGCGTAAAAACAAATTTTGTGTACATTATTTTAGAGTGTGTGAAATATTCTGATACCCACATAATTAAACACACTTAAATTTGACATTTAATTTGACTTTGGTCTATTTAACTTGTGTCTGTTTCAGTATGATGTAATAATAATAATAATAATAATCATACAATTGTAAGAGACATATATCCTCATTCTAATGCATTTATTTAAATTTGAATTCCTACGTAAATTATTTAAAAACATTTTTTCACAACTTTTTTTTCCATCTAAGGACCAAATGGGCATTTGAAATACATAGCACTATAAGTACCGTATTATTGATTAGTATCAATGTAGATATATCTAAGTAATTTTGAGATAAAAGCCTTTCCTTCAGAGTAAAAAAATACGATTGACAAAGTTTAAACCAAGTTGATAAATTTATAGTAGCTCAAAGATTCTAAAGCCTTTATTTTTTTTATAACGTGAATATTATTCATATACTACACATAACAGCTTTTTGATTAAAATAACAAATTTAATTTTAACAGAATGCTGTCAAAAAACACTTTCAGATAACTGTTAACTCTTACTTTGTAATTTTGCAAATTGTTGTGAATTGAATGATTTAATTTCAAAGTAGAGAGTGTTTGAAACCTATTTTAATATTATTTATCATACAATTTTCGTTTATTTGTGGATAGGCTCAATGAGGACACGTCAAGGTGAGTGCTTAATTGTGATTTTTCTCATGATTCGGGATTTCTGTATTTTTTTGGTCTTAAATATATTTTTCAATAGTACAAAACTAACAGAAATTCAAAGTAAATTGTCATTTGCTCATTTTTATAGAGCTTATTTAGAGCAACAAGATTTATTTCACTAGATTGTTTTCAATTTACTTGCTTCCATTCAGCCCAACTGAAGGTCCCTTCAACCTCAGTTGATGTAAGTTTAATATGCAAGGCTTAATTTTATAAATTTTAACCTATCATTAAAATACAGTTTTAAAGTTAAAATTTGACCTATAAGGTTTGAACTTTGAATATTAATTTTGAGTTCAACACCTTGACTGACCTTCTACCAAAAGTTAGATAATTCTTATCCAGTTTCAAAATTATAATTACTTTATAATAAAACTGAAGAAAAACAATTACGAAATTACGAAAGAATTCAATGTTGTGATCTAACAACCCAGATCTCGATGTAGTGAATCAGCTTGTAAGGATTTATATTATTTGATTGACGACAGTCCAAATTATTTATATTATTGTAATTATAATTAATTATCTATTGAAAACAGATATAAAATATCAAGAAGGGTTAGTCCAAAATTTGAATTATAATATTTACTTATGACATAATATGGATCATTAATTTTATTTGTTAATCGATAAACTTGGTTATTTAATTCATTAATTTGAATAGTTGGTTCAATCAAGAAATGCACATCATTAAAGTTTAGTTAACAAACGCAATAAATCGAATTTGTGACAAAATGTGACAAAGTTTCACTAGAAATCGGAAGCCCCTATACATATAATTTTGATTCAACATACATGCATGCAATGTCAGCTGGTAAATTTCTAGGAATTAATATACAAATTACATTACTGTTGTCGAGCAAGTTACATGTAAAAGTAACAGGTACATGACTCTAATAAATGTTATTTTTATTTTTTACTAAATAATGAAGAAAGTAAAACAGAAAAAGGAATTTGAATTTAGATATTTCTAATATAATTTAACCTGTGCAGTAGTTAAAAGTTTTATCATTCACAAAGAAAAACATAATAGGTAAATGAATTTATGACATATGAGTTAGTCAGAGATGAGACTTGAGGAATTATTTAAATTAAATATACTTTTATTAGCAGGGTAATGGTCATTTTTACTACAGAACGACTTGATAAAAAAAGAGAAAGTAAGTAATTAAATAAGTTACCCCGTTATTGAAAAAGGTAAGATCGTTACTTCAAGTACTGTTACTACAATCTTTGTTCATTATACTACATATGTAGTGATAAGTTTTTTGCCCAGGTTTTGAAGGCTTATGTACATATATTTTAAATTTGCTTTTATTCTTAAATACAAACAAATGGACATTTTTACTTTAAAATTTTGGTTTTTCTTGGTAATAATTTGATTTTTTTTTTTTTGAGTGGATATTAAAGACTCATTTTTCAACATGAAGAAAGGAAAATTTAAATATTTGATTTGAATTATAGACATAGAGGACAACTTGTTTTTAATTATGTCCAATTTCTATTAATTTTTATATTTGAAGACCAATTCTATGTTGTTACAAATGTTGTTATTTTCCAATTGTAAGGTTGATTTTTCTTCACTCACACTGTACATACATTACATATACGTATGTGAAACATTAGAAAGTTGTTGTTTGACTCACTCTCATAGTCGAAATAAAAAAGTGTTAATGTACATACATACATACATACATATTGATGGAAGAGAATGACTTCATAGAACAATTAAGCTGCCAACATATTTAGCTACTAATACATATACATATTTTCACAGGTACATATATGTACAGTTTATGTAGTCTACGTAGACGAATAGAGTGAAGTTACGTCATGTTGTCTGTCATTAGGAATCATTTGAGCATCTTAACATCAACTACTTATTTATACTGATAACAATCATATCGTAAAGTATATATTAATTATTATTATTAAGGGAACACACTTCAAAGTCTGGATTGAAATGAACTTTCAATTCATTTGAGTAGATTGTATATATTTACATACATACATACTACAATTATATGTACATATGTATGTATGTATGTATGACTCTACACATTATTTCCTTACTTAGGTCAAGAGGAATTACAACTATTTTAAGTCAAAGCTTTCCACCTCTAAGGTATGTCTCTTACAAAGAAATTCGTATAAATCAAATAGATTCAAAAGGGGAAAATACATATACTACATACATACATTTCAATGTCCATCGAGTCCATTTTTTTTTAGTTTTTTTTTTTTTTTGCCCACACTCGAAAACTCTTATCAATAAAAATGGCTTTCACACAAAGGCTTAGAGTATGAGGCATGAAAGAATATAATAACTACAAAGTATTTATAGAGGTACTATGTATGTGACTCAAGTACTACTCAAATGTGAAGCTGAGCATTTCAATTACAGTTTTAGAATTTGCTTTCAATAACATTTTCATTCGGTTTTTTTTTTAGCGCAAGTGTGTGATTTAGAAAATAGAATTTGTTTGAGATGTGGATGAGATGTTAATGGCTACATAGTACATACATATATGAAAGTCTAAATTTTTAATTCTAAACAACCTACTAAATTGACGACAGTTTTATTGAGGTAGCATTACTGACTTAATTGTTGCAAATAGATTTTGTTAATTTAAGGGAAAAATTGATTTTTCCTTTCCTGATGCCTTTGTATCTCGAATCCAAACTAATATATAGGTATAAACAAATGCAATACCCCCAAATTATTTGATTATATCTTATGTATGTAGATATGCATATCATCTGTGCATCAAAGTGTTTCAATGGGGTCAAAACTGGTGTTTATATTAACAACAATAATTTGTAATTTGTCAAAGTCTTTAGAAATGTTTTTTCAATAAATCTTTTTTTTTTTTTTGTTTTCCTAGCATGGATGTAGGACTCTTAATTAGTTTTATTTTCAATGTAATAGACTAAAAAATGATGGAATGAACATAATACATATGACACATAACAAAATGTTCTAATGAACATTTCTTTATTTATAATTGAAATATCCTTTCATATAAGGAAAAATGTCTTTATAGGAAGACCCATGGAATAATTTATAAGAGAAAGCATATGTACTTAAATAATATGATGACTTTGAGCATTAAGTCCTGGGCACTAATACCTGTAGTTTACAAATTGTGTAAACATGCAGGGTAAAGATGAAAGGAGAGTTATTGATAGAACTTTCTATTCTTGGACGCTATAGTGCTTACAATAATAATAATAATTATTATTATTATTACAGAAATGCATAGTTTTATAATAATTATTATTTAATATCCTATTGCATATTTTGAAAAACAAAAAAGAACTTATTCAGAGCATGTACATATGTAGAGTCAAGGTTTAATGACTTAGTAAAATCCGTCAAGGAAGTTACATAACTTATTTGATTTCAAATTTGATTTGCAATCTAATGAAATTGACTGATGAAATAAAGGAAAATGTGAAAATAAGGAGGGAGTGATCCTCTACTCAAAATATGCACTATTGTTAATTTAATGTAAGGAAGAAAATATATTGTAGATATATGTATATCAATACAAAATGTTTGATTTTGAAGAGCCAATAATAGAATACATACATACATACATACAATAATAATAATAATAATATGTATTGAAAGCAAAAAAAAAACAAAAAACATTTTGTAGCTTGTTTAGTTAAAAGTTGATGACGTCAGTCAAAATTGTTTAATAAACACAACTGCCGTTTGTTTGTTTACTCTCCATAAAACACTTTTTTTTCTTAATTACATAGAATCAATCTGTTCATAGTATGTGTAGGCCTGGTGGATTTATGCATGATTAGCACACACTACATACATACATTCCTCTGAGATCCATTTCCATGAGTGTCTATTAAATATATTTTGATTTAATTACAATATTCCTTCAAAAAGCATTGAGTTCCTTTCTCAGCTTTCATTCAAAAAACACATTCGATGTATGTTACATATATATAAGTAGTACACGTTGTACTAACATTATTAAGTAACATTGCAGATCGATCCATATAAATATAAATAAACGTATGTATTAGCCTCAAATTTAAATGCTATGGACTTTTTATTTATTTTTTATCTTTTTTTTTTTAACTAGAAACATTATTTAGTATTTTTAGTCATCCCATAGAGGAGGACAAATGGACCATACATCATACATGTATTGGAACTCTAATAAAGCTTTTTCTCTAATAATTATAAGGAGTGTATTCATTTGACCTCTGCTCTTACATCATCTGTTTATGGGTGTCACCTCTTCTCCTTCGTATTATTACCTTTGAATGTCTAACTTGACCTTGTTCCGTACATAATAATAAGTAGGAGTAGTCGTAGTAGACATTCTTTCATCTTTTGGCATAGAGAAATGTTTCTTAGTATTTGAAAAGAAAAGGCATGAATCTATGAATGTATACTTACATATATGTATATAAGCTTCTACTTGAAATTTATGCACTAAAAAAATATATATATATTATGTATGTATATACTACACTTCACGTACAAAAAAAAAATGGATACATTGATGAAAGTATGCATTTATTTCTTCAGGAGAAATTATGTCGACATTTATTTGTCCTTGAAATTAAAGTATTAAAATTTTAAATAATGACTATTTCAGGCACTAGCATGAAAATAACATATAATTTACCACTAATGAACTCATAGCCTATACATACAAATATACAATGTATGAACATGCATATAATTTAGTATGGTGAAGTCAATTTTATTTATTTGCTCAGTGTCATCTGTATATATATATATATATATATATATAGGCTTGAATGGCTTAGTCAATACTTATGGAGTGTGCCAGGAAGGAAGTAAATATCCCATGGACATTTGCTTTCTAATCTTTCATTTGCAAAAGGAGTTTTTAAATATTGAGCATGTATCTACATATGTATGTATGAATCATTTGTCAAAATCACAGTTACTATCCTCATTTTGTATGCATTTAGAGGGGCTTTAGAAACAAATCATAAGTTTGTATCCGTAAATTTGTTTTATTTTTTGGATGAACCAATTTTTCACAATCACAATTGACCTGTCGATTTGTCTACTTTTATTATATCTTATGAGTATTTTGACTGTTAACTTATCGAATTCGAACTAAATGCTATTAAGCTGATAAAATACCTTACTATGAAATAAAGAATAGTTGTCACTATATTTTTCAAATATATATATATATATATATACCACAGTTCATTAATAATGAGATAACCAAAACATCATTATTGAAAAAAATGTCTGGTATATTACAATGGGCAAAAATATATTAGGGGTCAAAAAATCTTTATTTAAGCATCAAAATTCATTTCATCTTTTACAGGAAAACGTTTTTTTTCATTTTTCATAACAGTTTTTTATTAAATTTTATTAAAAACAATTACCGAAGAATAACGGATGAGTTTAAATGACCTATTAAATTCTTAAAATCGGTCGGTCGGTTTTCTTGACTAATAGGTTATGTACCTATAGAAATAAAGCACGGATTCTACAAAATTTTAGAAGAATTTTGTCTGGAATATTCATTTCAACTTTTTTGATTTCAACAACATTTCTCTAAATTTGGATTTGTGTCATCATCTTTCAGACATTTTAAAAAAGTAAAAATTCGATTTAGTTGTTCACAAAAGGAAGGCGTGTATCTCAAACACACATGAAATTTTGGACGTGTATTTTGGCACATGTGTCAGTGACAGTGGTGCCAACTCAAAAAACAAAAGCATTTAGCACTATCAGAATCCCACAAAAAGAAAAACTCAAACTTCCGGATATTTTTTGCTCATTTTTTGTACCATGGTGCACAGTTTGAAAAATATTGGTCAATCAGTTGGGAAGAATGACGTAATTGACTTCCTTCAATGTACTTCAGGACCCTTTTTTCTTTCTTGTTTTAAAGGAAAGGTTGAAAATGCAATGAACCTATTTTATGTCACGAAACGAAAAATGTTTGTTTTTTTGTGTCCTTACTGTTGTTTTATATTTCTTGAGAAAGAGAAACTGGGGCTGCTATAGATGAAGACTGTAACTTAATGTCATTCAGGGGTGACATATGTTAGTTTTAAATTCTTACTGATACTATTGCTATTTCCGATATTTAATTCATAAAGTATGAACATGATTGGTTTTGATGGAGGTATTTATAGTAGAAAGTCTTTCTCATCTTGTTGGTACTGTGTGCCAACACTGATTTTTAATGGTGATATATGTACTGTAAAGAGGCCGACTTTCTTTCGCTCCTCATGTCAACATTTTATTTCTCAAGACATTCTGAAATACTTATATAATTTGAAGGGAAAAAACTCTAAGTTATGTGGTAAAAATATCATTTTCTGTGTCATGCGTCATGATAAGGAATTGACATGTTAACATGATTCCATTTGCATTTTCAGAAGGATGGTAAACATTTACAAAATAGTTGTTTATTTTAAAATGAGGCGATATCATGTTAGTCAATAAACGAATAAAGGGTCACAAAAATCTGGTTTTAATGAAAACCTAGAAATACTGAAGGGGCAGAGATGAAGAAAAAGAAGTTTAGAGAAGGTTTACTTCTTAAAATGTTTGAAATGGTGCCTGAAAACGTGGAAATCCGAATTGAAAAGGATAAGAAAAGATCACAAATGGACAAAACTGAGGGAATTTTATTTCCGACTGACCCAAGAGGCTCCTTAGTATAGCTATAAGGTATTTTATTTCAGCACAAAGGGTAAATAAAAGTAGGAAAATATTTCAAAAATGGAGCAATATCGTTTGAGTTCCCTAGAATGTAAATTTAATTAATATATATTTACATTACTCCAAAAAATAAAGTCGATATTGTTATGAAAAAATATTTTTTCAGGATAGTTGCATACAAGTAATGGAATTAATAGCACCACATAATTGTGCATAAAATTAGAACCAATCCGAATTCTGACTTGAAATTTACCCACAGTATACATCTAACAAATTTTAACAAATATTATAAAATCAAAAAAAAAAAGTACTTAAATTTTAGATTAGTTTTTTGAAAAACTGTATAAACTGCGTGAATGAAACCCACGTTTTATTTCATGTAGTCCCGGATAACCGTTGTATGCCAACTTGTGGGCTCAAAAGTATAACAATATGTTATTTGCCAGCTTAAGCCTAGCTTTTTTTAATTTTTTTTAATAATGAGATCTTAAAGGAGGTTCAAAAACAATTTCTTGAATAATTCAGACCTCTCAAGCCCCTTGAAAAAGCTATTCTTTGTTTAAAAAATGCAATTTTACATAGCTTGAACGGAAAAAAAAAGAAGGCCTTTGAAGACTAAAACTCTCCAATTCTCACTTCTTTGTGAATAGGCAGAAGAAAATTCTTTTGGTGAAGACAAAATAACGAATTGACCCGAAAACAGGACAGATTACATGTCCACATGAACAGATTTTCCTCTGCTAACTAATCAAACATGAATTTAAAAAAATATAGGAACGCTGACGTAGAAACTACTTTACTTTAGTTATTATCATAATTCTCTTTTTACACTTTAATGTCATTTTGGAGAAAAAGTTTTGGGAGTTTATGTATTTGCCCAGGTTCATAGACTAAATGTATTTTCAAATTATGAATATTTGAATAAGCAATAGCCTATAAGGTTATTTGAATATAACTAAAATCTTGCAACATTCTAAATGCAAGTCCAAATATATGTAAGTGCGTCTCAAATACCACTCAATCACTTTCTTATAGAAATGAACTTATCTCTTTCAATGTCTCATCACTTTCTTTTATTCTTTAAAGGGCAGTATATGTGGATGAATAAACACATGCATTTATTGAGCAAAAATTTGATGATGAACTGGCAAAAATCCAGCCGGAGGAATTGTATCCCAAGGATTTCAGCCCCCTCGTCAAAACGTCTCCCAAGAGTTCAAATTACATACTCAACAACAAATTGGGTGCAGACGTATGAGTGAGATACGATACATAGAGTCTGGTATGTTTATATACATACATTGAAATCAAAAGATCCAACACCCATGGAGTCATTTATGAACTGATTAATTAATATCGATAAATTATCAAATAATTATTATCTTTAAAGACCAAAACAAAACCAACCCTCATTAATATAGTAATGAGTTTATTTACGATCCATGGTGGACTAAAGAACTACATATGTAACTATGGAGGTTAGACAGTGTTTATTTACAAACATTTTCTTGGATACTGCTTTTAGTATAAGAAATGATTTAATCATTATTTTATTCTATAGATAGTTTACCCTAACTTGAGTCATCGCTATTAATAGGAAAGCAATTAATTATTTGCATAGGGATATTACCCTTTAAAAAAAATATTATAGTAAATAAAGACTATTTATAACTATACATAGTTTTAAATTTATAAAAAAGGTGAAGTTGAAGCTGTTATAGCTGATATGGAAAACCTCAGTTTAAAAAGGGATATGAATGGTCATATTTTGAGAAAAAACATTGATGTGGAAAATAAGCACTTAAATTTCTATTTAAGTGGGATTTCAAACATGTAAAGCTGAGAGTGATTTCATTAAATTTAGAGTAATTCAAACAATATATAATTTAACTTATGAAAACATTCAATGAAAAGTATGTTAAAGTATATTTGTGTTCCAAGATAATTATCTAATTATGATAAAGCCATTTGCACATAGTTTGCAAAAAGTAGTAAATAACTCATCGATGATACATTTAAGGAAACATTGAATTACTAGCCATTTATAAAAATTGAGAAAAATCAATTAAAACCATGATATCAAGAATTTTTTGTTTTTTTGTTTAAATCAACGTTTTATTTTGATGTACATACCATATATGTATTTTTATATCATTGATTCTATCTGTCGATTACTTGCAATAATGAAAAAAGTTACCAAATGCAAACTTTCATATGAAAAAGATCAGATCTAATATTTAAAATAAAAAAATTCTGATAAGACAACATTTTTATTTAAGATACATTTTCAAACCAGTCTCAACTCTTGAACGAAAATACAACTAAAAGTCTATAATTTACTTTTTCTATCATTTTAGAAAGATAATAACATAATTAATTATCTAGAGTAAAATAAAATGAAGCTAAATATGAAAGAGACTCAATTTATACTTTAACCTACAGGAAAATACAATTTTGAAGAGTTAGAAAGTATTTGGGTCAAATTGACCAGTTTAAATATATTTTTGCAACTTTTGTGCAATTTTACAGAAAAAATATTTCAATGGAATAAATACCCTTTAAGGAATATTTTACTAATTCAGAAACTTATTAAATATTCAAATTTCGAAGCGGTCAAAATGACCATTTTGGAGATAGTTTTATTGTTAAACAATATCTTTGGTTATACACAGAAGTGTTCATTTCTTCAGCTATGACTAGACGAAATGAATTAATCAATGTTTTTGATTTTTATAGAACGTAACTTTAATGGAGTATTAATTTTTTGGCTAACTTGATAAAATGAATTCAAAATGTCTAATCATGCTTGATGTGTTAAGGATACATTTTGACCACATTATCAGTTAAATAGAAGTTATTTGACGATATAACTAACTACATATAATTTTATGTGTATAATTGGTATTGAAATATTTCAGTCTTATTAAATTAATCTGTTTATGTTATTTTGTCTTCGCCTAACGATTTTCTTCTAATGCTTATTTATAAAAAAAAGTGAGAATTGGAGAGTTTCAGTCTTTAAAGGTAATATTTGTGACCTTTCAAGCCTTTTTTTAGGGTAGATTGATTGTTTTCAAAGTAGGTACATAACTAACATATTAGTAACGATTTCAGTTAAAATGAAACTTTTCAAGGTTAATAATCCTCATTAAATTATACAGTTGTAGTGTGAATTTTAGGGCATTTATTTATTTTATTTTTTTGAGAAAAAGGGCTTGTTGCAACTGTTCCTGGTCTCCTCTAAACTTTACTTTTAATTGTGTTGGGATTACATTAGTTCGCATTTCAAATTCATAGTGATTCATGCTATAACTTTAATCAAATACATATCCAAGAAGAAATATAATGAATCATTAAAAATGTATTATTTTTTGCAGCAAGGTAATTAAATAGTTGTGGATGTCATACCAAGAGATCAAAAACCAAGCAAATTACCTCATAGTAAGGAAAATTTGAATATTTATAGCAGCAGTTTGTTATACAGTTTATAATATTTATTTTTTTGTGAATGTAAAGTTGTACATAATTTGAATATTTATAAAGACTACTTCAAATGTTAGAAAATACAGTAATTTAAGAAGTAAACAATAAAAAGAACAAATATCTCATTTTGTGCACTGTAAAACAAATATTTCTTGGAGAAAAATAAAAAATAACGATAAATGTTAAAAAAATAGTGAATGCATTGAACGTGTAAAAACATGTGAATAGACTTCTTAGACATACTCAAGGAAATTTATAAAAAAAAATCAGTATTACCTAGCTAATAATTTCACATTCAATACAAAGACATGTTTGTTTGTTTGTTTGTTGACTATAAAAGTACATATATATTTATTTTGAGAAGAGATTTGAAATCCAAGGCAAGCATCTCAATGAGTATGGCAGTGAAAAAATCATTTTGCAACTAAGTAGTAGTAGTAGTAAGTATGATTAGTTCAGAACTAGAGTGGCTTTATAGGTTTTTAAATAGGACTTGGGAACATATCCTCGTCGACCCTTTCGATTTTCTGCAAACCACCAATCGTGTCCCTCAATGGAAAGTACGCGAACCACCTAGAGAAAGTGAGTAAATTAGAATTAATATGTTGAAACATTTATGTCAATTGTGGGTGGGAATTTTGTATTTGTAAATAAATGCTAATTAATTGTTATTGATCGGGACTAACTATTAATGCAATTAAAAATCTTTATGCGGAGTAGTAATTGGAATTACGAGCATAATCCAGGTCAGAAAAGCGTTCATAATTCAAATCCATCTGAAAGGTTATCACATTAACTGATTCAGAAACAGGGGAACGAGGGAGGAGCCTTATTGTCCTCACTTTAAAAAAACAAACCAGTTACAATAAAAAGTTTTGTCATGATTCTATCATTAATATGTCATAAAACTTGCCCCCTCATACTTATGAAGGGGTATCTGTGACCATGAGCTGTCTTTTCGGAGTAAGATATAGGAACTTCACTCGCAATTCCAATAATACATTACTCGTTATCCAAATTGAAAATGGGTACCATGTGTTTTGAACACATGGTATTTTGCAATTTCCGTGTGTTTAATGTACATATATTGAACAAACACAACAGCTTGTCTATGACACTTCAGCAGGATATTTCATATTTGAGGGGGAGTGAAAGCTGCAGGAATTAATTATTTTTCAAACAGAGCTAGCTCTTTGAAAGGAGTTTGCTATGTCTCAACGGACTTTGTAAAATTATTAAAGAGCATTCTTCTCCATGTAATGATGTTTTCATTCTCATTAAATGTTATTTAAGTTTCAATGAATTAAATAAACTTTAGGATCAATTGGCATTTTGCTCATTGATATAATTACATACACACTTACTGCATATGTACATACACACAATATTTGCTTATGTATTTATTTTCGCTTGTTGAATGAGCAAACATTGTGACAATGATATTTAAAATAAAGACTATGGACTAATTTGTACATTATTTAAACTCATGAAACAACTTCAATAGGTTATTCCAAAATTATGTAAAAATATCCGTATGATTAACTTATTTAGATGTTGGAAAATGATTTTAAATCATTTTTATTTGCCTTTTGGGACTTACGTCATCATTAGATATGACTTTGCACGTTTGATCCAAGTGAACAACAGTATATTGAATTGCAACTACTACTCTCAGCATCTTTTTAAATAAGTTTTTTAATAAAGTTAAATCTTTAAAGTGAATTACTCCAGATATGAAATTAAATATTCAGTGAGATTCTGACCTTCTTTATTATTATTATTATTGACGTACCTACTTGGCATCTCTTAGGCTTCAAAAAAGTATGCATATTTTTAAAAATGTTAAAAAAAGCATTAGGTAAAAATAAATTTACTCTCTGGCTTTAGTTAATATGAGCTCCTGTTGGGATAGAAAGAAGTACATACATACATACCTAGTCAAAAAAGTTACCTAGGCACAAAAATAGGATCATTCAGTATGTATCCAAATGAACATACATCACACATCCTTTGACGATTTAATACATGATTGTCATTTTTTTTCATTTTTATATGTACATATATTTAGTACATACATTTAGCTTTGTTTAAATTATGTATGTAAATAATCTTATACATATATATGTATACATACTATGCGTAATAAAAACGTGAAAACAGTTTTTCATGTAGTTGTAGTACCTTAGTGTATAATCTGGCTATAATTCAATTTCTTCATTTTATGAGAAAAACATTTGTGTGAAAATATGAGTAAAAGCAACGACCTTTTACACAAAATATGTATATTTTTAATTTCTTATTTATTTATACTAGTTTAGACCCATTGTTAGGATAATATTATTTTGTTGGTATACTAACGATATCTTTAGAAGTAAGTACTTTAAAAAATAAAAAAAAATGTAAGCCTACTTAGATTTTTTACTATTTAAAAAAAAATCCATACCAATAGGATGTGAGTCTTGTTATAACCAAGTAGATCTGCGCCATCTTGCGGCTATTTTCTTAACTTGCTCATGCTCTATTAATTTTACTATAATATTTACTAATCGAACGTATAGCCATGTCAATGCATTTAGGAGAATGTACCTATGCATATAGAAATATGAACGGCTATGTGTACAATGATCGATCAAAGTAGAACAATGTCTCTTTGTCTGTATAGAAACGAAAAAAAAGAATAATAACTTCATAAGTTACATTCTGAACGTAGTTCCACTTTTTAACCCTTAAAGAAGGAAGTCAAAATGAAAGAAAGAGGAAATCAGAAGGCTTTTAATAAATTATATCATGGAGATTAAAAAATATGACTTTTAGATTATTTTTTTTTATTTTTTTTCAAGAATCATACAACTGAACACTTGATGCAGCGAGGATATCTTTCTAAACTCTTCAAATTCAACGGCAGCTTATTATCAGGACTTGTCATACTTTTAACTTATTTTAAAGCAATACATATGTTACTAAAGATTTTAACTTAATTGCTTTTTAACCAGTATAATAAGAGGCAATTATTTTATTTATAGACTATTTACATAAGACTCAATAATCACTCAATGTAAATTGTATTTTACGTTTGGAGTAACAGAACGAAAAGTAAATAGTTTTAAAGAGTTCACTTATTATATACAAATGATAAAAGGAAACAAAGTTTATAAATATTTAAAAGTGTGTTTAGAAATATATTTTTTAAATAAATATATTTACATTTATGCAAAATTATTATGTATCTATATTTATCTATGTTTGCACAATTTTCTTATTTCTGTATTTGAAGTCAATTAAAAACTCCATAACTATTTCTTTATGACCTGAAAAAACAATCACTCAAAATTGCAATCAAATATTTATGTGCAATTTTTAAATAAAATCTATTTAAGTATAAAAAGCAGCCAAATATTTCAAAATTTACAAGAAGAATGAATATCCTTACTTGTCCTTGAGTTAAAGGAAGCATGTTCTTGACGTGGACCTGTCCATATGTTTCTTCCTTTTGATCTGGAACAAAATCAAACATGGAGTAAAAAAATTTCCCCTTATTTTTTGAACTCGAAATTGATCCTTCGGATTGAAAACTTCCTTTAATGAGTGCCATTGTCAAATTTCCTGAACCAAAGCCATTTATTTCCTCGTAGATAGGACTTAAATCCTCTGGTGACTAATAATAATGATTGAGTTAGAGCAATTTTCTTAAAAATACTTAAAGAGAAGGGAAAAATATTCTAACCTCGGAGTTAAAGTCAGAAGTAGCTATTTCTTCATAGCTATGGTTACTCATTCGACCGGTCGTTGAATGCAGCATGTCATAGTCGGGCTCATCATAGGAATGCTGCTTTGATTCTCCCTTTTCATTTTTGGAGCATTCCTCACTTTTCTTCGCACTATTGTGCACAGGCTTCTTAGTTTGACTTTCCTTCATTTCCTCCGTATTAGAGTTCTTATTCGAAGGCACATTATTTTGATCATTCGATGGCTTTTTTACAAAAGAGGTTGAGTGAATTTGAAGATCAAAACTCCCCATTACAAAGGCCCCAAATTGTGTTAAAATCCCTGATGGAAGATATGACTTGAGGGTTCCGTTATCAACAATCCACATATTATCCTCTTTTTTGATCACACCTACAAGATCACCAATGTATGCATTCATCTCATTAGAACCTGAGTTAAGATAGGTCCTTGTCAGAAAGTATAAATCAGATGATTCATACATCATTCGAAGCTTGGCTCTTTGCTTTTTACATTGAACTGCCTGAGATTACAAACGATATACATATATTATTCACCTTTTAAAACGTCATAATGATTAATTAATTAAACATATGTACATATAACTTGTGATATGATTAAGTGTTGATCAAATTAAAAAATGAATATCTTACAGGATTTTCAATAGGATCATCTGCTACAACAGAAATTGGAGCTTTTGAGCCATAATCTTGATTTTTTAGAAGAGATGAAACATCCTTGATTTCTCTAATGACATTTTCGTATTTTTCTATAAATTCCTCTTCGTTATTATAATCACTGAGTCTTGATGACTAATATATAATTAGGATTTGATGAGTGGGAATGACTCATATGACGTAATTAGACTTACCTTAATATGTTTGAGAAATTCATTTGTAATTTTTCCATAGAGTTTTGCACGAGAAGTACTGTATGTAACTATAACTTTCTTGAAAAGTCCCATGGTTAGAGTTAGAAATTTTGGAATGTCATTCGTCAGTTGAATATTCAAAGCCTTATAAGTTGATCGACACGTTGAAACAAGATTTTTTAACTAAAAAAAGCATTTCTTTTAAAACTATATAGGCATTTATAATTAGCTACAATTCTGACTATAGGTTGGCTTTCACTAGGTTGGTCATTAATTCGACCTAGAGGCAGTAGCAGCCTGGATCAACGTACATCAGGGAGGTGCATACGTAGATATTACTAACCCTAGACAACAGATTAAGAACTTGCTGCCTCTTTACATCTTTAAATTGATACCTTTTTTTTTTCTTTGAGTATAAAAGTTCAATTTTATTCAATGAACTTTTTATATGAATCCCCCTCTGAGCCACCTCTGTATATGGTGCCTACAAATAGTATTGAATAGTCAATTATCTCAACTTATCAGAGATCCATATTTTTTCATGGTAATTGTTTGATATCCTGCAACCCATTTTATTGACCTTCAAGGCAAGCAAATGCAAAATATTTCATTTAAAGATTAACCGACTTTCGATCATCTGGAATTTGTATGTCTATTGGATGCATAATTTATTTAGTGGGATTTAAAGTGGTGAATGTCTTCATTCTTTCTCTTAAATCGAGATTGAGGTACTTTCTTTTGGGTCATGACCCACCTTCTGCATTAAATAACTACTAAAGCAGTACTAAGGAGCATAATATTCAATTACAGAATCTACATATATGTATATTGTTACATGACTCTCCCGTCTTGAAAGTGGCATATTCATTTGGAGGCGTGAGGTGGGCAAACTGCTCCCCTGATAAAAAAATAAATAAAAGGACAATGGGGAAGAATTTTAAAAATGAGGAAGAAAACGTAAATGCCCTCAATTATCAATGGAACTGGCTAACTGATCCGCTGATAACTTTCAAGCCAAAAGTAGTATCAGACCTATAACTTAATGGTCAACTTGCACACATCTTGATAAGAATTGAACAATATTTACATCAGCCTGCTTGGAGAGCTCCTTGTTTTTCTTCAACTTAACCAGTGCTCCACAGAGATCTACATATTTATCACGTCTTTTTTGTATCAATCTCTTCGGGCCATGAAAGCTTTGACAGAGTAGCTCACAAAGAACAGCAGTTTTATCTTCGAAATCAATCACCTGCCAACCAGGATAGTATATAAAATCAAAAGATACATACATGTACACAAAACTGATAAATAGTACACTTGGATACGTACAAATGATTTCCAATAGGGTGAAAGAAAAGACTTATGTATCTCAACGAGGCCCTTTTTACTATTGCTGAGGGTTTTGGATGTACAGAAATCCTGGATACACTCACTGAAATGGAGTTGCGAGAGCAATGAGTTGTAGAGATGCAAATTTGTGCTCTTCATTTCGATCATAAAGTAGTTGATGGACTGACAGAAAAAAATAAACTTCTTCTCAGTAGCTTGAAAGTCTAAGTCGATCATCTAAAAAATAAAATAAAATAATCTATTAAACTTAACCAATGAATGGATTTGTAAAAAAATAATAATTAATGTTTACCATTGAATCAAATCCAATAGAGGATAAAAGTCTGTTCTTCATTCGGAAGGATTTCTTTTCAAGGCCATGCATATTCCACTTGATTATCTTCTGATGAATTCCACATTCAGAAATGCATTTATACTTATCCACTAGATTAAAAGAATACGTCATTTAACATACATATCTTTTCAAATTAAGCTTCAAAAATATTGAAGCTAAAGAAACGTATGAAAATTGAAGAGATATATTTCTTTTTAGGGCCGTATCCAGACTGGTTTTTTTTTCTTTGAGGAGAACTAGCTCAAAAAATTCCTTACCCATAATTTACAATTAATATCCCATTTCAATGTTAGAAAATATGGAGTATAAAAATTGAGGTATCAATTCTAGGGGGAATCTTTTTTTAAAAAAAAAATCACGAATTGACAACAAAGTTTGGCTTTTTGACAAAATATTTGTAGATTTAAAAAAAAAATTTGTCAGAGCCCTCCGGGTCTTCACGGTACTGTTCGTTTGAATGTATGTCTTTTTTTTACTACAATTCATACTAAAACATTAAAAGAATCAAATTTCTAGACACAAATTCATTGCTCAATCTGCTGTTAAGCTATGAAATATCTACATAGCTTTACAAAACGGTAGAATGGCCAAATAATCAAATTGACTGTCCTGTTGTATTGATTCTTACCAATTTTTTTTTAGTATAAATTGAAATATCCTTAATTACTCACCTATATCCTTTCTTCCTTTGGATTCATTGATTGAAGACGCAACGTCCGCCATAATATTTTGAACACGACGTAAATAATCTGTTTCATCTCCACCATTTGAGCACTACATTCAAAAATTAAGATGATAGTATATTGTACACACAGATAAGGATACTAAAGAAATATTTATTTATTTTCACGACACATATAAAATATGAAAAGTAGGTATTGAATAGTCATTAAAACAAAAATCAAACGGAAGCCTTTAATGAATTGAACCTTTTAAATTTCACAAATCTGCATTGAAATTCTTACAAGATCATTGGTAAAAAAGGAAATGTTGCAAAATACCTTTAAAGAGAGTACGATATTAAAGAAGAAAAACCATGATTTTGATTATTTTTTTTAAAGAAAATCTTCAGATTGTATATCGCAAAATTATAGATATCAAAATATCGTAATATCCACAGAGGAAAATTATGTCCTTTTGGAATTAGCCGCGCTTTATTTTAATCCAATATAGTTGGTAAAGTAAAGATTATGAGTATTTCCTTTAAAGTCAACTTTAATCAATAATTATAATTATGAAGGTACTTGACTGATATTATAGTTTTGTTCTAAGATCTCATAGATTATGCCAGTATGTGTAATTATGAAACAATGGAATGTTTGACGACTTTATAATTGATCAAGTTACATGGAAATTTGAACAATGATCTTAGTGTTTCAATGTGGGCACAAGTAGCATGGAGTACGTAATATATGTATGTGGACATTTGTTTATAGCTATACTATATCTTCAAACCTATCACGTAATAAAGTCAAATATGATTTCAAGATTTTACCCAGGGGTCAAATTACGTGGCCTCAATTCAACTCCTTTGACAATGGTTCAACTTAAACATCAAATCTCTCGAACTTGTGGACCCTAAGTATACCTAATGTAATAAATTAATACAATTTATATTCTATGTATGGTCCACAGTGGTAAAAACTGGGAAATAGGTTCGATTTGAGCTTCAAATACTTTTGAAACCATTTTCATATGTATGTATAACGTATTCTAAGAAACACATGGTTCAAACTTTAGACTCAAAAACATCTGTGGCCTTAAAAATGGCTAGTTTAGAGCAAATAATTTTATGCATACATACATTAATGTTTGATTGTGAGTCAAATCCAATTCATCTCAGACTAAAGATATATTAATTTACAACTTTTAATGCCCAAGATTTTGAGGCTTAATATAATAGGGTCAATGTATGTAATTTCACTAAATCTTACTTTTATTAGTTCGTTTATGATGAGTGGATACTTGAGGATTCTTTGAACAGGCATGATAAAGGAAGACTTGATACTGAAGCGTACATTGACATCTTCATTCGGAATAATATTCAACTTCTCAAGAACTTCTTCCACTTTGGGATGATAAATACAATACTTTGTGTAGGAGGACTTCATTTTCACTGAATTGTTCATGAATACTTCAAGAACACTTTGATAATTTTGTGCTTTGAGGATCTTCTCAGAAATTTCTTTTATATCCCGGAGAGTTGAAAGAAGAATATCCTCTGTAATGGAGCGACTTCGATCACTGGAACCGCGATTAATGACGGAAATGAGGATTTGAATATTTTCATAGTATTTTTTTTCAGTTGCAAAGAGCTCCTTCATCACGAACTGACGCCTCTCAGCATTTTTTCTGCGTACGAATTGCAATAAAACCATTTAAGTATGGATATTTGCATCTTACCGTTTCTTGTTATCCACATTCTTTATTTCATCATTTTCGTAGAGAACCGGCTTGAACACAATGTTTTCTTCTTCAACGAGTATCTCTTCATTGGTAAGGGAGACTGCAATTTATAAAATAATGACTTTCAACTCATTAATTATAAATTGACGTAATTTATATTCAATGACAACTTGTGCACCTTCAAAGTATGGAAAAATATGAATTAAATTTGTACCTTGAAGCTTTTGTATTTCATCTGAAAGAGTATCAATGTTTTCCTGGCAATCATCCATTTGTTGGTTGAGCGATTCGTAATTGACTCCCTTAGCAACGGCAATTTCTTGATACATATCAAGTTCATTGAGAAGTTGATCCTTTTAAATATTAATGATTAAACCGACAATATGTATCCATTTACATAGTTTATTATGACTTGTAAATATTTTATTTTTTTACACAGTTTTTTAAAAATAAACTCATCCGTCATGGATCAAATGCTAGGTTAATTTTTAGAAAAATATTTGTGCATTTCCATTTGAAAAAAAAAAAAAAATCAGCGATAAGTTGATGATTATAAATATACTCAAACACGTAAGTAATATATTATAAATCAGTTATTAAATCAAATATTTAATGGCTATACCTTATTACTTTTGTAGAAACTTTTTCTGTAAATAGATATTTCTGGTTGATACTACTTATATGCATTGAATCAATGATTATATTTCATATATGATAGGGGGAGGGGGGGTACAGTTAATCAATAAATGAGTTTTAAGGACAGTTGTCTGAATAATTAATTAATATTATTAGAAAAATGTATAATAATTCATCAGTTTTAATATAAAATAAACTTTCAATTGTGTACTTATATATCTATTTCCTTGAGTTGGGAACACAAATATCCTTTGGAATGAACAGGGTCCCTAAATGCTCCACCATAGTTACAGCACTGTGCTACAAGTCTGAATAATTGATATCCTAGATATAAAGGATATTGAAGGCTCTGAGTTAGCTTCTGACTTCTTTTTTAATTGACATGTTAATAGCATTTTAATTACAGGTATATCTGGACTTTAGAGTAGTTATCCAATCACTTTATACAGATGTACAAATAAATTTAAATTAAGTAAATGTTTAGCTCTAAATGAACAATTTCGGGGAATTTGCCCCCAAAAGCAAAAATTTCTTTAATTTATATTATTTTCCATTATATCAATTGTCTTCCTAATACCTCTCTTTAGAGTGGCGTTGTTGAAGTCTTGCCAATTGTTATTTAATAAAGAAATGCACAATATATATATATATATATATATATATATAAGTAAAATAAGACAAATAAACCTTCAGGGTATACATGTTCTAACATATTCATATGTATGCAGATGTAAATGCATCATAGATCAGTGTGTCAAACACTTCTTTTGTTTTTCTTCAAAAAGCTAACACTTTCTTTTTAGAAAGAATATGAACTAACAAGTCTTTTAAAACAAAATAATATTTTAAAATCCCTCATTAAAATTATACGAACCTCAAGTTGTTTTTCTTTGTCTTGGATTTGTTTCCTTATTGTATTGATTTTCGTCATCCTTTGCTTCTTACCTTCCCTTTCTGGAGAATTTGTGCATTGAATTTCAATGGTAACACTTGGGATCGGAGGAGCGGGTCGAAGAGGCTTATTCCCTAAATAAATGAAATATCCTTAAAATTTCAATAATTTTATACAAGAGAAACGAAAGAAATTAAAATCTTTTTCTTTTAGAAAATTTGTTGATTCTTGTTTTTTTTTTTTGTTTTAAATTACTAGAAATGTGAAAATCTAGAGAGTACGAATTGGGGTTTCAGAAAATGTGGTGAGGGTTGCAATGACGGAGTAATAGTGGGCCTGACCAAATCCGTCCTACAATGAATATTTTATAGGGTGAAGGAGGCTATGAAAAGAAATTATAAGATTTCATCCTAAAAAAATTAGAAAAATGTCTTTGAAAAAATTGTCTTAAAATAACAAGAACAAAAATTTATGTTGAATGTGAAAAAAACAAAAATACGCTCCACTCTACCACAGGAGGGGAGGGTACATTTCACCAGATTCCCCGTCCCTACTGCCAATTGCACTCTTGTACAAGATTAATTTTATCGTTTAGCCATCTTGTTTATAAGTATTCACGATCATTTTACCTGAATCATTATAATGTCCATCCTGTTCTGAGACGGTGTCGTCGTATTCATGATGTAGTCTATGACGGGATTAAATAATTAATGAATCAATAAAAATTATGAGGTTTTTATGATACAAAAATTTAATTCAAAGCTACTGATCAGAAAAATTTTAAAAGATGTAATCAGACTCTATTTTTGGGATACATCAAAGTAAAAATATTTTTCGTAAAAAAAGAAAAAGATTTAAACACTTTTATCGCTAAATCAGAAGAATAATGATTTGTATTTAAAAGATCAGTTCCAAGATAAAAGATCATCGCTCAATCACTATTCAAATAACAATACATAGATATTTAAGAAAGAATAAAATTCTTTCATTTATCTTAGATTGATTTTTAATATGGCATTTTAAAACCAAGAAAGACTTGAAAATCAATTATCCTAATAAAATGAGTCCTTTATATGGAATTTGATGTTCACTGTCTTTAAATTGGTAAAACATTTGAATCAATGATTCACATTTTAAGATTACAAAATATAGGATATTCGATTAAAATTGATTTGCATCTTATCTTTACTTGTGAGTTTCTTTATTGATTGTCGAATTTGATGATTTTGGAGGTTCGTAGTAACTCGTTATTTTTGTTTGGCTGGAGGGACTCCGTGTTACTCTCGCATACAAGCTCTTACTATCACTACTAACTTCTAGTAGGAAATAATATTCAATTCAGTCTTTGATATGCAAAAATTCATAGGTACATACCACTGAGGTTATATGAATATAAGGAATTCACTTCATTTGTACTATCAGGAATAAATTCAGTGTCTTGTGTTGGAACAACTAGAAGTGGTGATGGGTGAGGCGGAGCGAGTGGTGAGGATGCTTCTTTCTTTGGCGTTGGATGACAATTGTTCGAACTAGGCACTGGTTCTTTTTTAGACTCTGTTAACGAAACTTCTAAGTTTTCTAGGTTTTTTGCTATAAAAGAATCCAAGCTAAAAAATCCAATAAAAAAATGTCACTAATTGTAGAATAAATTTTGTAATTATTTCATATAATTCCTATTATTCATTGAATAAATAGTTATTTATGATTTAAATCAATGATTACACTTATTATTAATCAAATTATCTCAAATAATCCACATAGTATTTAATTATTAAATCATTTATGAATCTTACTTGACTTCCTTTGGATTCCGTTTTCTCTTAATGGGCTGTACAATTCCTGGTTCTAAATTGACTAAATCCGTACGATAGACTTGTTTATTTATCCAAGACATTAAATCATTGTTAGCTCCTGAATCATGATCCAATTCTTTGCTATCATTCAAATGATTACATGGAGCAAGTCCAACCTCTCCTAAAATATTTTCTACGCGACACCAGTCCTCGTTTTCTTGCCTTATCACTTTTATAATTTCCCCTTCAGCGATGGATAAATCCCCTTCCATTTGAGCAGCAAATGAAAAGTTCACCTAAAGGATATAATTTATATAATTTATGACAAACGTATGTCTTCGTATTAAAGTCTGACCGATATTTTAGGTGACTGATATTCATGTTGTATTGACTCCAAGTCACTAAAATAATTGATCATTAATTTATATGTTAGAGGGTGATTTCAACAATTCAATAATTACTGGTCAAAGCTCAATCATTTTTAACACTATTTATAAACATTTTTTTGTTTTGTCTTTTAGCTGAAGGGAATTAAAGACAAATTAAATTTCTGGAAATGGGGTATTATTAGAGTACTTTTTTTCCACTAGCTCTGACATACACTTAATTATTAATTATTAAACTAATTATTACCCTGTAGTTGGATCCCTCATCAAACAGATAAATAATTGATGCAGTTTCAGAGTAATCAGTCTGTTTATTAGTACAATCTACAATGATGGAAACAAATTTGGTCGGAAAAAGTCCACTAATATTGTCAATATCTCCCAGCATCCACTCATCATTGATGTGTTGACTCAAATATACCATTTCACCTAGGAAATAATTAATTGATTGATCAGATTATTTAAAAAATGTTTAAATTCCTTCAAAGGATAAACTCACCCATTTTAAGACTTAATTCATTGCTGTTTTGAGCTGTAAAATTATATTTTGCGATTGCATAAGGCGGAATATTGAAAATACTATCTTCGTCTTCTACATAATGGTGATCCATACAAAATTTTATAAAATATTTATGTTTTTGTATGTAATGTGTCATAATAAATATATAAATTTATTTTTTTACCTTTAATTGTGTCATCGGAATTAACAATTGAAGCATTATCTGACCTTCAAAAACAACAAGGTTTAAATGAGTTTTATTTATTATAGCTAATGATAAATAGTTATTGATACTAAAGAACAATTGGGGTGCTCCATAGTATTTTAAATATAGTTTTCAAGGTTTTTTATTAGCAAATTCTGGATAATCTAAATTCAAATAATCCTTTTAAAATTAATTTATATATAATTTGGGGATATTGAGAGTGGCATTTCTGGAAGGAATTTATTATTGAGGTACTTATTTACACGTTATGTATATTTTGAAATACTTTTTTCAAATATTTAAAACACAAAGATAGGACTTTTGGCTTTATTACATCATAGAAATATACATTAAATAATTAACTTTCCTAGTTCTATGATGTAATAAAGCCAAAAGATTAATTAAAAAGAAAAAACAAAATCCTTATACTTGATTAAACTAAATAACTTTGTAGATTAAACCTTTTTTATAGTAAGAAAACATCAATCCTTGAATGAACCTGAGAGAACCTCCTGCACATGATATTTTGAAGGGCAGCAAATAGAAAAATTAATTTTTCTAAAAAAACATCAAAATTATTTATTTTTACAAAAAAAATAAATATATATTGTACAGGGGGCAGCAAATTTAGTAACTCAAGAGTTTAGGGGTAATAATATTTACACATACCCCCTTATGCAAAACTATGACTGATTAAACAATACCACATAACCCCAAAATTATTCGATCTGTTAAATTAAATTTACATTGAACTGTATGAAAAACTATCAAGTTGGAGTAGATCCCTCATCGCTGATGATGAAGAAGATGAATCAATGTTTATGAGATCCCCAGTATATTCTTGTTCTATTTGCGCTTTGTCTCCAAAGTCAAACGGAGCTAGAGGATTTATATTTGTGGTCAGAGAATTGAGATTTTCATGGAGGCCTTTGTACATGTTTACTGTGTTAGCGTATTCTCTGTCCGCCATGTCTTATGTAACGTATCTGTAAAAATATAGGGTAAAAATACTTTATTTTGAACCTTATCAGCATATGATGAGTATGTTGGCCTGACTTGTCATAAAATTCATTTTATTATTAATAAATCATTTGAGAAACATATTTTTATCTACTTGATTAATTAATCATTTTTTTTTCAAATCCCCTAGTTGATCAAATGTATTACATTGTCAATAATATCAATTATTGTTCTTCTTTAAGACCAATTTTGTTATAGTTGAGACTTGGATTTTAACATTGCTAATTTTCAGGGGTATTCAAAGTAAAATGTTCAATATTACATATTTCAATAGCTTGATTTGAAAACTATAAGTTAATGTATTCTTATATTTTTAATTTATTAATAATGAAGCTATTTTTCTGAATTTCCAATTCTAGGAATAATCTTAAAAATAGAGATGATTTAATTTGTAACTTTCTTCTACACTAGACATACATAAAAGCTTCAACAAAACGTCTTCCTAAATTTTTCAAGTAGTTCAATAAAAATATTTAAATCCACTTCCTTTCAACTTTCCTACCTACTTAAAAACTCACAGGAATTACATTTTTTAAATACTATTGATAATATTAAGCCTTAATAGCAAAGGTTTGTTTAAGTAACGGAGATCTTACCAGTCCTACATGAAGACCAATGACAGGAGTCTTATATGAATGAGTAAAAAATAGTATTTGATGTATGTCAGCTGATATTTAATAATATAACTCAAATGTGTATGAGCCTTTCATGGTCCTCTTTTACAGTGTCAACTGGAGCTTTCTCAATTCTCTGATTGGTATATTATACTTTGATGCATAGAGACAAATAATAGTCATGAATACAGGAGTAATATTGAAACGCCGATATTTATAAATAAAGGTTCAATATGATGAAGTTTAAGAATAGAGAAAGGAGTGGACACACTTTATGAAAGGGACCATTAACATTCCAACTCGTTCCCCTCTTTTATGTAGATGGCATTTACATAACTTTACTGATGTTCGTTTTTTTCTTTAGAGTGAGAAAGGAATAATATGTTCAAGGTGTCGTCGTTTTTTTAGGAATGGTATTATTCAATTATAATCATAATTAATTCACATCATGATAGGCATACACTTTATCAATTAAATTTTGGGTTATGATCCATACATTTTGGCCAAATGATAGACGCCATTAGTTACAAGACCCAAAAAATGCAAGGAAAAATAAACACGTACCATACTAGAAGATTTAGATTAATCATCAATTAATAAATAACACAACATAAGATAACATAAAATGAATATAGACAACAAAGTTATAAAATATAGTACTACGAATCTTCTGAATGAATATCAAATCCCAAGTTAGGTAATCCAATGACTCGATCGAGTCCTTATCAAAATATTCTCAAAGCTAGTACTAATATATTCGAAAATTGGCATCCTCAACTAGAGTTTTATTAAGTAATAAATAATATTTCTAAGTTACGGTGTAAGGTATGACGACGCATCAACGAGAGAAATGATACTTTTTACTTTTCATTTTATAAAAAGCCCATAAGACGACTTGAGTTTAAACATTCAAGATATAATTCCATCTTTTCGACTTTATATATTTTGATTTAAAAATGTGCACAACAAAAGTAATTAATGTCTATGTTTCTGCATTATTTTTATTCGTTTTATCATCTTTCTTTTCTTGCTTATTTTTGAGCGAATCCAAATATTCTTTTTGAGAAGCTACCATAACTTTAGTTAATACATCTGTTTCATTCCATTCATGAAATCCTAAAAAGATTCGTTTATTTTATTTCTAATCACACTCATATATATAAAGAACTTACCATAGAGTTCCTCTGTTAGTTGACATAAATCATCAGAAGCTAATGAACTTAAATTATTTGGTAAAAGTGAACCTTAAATAGGAATACGGTTTTATATGTGTTATTAAGTATAAATTACAAGTTATTTTATTACCTGAGTTATTGCAGTATTGATGACTAGAACTTGGTTTCGGACTATCCCTTTCTGAGGAGCATCCAGCCTTTGGTGAGCCAGTTACCTGATAAAGGACAATATCAAGGGAATATAATTATTATTCACGAACAAATATCTAAGTACTTTGAACAAATATAATTGCAAGTCAAGACAAAATATGTAGCAAAAGTAAACCAAAAAATAAATTACATGAGAATGCTTGGTTGATGGGCCAGCACTTGGTGAGATATGTCCACTTGAGGTGAATGGTTTTTTGAGAGAACTAGAGTGCAACTCTCCTGATGTGACCGTAGAAGTTGTGGTAGTGGAATTAGAACCCTAAAAATATCAAATTTATTTTAAAAAGCCTTGTTTCACTTAAAGTTATGATTTATATACACTCTCAATAACTCAAATGTTTGTTTTTAAACTGTTAAAAAAAATTGTTATTGATTCGAAAAATGATAATATTTATTTAAATAGTTTAATACATCCTGAGCTCAGAGCGAAAGTATGACACGTATAGTAGTACCATTGTTTTGAGATATCAGTGATCAAAAAAAGTTTTCAAAATCAAAAGGATATTTATAATAATTACACAAGATATATTTTTATAGCCGTAGATTTTAGAGTGGGTATTGAAGTTTTCCTTACACAATTTGTCAAACATGAAAAATTATAATGCACAGCAGATTAATATGAGATAAAAATCTCACGGATCTTTTATTAATCTTTTTGACAAAAAATGTTTGCTGCACTTGCATTTTGAGTCCACGATATACACATTGTACATATATATATACAAAATTGATAGTTTATCATAAATATGAAAAGAGTCAAATAACTATTTGAATAGTTGGTTTTCTATTCGATTATGTAATAACTAATAAAGAACTTACACTGGGCAAGGTAGCACTTCTTCTTTCACAGTCTCGTAACCATTGTAAGTAGGATTCACGTGCAACTTGTTCTTCTATCAACTCATTAGTAGCTTCCCAGTCTGAAAATAATCAATTATTGATTTTAGAATAATACTGACTTGAATAGACGTCAAATTCAAACAAAAACTAGACTTTTAATTTAGTAGGTAAAAGTATTAGAATTTTGATATTAGGACAATAACTTGTGGTAGAATCTTACCAGTGGCCTTGATTTTATCTTCTAACATTGTCTTTTCTACTTCTGACTGTACACTGGCCTCAACCGCTTGATCAACTAGTTTTCTTTCAGCAGAAACAGGGAAATAGTTTGGGAGTCCTGAAAAATGTTTTAGATGGGTGCAAATATAAGCCATGTTCATGCGTAAAACTCTTGAGCTTATTATTAATATTATTATTACCTAGTCCCATTCCTATAGTTGGCCTTGACGGATCAACAAGACAATTATAATGTACATTGCGATGATAGCAAAGTCTAATTGGAGTGTTAACTTGATCTGTCTTATTAATATTTTGAAATATGTTGATTGGCTCAGCGCTATAGCAATATATATGAATAGGTCTGTTGTACATTTCACTAAATGCCTGAATCTCCAGATGATTCCCTTGCACTCCTAAAAATCTTTTTCTTTCAACATAATTAGCAAGATCCTCTGTTACATATTGGGAAAAATAATCGCCATTCTGAGACTGAAAGATAAAAAAAACAAATATTAACTATATTAACAATGAAAACTTGAAAACATATTTTATTGATTATCGTAACAATCCGAACAAAAATAATGGTATCTGTTTAGAAGATTTCATGCCGCAAAATAATTTCATCGTGAATATTACATGGAATGTAAGTTTACATTGATATTATTTTAAATCAAGTTGATAACCTTCTGAGGTAATATTTATGTAACATATATAATAATTAGCATACATATCTACCAACTAAAAGGTAAATTATTCCACTGTAAATTATAAGTCATACATAGTTTTAAAAAGAAAATGAAAAAATCAGGTAGTGTTTGAACCTTTCCATGGACTTTATGTATACCTACGACAAACAATTCATCGTGGGTCAAATAATTCAAAGATGGGAAGTACTTTCTTTCCCAAATAAATGAGTATTTCGATATATGTTGGTCCAATATTGATGGTGTATAACTAAAACACTCCAAGGAGGAAAATAGTTTTCATCTTCAATGACAGTAAGAATGAAACCTAAAATCAATTAAATACTCACGATATAATCCATACATTGATTTCGAACTACCATGTGCATTTCTTCATCTCCAAATATTAAATCTGCAACTGATCGAAATAAACAATTCCCATCCTCCTTAATCTTCTTTATAATGTATCCTTTTTTCTTCATACTTCTTTCAAATTTTCTATCTTTTTCCAACCACTCTTCTTCGGTAAGTTGCACTCCTAAATGAGAATATTCGTCCTCTGAATTGTAACCTTCATTAGATGTACTGGCCTAAAGAAAAGAAAATATAAAGTCTTAATTTTCTTTCCAAAGTATTTGAGTCGTCTAATTAATAAAGCTAAATAATTAAAGACCTTTTGTTTCTACATCATTGAATTACATAATACAACAACTTTAAATCAAATATATGTCATGAATAGTGTCGGGCACATTAATTGAAAAAAGTAACACCATTATTAACCCCGTTGCCCAAGAGCAAAATATTAAAGTAACAGGTCCATTACTCTTATAAATGTCATTTTATATTATTTTTATTTAATTTAATAAGGTGTAATAGAAAAATTAATTTTAATCTGGACCTTTCCATCATAATTTAACATACGCTAAATTAAAAGTTTTATCATTGACAGAATAAGTCATGGTAATAAATTCATTACATACATACGAAACAATCAAATATGAGGCTGATGAAGTTATAAGGATATAGTAAATTACCTATTTTAAGCAGTTAAGTAATATTTCATGAGTAAACGTGTAACAGGATAACGGCCATTTTTTGCGTAACAGAAGGGAAAGTTATGAAATAAGTTACCCCATAACTGAAAACAGTTATTCCATTTGTGGTCATGAATACACTTAATAGTAATTCAATCAACAAGCAGAGACAATGACATATTTTTTTGTCAGAAAAATTCAACGAATTTGTTGTACAATGGAAATCAAAATCATTAATTTGACACCATTTATAAGCTACATATATTCATCAACTGTCCTCATTCCTACTTCTAAAGCCCTTGTCACAAATACGACGCAAATAAATACATAAATAAGTTTTTTCTACAATTACCAATGGTGGAGATGACGTTAAAGGAGGAATAACCAAAGTATTGCCTGTCTTATTTGCACAGTTACGAGGTCGGTAATTAGATGTATGTCTGTATCGACGTTTTGTGCTTGAAGGACCACAATCTTCATCATAATCAAAGGACTGGCTTGTACATGCTGGACGCTTTTCTCCTTCCCTTGGACTTGAACCTACAAAAAGTTTTAAATGTTTTATTAGAGCCGAAAATCCTGAGAATTAGTCATAATTAATCAGTGTACAGTTTTTAATAAAATATAAGAATTCTACTACATTTGACTCCCATTGTTGGAAATTGTACATACATTTTTACCTAACCTCCTTGAACCACCAAGATTTTTTAGCATTGGAGAATGTTCTATTAATTGATACAACTTTTAATGCTTGTGTTATGCGATTAGATGTTCTTCCATCATAATATAATGTCAAAGTTGTATTTTTTTGGTATTACGTACTATGAAAATCAAAATCAAATAATTACTTTTCAAGAAAGGAACCATTTTTTTAGGGCTAGATAAGCAGCTTGATACAAATGTGTTAAAAAGTGCATTACTTGCATTTCCATCTTTCTAAATAAATATCAATTTCCAAGAACATAATCAATACCATGATTGTATGGCATTAAAAACAAAAAAAAAACAAAGAGGAGATGGTCAATGTAGTTTTGCAACAATAGACTCTAGTTTTTTCAAATAAGACACTTAAGTATATAGAAGAAAGTACTTTGACAGTTTTCTTCAAGTTCATTTATATAAAATGCAGTTCATATCTTGTATGAAATATGTTTGCTATATCTTTCATATCATCAAAATGTAGGGACTAGAACTTCTTTCATAATTATAAAGACTAGCATAGCATATAATATTATATGTGTATTTAGCTATAATCATTTGTATTGTTCTGCAAGGAGCCCATGTAGGGCCCAGCCTATTCTTCACTGGAAGGAAGAAGAATATTTACCAGATGTGACCCAAGAGACAGACGATGTCCAATTGGAGGCATCGGATGTAGATCCCCATACATTTCCAGAGCTTGGATTGGATACGCCCTGTAGGGGTAAAAAGAGTTAATTATCTCTATCTGTGTAGAAGGTAACCAGAGGAGGAAGTAAAGAAAGAACCTGAAAGTCATTTGATGAGTCCACGTCAGGGGGTGTTCTAGGCCGAGTCCCAGAGTTAGCCCCAACGTTTTTCTTGGGTAGTATAGTCATCTTCAATGGTACAGGAAGGTAAGAAGAGAAGTTCCTTGAAGGAAGGAATGAGATGAGACTGGAGTATGTAGAATTGAATAGCAAGAGGAGAGGAGAGGAGAGGAGAAAAGGAGAGGAGAGGACAGGCACAGAGACACACGAATGCACAAAGAAAAAGGAATAGAGATAAAACTAAAAGAAATTGATTTTGAGATCCAACTTCTTTTTTTTTCTTCTTTTTTTTTTCTCTCTCTCTCTCTTTCCTTTTTTTCTAAAAGTAGAGTTACACAGACGAATATAGTATTATATTAGTCCTTATTAATGAGTCTTTGAAAAATAATATAATATTAATATCTATGATGGACAGAGGAACTGAATTCTCTAAAAGTCAGCCATATTACATATGCTACAAAGATACACATACACAGAGAGACAAGGAGTAAGGTTATATGCAAAAAAACTAAAAAAAAAAAAATGGAGAAAGAGGCAGGAAGGAGAGTGGGTGAGTGAGTGAGGACTGAGTGGTGGTGACTTGACTGGTGGTGGTGGTGGTGCCGTGACTGGTAGGTGTAGGTAGGTATTTTATGGAATAGCAGGAGTGCGTCATTTGTGAAAGAAAATCTTCTTTCTTTCTATCTCTCTCTGCCTTCGAGCATTAAATCTGTTTTAAATGATCACGGGCCACGGCCTACAAGCATTCATGCTCTTCATGATGCGTCGAACGAATTGTCTTGCTATTAAATACTGCTCTTGCTATCAAAAATATAGGGTGGTCCTTGTACGTAAATCGTGTCAAGGGATGCTTGAATCAGGAAATGGGATACCGTTTAATGTGTATGGATCGTTATCGATCTCATTTTGAAAGGGATCTTAGTGCAAAAACATTATGACGTATTCTGAATGAAATGTACTACGCATCATCGTATTATTTATTTATTTATTTGGATATTATAAAGTATCACAATAGAGCCTTTCCTTTCATTTTATAATAATGGATCCTCGTCAAATTATTATTTTATGTATACCACTATCATTCCTTGTAACATTAGGCCGAAACATAAGAGTTCAGTTTATAGGTAGGTAACTTCCTCATTGAAAATTGAATACAACGTACTTCATCAAAGTACGAAAAAAAAATAGCAAATAGAATTATAAATAATAGTATGTACAATATATTATGTCTAAAGATGTACATACACTCCATAACAATATGAAATCCATATTAGCTCCAATTTACAACCTTCAAATAATATTTTCATAATATTGTGTTTGATCTTCTTCAAAATCAAGTAAGTAAGAAGCTTAAAATACTTAATGTAGTACCCATGAAAGTTTTGAATAAAAAATAAAATTCCTTTGTTTTGTTTTTTTAAAGATCTCATTCAAATAATTCTGCTTAGGTTTTCATTACTCCTTACTCAGTCATTAGGTATGTATGTACATGAAATCTAAAGTTTAATTTCCTCAAAATGCTTTTTTTGAATTTAGTTGGGTTTTTTTTTGTTAGAAATCTAATGATCATACAAATTTAGATTTTTGATTCAGGGATGTACGTGTACAGGGTGTGTAGCTGGGACAAGATGTAAAGGGACGAAATAATCAAAAAAAAATCAAATCCTAGGGACATTAGGAACTAATTTTACCCCCCCCCCCTCCTTTACCAAGGTTTTTATTTTGTTGGACGACCCGCAGTAAATTGGGAACTTTTATTCTAGTGGTGCAGATAGGATGTTTTAATCTGCGGAGGGAAGGAGAAGGGTTAAAATATCCCTCTTTCTCATCCCAAACTGCACCCATTATCCATAGTTATACACCGATGAAGTGTTCTTGTAGCGGGTAATTAATGTACTCAACCTTTTACTGTAAGGAACTCAAATTTTTCTCTACAGTACCCAAAAACAACATCATAATTTATTATCAAATTAGTTGAACCAACCTTTGGTTTGATATTTATATAGATACTTACATAATATGTACGTGAATAAATGTAATTAATTTTAAGTCTACTTGATATTAATTTTTTTTTAAATGTTTAGGATCAATTAATAATTTTCATTTAACACATTCATTCATTCATTCATTATATATAGAGTCTACTAATCTTGGTATTTACAATTTTAGAAACTTTCTGATCTTAAATTTTTTTTCATTAACTCTAATTAGATTGCAAAGAGTCAAAATCTGAAGGATTAATTTAATTTTTGTAAATGGATTGTGCTATTTTTTTATAAAATTATATTATTAGAAAATTTGTCTAGTAAAGAACCCATAGAAAATAGGTTGAACGCAATTTCATGGACCAAAATGACCAATGGCCTCTTTTATCCGGACATGCTTTCTTTTATAACTCTGTCCAGATTGTCCAGACGGGGTACATAATTTCATTGAAACATCCAGGTTTTTCACATTAAAAAAAAAATTACTTTTCAAAAAAGGGATGATATAGCATTTGCTATTTAGATATTTTTGTACATAAAAGGATTGAAATAGATAAATAATTTCAAAGAACAGATTCATCGGCTTAAGTAATAAATTCCATAACTTTTGTAAGCATTTTTGTTAGAAAACTCTAAAAAAAAGGTTAAATTGGGTTTTATGTAGAAAATATGTAGTGAGTATATTTTTATTTGCTTTGAAACAATTTTAGTGTATATAAAATATACACCTCAAAATGGAAGGATTGTTTGAAATTCCCCCGTGGTATTGTTACTATATGACAACCACGACAAAATATTATTGATGCATAATTGTACAAACGTCAGATTAAATTGGCAACAAGAATTTTTCATCAAAAAAAAAATGTTATTCACCACTATGGGTTGCGTGACTTAAGCTAGTGCCCTTCCAGATGTAATAGAACTCATTGGCTCACATTTTATCATTACAACATGACGTATTTCGCAAATAGTAAATAAAGACTCTCTATCATTTTAAACTTCTATAAACTTATCTCACGCAATCTAGACATGTGATTTGATTTTTTTTTCATAGTTAAACACAATTTAAGATAGGGATGTCACACTTATTTTAGTCATTTTGTCATCAATAGGGCTAAACCTGTAAGCAGAAATTCTGTCTTTTTGTATTTTTTAAATATTTTATTAGTAAAAACTTTCAATATTTTTTTGTCCTTATGGTTATGAGATTTAAGTAGATATTCCCCCGACTGAATCCTCTGGATAAAAGAATAATTTTGAAGTATAAGTTGATTTGTAGATTTAACATTAATGATATAAAAAATTACAAAGATAAATATACTTGGTATTAATTATTTTTTTAAATCATTTTTATTAATTTATGGGATATTGAGATGTTCCAAAAGAGTTGTCATTTATAATAAACTATCTTTATATATATATATGAATAGATTAAAGTAGATAGGAGTGAATAATGAAGATGTCTAGTCATCAGTCTTGGACCACCAGTACCATGTCCATATGACCATATCACATGTGGAACCTCTCTTTTGAGTGGTAAATATTTGGCGGTTGTTTTGATGTTTACGCTTGTAGTGGTGGGGGAGGAAAAGGGAAGGAGAGAAGGGGAAGAGGAGGGGGATTTCCCTGAGCTCGCTCCATCCCTAAATTCTTGCTCAACATTAACTCAGAGTCACACAACCTTTGGGAAGGAGTCTGCATACGACGAGACTCTCAACAGGAATTGGGGATTGCTGGAGTGGATAACTCATTTTATAAATATGTTGGTCGGTGGAGGAGGCTCATCCATGATGGATGGGGGTCGAAACCCATTCGATGGAATCGAGCTGGCGGGCAGGAATGTGGAGAAAATGCTGAGCGGGGATTCAACATTTCCGTCATTGGTGGATAAACTCCGATTAGGTATGAATTCGAATGCTTGAGGAAGGTGGAGGGAGCTTCTGAAGGAATAATGACTGTTTTGTATAATTTGTAGGTGGAGGAGGTCCCACGCTCAGTGGTCTTCAGGAGAGCGATTATCCCTGGCTGAGGGGTCCCGGAGGAACGTCTTCATTCGGGGAAAGTCTTCGAGAATTGAGTAGTGTGAAGAATGTTTCTCTTCCCGCGGAACTCGTAGAGCACTTTGGTCATATGCAATGTAATTGTATGATGGGACTTTTTGCCTCCATCGGAAGGGCCTGGCTCACCATTGACAGTGATATCTATGTTTGGAAATTCCAAGATTGTTCAGATTTAGCTTATTTCGATGGACTCAGTGATACAATTCTTAGTGTTGCACTTGTATCCCCTAAATCCAATATTTTTCAACCCCACATCAAGCATCTTCTTTGCTTGACGACTGCTGTTGAAATAGTTTTACTTGGCGTGTCCTTTTCAAGCCCACAAGGTACCTTTTTTTTGTCCTTTGAATAGTCCTTTTGAATTTCACTGGCATATTCTTTCAGGATCAGATTCGGAAGAAATGCATCTTCTCCCGGAACCTCTTTACACTCTACCCACAGACTCCACATACATGATTACCCTTGTTGGTACGGAACTGGGTCGTATTTTTATGGGTGGGAAAGACGGATGTTTGTATGAGTTTTCTTATTCATCAGACTCGAGTTGGTTTGGTGGGGGCAAAAAAGCCTCCAAAATTAATCATTCCACCTCAGCACTTTCTTTTCTTCTTCCAAATTTTATTAATTTTTCTGGAGAAGATCCTCTAATTCAGATACAAGTTGATGACTCTAGAAGGATGTTATACTCGAGATCGGAAAAGGGTGTGATTCAGGTTTATGATATGGGACCTGATGGATTTCAAATGAGAAATGTTGCAACATTGAGTCAACATTCTATTGTTCAAGATGCAGTTAGAATTGCTTCGTAAGGAAATGATGAGATAAGTGTTGGAAGGAAATAACTGGTTTATTTTTTATTTATTTTAGAAACATTGATAAATCTAATTTTCATCCGATTGTCGATATTTCGCCACTCTTCATGTTAGAGTCCCCTCATATTGCACTAGTTGCTGTAAGCAAAAGTGGTGTTCGCTTTTATTTTTCCGTTGGAACTTCAAGACCAGATGATAGGCCCACCAATTGTATTCTTCAACATGTTAGACTTCCACCTGGATTTTCTGCTTCTGGTACACTTCACAAGCCCAACAAAGTAAATTTATGTCACAGGTTTAACATTTTATGATTGTACCTCATATTCAAATGTATTTTAGGTTCATATGAGCTATCATAAAAATGGCTCTCTTTTGCTGGCTTGTTCGCCCAATGAGAATTCGGATGATGTTCTGTTTCTTTTGTCGAGCGACGGATATCCTTTCCAAAGCTTGCTAATGGAGTCCCAATCCATAATTCAGTTGGATGGTCATTCTTGGGCTTTAAGTGAAATTCCTCAAGAAACTCCAATATCGAAAATGTATCAAAATTCATTTGGCAATGTTTATCCACCTCTTATGGCCGTACAGCATGGTGTAAAACCTCGAAAATTTGTTGTTTTAAATGCTAAAGGGACTCACATTATTTCTCAAATGCGTCCTGTTGATCATCTTAAACAATTATTAATCGATCATGGAGAAGATTCAGATATCATTAAAGCTTTTTTTTCTCTTCATGGGGAAACCCAGGCATCTGCTACTGCATTGATTTTGGCATGTAGTACTGAAAGTGTTGTAAATATGAGGGTATCAGATATGGCTGTAAGATCATTCTTTTTATTTGGAGGGGAGCCTCGATTTGTATTTTCGCAACAGTCTCAGCCATCTCAAGTTAATCAAGGTCAACCACATCATCAATTTCATCCTCATATTGTAAGTACACCAATGGGACCTAATGTGCCGCCTCAATCTCCTCAGAGTCCTCAACAACAACAGTTTGGTAGCCCTGTCATGCCTGAAATACAGTATTCTGGAAAACACAATGGTCTTTACCTCTACTTTTCCCGTATTATTCGACCTGTTTGGTTGAACGCCGTTGCTATTAAGGAGAAAGATTCTAATTATTTGAAAGCTTTATTAGAATCAAATGAATTAGATTGGATTATTCATCAGTTAAGGTGCTTAAATAACTTTTTAGAGAAGAACGCAACCATTCATGCTGAACGCTCAGGGATAAACGGTATGGGCTATACTCCGACTCATCATCATCCACACCACCATCAGTTGACTAGTCTTCAACACAAGACACAACAGGACGCATTGCTTAGAGAAAGACAAAGCCTAATGTGTCTTCAACAGCTCATTGTTCATAGTATTCAAGTTCTTGGGCTAATGAAAGTTGTCTGCGATCACCAGTTCAATGAAGTAGTTTCTGTTTTGAATCAAGATGAGTGTAATATGCTTAAATCAATTCTATATCGAGATCTAATCGTAACTCCACACGGCAAGGAGCTTTGCAATAGACTCGTACAAGCCATTATTAGTAGGTAAGTTAACACATACTAATATCAATCATCATCAATTTTAAAGGTATTAATATATCTTACCATAGATATTTAAAAGACAATGCAAGTACTGATGCTATTTCCAACCGTCTTCGTGAAGTTTGTCCTATATTGTACAACAATGAAGATGCCCTTAGTTCGAAGGCTCATGAAATTCTTATTGCTGCCAAGGCACAAACAAATCCCATTCAAAGAGAAAAGATGCTTAAGGAATCTTTAAGTTTATGTAGAGACATTGCTGCCAAATTAAATCTCGAGGTTATTGTTAGTCATTTCACGACTGTTCATTATTTTCAAGGTGCTGTTGAAGTTTGTCTCGCAGCAGCAGCTAAAAGAGATCCCCAGGGACTTGCTTTACATTATTATAAAAATAATGAACCCAACGAAGATGATCAGGGATTAGAAGCCTTCATGACAAGGTAATGAAATTTTTTTATTTTGATGTATTAAACTAATTTTTATAATCCTAGAATGAGTTGCTATGGATATATTACTGAAATGCTCAGAAAGCTTCTTGATACTGGTTCAACTCTTCCTGGAAATGTTCCTGGTGTTCCTCGTAGCCCAGGGCCTCTCCCTCCTCCAGATCCTAATCAGATCCCTCCTGAAGAGGCGAGTGTCTACGCTGAGAAGGTTCTTCAAACTTGCTTAAAGAGTGACGATCAATTTTTCCATGCTGCTCTTTATCAATGGCTGGTCGATGAAAAACATTATGAAAGATTGCTGGAAATACAAAGTCCATATCTTGAGGATTTCTTAAAAAGAGGAACTAGTCATCATCCAGAAACCTTACTCATGTTTGATTTATTGTGGAAGCACTATGAAAAAACGCGAAGTTACGCTGCTGCGGCAAAAATTTTATCCAAATTAGCCGAGCGACATAGGTAAACTATTTCCTATTTAATTTATTAATATATGTATAGCTATGTCAAATGTATTGTTATAGCACTGAAGTAACCTTGAAGGAGCGTTTAGAATATTTATCACGAGCTATCATGTGTGTAAAGTCAGGAGAGATGGGCTCTGAGACAAATGCTGCTGGTGAACTTTTACACGATCTTGAAGAAAAGATGGAGGTTGCCCGTGTTCAATTGCAAATTCTTGACGCACTTAATTCACATGGAGGTCCTGAAGTTTCGTCTGCCGTATCAAGATTAAACTCGGATCTTTTAGATATTTCAACTCTTTATCAAGATTTCGCCGAGCCCTATGAGCTTTGGGAATGTCAGTTAAGTGTTCTTCATTGTGCCGGACATCCAGATCAAATGTTAATTGAAACATTGTGGGAACATATTATAAATGCTGAGACTAGAAACGAAGGTGGCGGTCCCATCAATCCATACTTAGCAAAGACTAAGATTGCTGGTCTAAGTACGAAAATAAAAACCCTAGGACGCATATATGCCTCATCACAAAAATACTTTCCTCTAGGTAATGCTGTTATTGAGTTCGTTTTATAATCTTTTATTTTTTTAAATTTTGTGATCCTTTCTTATTTCTACAGAATATATAATTAAGAAGCTAGAAATTTTTTCGTGTATTGCGAAGGAAGACTACTGTTGGGTTTTCAATTCAATGCTCTCTATTGGAGTGTCGATGCCTAAAATTTTAGAAATTTATAACAAGTAAGTTTAGCTATTCATATCCTACATATTGTCTCATAATTGATGTTGCTCTTTAAAATTAGTTTGAAACATCCTTCTAACTGTTATTATTTGCATTTATAGGTTATGCCTTTCAAATGATCCGGTATGGTTTAAAAATGGTTCTCCGAATCATTTACTGGTTGTATTGGCGAATATTCTTAATACCTTTGCTGAGTCTCCATCAAGTGTTCCATACATTGAACGGTATATAATATTTTTCTTATTACTAATTAAGGATATATATGTATAACCAGAGGTTTGCTTTCTTTTCCTAGGAGATCATTTGTAGTTACATGTCAAGATGCTGTAGTATCATACCTCGGTCAACTTTATACGAAACCTGACAGTGCTAGTGCTGCCCTAATAAAAGAGTTGAAATGTATTCAAGCTAAGCTGGAGAGATTGTAAAATAAATGACCACATTATTAATAATAACTTTAAATTTAATTTTTTATTTATCACAATTCGTAAGGATCTCTTAAATAAATTATTGTTGTTTTTTAAATTCTATTTCTTCGGGGTTTTCTTTCTTTGTTTGTTTCTACTTAATTTTGTGACTAACTATGCAACATTGTAATGAATTTAAAAAAAGCCAGTCTATAGTAAGTGTATTGAACTTGATTAACCTCAATAACAATGGCCGATTTGTAATGCCAATTAAGGGCATTATCAATAAATAAATACGTAAATACGATAGATAAAGAACTTTTCCAGTAATAGGGCTGATAATTAATTAATTCGTAGATGTATACTTTTCCATCTTGATATATTTATCCGTCACTTTTTTCGTCTATCACATCTTTTAGTAACATGCAAAGGCACCCGGACCCAATTCATAAAAGTGAACGGTAAGTAATATATAAATGACGTCAAGGGTCCATAACAGAACTTTCAACAACAATCACGCAACTTTTCATTGGTCTATAATTTAAAAAGTGCTCCGACGCCCACACATTTTCCCTTACACATTCAGATAAATTTGGAAATTCCTGGGCCAAAGTTACCGTTCATTTCCAACACTTAGCAACCCTTTTTAAGACTTTTTTTTAGTTAGGCGCTTTAATATAATAAAATAGGTGTAGCTAAAAAGAGATCCATTAATTTTGTATGAAATTAAAGGCTTTATTTAGCATTGTTGGAATGATTTGATCTAGACCAAGCACGCGCCGTTTTGTTCGATAACTTGTTGTCATTTTGAAGGTTATTCCATTATCGTACTCGACGAATTCCATTATTTTATCAACAATTGGCTTCCCAGAGCTTGGTGTATCATTGCCTTCAAAATTACCGGAACAGAATCGATGAAACCAAAACGGGCATAAATTAACTATCATAATGTTAAGACCATAAATACTATTCACATTTTTAGCCCCCTGGCTAGCGTTTTCCCTTTTTTCGAAAAGTATGGAGTCTTTTTCATTATCTTTATTTTTTATCTTTAACTTTTTCCTAAGTCACTTTGACAGCAAATTTGCCATTTACACAAGTTATCTGTAAATTTAATGACAGTTTTTTTGTCCTTGGGGAAAGGGGGGGGGGGAATTGAACACTTGTCATACCTTGTCGTCACGGGCCTGTTGAGAATTTTTTTTTTTAAAAAAACCCCATAAAAACAAATAATGAAACTTAAGTAATCTGTTGTATATATCTCGTAAATAGAGACCATGATGAAAAAAATAAATAAATAAAACTAATTTCAGACTCGAAAGAAAGCATCAAATTTCTCAATATAACTATTACAAACTGATTTTGACCTAATATGTACAATATTTATATGCATGGCTGAAGTTTAAATCTACTTAATTAGCTGCATAATTTATGGATCTATTTTGTGGGTGAGCACATTGGTGATGAGTGTCTGATAAATGATGAGTAGGTGCCCCTTCCAATGTAATGCATTTGATACCTATTTTATTTAATTATTTTAACTCTTTCAATTATGTCTGTTGACGACAACTTCAAAAGGTGTGAATTTGATTCAGGGATTAGTTGAATTTAAACAAGAGTGAATAGTTTAAAATTTGAGGGACATGAATATAAGTAATGTTTTCGAACTAAGGAAATTTATTGACAAGGTACTTTGAAATCTCTATTTTCAAAATAAGTTCCCAGTAAAGGTAGCTTTATTTAATGTCAGGATATATATATATATAATCAAGTATCATGCAACTTTTTATTGCTATGTTTTTGAAAAGGTAGGGGGCACTACTGTTCCCATGCCTATGTGAATGGACATACATATATTATATGGGCATGTATGTACAGCAATAAACCAAAACTCCTGTTGTTAGGTAGCACAACAGGGTACAACAAAACTTTACAATCTGTTTTAATGTAGGAGAAAGTAATTAAAAGAAGTACTTCCTATTCAAGTAACCTATCTTAGTAACCAATTTCTCTTAGGTATTATAGTACACTTTCTATTTATATGTTATATAATAACGTTTTAGCGTTTTGGCATCATTGTGGAAGTCGGCCATCTTGGAGGAGGCATAAATAACCTAATTTTTATAAGAGTAAAAATCCTTGTTTCTTAAATAAAGTTGGAATATAATGAATTACTACTCAGATGAATATAGATGTCACAATGGGATCGACAAACAAAGGACTTGATCCAACACCTTCTATAAGAAAAAATATTTTATTACATCATTGTACATTCACTTATTTAAGAAAGTGTAGTTTGTAAATTAGTAATTACTTTTGCAACGATCAGATATGTTGATCCAATTATCCTGTTTCGCTAGTCCCTATGCGATTTAGAACAAAAATATTTGTAAAAATTTAACCGTTTCATAGGTGTTGTCTAGACATTCTACTTACCAATCTCCCCTTCTAAATATCCACACATATTTAAGATCAACACAATGTGGCATTGACAAATGATAACTGATAACGTGACAAACGACTCTATTCAAGGACACGCTCAAGTACACGTACTTGTAACCATGTACTCCTTAGATATTGTAACTATATAAAGTCCAAGAGGGATAATAATAAAGTCAGATGTAAACCAACATTACTCCCATTTACTCTCGTATCCGTATCCAACATTGGTGGCAGCGGTTGTCGCAACCAACAATAGGGATTCTTAGTGTCTATTATTTTGAGTCACTCCATGTATCACTGTTTTTGTTTGGCATCAAGTTTTATTCAATACAGACGGTGTTTAGTCTTTTTTCTTATTTTTTAAAGTCACTGGATGAAATATCCTACAGATTTTTTTTTGAAATTTAACCATTTTATTTAATAAATATAACAACTACATAATATAAGCTCCCATCAGGGAATTGATTTCGGTTATGTAATTTGCAACGTCAATGAAATCGCTCTATACCACGCAACTCTCAAGAAGTAAAGATCTTATTTAACTTTTTATTTGTATGTTAATAAATTTGTCGTCAAATAGGAGTAATAAACTAAACGAGTATTTCAATCAAATCCTAAGATATTATGTCGTCGTTTGATGGTATAACTGCATTTTACGAATTTGATTAACATTTTTTTACTGTTAGATAAGTACTCATTACATTCAACATTGCCATAATTTTGATAAAATAGGTATTGAATGCGTTTATTTAAATCCTGATTTTGAAATGTACCCGACACTATGAAGACAATGTCATAGCTAAATGAATTATGTATAAAATTGCTTCTGCATTCATTATATTCTGATGATTTAGTAAAATGAGGCCTGTTTTGAGGGCAAAGACAAATTTTTGTACAAAGAAAGCATCGAATTGTTTGAAAAGTCCTGGAATTCAAATACCACTTATTAGTGATATGGCTCCCGAGATCAATCTGGGTATCCATACCAATTTGAAGATCCTGTCCTTACCTCGGTTTCGATCCCTCTATCAACTAAACTAATATTCTCTTTCATTAAAAAAACAAAACAATAATATAATTAATAATAAAAACAAGATCAATCTGAATCTACATTCTTTAGCAACACTAACAACACTCATCTATGTTGATGAATAAAGTCGTTTTTGCTTAAAAAGTGATGCTTTATTAATCAACCACGAGTTCTATTCAGTGTAATGTTAGAGATTGCGTTTATTTGAATTCTGATCCTGAAATGTCTTTTCTCATGATTATAAAATGATAAATTTAGAAAGTTAAAATTAGCATTTCATAAGGCATTTGGGTCTGTTAGAAACCAGGGAGGAAGCTAATGAGTGGCATAGTTCCTCTGTACATCTTGCCCTAACTACTCCGATGATCCATCATATATAGTTATTCGATCATATGTAAATATCTCAATTATCTTTAGAAAGGCTTGTGTTAGAGAGACATATGGTCTAAAAAAATTTGTCCGTTTAGAAGTCCTCTTGATATTTGCATACAACTGTTGGAATCCTGTCAATAGTTGTCAGACGGAAGGAATTTCAACTTATTTCTAAATAACCTAATATTGTACTCAATTTTTAATCTGTTAAAATCGTACATTATTTAGTATACATAGAGTCCTAGAAAAGAATATTAGTTATTCAATACAAATTGATATGATGATACCATAAGATATAGTCAGAAGATAATTGATACAATTTTAGTCTTCAAATTTGTTTTTTAATTACAAATTTGAAATCGTATTTTAGAACAACTTTCAATTTGTATCCTTTACAAGTGGGCCATTCAATTTTGTGGACCAGTAATAAGTTATCTATAGAACCAAATTTATTTTTATCATAGATAGCAGAGGTGTTGCGGGTTCTGTGCTGAAATGCAGAAATCATGGGCCTCACACCTCATATTTATAAATGCTTATATATATAAATTACGTCAAAAATACTTATTATTCATTTTGTGATGGGCTTGTAACCTTTATTATTTCCTGCTAACTAATTGCTATTATTATTATCCCAACACCATTTGTAAGTAAACAGCTCTGCTTTACAGATTAGTTTCTACTGAATATGACTTGTTAAAATATACTTTTTTGAAATACACACTATATTTTCTGTTACTAGAGCTTTGTAGTCCAAGGATTTCATTTGAGAAGTGCACTTTAAATGCGACAAAGACCGGTCTCGGGAGCTACATCACTAGTTTTGAGTGAGGTTCTTCATGTAAGCGAGAAAATAAAACTAACAAACATAAACACTTTTAAAAGTTAAAATAGTCTGAGCGTGTTACATAAAAAAAAAATTATTTCAGATTCTTCATTAAAGCATCAAATTACTCAGGAAAAATGTAATATCATGTAACCTTCACATTTTCCTTATTTATATTAATATAAATACATATTCAAAAGGTATCTCAGAGGTATTTCATGCATCCCCCCCCCCAGCATACATTTATTGGCAAACTGTCAATATTAATTGTTCCAATGCATTCAAATAGTGAATTTACAATTCGCTATTTGAATATAAATTATAAAAAATTGTTAACAAATGGAATTAATAAATGCTTATTGATTGCTTTCATATTTTAGAATGACTTTCTTAATGATATTTGTAACAAAATATGGGTATGAATCTATCAAAATGTGATTTATGTAATTAAATATGAAATAAATTTAATTAAATATTACTAATTAGAGTTATTAATTACATCTTAAGGATGTTTGATAGTTCTACATAAAAGCACTTAATACGAAAGTTATTGAAATTAAGTCTTTTAAAGACATTATACACATTTATTTTAAAAGAGGAATGAAATATTTGTTTAATTTATAAAATGTATGTCTACAGACATACATTTATTTAAAAGTAAACTAATTCAATGAATAATGCTGGAAAAATTAATGTCAAGTTTTTGAAAATTAGATCATTAATGTGCACAAATAACCTACTTATTATTATGCCTAGAGAAATATTTAGAACAATATATTGCGGTATGAGACGCATACCTCTGTTTGATTCATTTTACCCCTTGCTGAGTGATTGATACACTACAACACTGCCTCTATTTCACTCACTCACCCTTTGGTTCCTTGTGGAATGAGAGATAAGAGATATCCTCATTTTCAAACTACACAATATGTGAATATTTTTGAGTGCCAACGTGGATGCAAAAAATGTTTAAAATACTAACATAGCAAGTATGTCCTTAAAATGTTTCTTATGACGTACATAGAGCATTTAAAAGTAGGTAGAAATGACGAATCTCTATGATGAACAAAGAGAGGAAATCACATCTGTTAAATTACATGAATAGACTCTCAACATTGACATCTTTTCATACTCTACATAACTTCTTTGCATTAAAAATATCAACTCATGTTTTTATACGATACAACCTTGACTTTTAATATCTTTTATCATGTCTTTATGCTCAAAATTGGTATATCTACCTGTATAGCAATATTAAAATATTGTAATTGAATGAACTACGTCAAACTTATCAAAGGATTTGTTTCATATCGTAATAAAGGTAATACAATTTATATTGAAAATTTAAAAATCCCATTTAATTTGAAAGTAAAAAAAATTCAATGATGTCCATATTTAATGAAAATATTATATTTGACAATTTACAAAAACGAATTGACAAAGAAAATAAGTATTAAGTAATATTTAAATACATTTGAACTCACTCTAGAAATGCTACAAAAAATATACTATTATTTTACCGACTCATACCCTGTACCTATATAGTTGCATAGATATATATGTAATGAACTATGCATCTATATATACATATATTATGAAGAAAAAAAAAATATATTTTGCTCTTTACTGTCAAGTCAGTCAGAGAGTTAGTTATCAAATTACATAAAATGCTTTAGATCCTTAGCAGATTTGCTTCTCTATGTACATACAAAATATATACGATGAAATTATTAGCTTCAATTTTCATAATATCAAAAAAAGTATTTATAATCTGTGGAGTGTGCTGATAAAAAATAAAATAAAAATAGACTCTGACATGCACATCCCTTGAGAAAAAAAAAAGTTTTAAAAATATCAAGATATTCAAATCAATGTGTTTGTAATTTACAATTTGAATGTGAATAGGTGCATAGTTTAGTTTGTATGTTTTTAAGGCCTCTCTTTAAATGTAATATATATATATATGTATATATTATATCTAATGTATATATAATTCCTTTGTTGGCAAAATTGAGTGTTGTCACGCCTCCTAGTAGATAGCTTACACTTGATAACGTGTCACATTTGTATATGTACATACGCACAATCATTGTGTGGCTACGCTATGCAACATACATTAGTACAAATGCAAAATGTGTTTCAATAAGCAATTTACCTACATCGATACTTAAAAGGACATGAATAATTATTATTATAACTATTTATCAATATCACTTCTTAATCAACAAAAGGAGCAGGAATAGAGCAGACATTTTACTAACGCACTGTCTCAAAAGAATTGAAAGATATATGTAGATATATGTACCCATATTTTTTAATTCAGAAATTAGACTTGACTGAGACTAGATTTGGACTCCACAGCCAAGATTCGAGACATTTTTTAAGCACATCTTCTACCAATATTTACTAAATATAATACATTTATTTTATTTTATTGAAATTCTGCATACTGTATCTTATGATATTATAAAGCTATTAACAATTTTCAATTATCAATTGAATTTGTCATGTATCTTTTATACACGGTAATAAATTGTCATTAATTAAGACTTAATTATAATATACTTTTGTTATGCTTATAAACAATTAGATGATTATACTTCCTATATAGTCGAGATAGACTGATGATAACGTCACTGTCTAATATCTATGATCATGTCATTTAACAAATATTGTTCCATGAAATGGTTTTTGTATCCAAAACGGACGCGTCCTTTGGATTCAGAACGGGACCAATACATCCCTAACAATGATTAAGACTTATTTCAAATAAACATTTTTATTCTTATAAAAATTAGATGTTTATACTTCCTAAATAACTGAGATATATTGATGATCTCAATATATATATATATATATATATATATATATATATATATATATATATATATATATATATATATATATATATATATATATATATATGTTTACATATATTGACATCTATGATGAATACGTATTCAGGAACAACTTTAGTACTTCCAGAATGATGATATTGAGTAAAGTTTGTTCGGACGGGACGTCACAATTTTAGTACCGATACATTACTAACAATTATTAATTCAATTTCCATGTGGTCCACAGCCAAGGGTTGACAGAGAGGCCACTCCCTCAAACTTGTTGACCAAGAGTGAGTAGATTTAGCTTCACGATCATAAGGTTTTAGGTTTGGTCCCATATAGCCACTCCGATGGGGAAAACAAACTTTGAGACACTGTAGATAGTTGTTGCTATCATTTGGAGTCTGCAAATCTTTTTCTATACAGGTCAGTAATACATTAGTGATGGAAGATCATTTAAATGACCAACATATCTTAGTTCGTAAACTTGAAAAAGTTTTTTTATTTTATCCACCAATATCCTTATTCTCCATCCCACAATCAAGGTTAATTATCGACATGAAAGAAGACACGTCATTCCTTCTTGATATCTCAGCTCCCTATTAATATTATATAATATGAAGCTAAAGTAACTTGTCTTTTTTTCATAAAAATAGCTCTGGATAAATTGATAAAGTAAGGAAAACACACTAGAAAAATCATTATCTTTATTAAGGGGGGGGGGGAGAATTACACTTATTGCGTATAAATATATTGTTTCCATTAATATTTTTTTTGATTCTGTGAGCAATTCTAAATATGAATTTGTATTTTAGGCTGTGTTTACCAAAACTACAAAACGATGTGTTCTTCTGTCCAAAAACTTGTCCTAAATGAAGCAGACTTTTACCTTTTTTTTATTACCTTAATGTATGCCTTTAAGTACGGTTTATAAGTTATGTAATTATGTAAAAAGTTCATAGTTTCCCATTGATAGATTACTTTGAAGTATCCAATGGTTGTGAGTAATATTTTTCTCAGTTTTTCTCTCACAGGTCAGGTTTTTTTAGGTATCTGGCTCTAAAGTAATTCGTAACATATACTACAATACAGTCATTTTTCACCTCTAAGACAGTATCAGGAAATTTAGATGAACTTGGTTTTAATTGACTCCACATACACTAAGGCTGAATGATCCATTGCTATTGTATCTAACGATATTTGAACACTCATGATACGATTATGTTGTATTGACATGTTCTCATGCTAAAGATATTTTTGATTTGAAATGGAATCATGAGCTAATACAAATTTAATTCTTCAAGGGTTATTATTTCATTTATTAAACATTTTTGTTAAATATATTTTCCCTCATTTTTCTTATATTCGTTTTGTTAAAGAATGAATAACCATAATTATTATGAAACAAAAGACTAGAAGATAACTCTATACTCAGAGTATGTATGTACTTTTTTTCTTAAAATTTGACAATTTGTATGAAATTTTAACAAAAATAACAATAAATCAAATACTAATTAAACGATTTTGAAAATTTCCCGTGTATTTAAAGTAATATCTACAATTTGGATTTGAATAATATCTTTCTAAAACATCACTTTAATTAAATTAATTACTTTAAGTCTAAGAAGAGCTGATTTGAACCTGGAGCAAGGCTGTCACAGCTACATTCATAGTATTATATCGACAGCAAATAAGCTGGCTTCTATAGTTACCATATTATTTTTCATATCATTAAGGGAAGGGGCTTATTTTTACAAGCCGGATGCGCTCATTTCTATATCTCTGTAAAGTACTATAACCAGTGATGTAAAAAACGTAGATTTGTAAGCGTGCGAGTAGCCCCTTCCCTTGATGACGTGAAAAATAATATAGTAACTATGAAAACCAGCTTATTTGCTATCGATATAATACTATGACTGTAGCTGTGACAGCCTTGCTCCAGGCTCAAGACAGGTCTTCTTGGACTTAGAGTAATTAAATAAATTAAATTGATGTGTTAGAAATATATTATTCAAATCAAAGTTGTAGATATTACTTTAAATAAACAGGAAATTTTCTAAATTTCAAAATCGGTACATTAGTTTTGGATTTATTGTTATTTTTGTTAAAATTTCATTATTTGTATTCATTTATAGGAAAAATAAGTACATAAATAGTAATCTCTGCTCTGAATATATAGTTAGTTTGAAAAAAAGGGTTATTTATTATTTAACCAAATAAAGCTTTAAGTTTTTAGATATTTGCATACTTTAAAAGCAATGATTGAAGATTTAATAATGATATTTATAATTATTCTACCTTCTCTATAACTCAAGAAAATGAGTTAAAAAGGTTAGCAAATGAAGCATTTTATAGCATAAAAGTATAAATATTTTACTTTGAGCATATTTTTTTCCATAAAGTCACTTTTTTGAGAGATATTAACATTAAGAAAGTTTTCAACCAAAATCGAAGGAAAGGTTGTGTGATATTATCGTAATTTTTATAATAGATAATATAATATACATATAATAAGAATTATTATGTCAAAATAAAAAAGAAAACAGCTTGATGATTTATGAGTGATGAAAGAATATTATTTAGGTTTTCAACTAACAGGTATTTTGAGAACTACTCGCACGCTTAAAAATAACCGTTTTTTACCACTTTAACTATTACTTATACTTTACAGGCTACTCAAAAAAAAAATGTTTTGATAATATTATGTTGACTTCTCAGACCTAAAATATGCATTTCGCAAAAAAAAATATAGAACAATATTGAGAAAATTGTAGAGATTGCTCAATGGCCCTGAAGTTTAGAAAATTAACAATTTTTTTGCAAATTAAAAGAAGAATATTAAGTTTTATGATTCATATTCAAGTCAAAAATTATTTAACGATCTCAATATCCAAGGAGAGTATCATTATTTTCAAGGCCTCAATCAGGAGAGGAGAAAAAGTTGTGTAATAGAGATTTATGTTTAATGCACAAAAAACTGGTATCAATTCTCACATGAGGTTGACTCATCCATCATGAAGGACTGTACTTATTGTTACAATAATTATTTTTTTCTGCATCTCAAATATACAAACACTGATCTTTGTATTTATAACAAAAATTCGTCAAAACCATAAATTTTCTACAATTTGGTGATTTTTATTGTGCCTCTGAACCTTTCTTCCTAGAAAGATACGAAAAAACACAAAACAAACATGTTTTTTCAATTAAAAAAAATCTACGTTATAACTTCTTTATAAAACAATATGAAAATGACGTATAATATTAATATCCATAGATATAATTTGTTTATGCTATGTTGTCTCTAAAAGACATGGAAACTTAATACGCAATCATCGGTCAATTTTAATAATTTATCATCACATCTAATAGCAAGATTTCAATATTTTTTTTCTTTTATCTTATTTTAACATTTTATTTTATTTGTTCAATTTGGACCTTCCTTATTAAAGTTTTCATCAGGTATTAAAAGAAATATTTTTTTAAAGAAGTAATGACATAATCATAAAAGACATTTATAGTTTAGCAATTCAATATAGCTAAAGTTTGTTAATATATGTACATAAGTGACGGAAAGCTCAAATTCTATCCTTCTTTCTACCACATATGTTTGAATATATGCAATAACTTGTTGAATAGAAACTTTACATTACATGGACTATTTAATAATTAATTTTTGCACAAAGACCGGATCAATTTAGTCAATTGCAAATATGTAAATTTGTTGATATATTTATGTACATAAAACTATTTTTTAGGAATACTTTGATTTTTTTCCTTGAGGTTCCTTGTTTATAGTTTTGCATTAATAAAGGTATAGATATGAATTCATAAATTAATTAATTATTTACATTTACTAGTAAAAAGTCGATCTGAATAGTATTTTTGGCTTGTAAGATTAATTATAATTATTTGGTATGTAGAATATGCTATCTTCTCTTTAAATCCAAGTATACACAACTAATATTTTATTTACCTAAATTAACATCCTATATCACCCCATAAATTTTCTCTAGTACCTACCTATTATAAAAATCTAAAAAGTCAATTATAAAGTCAAAACCATACCACGAGAGGGACATTGGGGAAATTTAAAAGTAGTCCTTGTTCTCGGACATCAAAAAAGCTATTGTCAAAAAGTTATCACCAGAATTGCATATAATATAATGAGAATTATCAACCCAAATAAATGCGACATTTTTTGTCAACTTTTCTTTGAGATGTATTTGATTAAAACTGATTTTGAGGGATAGGTAAAACTAATTTGCCCCACCTCAAGTGGAGTGAATTTTTTCCCATCAATAATACGGATCAGTGGTCTAAAATGAAAATCTTACAATCTCCTAATACCCAATTATAAATTGAAAATTAATAATATTAATCAATTCAACACCTTCACAAGTTAATTTATTTATAACTCAAAAAATATTTATAAGTCTAATTTTCTTAATTTCTTACTCAAACTTGATTTTTTTAATGGTGAACACATTTGATAAATCGCACTCATATGCAAAAAAAAAAAGAAAAAGAAAATTGTGAAAATATATAAATAAATTATATCGATAAGAGTTAAATTTTGGCACATCTAACTCAAACTTGCTCCCACTAATTTTGAAACTGTTCCCAATAACTAAGTTATTCAACATTAATCAACTAGTTTCTAATAGACTCACTTTGATTAATTATATCGATGAGTTTCTTGTTTAGTTAGTTATGAAATATTCATTAAATGCTTCCATTTTGTATATTATTATATTCATACAATATAAATTATTGTCATATCATACTTAGTAACTAACTATTTGCCTTTATTTATTTATTTTTTCATCCCTCACAAATGTATTCCCATTACGACGAGCTTTTTTGTGCACTCGCAACCTCAACTCTCAAAAGAGAAAGGAAAAATTTGTAAAAAACATATGGTAGCTACCCTTCTATACTACTCTTGTTGGTTGGCAACTGTTGATATTGGGCAGAGTTATAATTTAGATGTACTAAACATTTATAAATTCAATCAATACACAAATCAATCGGTTATACTGTTATAATATTCAAAAAAAGAGCAAGCAATCCTTGATTTAATATATTTTTTGTATATCCATATCATAAATAATAATAATATCCTTTTTGAGGTCATAACACGTAGAGTCAGCTGCTTTAAATTAGAAGAATCAACTGATGAAAAACAGCTGAAGGGAGAATACACTGCATCTTTGTTTATCTCTAAAAGCTCGTCGTGCATAACATTTACAACAATTTCCTTGAAGTATTGAGTTAGCTGTTGATTTTATACTTTGTAGATAGTAATTGCTTTATAATTTCGGGCCTTTTTTTTTGAAAGAAGGTTAAAAAATGAATATTATGAAGATTGTTATGCACCCTCTGTTTGCAGGAAGCAACATAGTTCAATTACTCATAAACCAAAATAGAATAATGACAAATGTCAACTTGTATTGAAAATGATTTTAAAAATATCTGCATATACATAAATATATTTTGCGTTTTAACGAATATTTATTACTGCAACTCCATTTGAAAAATTACAATTGTCAACTGCATCATTAAGTATATGAATAACTGTTTGCCAACGTCATAAATTAATGTATTTATACATGTATAATTGTAATTATATGTAATTTGATTGTCTATTCCACTAATGACATTTTGGTTGATGAATGCAATTAGACTTATTTTATGTTAAAGACATGCATTTTTGTTTCCTTTGTGCCTTTTAAGTAAAGAAATATATAATATCTCTGAGGTCCCTACTTAATACAAAAATGCATACATATTTGACCCATCCAAAGTTCCCTAATTCGTACACATAATTTAATTCCGTAATGAATTACGTACTCGAGCTTGATACACAACTCATTTTTGTATAATTCCAAGTCAAGTTGCAATTCTTTGAGCTACAGTCTGAGTACCATTGAATAGGAATGTAAATAATATGCAAAATGCCGAGTGTCAGACTTTGTGGAGTTGGCTCTTCGAACAGTACTTTTTGTTTTCGAAAGCTGTTATCATTTTTCCTTTATGAATACTGAGGGAAGAACATCTACCTGATAGTAAAGATCTCACATGAAGGAATACATGCATTAAGGTTAATAAAGCAAAAAAGGTCTCCAGTCCTCGTATAATTATTAGTTAAAAATATATAATTTCCTGGCATTAATTTCAGTTAATTTTCTACCTCTCATCTATGGAATACATAATGTTATTATTTATTATTGATGTGTTCATTTGGAGAATAAAAGAGAATAGCAGTTTATGGATCTGTAAAACGTCATGACAGCTCAAGCTGCTTCCCTCTCAACATTCATCAAATTGTAAGAGTTACCAGGTTGATTTTCTCTTTCTTTGATTCTTACAAGCCCGATTTGCATATTATCACAGGTCTACAAATTTGAACTTTCAAAAATCTTTTGGGGTATAAGTATAATAAAAGTTATTCAGTTTTGCTCACTGATTTCAAGTCTGTAATTCTTTTTTTCGAGAGTCCGATGGTTTTCGAGAAATCGGTCCCTACTTTTTTAGCTTTTTTGGCCCATTTTCCAACTTCAACTTCAATTTAAGCCTAGAAGGATACACATTTTGAGCACTAAAAAATAATGATTGGCTAGTATTTTTTATGGAGATTTCATTTCTAGTCTTTGTTTTGACCTAAAAGGACTCCTAGGGGCGTAGGGTGCCGGAGTAGGTCCAAAAGTCGATGAAATCCTTTGTACTTAAATAACTCCTTGAATATTGCATGAAATGGATGAATAAGGAATGCATTAAAGAGATTAGACCCAAAGCTTTCAAACAAGATGTCAAGCGCCCGATAAGAGCCTTTAATTTTGAAGAAATCGTCCATCAAAGTGTGTAAATTTTCATCCAATTTTGGGCAAAAATTCGCTAGAAATCTAAGACTCACGGTAGATCTAATAAAAAACAAGTGCTATAGACTGTAGTAGTAGAGCGCAGAAGAAGACTCTGATATCAGCTGAAGATAACCAAATTCAAAAACATGGATCTCTTATTCAATTACAAGGCAACTCCGAGGAAAGAGTGGGATTGCAGGGTCATAGATATCCAATGAAAGGAATAGTGTTCCTTGATGAGTCATGTCTCAGTACCCTTCATCTTCATCATCATGGATATTAACGAAACTGCTTTGAGGAATGCTGGATCAGTCGCCTTAATTTGAAGAAGACGGGATCGGAGTTTCGACGTGCTATAAAATTAGAGATTCATCTTCATGAGAAGGTATTTATCATTTGGATCATCTTTGAGTACACTAAGAACAATTCCCTCTTCAGATTAACAATAAACATCGGTGTTAAGTCAAAAATGGGGGAAAGAAATGAAGACTCCATTGAGGAGTCAATGTTTGTATAGAAAAAACTAATTTCTACATTCATCTCAAAATTTAAACCGATGTTATCGCTTATATCGCTACGACGGCTCTTGTATACACTGGACTCTCGCTTCATGGCTGTTTCTAGTCTACTAACACACATCCTCATTCGAATGGACACTTTTTTACACTCATGTACCGATCACGTTACTAAAAGTCCCTTAGTTTACCGTTTATGACTCTCAGTACTGAGTCCCCTTCTTTATGGTTAAAGTGGAGAACAAGGAATAATCATGAAGTGTCTTTGATAACGTTAATCGTATTCTGAACAAATTCATTTATTTTTATACCATTTCTAATTAGGAATTTTATGTTTTCCATGAATTTGTTATATTGAAGAGATTAAATATTTTAATTTATCAACATATATAACATATTGTACATAATTATTTTAAGATTTAAAATATAATTTCAAAGAGATCATAGATGTTTGGTACTAGATTTACGCTTGAACTTCTTTTCAGACTCATTACGATACAACATCCAACAATAATCTCCCGTCATGCTTGAATTCCAAAACCCTTTATATTTTGTTTCCATTTTTTTAATATCTTGATGAAAACGATCTCCCTGCTCGTCACTAACAGCTCCTAAATTGAGCATTTGGAGCAAATATTCATAAACTGTGCCATCCTAGAATTATCACAGAAGCAGCAATACAGGTTTCAGATACATAGTTATAGCTTTCAGAAATAGATCGTCTTTTAGTAGCACATATATTGGTAATCAGATAATTAATTTAGATGAAAACTGTACATTTCATCCAGATAGAATGCTCCCTGCAGGTTATGAAGGTATAAGTTCTACATTTGAAAGTGTAACCGAAGATCCAAAAATAGACATTTAATTCATTCATCAAATCTTAAAGAATAAATCTAGAAAAATATCTGAAACCATCGGAGTTTCGAATAAAATTGCTTGGAATATATTTCAAATTGCCCAAAAAATAAAAATACTGTCAAAGTTCGCCACTGATAATACTATAGATTCAATTATAAACCTTTCAGCAAATATAACTAATGCTCCATTCAAGATATTTTCGTGGATTAAACCCGCCTGAATATGTATATCAACTGTAATGATCGTCCTTTTAATTACATATTTCGTATTTTTAAGTTATAAAGTTTACATGAAAAGAAAGAGATCACATCTGAGCATTCAAAATCAAAATCATATTATGTTATCAGCATTGAAACTACCATCTGAATCAAATAACTCTTTGTCAAACATTGATGATTAAATTATACTTGTAAAGAATTTTATATATTATGTTATGTTTTTGATATATTTTGTATTTGAGATCATTCATTGGAAATGGTATAAAAATAAATGAATTTGTTCAGAATACGATTAACGTTATCAAAGACACTTCATGATTATTCCTTGTTCTCCACTTTAACCATAAAGAAGGGGACTCAGTACTGAGAGTCATAAACGGTAAACTAAGGGACTTTTAGTAACGTGATCGGTACATGAGTGTAAAAAAGTGTCCATTCGAATGAGGATGTGTGTTAGTAGACTAGAAACAGCCATGAAGCGAGAGTCCAGTGTATACAAGAGCCGTCGTAGCGATATAAGCGATAACATCGGTTTAAATTTTGAGATGAATGTAGAAATTAGTTTTTTCTATACAAACATTGACTCCTCAATGGAGTCTTCATTTCTTTCCCCCATTTTTGACTTAACACCGATGTTTATTGTTAATCTGAAGAGGGAATTGTTCTTAGTGTACTCAAAGATGATCCAAATGATAAATACCTTCTCATGAAGATGAATCTCTAATTTTATAGCACGTCGAAACTCCGATCCCGTCTTCTTCAAATTAAGGCGACTGATCCAGCATTCCTCAAAGCAGTTTCGTTAATATCCATGATGATGAAGATGAAGGGTACTGAGACATGACTCATCAAGGAACACTATTCCTTTCATTGGATATCTATGACCCTGCAATCCCACTCTTTCCTCGGAGTTGCCTTGTAATTGAATAAGAGATCCATGTTTTTGAATTTGGTTATCTTCAGCTGATATCAGAGTCTTCTTCTGCGCTCTACTACTACAGTCTATAGCACTTGTTTTTTATTAGATCTACCGTGAGTCTTAGATTTCTAGCGAATTTTTGCCCAAAATTGGATGAAAATTTACACACTTTGATGGACGATTTCTTCAAAATTAAAGGCTCTTATCGGGCGCTTGACATCTTGTTTGAAAGCTTTGGGTCTAATCTCTTTAATGCATTCCTTATTCATCCATTTCATGCAATATTCAAGGAGTTATTTAAGTACAAAGGATTTCATCGACTTTTGGACCTACTCCGGCACCCTACGCCCCTAGGAGTCCTTTTAGGTCAAAACAAAGACTAGAAATGAAATCTCCATAAAAAATACTAGCCAATCATTATTTTTTAGTGCTCAAAATGTGTATCCTTCTAGGCTTAAATTGAAGTTGAAGTTGGAAAATGGGCCAAAAAAGCTAAAAAAGTAGGGACCGATTTCTCGAAAACCATCGGACTCTCGAAAAAAAGAATTACAGTCTTGAAATCAGTGAGCAAAACTGAATAACTTTTATTATACTTATACCCCAAAAGATTTTTGGCTGTTGACCAGTGTTATTTACATTCCTACCTATGAATCTCCAGCTCTGATTCAGTTATCATCAGTAATTTATTTCAAACATATAATAGAATAAATGGAGGAATATAAAATGATTCCATCGCTCCCTCTGGTTTTGTGCCTTGAGTTTTATTCAACTCTGAATTTATTCACTTCGATTCCAGGTTGAGTCGTTAGTTTTTTCACTTAAAGCCTGAGATCACGGTTTAATGAGACTTACATAAGTGTGATCTAATTCTGTTGGGTTTAAAGGATGTGATCAAGCGCCAATTGACATTGGTTTTGAAAATTTAAGGAATTATACCTATACTTCTAAATAAATATATATATATATATATATTCATTAACTACAGTTTATTAATGATTTTGAAATTTTAAAAGTAAAATAGGGAAAAATAAGTTGCACTTGATGTTTTAAGATGTATGTATTTATTTATTTATTTATGCTCAACACAAATAGATGTCCCCATTTCCAGTCAATTCAAGGAGTTTGCCAAATATTTGCTCATTCTCAAGAAGTGACTTGACTACAAATACTATACGAGTACATAATTAAAATTACTTTTATATAGCAGAGTTGATACTTTACTTATAATATAATTTATATCTGTACTATCAACGACACTCTCTCGCTCTCAAAACTCATCAGACTATAATATTATATATATACAATATACAATATTTAAAACGAGTTTTCATCAAACCCACGTGAGTTGAAAGAAAAACGCCGTATTCAGTTTTGAGTCGTAGATTTTGTAGTTGCTCAAAAGGATAGGATTTTATCGCAAACTCCATTACTAACGAATACAATATTCATTTCATACATATAAATTATGCAAAGCTACTCTTATCATATCAATATTGTAGAATGATTTTGTTTGGACAAACTCATGAATAGCTCTGATAAAACTCCCTTCTTTGATCAATATATCTATTATAAGCATAGTATAGGCTTCAAAAACCGGTTTAATGAAGTGGACTTGCATCATTTACAAGCACTATTTCACCAGAAAAAAGTTTGATACAAGCATTAAAGCTACATGCCGTCTCTAAATTCGCTTTAAAGAATGAGCAGAAAAAAATATTTATTTACGACAAATTGTGTGGATACATACTCGATTTTGCATGTAGCAATGTATGTGTTTACTTTCTAATATGATGATGGCGTTTAGTAATTAGTAAAAAAAAACAAAAACTGTATGTGTGCAAATATGTCGCAATTGTTTCATGGGATTGCATCAGAAATTTCTACAAAGTAACATCTAAACACTCTGGGACTCATTCATACTATTATTATTATTAATATTATAACTTTCAATTTGTAAAAAAAAAAAGGTGTTTGTGTAGTCGCTAGCTTGCTTTTATTTTCAAATAACTAAGATTATATGCGTTTTATGTGTAAAATAATATCTAAGCCACAACATGTACTTACATCGTCATATATAGAAGCTTAGTTTGTTGACTTAATGACAGTATTTACTTTATATTGATTGATTAACTGTAAATAATGTTAGATTACTGATAATTCAATCTCTTCTCGGATGATGAAGATAAATTATAATTACTTCTTCTTCTATTCTAATTTATATTTTCCTTTAAAAAAAAATCAATTTAATTCAGCGCAAAGGGATCAGCAATAAGAATATGCTGTATTTGGAGTACATATATTAATTACTTAAATATGAATAAAAACTAATACGCTGCGTAATTACTGCGTTTACATATATGCGTAGATGATACTCTTTTTAATTAATCATTATTATGAATGCGTAATTTAATCCATTCCTTAAAAGAGTTATTATATGTACCTACATACTCAGTATTGCACGCAGAAAAAAGTCGTAAAAGTGTTACATATATGTACATACATATAAACATGTTGCATTTTATTATATAAGTTATACTTTTTAGGCATGTATTTTGAGGCTATGTCTTGAATAATAATAACAATAATAATAAGTATGATCATTACAATTCTTTGTGTGTTAATGCTAAAATGCATTTGTGTGTGCTGTATGTTTTTTTAGCTTATATAATCTATGTACAATGAGTCATACAACTTATAAGTTATATATATATATATTTTGTTTTCTTCTCCTTTGCTGCTGATTTTTGAATGGGCTATAAAATGTTACTTAGTCTTAAAAGGGCTAACATTAGTTATTAATATTTTAATTATCTATAAATTGGAGCTCATTCTACACGAGCAATGAGTTGACTTACAATCCTAAGAAACTATTTTAAAATGAATAATTGTACATATATTAAAAATTAAACGATTTGTTTTGAGAAGTGTGTCCTTTTAATATGAAATGCTTTCATGGGATTCATCTTTAAAGAAAAAAACATGTTTTTGAGATTGAATTCAGCTATATTTGGGATTATTCTTGGAGGGTGCGAGCTGGTTCTGTAAAGGGAAATTTACGTCCCTGCGTTAGTGGTTGGATGTATCTTTTAGATGCCGAAGATATAAGAGATATGAATAGGAAGAAACGTCGAAAATTTGAATACATAGTTATATAATATTTTGTAAAAAGAGAAAAGTTGTGATAACAGCAACTATTCTCATGCATTAGAACCCTGCTTCTCCAAATGAGGGTTGCGTCCCATGGGTGAAACGTCTGTCAACTTCAGGAAAAGGGGAGTGCATTAAATAAATATTTTCACCAATTAACTAGCTACCAAATATGTAAAATGCAAAATATATTTCTAGATTTGATTCAACTCTGCTTCGTCCTTCAACTTTTTCCATTTACATTTATATAGATAATTATATTATCGACATTATATAATGTGTTGTAACCTTCAGTTCTTATCTATGACACGAAGGCATCATCTTTTATCTTATATATGTACATATTTTATGAAGTAAATGTAAATATTCTCTTAAAAGGTTTGAAGTGTGCGTAAAGGCACAAAAAAAAAAGCAATATTTTGCTCATTCTTTTGTTATAAACAAAAAATTAAATTACGTATGTATTTAGAACAGGCCCTACTAGCTCTGCTATGGAAAAAATAATGGACTATCTTTTTTTTTAAAGTTGAGGGTTAATAGATTTTTAAATATTTAAAAAAATACTCAATTGACACGATAGAAACAACAAATAAACAATAGTTACTAATGAAAAAATAAATTCCTCACAAACTATGAAATGAATGTATTCATGAATAATTCATTTCACAAGGGGAAAAAAAAACTTGAAATTTGTATTTGAAGAATTTTATTTTCAAATAAGGCCCTTTTATATTTTTTCTCAAGTAAAACGATGTAATGTAAATTCAATCAGTACATGAATGCTTCTTTATATACGTATTATATAATGTAGATTTCATGCTAAAAAGAATAAATATTCTTTATTTTGTTATCAATTAAAATGACAACTTTTTACAATTTATAAACTCAATTATACATTTTTACCACTTACAAAATGCCCTAAGTTACCTTGATTAGGCATAATAATATAAATTCTTCCCCTCAAAATACTTAAGTATAACAGATTTATTATTAATAAGAGTGACATTGACATCTTATGTGACAAGTCAAAATAAAAACAAGCAAGCAAGAATGATTCTTCTAAAAAATGAATCGCGATTACATTGCTATTCTCTAACTAATTAGTTTTCTTCCATTTCTATTAATTAATTATTTGAATTACTCCTTCGGAGATGCAACAAATTGCTCTAAAGTGTCATTTAGTCAGAAATAAAGACATTTTATTTAAAAAGTCATATGGGAGTCATATGAAGTTTCATAAATCAAATGAATGTTTTAAACTTGTACAGTTACAATACCAAGTACTTCGAAGCTGATACAACTAAATATATAACACGAAAAAGTTGTTATAAAGGATAATTCACATGTATTTATTTGTTGTCTGTCAAATCGAAGAACGTAACGCAGTGTTTGCTCTTTTTTATTCTAACATCCGTCTCTGAAAATAGGAATCATATATATATATATTTATAGCTATTAAATATGTTTGTTTAATTGATATTGAAAAGGGGCAGGGAAGGAGGGCTGTTCACTTGGCTAAAAATGTATACTACTGAGCTTGGATCCACATGACCCATAAATATTTGTTCAGATATTAATACTTCACTTTAAATAGATTAATTTACTAAATTACTAAATTGATATTGGAGATAAAAGACAATACCGGCTCCAATATCAATTTAGTAATGTATCGTCTTAAATACGTTAGTATCCCGGTATCTCTGTAATGGCAACAGTATACCAAATAACACTACTTTAGCGTTTAAAGTGTTTTCATAGTACGTAGTACATGGTGAAAGTTAGTCATTTTTATAAAAATCGAAACCCTTGTTTCTCTAAGATTTGATAAAAATAGACAATTACTGCCCTGGATTTCGACTTCACAATGGGAGCAAGAATTAAAAGCCTAAGACCTTTATCGTCTATCAAAAATATATATCACTTTGTTATATATCAGACCTTATTAATATGTTATTACATCAATATGCATTTTGAAAGTATTGTTCATAAATTAACTATTACTTTTGCAAGGGTCAGATATTTATTGTCAATTATAATACATTACAGGCCCTTCATCGTTCAAAAGCAAATTGTAGAGATTTCGGGGCCATTTCGTGAAAACTTTTATTATTCATGATTTTTTTATATTCAAATATCACTGTTTTTCTTGGGCTTCATAGGGTTTTCAATGTTGAAATTTATTTTAATTTTTTTAAGCCATTTGATAAAATTTCTTTTAAAAATTTTGTTTTTAGTTTGTCCATTTTATTTATTAAATTTATCCAACTCTAGGCCCCAAGAAGGACGCTGCTTTTAATTTTTATACAATCTGTGACATCAGTCAAAGCACATTAGAGCTAACAATACTGGGTATTTTAACTTATCCCAGAAATTTGATTATAAAGTCTATGATTTATTGGTTCGTTTATAAATATTTATGAGGAAAAAAAAAAGAATAGAAAAACTGATTTATTTTTGTAGAGATTGCTTTTATCTTGATGCGAGATGTATATTGTTGACTATTGGAATTCATCCCATATATATATACAGGGTGTTCCAAAAGTAACCGAACCGTAAATTTAAATAAAAATTGTACATCAAAAACAACAAATTTAATAGGTATATTTAGTATTTACAAAATGGTCTAGTTGGCCCATCCTTCTTTGAAGGAACTGTTAATGGTAAACGTTATCTTGATATGCTGAAGACAAAAGTGTTTCCTATTGTTAATGAGTTCCGGTAATGAGTTTCGGTGATCTTCATTTTCAACAAGATGGAGCACCTGCGCACTACACCAAAGATGTTCGACAATGGCTTGATGAAACATTTCCGGGACGTTGGATTGGTCGCCGAGGACCAATCGAATGGCCTGCCAGATCCCCGGATCTGAACCCGCCTGATTTTTTTCTATGGGAAGTTCTAAAGAACGCGGTTTATGCTAAAAAGCCAAGAACAATTGATCAACTAAAACAAAGTATTCAGCACGAATGGAACCAAATTTCAGAGGAAACTTGCCAGAAAGTATGTCGCAGTGTTGTCAAAAGATGTAGTGAGTGTATTGAAGTTCAAGGTAAACATTTTGAACATTTGTAAATACTAAATATACCTATTAAATTTGTTGTTTTTGATGTACAATTTTTATTTAAGTTTGCGGTTCGGTTACTTTTGGAACACCCTGTATATATATATATTTTTTTTTTTTTGAAAATGTAATCTCAATAGATGAAACTGAATTCAACTCACTTTAAAAGATCTTAATATACTTTGGATGCAATTTTATAATTAGTTTAGATCAGACATGGGCAAACTAAGGCCTGCGGGCCTTATACGGCCCTTTAGACAATTTAATCCGGCCTTTAAAGCTTGCACACTACAAGTTACGCTTTATTATATTTGGCCCACAGATAAATGTACTGCTCTGGCCCCTTTTTCAAATTTTATAACCCATAGCGGCCCGCAAGTCAAAAAGTTTGCACATCCCTGGTTTAGATGCATGCATAATTATCGTAACTGAATGAAGAAGAGTTATAGTTTAATAAATGAATATCTTATGATAACATTATGAATGAATAAAGATTTTATGTAGATAATATGTAGATTAGTTTTGTATGGAGGAGTATCATTTTTATATTTCTCAGTCAGGATAAGCGTTATTTTTGTTGATAAGAAAATATTGAGGCCTTTTTCTTTAGGTACATATCAGAGGAGTATTCAAGTCCACTTTTTAGGAGTCCGAGTCCATATGGTTCTAAAACCAAGTTCTCATACCATCACCATCATCCAGTTTAAAACTCCTGACTTCAGCACTGAATCGATAAAATCTAAAGTTAAAATATTTTTATTGTAAGACAATGGACTGTTAATTTTAAAAGCAATTGAAATAGATTCGATAAAACAATTGGTAATTGTATTCGTAATAGTAATTAAAATTACCTAATATGAGAGCATTAGAGCTGGGATTTGGAGATCAAAAATAATGTCAGTCAAAATATACAGGTACTAGACAAGCAGCACCAGAAAATAAATAAAAAATATACCTGGTCGAGTTCTATGTAGATCTCCAAATTTCAACTTGAATAATTATCTTTTTCTATATGAGCTCAATTTTGAAAATCTTGAGAATGATTTTTTTGAGGGTAAATTGAACACCTCCAATTTAAAGAACAACGAGTCGGAACAAGAAAAATTTGTATTGTTTATAACTAAAATCATAGGTAAAAAATCATTTTTGATGGACTTTATTGTAAGGAAAATTTACTTTAGATCTAAAGGAGTACATAAAAAATATTAAATAATTGAAAAAAATACAAGTTTGACTATATGAAACATTAAATAGATACATAAATATACATTTTTTTAAACACCTGATAAAAAAGGGTAACACACTTTTGATTTCTATCGAAAGTATAAACTGTACAGATACACTTATGTTAAATGAACTTGAAATCAATTTTTTGATCTTGAAGAGAAAAACAGCTTGACTTTATCATTAAATAAATAACCCAACAAAACACACACTCTTTACACTTTCTTTAGAGTGGAGCTATTTTGGTATACTATATCAAATTTGCCTCAAACCCTATATTTAAAAAATCATAAACATGATATAACGAAACAGCCAGACGGTGATGCTTTTTAAGTACATTATAAATATATTTTTCAAATGTTTATCTAACACACTTAAATATTATATAAAAATGATCCTGATTGTATAATATAGTCGAGACATAAAAGGTCCAAATTGAATAAACCTTATTTTTTAGTGACTTATTCATAGTTAAAGTATACCGAAATAGTCCCGCTCAATCCTATAAAGTAGTGTTCAAGAGTAGGAAAGTTTATAGGACTTTATAGCCAAATGAGAGCTGTTCTGAGACAAATCAAAGCCCAAATGTCTGCAAGCATGAGTTCGAGTACATATAGTTCTGAGTCCTTGATAAAATAAGTTGAGCCCAAAGTCCGGATTCGAGTCCTGGTATTTATGGAATGATGCTTTCTAATTTAAAAGGCACATCCAGATTGATCTTTGTTTGTTTGCTTTTACTGATCCATAAGTAAATAAATGTCTAAAATGGAAGCCATAAATCAGACAAGACCTTAGTAAAATTAAAATCATTTAATGACATCTGTTTTTAATGTACATTGTTCATACATGGACACATAAATAGAACCATAGGCTTTATTTCAGTTCATGAAATTATCAACCATGTAGATTGTAAGTGTATATTGTGTACATGGCTATAATTTATTCGTGCAGTTTGTACAAGTTACAATTGGTACGCCTCAACTCGCCATATTTAATCCTATTACAAGACACTTTTTTTTAATTTACCAACAAACATCAATTGATACTCTCATTTCATTTTGATCATGTAAAATTACTTATCTACATTATAGGTATTAATAGTTGAAAGAACTGTGGAGTGGTGAGGTTGTATTCGAGATCAGTTGTATAATTTTTAAAGGTCTTGGTTTCATCTCAGTCTTGACTCCTCAAAATCTTGGTCTCTATTGTACACCAAGACCAAAGCGACTACATTAAGAATTTCTTTTTTCAATAAGAACAATTTTTTTTCTCTTAGTCTGGATCCCATAAAGTCTTAAAATCTTCTTGGTCTTGTTGTAATCACAAGATAGAGGGTCTTGACCCTAACACTACCATGTACCCTTGAATTTTATAAGGTGTATCAAAATACTTAAGTACCTAGGTATTATTTATTAATAAGTAATTTAAATAAATTAAAAGTCGAAAATTACATAATAGTTCGAACATCTTATAAAACCTTGTATTGTATAAGTCACAAGACTTATAAATTATTCATTTCGTTTTTTTTAGTTGTAATCAGGGTTTGAAAATTTACCACATGTATGTATGTTAAATTTAAAGGTATGTCAGTTAAGTTCGACTAATCTACACGACAGAGGGACGGGTAGAAATTTTATAAAAGCAAAGATTAATTGTCAATATAAGGAAGTGATCAAATGTCGAAGGGGATTATGGAAACAACTCAGTGACTTACGTCTTCTGTAATTCTATATTAAACGTTGGGAGGACATAATTTACTGAAGTGCTTCCAAAATTTCCTACAACATTTGATGGTTTCTTTATATTAAAAATTAATCAGCATTTGCTTTCACAAACCTCCAATCTTTTCAATGTAAAGGCCGGCGTTGTTCCACTAACATATAACATTGTAACATGTACAATCAGTTTATTATTACAAGTTATCTATATTATTTAGGCTTATTATTACAATATTGTGTAAGCTATTTTAAAGTAAAGCTCTTGTGGAACCCCTTTAAAATCAAGCTCCACATGAGTTTAAAAAAATATGCTTGTAAAACAAAACATATGAATCATTCGACTCATTCAAAAAAATATTATTCTTCATTGATTGGAGTGATGTAACATAATGCTTTAAGCATTGAATGAATGGATACACTTTTTGTAAGGGGTTTAAAAAAATATATGTATGTATATAAATTATATTTTTATTGAAAATGAGTCATGGAATCACTTATTAAACACTTTGCATTTTTCAAAAAGTTTAATACATATTGCAATTTGCTCGGATTTCATTGATTCAGCGATTTGACTGGACAGTTGACTCCATATTATAAATAAGGACAGGAATGCCCTGAGATTAATAGTGCTGTGTCGACTTGAGTCAATTGACGTGTGTTGCTTAATTAGAAAAGGAAAGGATGAGGCGGCCAGCCATGCCTGCTGTCAATGTAATAGTTTGAAAACAATATACATATTTAGTGTGTACTTTGATTCCAAAAAAGGAAATTCTGTTTGCATTCAATGACAAATTGCATATTGGAGACTAACTATCCTTGAATTATTTCCATATATTCTTGTACATTATTTTTATTATTATAAATAAAAATCCGAGTTCAGGAACTATGGTCTATAAAACTTGTTTAAATTAAACTTTCTAATGAGTAATATAATACATTATACATATATTATATGAATGTTGAGGTTATGTGATTAAAAATTGAACTGAGTCAAAAAAGTATTGAGTCCCCTTTTGAATTTTCTCTGTACATTCCTGGTATTGATCCGATTTAAGATTTTTATAGACTATAATTTTAGGGTTGTTGGGTGTAAATAACAATGGTTTAATTGTTTTTATTTGCAAGACGCCTAAAAATAACAAAAATCTGGAGCAGTGTTGCACATATCTCAATTATTTACAAAAAAAAATTTTTTTAATTTTATTTAAATACTAAGAGACATTCAGCATCTTTTCCACTCATTGCATTTCTGTGATATTAATTCGGATGTATGAAATTACAACTTGTCTTATCTACTAATGGAGCTTCATATTGTTATTCAATTATAAACATAGTAAGCAGTTAAATATGATTAATCTATCTAAATTGATTCAACTTTGGTCAAAAAATGTTAGTCCTTAGTCCTAGTCTTTTTTGGATTGGAAATTTTGATACAAACACAACACTATAGATCAGAACATTCAGTCATTTTTGTATATAAAATTAAATAAAAACTGGTTGAAAAATTTCGTATGTGAGTCATTTCATGTCAAATTGACATACCAAAAAAATGAAGATAAAATACCACTCAACCATCAGAAAATTAAATGATTTTTGGTACATTGCCTCATAATATTAAGGAAATAACATGTACCAAATGTTATCTCGTAAATATTAGCCCTTTGGTAGATATAAACACATTATCCAAGGCCTCCTCTAGCCAGAATTTCTTAATGCACTCCCATTAATAGTCATTTTTTTTTATTACAAAAAATAACATTTTTATTTTTTTGGATTCTACATGCAGTCACTAAATCGACTCAACAAAAATTTGCCATACTCTTAAAACAGTATATGTACATATATAAAATAATAACTATTGTCTTTTAACAGCCAGGGTGGGCTCCCAAAGTGAGCCTTTCTTTTATTGAAAATTATATCAACCTTACTCTTGGACCAAAAGATTTGAATACGGGCCTGTGTAACTTGAGACTCACTCGACTGAGTTTTGACAGCCTCAAACTTTCATAAATCAACTCATCAATTGAAAATTATGAGCATATTTAATTTGTATGTATATAATATGTAATTATACATAATTTATATGTCAAATGTTTCATTACATATGAATGATATACATATATTATGCAGATTAATAGACAAGCAGTTGCTTTTCTCTCTCTCTCTCTCTCTCTTTCTGTCTTTCCTTCTCCTCCCTCTTTCTCAATTACAACTACGCACTTGATTTTCGAAATGCGTAATAGCTTTGGAATTTATGTAGTGTATTTCTTCTTATTATTATTATTATGTCTTGATACCTCCTTCTCACACTCTACTCACACTGGATATTGTAATAATAGCATTTAAAAGAAAATTTTTCTCCCACTCAAATTAATATCAATTGTTATCTAAATAAACATTACTCATTTGTATGTACCCGTATATTCTGAAGCATTTGTAAACGTTCACAAAAAATATCTCTATGTATAACTATGTGGATTATGTAATTTGATAAAAAATGACTTTATTCCCCCCCCCCCCCCCCATCTCCCCTTCCTCCCAACATTTGAAGGAAGGAAGGAAAGTTAATTGCTTTTAATGAAGGAGAAATTATGAGAGCTTTTTTGCCAATAGAGTGTTGTTCAACTTTATTTATTTACTTTAACATGTTGCTTGAAGTGAATGCATCCCCTTACATAGTGATTTGTTGTTTGCTTTTGCATTAAAAAAATGCAACTTTTTAATTTGCTTTAAATGATGACCTAAGTAACTTTCCCCATATAGCTTTGATGTGTCTAATTAAATCGATAATCATTTAATAAATTTGTAAAAAAAAAAAATATTTCTAGGAAGTTGAAAATTTCTGGGGTAAAATATATAGGTATGAGGGGAAAATCCAAGTTCCAGAGGGATTTTCACAAAACGCCCATTTCTCACATCACAAATTTCCCTTTATCTCTCAACCTTTCTGGAAAAAAAGAAAAAAATAAATGGCCTGGAATCATTTGGTAGTTGGCCAAATACGTTATTTTCCACAACTGTTTGACTAATTTCATTATCATTCAATAGTAGCTGGTCCAATTCGATTTTGATCCATATCTAATTATATGTCAGTACCTAAGGATGAGAAATATGGATCTTGAATCCTTGGAATATCTGAAAAAATTGAAATATCTAGGAAAAACATTAGACATGACTATCTTCAACCTATCTCTCAACCTTTCATTCAAAAAGTGAAAGAACCAAGATCCCCTGTAGATAACCAATGAATTATATTAAACTCTCTGACTGTAGGACAATTTATATTTAATAGAAAGGATATTTACAGCTTTACGAGGAATAATTGAAGTATATATAACAATTGAGTTGATATTATCAAATTCCTTGACCTCATTCCTTTCAAAACAATCAGGATTGTGTATTGTAGTTTTTGTATTTTAAATTAGAAGCCATTTCAGTCGGAAAGATAAATATTAATAAAAGCATGTTGTTGTTACAGAATAGGAATGAATTTTAGAGCTTCAATGGCTGAATTTTAACGATAAGAAATCTAGGGGTATTATATAGGATGATTACTAGAAAGCAGGGCTTGAAGATAATGACTTTTTGACATATAATGACAAGGAGGACCTTGTTACACTTAGGATCTACTTTACTTTTGACAAGTACAGTATCTATATTTGTAAACATGGGATAAGGATAATACAATGATAAACAAATACCTACACATTAGGAGTGTAATTTCTTCTATTGTGAAAATTATATATTCATAGTTATTATAAAAGTGGCACATCCTAAAGTTCAAAGGCCCACACGTTAATATACAATAGAGCAGTTATTTTAATCCATCAAAATAGGAATGATATTATAAATTCATACTTGGCTATAAAAATGACAATCTTATGTTTGAGTAAGGCGTTATGAAACGTACAAATTGTAACTTGTACAGAATCCGAATTTGAAGGCAGAAACATATTGATAGGAATGTAAATAATATGCAAAATGCCGCGTGCGAGATTCTGTGGAGTTGGCACATTTAACCGTACTTTTTGCTTTCCAAAGCTGTTATCATTTTTCCTTTATTACTACTGAGGGGAGAACATCTACCTGATAGTAAAGATCTCACATGAAGGAATACATGCATTAAGGTTAATAAAGCAAATAAAATATACACAAAAAGGGCTCAAGTCCTCGTATAATTATTATTAGTTAAAAATATACAACTTCCTGACATTAATTTGAGTTAATTTTCTACCTCTCATCTATGGTATACATACATAATGTTATTATTTATTATTGATGTCTTCATTTGTATACATAAATAATGGAGAATAGCAGTTTGTAGGTCAGTTAAAGGTCATGACAGCTCAAGCTGCTTCCCTCTCAACATTCATCAAATTGTCAGGGTTACCAGGTTGATTTTCTCTTTCTTTGATTATTACATGCCCGATTTGCATATTATTTACATTCCTACATATTGTAGATATTTACGTTATAAATCCGGGAATTAACACTTTTGACGAATATTTTAAATTTGGGTAGTTCCTATTTTTTTATTAAATCGCAAACTATGGGAGATTAATTTCTGTTCAAGGGACACATGTTGAGTTGAGTAGTTCATTGGTAGAAGGGACCACACAACAGTTAATGCCAGAAGGATCATGTCCCCTACACTTTTTTAAAAATTACTTGAAAGCAAAAAAAAAATGGTAGTTTTTTTATTTATTAGTGGCACTCCCACTTTCCCAAAATGATGCATCATTGGTTATTTTGTACCTATGTGCATTTCGATAAAAATAAGTTGTATCGTCTTAACGTCGTAGTTATTAGAATGAAGTCAACAAGGTCAATTTTGAAGCCATGTACATATTTTTTTATTCAAAACAAAAAATAAAGACTTAATATTTAAAAGAAATTCAAACTATCTTGTTTACAAATGATGGCACAAAATATGTGTTTTAATTTGAGTCAAATAATTTTTTTTTGTGCGTGGACAGTATGAATTCAAACTGAGATCTAAAAATACAAAAAAAAAAAACGTAAAAAAACAAGAAAAGTCAAATTGTTCTCTCTCTGGCAATTTTTGCTGCAGAGAAAATGAGCGCAAAAAAAAAAAATATTTGCAAAAATTTGAAGAAATAAATTGTTGATCATAAATTGTCAAGTATCATGACATACCCAAAAGTTGAGGAAGTAAAAAAAATAAGGTCAAAAAGTTACAAATAAAACTTGTACATTTTTTATTGTTCCAGTCTGATTTTATGTTACACACCCACTCACAGACGTGTTGGAAATGAGTAAAGAGCCTTTTTGTGAGCTACAAACAACAACAGCAAGATGAAACAAGTCTTTTTATTGTTCAAATTCTTTTTTTTTTTTTTTTTTCATTAAAAAAAACAAAAAAAGTAATAAAAAATCAACTATATTATGTAGTTTTAAAATCTAAAATTGAATTCCCAAATCAAGAAATTCAAGTTCCCCCTGCTTTACTCAAAAATCAATTACTATAATCTATGATTTTCATTTCAACTTTATTCTCACTTCAAATACATAAAATATTTAAAATGAGACATTTTATATTTTTTTTTTTTTAAATCTGCATGCATCTCTTCCGCATTTATGTGACTGCCTCTTTCTACATAAAATCGTTGGTAGGTCGACATACTACATATTATATTATGTAAAACATATAAGTAAAGAAATAAACGACAACAGCAGGCCTACCTAGTTTTTTTTTTTTTTTTTTTTAGCGATATGAGAGTGAGGAATGACATAAAGCAGTTCACAACAGCTCATGCATAGAAAGAAATATTATGTATATACATGCAAAACTAAAGTTGTTTTTGAAAATTATCCAAGAAGCCTCATTATAAGACTAGAAAAATGAAAAATAACGTATTACTAAGGGAATTGGTTGTTAATTGGATGTGACTCAATCCTCTTCATTTTCTATGGTTTTTACGAGACATCAATGGAGCCCAGGGTTATTTAAATGTATTTTCACTCACAAAATATAATGATTCACAAATTAAAATTATAGAAAAAGTCATACCCTGGAATTCATAGTGATTCTATCTCTTTCTCTTTATATATATATATATATATAAGATTAATGATTCCATTTTGTTCCTATCAATAGTGTAAGTCAATAAAACAAGACGTCTTTCCTTATGCAATGACTCGTAGTAGATAAGGAAGTGGATTTTAAAAATATGTATATATTTTATGAGTTGGTAACAAGGATTATTCGCTTATCAAAGGAGACGTTTCAATATTATGTACTCAGACATCATTAAACGCAATTCTTTTAGGTGTAAAGTCTTTCCATGTAATTTTTTTAACCGTTATTACATATAAATATTTTTTTTAAAACATTTTAGGACCCCTCGTTTAGAAGTATTCATTATTCTTCTACGCCATTCATTAATAAATATGACCAAATAACTCCGTATACATCTAGGCCTAATTCCTATTGGTATGAACCTCTCGGTTTCAAATATTATACCATGCACAAAAATAAAATATAAATTCTGTTCATATATGTAATGATATTCACTTCGTAGGTATATACTTCAAAGAATATTTGAAATGCCCTCAAAGGGCCCTTTGATAAATTAATAATATTATTCAGAGGTGATGTATCGATCAAACAATGGACCTTCTTCAATAATACACTTTTATTAATAACTATGTAACGACTTCAAAACGTTTATTGTAGTTAAAACTATCTGGAAATACATATATCAATGATATCATTTTTTTTTTCAGCTACAGACCTCTTCTGAAGGAAAAATAAGTGTTTGAATTCGAACATTTATATTATTATTATATACCTACATAGTAACAGGTCCCCTAGCCAAACCTACATATACCCGAGGAGTGGCACAATTAAAAAAAGAAAAGACGACTACTTGGACAATATGTGTTAAGTCAACAAGAAAGCAAGTTTGTTTTCAAATATTGAAAAAGAGAAAATCCACTGTCAAGTTTATTTACTTCATAAATATAACGGCCAAATATTTGGGAGTCATTTTAAGACCTATCGCGCACGGTTTTTGCTAAAACGTCACTTTATATCGAGAAATCAAGGATTTTTGTCTATCCAATAGAGTAATCGGATAAATGTGCCAACTGCACATGGAGCCGACATGGACCCTGAAAGGAAGGCCATCTTTTTCATAGCCCTAGAGATTTATTGTGTGGTTGTGTCCTATAATTAAGTTGCATCAATTATTGGAGTCATTATTTAATTAATCAAAATAATACAAATGAGAAAAGAGAATGTCTTCACGAAATTGAGTGCAGTTCTTACTCATTTTATGAAATATTTCAGATAAACTTCTATTAGATCTATTAGACTACCATAAGTTATCACAATTCCTCAGTTTTAAGTAGATTTTGAATAGTGTGTAGCTATAAATAGATATGAGTTGGTGCAAAAACATTGTTCTTCATTCTCAGTTCGTAGATAGATGTTTGATGTAGGCTCACACGATAAACAAATTTAATCAATGCGAATAAAATGATGGAGCCATGACGTAATGTGTTATAATAATAATAATAGTCCATAGACGGATTCAAGAGACGCTCCTGTTTTTTTTTAATAGGAACTGGAGAGAAGGATTCGCCCTTCGTATATGAAATATGCCTTCTTTTTAAGGTCAAAGTTAAACTTTTATGCTATTTGATTAAAATATGTATATGAGTTATGAATAGCATGCTCCTTTCAGCAATAAGTATGTAATGCGATTTCCTCCACCAAAATTTGTAGATAGACCTTCCGACGCTATGTTAATATGTACATGGAATGATTAGGGATGAGTATTTTAAGGAGAGGAGTTAGCAAGCCAATTACTATGGGATTCCTTTGTTTCATTTTATTTGACAATATTAAAAAACTACTGATTTTTTCTCCCTTGTTTAAGAATCATAGCAAAGTAAAATATGGGTTAAAATATGCCTGTGTTATTACACCATCTATAGGAAGTATCTGTGCATTGTTAAATAAATTAATTCTCCATAGCCTTCATTCGCGGAAAAAAAAAGCATTTTTTTCCCTTTGTTATTCACGTTTTCATTTCATGCAAATAAAAAAAAGAACTTGAGGCTTACGGGCATCGCAATCCCCGTGTGCGTACTTATTAGTTTACCTTCCAAACAGCACATTTCTTTTTTACGTTTAAATGCATAGTTTGGCGCGCTCCTTTTTTCTTGTCTCTCTCTCTTATTCAAGTGTATGTATGTAGTATATGCAGTACTATGCCGCATAGTTAAAGCTCTATTATTTTATTAATACTGTTTCTCCTTCTCTCCTTTTTAGTTTTCTATTGAGGATCCGAGAAGGCGAATTACATTTTCTCCTTCTCTCTATTTCTCTCCGTTTTCTTTCTTTCTTTCTTTCTTTCTTTCCCTGTTTATTTTTTTGTTAACAAGATTTAAATTCAAATACATTATTTAACTCATAAATAAATGTATTGAATTATATAGTAATAAGTTGGGGAATAAATTATCTAAATCATTGAAGATATTTAAAAAAAAAAAAAAAAAAAAAAAGAAGAAAATTAACAAAATGGGTGCTCTCGAAGTTCAAGATGAAAAAAAGGGAATAAAAATAAAGGTAGCATGCACATATATATATATATATATATTTATTATTCTTACATTTGTGAAACTTTGAAATTTCTTTTTTAGCTTTTGATACAAAAATAATACTAAAGGAACATTTCTTTATATAATCATTATTCAGTTTCTTTATTATTATAATAATTAATTATATTATTGTTCTTTTATTTTACTACTGACAACAAAACAAACAACGTATTGCACAATTTATGCAAAGGGTGTTATGAAAAAATATTGTACCCTTGTCTAATGCCAGTATTATTTTTACTACTTTCTTTCTTAATTGCTCTCTGATTTTGGAATGTATTTTTTTTTTTTTACAGATCATGGGTATCTATCGAGATGACACTAAAAACGATCAAAATGCCTCCTCTTCCAATAATCCACTAAATCCCCGAATGCATCACCCTCATCATCACAGTACTCCTCCACCTCGATGTCGATTACCCTCCATATCTGAAAAACAAGAGGACTACATTGAAATCTCAGAGCATCTTTTAAGGGATATTGTGTCAGTCACTGGGACCGTACTTGAGAATAACACAAATTGTTCCTCAATTCATGTGGGAGACACTTGCTTTGTTTACCCCGTTAAAAACCTTAAGTGAGTCTATTTCTTTGTCTTTCTGTTAAAATAGTTATTTCTATACTTATTCCCCCCCCCCATCAAACGTTTCCGAGTTTGTACTTTTTTATATATGTATATATATAAACAATGAATATACCCACATATATGTATATATAATTAATTAATTAGTTGATGATAATGAAAATTTCCTTATATAAAATCACTCATTTGATTTACTTTATTTTGCAGATGTCTGGAATTTATAAACGTAGCAGATTTAGAGTCCCTGTTTATGTTCTCAGAAGCACCTTTCAGTATGGTTGCCCTGCTACCCCTCTATGGTTTTTCTTCTCTGAATATTGTAGAAAGCTTAAGCAAATATAATTCCAAGTAATTAAATGATATCATTTAAAGTGAAGTAAGATATTTGCTAAATTAAACTTTACTCAAGGTCGAGATGTACATATACTTAAAAAATGCATTAATTTAGCAAATTATTTTTTTATTTGTCGACTAAAATACTTTCTTTTACATTTAACTATATTAATACGGGCTCGATCGATTATTGGCTTCTTGAGAATAATCGGCAATAGTTTGCCAATCATTACCGATATAATATGGAAATTATTTTTAAATGTCAGTTTATATGAATTCTTTTTTATTTTGAAATTACTAAATTATCTTTCGTAATATTCCCTTAGTATGAATCAAGAAAAAATTGATTAACCTAACATTAAAAATGTATTAAAAAAACTCAAAAGTAGCCATTTTTGTGTTTCAAAGAAGAAAGTTATTTAGCAAATGTGTTACTAAAATTGTAGAAATTTTTTATTATATTAATAAATCGGCTGATTAATTGGCTATAAAAAAAAATATAAAAATCGGTATCGATTCCAAAAAAGTTCATATCGGCCGAATTCTAATATTAACATTTAGATTTATTTAGGTTGCTTTTATTATCATTTCTCAATTGAAGAATATTTTTAGAGCTCTATTTTCTTATATTTATCTTTAAAGTTCCAAAATTTTCATCCTTGGAGATCACAACTACGTGTGGTGGATATTAAACTTGCTTAAAGCATATGATATGCATGAGTGCAAACCTCAAAGAGAACATATTATCGTGGCTACCTCCAAAGATAGTGATTTGTCAAGGATTAAAACAGATTTTCCAGAGTAAATCTATTTTATATAAACGTTAATATGCATATATATTTATACTCATTCGCAATTTATTACATCCATTATATAGTGTTGAAGTTATTCAATGGAATGACGATGCTTATGAAGAAATTCTCATCGATCGAACTCATGATGCAGTGAAGGGTCCGGCTGATGTTGTAGTTAATTGTCAAACAAATATCAGGCATCTAAATAGATTGTGCAAAGTTTGCAAAACTGTAAGTTAGTTTATTTTAAATAGTATTGCGTTATAAGCATAGATAGGGTTTGCGGGGGGGGGGGGATATTCAAGATTTAATATATAAATCACCAAGAATGTAATTATCCATATTTATATTATTAAAAAAAATGGTCCCTCCATTTTAAATTTCGAATTCTTTCCATGGTTATATTTATGTAGAATGTTTTTGTGGTTTTGTTTACCATGTCGAGCTTTTTTGTCCATTCGGAACCTCGACTCACAAAAAGGAAAGGAAAAAATTTGGAAAAACAACTGGTAGCTACCCTTCTGTAATTTTCTTGTTGCCAACTTTTTAATATTGGGCAGAGTTATAATTTAGATATACTAAGCATTTATGAATTCTATCAATATACAAATCAATCGTTACTACTTGTATAATATTCACAAATTCAAAAAAAGGGCGCGCAATTTAATATATTTTTTATACATCCAAATAATAAATAATAATAAAACCCTTTTTGAGTTCATAATACGTTAGACTCAGTTACTTTAAATCAAGAGTCAAATGATGAAAATCAGCTGAAGGGAGAATACAGTAAAGTGTTTTTGTTTATCCCAAAAAATTCGTCGTGTGTACACCATTTTTTGTTTTGCAGATGAGTAAATACGTTCTTGAATTTCAAAAAACATTAAAATGACATTTAATTTTGAACGCTTACCTAGGTGAATAATCGATTTTGTAGTGAAGAATTTGGAATTAAAGTGTTTTTAAATCTAGTTCGAAATTCAAAGATTTGCACTAAATGTATAATATTTTAATCTCGTAACATAAAGATGCACAACCCGTTAAATTGATGAGTTGCTTTTATAAAAATTATTTATGGAATAATCATTTGTGGTTTTTATTTATTAAAGGATGGTGATATAATCGTTGGTTCTTCACTAAATGCTTTCGCTCAAAAGAAGCTATTGAAAGAGTCGAGAAAAATCATTTTTTGCAATCAATCAGAAAATGAAATGGATCCAGAGGATTTATATTTACAATCGGAAAGAATTTGTGATCTTGTTTCGAATATAAAGTTTGAGTCTTCGAGAGTTATTTAGTTTATAATTATTCCTTATTGACTCCAATTTTCCTCTTAAAGAGTGAGCATTGACTTAGTGATACAATTTTGAGTAAATGGCCAAAATCCCCTTTGGATCTTAAATGAATCAAAAAAAAATTTTTTTTTTTTTACATAATATATTGTTTATTTATTTATTACTATACCTACCTACATAAATATATAAATGACTGAAATAGAAATCAATCCTAACCATCATTTGACTGATAGGACAAGATAATTGTACAAAATATGTTTAAATATACATACAAATATAATTTCTAAAAAGTGCTTTTATTCATTATTTCGTTGCTGTTTTATTATTATTATTATTAACGTGTTATGTTTGAATGTTAGTCTTTTATGCTTTGTGTAAGTAAATTTTTGTATGCGGCACTTTTGATATCATACGTGTTCCCACGTTAGTAATTTAATTAATTGAAACAAAAAAAAATACATCCGAATTCAAATTATTGAGTGTACATATACGTATTTTGTTAATAAAAGTCCCTTGTCCTAAATCATAAGTAACCCATTCCTTCCGAACAATGACTATGTACACTTTAAATTGTGTGCTTTATTTTAGTACATGGAACATTTTATGTGCAAACAGAAATAATTCAAAAGCAATTACACATTGTAAAGGTCAAATATTAAGTCAATTGACTCTCATTAGTCCACAACATACATATTTAATAAAATATCTACATATTATTTTTTGGCAGATGAATTTGTATAGTTACAAAGTATAATCCCATTTACATATTGTTTATATGTACCTATTCAATTACATTGAATGTTTTTCATATAAAAATATTTTGATTATATATTTTTACTCTTCTTGGATTTTTATTGGTGCATTTTTTTACATTAGCATAAATAAATAGATATTGTCCGAAGCTATTTAAAATTAAAAATTGATGTCATCTAAATAAAATAAAATAAAAAATGTTTGCATAAAGAGTTAGAGTCATGCTTCTCAAATTTTTTTATTCTAGGCCTCGTTAATGAGGTACCCAAAACCCATGGATACAACAAAACTTTGGTCTTTCTTACTAATAGTAACTTTTCATGTCCATATATATATATATATATATATATTATGAAGGAACCTCTGAGTCAGGTTCACATCAAAATTAAGGAGCTGAATACACAGGGAAACGCCAGGTGAGTTGCTTCATTTTTTCTTGTCTAAGTGCAAGAATATGCATCAATTTCACCCGTAGGTTGTTGCAAGTTAAAAATCAATACCACAAATTGACCACAAAATGATGCTCTATATTTCGATGTGATATATAACATATTAAAGTGTGTGAGAGAGAAACAGTCAAAAGAGGGGTGTGAAGAAATGTATCAAATATCCCTATCAAGTAAATATATAATGCATAATTTTTCAAAACACAAAGGAACATTCTATACTAAATCTCATTTGAGAGAGACAAAACAAAAAATGACTTTCACTGTTGAAATAATAATTCAAAATGAGTACTTAGTACTACTTTTGGCAATAAAGTAAAACAGGTCAACTTCAAGTATCATTTGGTTGGGAACTGCTAAACAGACCTTTTGTTGATTTGATTTGTTTTCAAATTTATGTCTTCTTTTTGGATAAAAATATTTACATAGAAATAAAGGCTAGTATTAAATGGTTTCTATGACCTCCTTATAGTTTAATCAAAATTAAAATTTTTACTTTGCTCAGGGTATTTCAATATCTGTGCGACCTGTGATGGAGAAAGACATAATTATCCATCGATAGGTTATGTCACTTGCTTAAATGATTAATTAATTATTATTTATAAAAGTTGGAGAAGGATTAAGGACTCAAAGGAAAGTGTGGACGCTCATTGAAGGAAACCATGTTTTTTTTATTGCTCTTAATTTCTGATTGGCCTAAAATTGTCAGCTGCCACATGTTCCTCTTCCAAGTTCTTGCACAATATGTTGGATGTAATATGTAGATGTATAACACATGGAAGACATTTTTCATCAAAGTTATGTATTATGTATTTTCGTGTAAAAATTGACCAAGTTTATTCTTTTAGAGATGTAATGGATCAACTCACCCACCCTTTCCTTCACTAAACTGTTTATCTAGGTATTATTTTTTCACTTTCTCATTATTATCACATATCTATGTATAGGAATGTAAAAAATATGCAAAATGCCGCATGCGAGATTTTGTGGAGTTGGCTCTTCAAACAGGTCTTTTTGTTTTCCAAAGTTGTTATCATTTTTCCTTTAGTGCTGAGGGTAGAACATCTACCTGAGAGTAAAGATCTCGCATGAAGGAATACATGCATTAAGGTTAATAAAGCAAATAAAATGTAAACAAAAAGGGCTCAAGTCCTCGTATAATTAATTTAGTTAAAAATATATAATTTCCTGACATTAATTTCAGTTAATTTTCTGCCTCTCATCTATGGTATACATAATGTTTCTATATAATTTCTCTATATAAAGGAGAATAGCAGCTTGTAGCTCAGTAAAACGTAATGACAGCTCAAGCTGCTTCACTCTCAACATTCATCAAATTGTCAGAGTTACCAGGTTGATTTTCTCTTTCTTTTTTATTTTACACACCCCATTTGCATATTTTTACATTCCTACATATCTATGTTGAAAGATGTGAACATATTTTTTTAAAGATGTATAGTTACAAAATTATACGTATTAGCAAAATACTACATATTAAACAACATATTAGTTGATACAATTAATTAAATTGTTAATGACGAAAATAATCTTTTTTTTTTTATTATAGGTAGGTATTTAAAAAATGTTTTAATTTGGCTTAAAGAAAACTATTAAAATAGGTAATAATTTGATTTGATCCGGGTAATTTTTTATAAACTCATGATATTTTTATTTTATTTGTGGTGTGTAGTGTTTGTTGTAAATTGACATAACTAAAATTAAAATCAATTTTAAAAAAATATGAAAAAATAACTTTAAATACAAGTTCCTAAGTTTACTAACTTCAAAAATTAATTTCCCTCCCCTCCCCCATCTAAACCAACATTGATTGAGCAAAGTGTCCTCTTTTTGGGAAATTGAATAGATCAATCGATTTAGTTTTTTGATATCTCAAAATTAATCAATGGGGGAGAGGTCTGAAAATATAACCAAAAATTAATTAGCATATCCCCACTTATTAGACACTTAATTAAGAGTTAACTTAACTAAGTTACCTCAACTTAGTTACCTACTCCATAAAATTATACAATATATACATATATATGAGACATAGATCAGGGTATTTTTACTCCACTCTTGGATTCATTCGTATATCAACTTATGTTATGTATTAAGACGTTTGTATTTTTATTCAGATTTATATTTAATCGTTGGATAAAGAAAATTCAGTTGTTTTTTCTTTGTTACCTTAGAGATAGAAACATTGATTACTATATACCCAGAGTTATATGAAATAAAGCAATTAAACAAAGTAACGAAATGAGCCTGTTAGAAAAAAGAGATTTCCTTGTCTATGAGACTTAATTTCTTCCCCCGCGTGATGTCGCTTTTGAGGTAAATATATTCACTTTGACATTTTTTTACAATACACAATTACAAAAAAGCTACCTAAAATTGTATTATAATTTATTTATTAGATTTATCATGCCATTATGATTGTGCCTAAAATGTATTTTTATTTATTGAAATAAAGTTAGGATAACATCCAATTCAATTTATTTATGAATTGCAATTATTTTTTTGTGATTCTCTCTTTATAAAAATATTAAAGAGAATATCAGTAGAACTTACATGGCTCAACATTCATTCAAAGAAAGTTTTTTTTATTCTAAAACTTTGATTTTATATTTAAAAAATAGCGTCTTGGTGGAAGGGATTTGGACTATATCACGTAACATTGTCTATATTGTGTCAAGGTGGGTTCGCGGTAGCACGACTAGCATTTTTTTAGGATAAACAAAAACACACTGTATTCTCCTTTAGCCGACTTTCATCATTTGACTCTTTTGATTTAAAGCAATTGACTCTACGTGTTATGAGCTCAAAAAGGGTATTATTTTTACTTATGATTTTGATTTATAAGAAATATATTAAATTGCTCTCCCTTTTTTTGAATTTTTGAATATTATACAAGTATTAACGATTGATTTGTATATTGATAGAATTTATAAATGCTTAGTATATCTAAATTATAACTCTACCCAATATTAAAAAGTTGGCAACAAGAAAATTACAGAAGGGTAGCTACCAGATGTTTTTCCAAATTTTTCCTTTCCCTTTTGTGAGTCGAGGTTGCGAGTAGACAAAAAAGCTCGATGTGGTTAGCCACATCGAGCTTTTTTTTAAAGTTCTATATTAATATAGAATACAATTGATTCTACAATTTGCCGATGACCTTTTAACAAAACCTTCCGTTGTCACTAATTTCTTACATTTTGTTTTGATTTCTTTTTTTTTTAAGCAAAGAAAAGAAAAAAAAAGGTATGAAAATTAGAAAGAAAAAGAGGAATTGGAACGGTTTTCATGTTCGAATATGTGGGTATTTACTCACATGTTCGAACTACAGACTATTTGATTGAATTTAATATATGTACTTATCCAACTCGGGGAAGTTAAGAAATCGTTTTGCCGCCCGAATTCCTCTACAGAAGGTTGAGTGACTTTGCGTTGTTCCACTCCAGATATCAATAAATATTATGTGTACTCATTGGCCGCAGTGTGCAGCTGATCAAAATTGATCAGCTAATTGATTAAAAACAAGGAATTTTGTTTTCATAACGTGTGTGTTAATATACATTGAATCTTACGGAACTTTGATAAACTAGGCTAAATTATTATCGGGTATGATTTGCAGATATCAAATTGTTTTTTAACATTGATTCATTTTTGTGTGAAAATACATATGGCTTATGTACTTAAAAATATATAATAATAGCTAGAGAAACTTAATATAAATAATAATGATTATTATTTATAGTACGTTTCTCTATTATTCTACTTTCCATTATTATAATGGAAGTGACCTAAATAAAACAAGTAATGATGGATGGAGTTGAGATTACAAAATCTTGAAAAAAAAGAAAGAGCTTCTTGATAGCTATCATTACTTTTCATTTCCTTGGTCAATAGGCCTCTGAATACCTAAATAAATGAATTTGAAGTCTTTTTTGTAGTTCCATCTACATGGGTTTTTATTCTGTTCTGGCAACTGTTTGAATACTTTCAAGAAGTGGAACCTTTCGTTATCTTCATTAACAAAAGGCTAAAACTGTTGCCCTCTATAGGAATATTTATTTCGTTGCGGCCTCCCTCTTGCAAGTCTCTTAAGAATAGTAATTTTCATTAAGTTTAACTGACTTGTTTATTACTTTAGATGTTCTCTGGTTGAGGGATTTAGGTGATTATCACTATTATTTCTAGATTTTATATACCGTAATTTCACAACTATAAGGCGCATATAAACGTCTTAGATTTTCTTCAAAATGAGCGATGCGCCCTATTGTGCAGTGCGCCTTATGTGCGGACGTGAGAGAAAAAGCATGAGAGCGTTAAAGAGGGAAGAAATTATATAAACGAACAGAATTGTGCTTTATGGAGAACCTTGCAGTTTTAACAACCCTGAAAATGAGAGAGAGACACGCTTATGAAGCTCAGTTTAAACTGAAAGTGATCAGCTACGCAGAGGAACATGGAAATCGAGCCGCCGCGAGACATTTCAACATTAACGAGTCGATGGTTCGTAAGTGGAGGAAGATGGAAAACGAACTCCGACTGGTGAAGAAGACGCAGCTAAGTCTCCGCGGAAATAAGGCGAGGTGGCCAGAGTTGGAGGCACAACTCGAGCAGTGGATCATTGAGCAAAGAACGAGTGGAAGGAGCATTTCGATGGTCACTATTCGCCTAAAGGCAGAAACGCTAGCACAGGAGATGAAAATCAAACATTTCCAAGGAGGTCTGTCTTGGTGCTTCCGCTTTATGAGACGGTGCCATTTATCGATTCGGACTAGGACTATAGTAGATCAGCGGTAAGGCGGTGTGTATAGACTGCGCCTTTTCGTACGGTGCGCCTTATGGTCGTAAAATTACGATATAATAAAAAGCATAATATATCACAGTCATGATGGTATCCCATATAATTTCCATATCCAGTCATCGTTTTGAATAGTCACTTTTTACAATAGTAGTTTTTTGAACCCACAAATATGAGTAAGACTTGTGTCAAACGGTTAATTAGCAGACTCCATGGTTGTCCAGTGCCATAGTCTACTCCAATTTTAATTCAAATCAGACTGTACATACATACATATACCTTAACCTACCTTACAATTTATAGGTATGAAGTTATGGCTTAGACCTTCCCACGAATTTAAAATCAGAATAAATGTATCTCACGATTACTTATGACAATTTTAATTCTCAATATTTATTTATTTAATTCATTTTTGGTTTTTTTTGACAATTTCAGTATGAATCTGAAAAGTGTTTTGAGTCGATTGGAAAAGTTTGCGCCGTCTTCTCTTGCTGAAGGATGGGACAACGTGGGTCTTCTCATTCAACCAGGAAACACTGAGAAACAAATAAAAAATGTCATGTTAACTAATGATCTGACTGAAAATGTCTTGAAAGAGGCCGTTGAGCAAAAAGCAGATATGATCATTTCATATCATCCTCCTATTTTTAAACCCCTTCTTAGGATAACTCAGTCGACGTGGAAGGTATGTTGAGCTTGGTAAATCTATTTTTGTTTCTTAAGGCAATGATTATTTTATAGGAACGGATAACGGGTGTTTGCTTAGAAAACGAAATTGCACTGTATTCACCCCATACAGCATATGACAAAATTGTTGGAGGAGTTAATGACTGGCTCATTGGTCCCTATGGTTTGTAGCTGTAATTCAAGTTAGAACAGTAATAATATTTTTTCAGGCCCCATATTACCGGTGCCTATTTCACCTGATAGGACACAAACCACTCTGGTTATTTCAAAAATTCCCAAAGAAAAATATAGTTCTCTCAAGTCCTTGATGATTGGCCTCTCATTAGATGTTACAGAAATCGCTTCAAATTCCATACAATTATGTTTTGCTGAAGGAAAATTAGTAGATGTGATCAAAAACATTCAGGATTATGATTATAAAATAACAAAACATATGTCGATTGAAACCGGTGCTAGTAACGTAGGAGCCGGAAGGTTTAGTAAACTAAAACAAACAATAACACTCGAGAAAGCTGTAGAACTGACTAAATCACATCTTGGTTTAACTCATGTTCGACTTGCCATAGCTAGCGGAAGGACTAAAGGTAAATAAAGAACATGTCATTTAATACTATATGATCCACTAATTTTGCTATTATGAGGTAGATTCTTCAGTTAAGAGTGTTGCAGTTTGTGCTGGATCTGGGTCTTCAGTTCTTTCTGCCGCTCCTTATGCGGATCTGTGGGTGACTGGAGAAATGTCCCACCATGAAGTTTTAGATGCTGTGCATAAAGGGAAATCTATTATACTTTGTGAGCACTCAAATACAGAGAGGGGATATCTCTCTAATTTAGTTAAACAATTTAAGGACGACCTTTTTAAAGATGAGAAGGAAATAAGTTTCTTCGTATCTAAAATGGATAAAGATCCTCTAGAGATCGTTTGAATTTAGTGAATTCATTTTTTGATTTCATTGATATTTTATTACTATAGGAATAAAGCTTATTGTTAAGCAATTGGTATTTGTTTAAGAACTAAAATATTTGTTTAAATCATGGAATAATGTCGCAGATTCAGCCCGTAAAATATATAAACAAAATTAACGATCAACAATAAAATAAATGATATATTAAGTAAATGTAAATTCAATCTAACTAACACAATTCATCCTCATCTGATTCCTCTTTAGGACGCTCAAAACCCTCATCACTTTCTTGTTCTTCTTGGGTCGCTTCGCTTTTTGCAATTTTTTCTTTATTAATCTTGGCAACAGCTTCAGCAGCTGCTCCAATGCCCTCTGGAACTTTAATCTTTTTGGCCATTAAGGCAAATTCTACATCCAATTGTCGTATAATAGGAGAATTAAGACCTTCTTTAACCAATTCAGCGTCATCTTCTTCATTGTATCCTCGAAGAATCCGCTGTAAAGTACTTCCTATGTCAGAATCACAGTACCCACCCCACTGAGCCCAATATTTTGCTGCTGCAACACCATCCTCCATCATAAGGTGGCACAGTATAGCTCCAGCAACGACACCACCTGCAGTATTCGTAAAAGATGCTTCTTGAAAGAGCTCTATGGTTCTTGTACACGATTCCACTGCTCCAGAATAGTTTTCCGTTTTAACCTTGAGTCGTGCCACTTTGGTCAAGTACTCTGCTGCAATTTTCGGGCGATCTTCTACGATGACTGTCTCTGCAGCTTTTTCGTAGAGGGACAGGGCTTCATTGAATTCATTGTGATCTTCGAGGATCTTTGCAGACTTTTCAAGAAGTTGAGAGGCGGATTCAGGACTACCATGGAGACGGTAGAGGTGACTTCCACGTTCTGCTAGCTTCGTTATTGAATCCGTTCGTCCCAGATCACGACATATCAGAACGGAAGACTCCAACATCTTGGCAGCTTGGTAAAGAGAACGAATTTCCTACACAATTGGAAAAAAGTTAGTATTCACTTTCTCTTAGAACTCATAATTTAAGGACCTTGTAGCAATCGCATGCACGATCCAACGCATTTAGTGCCTCCTTTTGTTCCTTAGCGACTTTAAAGGCAGTTGCAGCTCGAGAAAATTCATCTGCTGCAGAGTCATAGTCTGGAGTCCATTTCAACAATGAAGTTTTTAATGCTTTTTCTGCTTTTCGAATGTGTTCAAGAGCCTCTGCTCGCTTTTTCGCTTCCATTACGATCCTTTTAATTTTTTACGGAATGGGTAGGCTGCATAGAGTTAGAATAAATTAATCAATAATAATATTAAAAAGGCAGCAGACAATGGTGACGTCATTGATGGATGTGGAAAAGGAGCTAATAAACGAGAGAGAACAGCTAGCAAGGCCGAAAGGGAGGAAAATACATACGTACTTACGCGTATATATATATATATATATATATATGTTTAAAATAAAACCATTAGTGTTCAAATATGAACAAAACCTCGCAACCTCTCTGATATTTATCAAAAATAACATACATATACATATATTATTTACATAATATTTCTATTTTTATTTTATTTAATGCTACTACCTTAACATTAGGTATTCGATTAAAAAAAAAAAAAAAAAAAACTATGAAAGAAAGAGTGAAAACTTGTTTTAACAATCATATAGCACTACTATTCATGAGCAATGACGTTTTTTATAAAGTAATAAACTTTACACTTATGCATTTAAAAGTAAAAATAATTATATTTTATAATTTTTTGAACATAAAATCATACTGCGTCTAGATCCGATTTACTTTGATTTAATTGTGTAATTTCATATAAGTTTTTATCAACAAATATCACACGAGTTAACTACATATATCTATGTTCATTTACATAATATTACATATTATATCAAGCTAAAAAAAGCAGTTGTGTTCAAACGTTTATATAAGCAATCAAAATTTATACATTCAGCAAAAGCTTTTGAAACAATATTTCTTTCATTTGTACTATTGATTTTAAAAAATTAATTAGCCTGAAAGCTTGCATTGTGGCTTATAAACAGAATGACATCCATTGTTGCAAAGAAATGAAAACTTGGTCCTTTAAAAATGAAGACATCTTGTTATAAATTTATCATGATTAATATTTTATAACTTTATAGGTAATTGAAAAGAAATTGCCTTTTAATTAATATATTAAATTATACTATAAACATCTCATTTTATGAGATATCGTATTTTGAGGTAAGGACAAATCATAATTTTAAATTGAATTTTCGGGAGTATTTTCCAATGCTTGAATTCATATCACACTTATCCCACGTTTGAAAGAGTTTATTCAAACAAATGGAAATTTCAGGTACCATTAACATCCTAAAGAAACAAGGTAAACTGGTTTTATTATTGTTGTTAGTATAATACTGGACAATATTGGAAAAAACCTAGGAACATTTTTTAACCTTCGCAGTTGGTTATCACCTTTTTGTTTGTCAATATGAGTAAAAACTGTTTAAGGATTTTTAAAAGCTCTATTCCGAACAGGAAATTGGGATTTCGTTCCTTATCTACAAACCAAGTCATTGAGAGGGAAGCCAAGTATGGAGCACATAATTATAGTCCTATTCCTGTAGCTATAACCAGAGGCAAAGGGATTTATGTCTGGGATGTAGAAGACAAGAAATATTTTGACTTTTTGAGTGCTTATTCAGGTAATGTTTTAATTATACAAACGGCAGTATTTGATCATCATCCATACTCAAGTGCTTCCAATATTTTTGTCTTTATCAATAATTTTATATTAACTTAAAGGTTATTTAAATCCTAATAAATATATGAATATTTTTAACACTTTAAAGTTAAAAAATCTACAATTCATATAATTATTAAAAGTAGGTGAAAAATATTTTTGGATTTTTGGATTCTCCTATCATAATAAATTAATATTGTAATATAATATAAAAATTGATTAAATTAATTTTTTTATACAAGATATCTATAATTTATCCAACATTTCTATCACTTTAGCTGTAAATCAGGGCCATTGCCATCCCAGAATCATCAAAGTCCTTCATGATCAAGCTGAGGTCTTAACCCTCACGTCTAGAGCATTTTATAATAATATACTTGGAGAATATGAAGAAAAAGCATGCAAATTATTTGGGTTTGACAAACTTTTACCGATTAATACAGGTATTTTAGTAAATGAATTAAAAGATAAAATGTTATCAATGTATGATCTTTTTCTTGTGCTAGGAGTTGAAGCAGGAGAAACAGGGATTAAGTTAGCTAGAAAATGGGGCTATTTAGTTAAAGGAATTCCTTCAAATAAAGCAAAAACCGTATTTTGTACTAATAACTTTTGGGGAAGAACAATTGGAGCTATATCTAGTTCGACTGATCCTGTAGCAACACGGGACTTTGGTCCATTTTTACCAGGGTATACGTTTCTTATATTTTGAAATGAAAACGATCATTATTTCCACCAAAATTTCAGATATGAATTAGTTCCTTTCAATGATCTTAATGCACTTGAGAAATCATTAAAAGATCCGACTGTGTGCTCCTTTATGGTTGAACCAATTCAGGGAGAAGCCGGTGTTGTTGTTCCTGATGAGGGTTACCTCAAGGAAGTTCGCCGACTTTGTACTGAAAATAATGTGTTATGGATTGCAGATGAAGTTCAAACTGGACTTGGTCGTACAGGAAAACTTTTGGCATGTGATCATGAGAATGTCAAACCAGATATTTTACTATTAGGAAAAGCACTTTCTGGAGGTGTTCTTCCTGTTTCAGCAGCTTTAGCAAATGATGAAGTTATGACTGCATTAAAACCAGGACAACACGGATCAACTTATGGAGGAAATCCATTGGCATGTAAAGTAGCTATGGCGGCTTTAGATGTTCTGGTCGAAGAGAAACTGTCAGAAAACGCTACGAATATGGGTGAAATTCTGAGAGGAGAGCTTAATAAGTTACCCTCAGAGATTATTAAAACAGTAAGAGGTAGAGGTTTATTCAACGCCATTGTTATCAATAAAAAGTACGATGCATGGGACATTTGTATAAAATTGGCTAAAAATGGTTTACTTGCTAAGCCAACTCACGGTGATATTATAAGATTTTCTCCACCTTTGGTAATTAATGAATCAGAAATTCTTGAATGTGCCAACATCATTAAAAAAACAGTAGAATCTCTTCACTAGAATTCAATTCCTTAATTTAAAAAAAAAGTTTGCTTCTTTAGGGAAAAGTCAAAGCATGTCAATACTCGGAATTTCGAAAATTTACATCCTTCCCATATCAATTATGAATAGGACTAATTTATTGTTAACTTTTTTTCAGGTCTACTATTATTTTAAATATAACAAAAATACTTAAAATTAGATCTTATAATATGATGATAAATGTTTAGTTGTCACTCAGTGCCGTTTTTATTTTATTAGTATATAAACTTGGAACGGGACGAGGCTTAGTTCAAACCCAATATCAAAATATATTCAAGTACATACTTGTCAAGGTACAAAATCAGTTCAAAGATTCAATATTTTCTCTATTTGGATACAGGGATCCGATCTTTTATTCAGATTTGTGAAAACCCTGACTTTTAATAAATAATTTTGTTACCCCTTCAAATTTGACCCACGAGATATACAAACTCATCTTTTACTACTCACAGATACTAAAAATAAATAGAATTTGTAAAAAACTAACATCTTTTAACTTGATTTAATTCGATTATAACATTTCTTAACCATTGATAATAAATATGATTAATCAAACTAAAATATTTATTCACAATAACAGATGAGTGTTGATAACAGTGAATTATAACAAAAGCTTAGTTAGAGAATAAAATGACTTCAAGGATCATCCTCATCCGCCTGGTACCACTTTGGCTCAGCATAATTGTCTGGTTCACGTGCACTAGCACCATATTTATGGGTTTTAGTAGACATGGACATGCCTTTAGTCTCTGTGGTCTCATATCCACACTTAGGACAGGGCAAGGGGCTATTTTTGTCATATTTAATTCCTTTTCTTCTCACGTGCTCATCGCAGTAGCAAATTTTGCACCTGAGACAGGAATGCTGACCAAGTCTGTTACATGAAGCACATTTGAAATCATCTCTTTCCAGGATCTGACAAGATGCTTGATGCTCAAACTGATCATCTTCACAAAGAAAATTGTCACAGAAAGAGCAGGAGAAGATACGACCTCCATGAGACCAAATACTTCTTTCACATTCGAAACAAACAGCGTCCGCTAATGGACAGGAGCAAGGATGAGTCGAGAGGCATTTACGACCATGACAAATCCAAGCCTCACAAAAGTCACAGATTGCTCCAACCATTGACGTTCCAGAAGTGAACACTCCTGGATGCTTGATCACACAATCCCCAGTTTTTAACATGCATTTCACTTTTCCACATTCGGCACAACTCGGGAGTCGTTGTAAGGAGTCACAAAAGTAGCAAAAGGCTCTGTTCTTCTGAAGTCGACCACATTTATCGCACTCCATTTTTGCGTTGCATGGAGCCAAGGTGATGCACTCCTTACGAGCACGAACTCCATCACGGATCACCTTCTGACGAGCTTTCTGCTTCTCAGCCTTTTTACGTTGCCCCGTTTTCTTGTTAGGCATGGATTAATTCTTCCAAGTCTTGATTGATATAAATAAACTAGACGGATACCGACGTGCAGCTTCCTCCTTTAACACAAGTCTTAGATTCCTTCTCTTTCTCTCTCTCTCTCTTTCAATCTTTCTCTCTCTCTCTCTGTCTCTATTCATAGACTCATTTTCTCTTAGTTATAGTACTCTCACTTTACAGTTGAACGTTTCTTTCAGCTAACCCACCATGGGATAAAATAGATTAATTGTAGGCAGGTACTTAAAATTATTTCATATTATTATAATATGTAATATGTTTTAGAATTCCAGTTTTAAAGTACATATTATTTAGTATTTCCTTATTCCTTTACATGAAAATCCATAAATTCAAATATAATCATGAAGCCATAAGTTGATATAAATATACTTTATTATTACAAATCTTAATTAAATGAAATAGAATTATATCTGATCCAAATATATTACATACAAATAAAAATGAAGATTGGAGAGTCAGTCCACCTTCGAGATCAAGTGACTGGAACCTGCAGCTTACTCTATTTTTCATTTTATGATCGGCAATTATTTTTTTCCATTTGGAAATGAGAAAAAATTCATTTTAGGGAGTTATTCTTTGTCAATTCATTTTTTTTAGTAACCGTATCCCACAGGTTTACTTCATTTTTACACCATTTGTTTAAACTTATAAGACTAGTTTATATGCAAAATTTTAAGCCAGTATCTTCATTAACAACAGAGATATGAGCATTTAAAAGTTCGTAAATTCGAGTCCGGAATCAAAGTAAAAATCCCCACTTGAACACGAACTCTCACTTCATATCCCTATAAAATCCTTCTTTTTTTTTAAGGTAGAATTTTCAAATTTGAATATTATTAATTAAGAAATCTCTAAATGATAAAAAAAATATCATATCCATGAATTATTAACGATTTTGATAACAATTAATTAATTATTCTGGGCTTTGCGTTTAAAAAATGCATGACTTCACTTTTTAAATACAAAATTTCGCACATTAAAAAAATGACACTAATTAAATACGAATGTAATCTTGAACCAATTTAGATCTTAATTTTATTTGTCTTAACAATTTTAATAACATATCTGCTAAATAACGTATCTTTGTGGAAAAAATGGCTACTTATGATACATTTTTCAATGAATTATAAGTGAAAAAAAAAAACAATTTAATTTTGAGTACTTTTTAATGCTAAGTCAATAAATATATTAATTAAACATTTTTTCTATATACATCAAGGGACAATTATTTTTTAATAATAAAATACAAAAATGATAAATAAAAATCTTAATTCATAAATATTAAGACTCAATTTTCCATCTCTCACACTTTAAGAATATTACTAAATATAAAACTATTTTCCAAATAAAAAATCATTCTTCTAATCCCATATGTATTTCCAATTATATCGACAATCTGATTATTGATTATTTATAATTGTTCTCAAAAAGCCAATAATCAGCCTACTAATCAGTCAAATCCTAGTTAATTTACGCAACTTAGTTATTCATAAATCATAATATTGATTTTATTTCATTATCACGTCGAGCTTTTTTGTCCACTCGCAACCTCGACTGACAAAAGGGAAAGGAAAAATTTGGAAAAACAACTGGTAGCTACCCTTCTGTATTTTCCTAGTTGCCAACTTTTTAATATTGGACAAAGTTATAATTTAGATATACTAAGCATTTATAAATTCTACCAATATGCAAATCAATCATTAATACTTCTTTAATATTCAAAAATTCAAAAAAAGGGAGAGCAATTTAATATATTTCTTATACATCAAAATCATAAGTAATAATAATACCCTTTTTGAGTTTATAACACGTAGAGTCAGCTGCTTTAAATCAAAAGAGTCAAATGATGAAAATCAGCTGAAGGGAGAAGAATACAGTGTGTTTTTGTTTATTCTAAAAAGCTCGTCGTGATAGGTGCGTTTATCTACTTTCTGTTATAATATCGAAATCAACAAATATAAGGACGTAAACCGTTACCGTTTATCAAAAATCTATCTCTTTATTACATTATATTTCATACCCTAATATTATGTATTAAAAATAAATTATTACATCATTATGATGGATTCACATTGGTTTATATAGTGTACATAAATAAGGGCTATTTAACTATGATGAGCAAAGATACGCTAGGACAAGTTTCAATGTATGCATAAAATGCATTTTTTGAAGATTATTGATCGGCTCCTTTGAAAGAAAGTAGAGCCAATAGTGAAAAAAGAGCAATTCCCAGAGTGTATAAAAATCAAACTTCAGGTTACATATCATCTCATAATTAATAAAATACATAGAGTAATCCCTTATATGTAGAGGACGGATGTGTTTATTCAATCTTGCAAATGTTTTAATTTTACAAAGAAATTTCAATTCGTCACATTTCGTCTCGTCTTTATTTTGCCAAGAAAAATAAAGTTTTGTTTTAGTCAAACGAAATATTTGCTTGTCTCGTCAGTCATAAAAAAGAAAAAAGAAAAAAAAAATTCGTCCAGGTCTGATTTACGAAATCTGACTGACTGTCTCACAACCTTTCTTCCTATAAAAAAGGAGGAAAAATGGTCCATAATCCATAATCATAGGACAATTATTCCCAACTTGAGCTATCCTTCATTTGAGACCAAGTGGATAATTGTTCACATCTTAACAAAAGTCTGTTCTAGTTCAACTAATCAACATTCAGTTGACAAAGAAATACTGGATAACTATTGTTGTTAGAGGTGTAACGCCGTGAGTAATGTGCGTCAAATATGCTCCAAAATATGTACATACATGGAACAATAGGAAATGAAGCACTATAATGGTCAAAAGTATAACAACAACAAAGAGTTATAGTCATCATAAATATTAACAAATTAAGAAGATATAGCACAGGTCGGTCAGTGTCAATCGAAGGTTTTTTATTTGGTCCACGGACCCTACAATGCTGTGGTTCGTTCTTGGATTCAATTTGGACATTGTTTAAAATAAAATATTGTTTTGAGACTTGAGATAATGTACGAAATAGATACACACTCATTCAAGATCTCAAGCCTTCTTCCGACATTTCGTTACACCATTGATCAATTCGTGAATGATGTACATTTTCTGAGGGTTTTTAATGTGATGAATGAGAATATCAGATCCTTTGATACTACAAAGTTTTTTCCCCATGAAGTGAAATTTTGAAACATTTCTTAGATTTATACCACATCGTTCTCTTAATATACCCGTGATATAGATGTCCTCTAAATTAATTAAGGAAGTGTCTAAGGATCTCCTGAAAATAATAATAATAGAAGGGAAAACTTGTAAGTTGAGACACTTGAGTCATTCCATACCTGTACAAGCAAAGTCCAGCCTCAATGTCAAAAAAGTACCCTGAGCCTGAAATTGCATTCGGAAAAAAGTCTTTGGAATAAACATATTTAGGTACGGTCCACTTATTATCAGATGTCTTATTAGAGTTAATAGGACGATGTACAGGAGAATTTGGGCCTAGGGACTTGCCAAATATGGTAAATGGATGCATATCGGCTATGAAGCTGAACTTGAAAAGTGACTTTGGATTTAGGTAGCAATCATCATCTATCTTTAGAATAAAGCGTATATCTATATTAGAATCGTTTAGAAACTTTAAATATTTGAGCATAAAAACACTCTTGAGTGACAGATGATCGTATGAGTCAATAAAGTCCTCTTGCAAAAGGTCATTCTTTGACAGGGCTTCATTCTGGATTTTTCTCTGAATTTCTTGATCGTGTACTTTACCTGAAACAAATTTAATGTATGAATATTAAGTAAACTCGTATTTATGCGTTAAGCACTCAAAACTAATACCAAAGTAAATGTTTTAAGATATGAGTCCTATTGTTACTTTAATTGTCGTAATTTTTTTGAATAATGTGCTACTTATATGTAGTAATAGTATGCTATGAAAAATGGATTGGATATGCGTGTGAATTCACTTCCGAATTAGCTTCGCAACAAAAATATGTTCTCGGGTATATTTGTATAATTTAATTATGCATGCACTTACATGGATATGTACACTTATTACTCGAATGTATTATGTATTTGACATACTTTGAAATCATTCACCTTACCGAGAATAAAAATCAAATGGATAGGCAAGGAGTCCATAGTGGAGCCCCATGTTTCTCGAATGGTTGCTCTCTGAATGAAATTTTTTGCAGCTGAGTGACAAATGATGAGTATTTTCGTCTTTGAGAAGACATTTCCTTTCTCATCTACTTTGGTCATGGTTTGAGATATATAAGGCTCATGAAGGATTGTTCGTTCATGGGGATGTATGTAGTAGGAGGTGTTGAGAACGTCATTTGGGAGCCATTTTAAATCCTTTTCTGACCTTTTGTAATTTAAATGATCATGGAAACGAAGTTCCTCGGGTCTTCTTAAGTCCAATTGATTCAAATTGAGGGGTGAGACTCTCACTAAAAACTGGGAGGAAAAGCTAACCATTAAAAAAAGGGACACTACAAAAAGCATAGTAACTCCAATGATACATTTTCTTATATCCGTCATGCTTTAAACCATACTTTATCATTCCATGTTTCAAACCCTAAAAATATATATAAACCAAACGGGGTTATTAGGTATAAATAAATATAATTACATATATTGTGTCATAATAATTTTCTCACTACTTACATTCGACATGGCTGCAGTTGGGGGTGAGGATTTATGTAACCCCAATATTATGCCTCCCCCCCCCCCCCTACAAGATTTACGACAGTTATGTAGCAAAGCTCTTGAATGTCTGTCCCTTCAGTAAAACAATTATTTGAATGTACATACATACATTGAAGTCGAATATATGTATTTATCGGTATAAAAATACAATCTGCGCCACCGACAAACATCCTTATTTTTCACTTCAAATGACTTCAAAATATCATACAGAATTTAATTTTTTGAAGGTATTTCATGGGAAAAAATATCTACATACATATTTTTAAACAATAGAATCCGTAATTACAAAAACTCATGAATGGATTGTGAAATAAGTTACGCTGTTCCGAAAGTTGAATTAATTATAATATAATTGTTCAAATCAAGTTTAAGTACAAAATAATATAAATTATAAAATATAAAATGAAATCCCATTCTATAATGAAGGTCTATAGTGATCTTTCAACCTTCCCTTCAAAAATATAAAGAAAAAGGCTTAAAATCAACAAGTACATAGGTATATACACGATAAGCTTTTTGGGATGAACAAAAATACACTGTATTTTCCCTTCAGCTGATTTTCATCATTTGACTCTTTTGATTTAAAGCAGCTGAGTCTACGTATTATGAACTCAAAAAGGGTTTTATTATTATTTATTATTTGGATGTATAAAAAATATATTAAATTGCACGCCCTTTTTTTGAATTTTTGAATATTATACAAGTAGTAACGATTGATTTGTATATTGATAGAATTCATAAATGCTTAGTATATCTAAATTATAACTCTATCCAATATTAAAAAGTTGGCAACAAGGAAATTACAGAAGGGTAGCTACCAGTTGTTTTTCCAAATTTTTCCTTTCCCTTTTGAGAGTTAGCCATTTACGTTATCCCCAACTGTTGCACAGCTCGTCATTTAATAATAGAGATATTCACAGCTCAACAAATGAAAGCAAAAATATTAATTAGGAGCAAAAAATAAGCAAATCGAGAGATGTTAGTTAAATTCACAAGGTCGTGAGGGCTTCTAATATATTTACCCCCTTCACAACCAACCCAGCAATTACTCCCTGAACTACAACCCTCAAGGACTGCTTACATTGGATGCATTTAATCTAATTTTTATTCAAGTAAAAAATATTGATGCTACGAGTCTAGGACATTTACCCCCTGGTTCAGCTGTCACAACCTAAACATTGTGTCTCTTTATATTCCTCTCCTTTTTACAATATGATAGGATTAAACAATTATTGTAATATATTATCTCGACTCCATAATCTTTTTTTAGGAGGAACAAAAGTACCCAGTTTTAGTCTCCACTTGGTAGAGTATCCTTATCCTGTATGCTTATTAACTTATAATTCATTGCTGTTCATAATTGTCATAATATCAAGAAAAGGAATAACGTCCTTCGTTTTTGGGAAGAGGTCAAGGATTCGCATTCGGGTTAAGAAATTATATACAGCACAAGCTTAGCCACACACTTACTTACATATATGTGTCAAGTCAACAAGAAAGAAAGTTTGTTTTAAAATATTGAAAAGGAGAAAATCCACTTTTAACTTTTTTTACTTCACAAATATAATGGCCAAATATTTCGGAGTCATTTTAAGACCTATCGAGCACGGTTTTTGCTAAAATGTCACTTTTAATCGATAAGCCAAGGATTTTTTTCTATCCAATAGAGTAATCGAATAAATGTTACAACTGCTTATGGAGCCGATATAACCCCTAAAGGGATGTCCATCTTTTTCATAGCCCCAGAAATTTATTTAGTGGCAGTTGGTTTTTTCTTATAATTAAGTTGCAATTAGTGAAGTTATTATTTAATTAATCGAAATATACTATTAATAGAAACCAAAGAGAATGTCTTCAAAAATATGAGTGCAGTTCTTACTCATTTTTGAAATATTTCAGATAAACTTGGTTTCTAGTTGACTTGATACATATATGTTATAATTCACAAGTATGTACAATGTATATAAATAAACTAATTTCACAATATCCATGATTGACAATGGGGAGTGAAAGTAATAGGGGTAATTGTCTTGTTACAGAGTTATAAAAATATCATTTGAAGAATGTATATTTAAGATAATTATGATAATTATATTTGAATGCTTAAAAGGATTTTTCTTTGAAAAGTTAAAGATGGAATGTTAGTTTGACTTCCTTTCCTCATTCTATTTTCCTTTTTATTTTTTTTTCTTCTTTTTTTGCAATTAGATATAAAATTATCTTTTGAGAGAAAAAATAAAAAATGCACATGCTTAGCTACATATAAAATGTATTATTATTAGTAGGAATGTAAATAATATCCAAAATGCCGCGTGCGAGATTTTGTGGAGTTGGCTCTTCGAACAGTACTTTTTGTTTTCCAAAACTGTAATCATTTTTCCTTTATTACTGAGGGGAGAACATCTACCTCATGGTAAAGATCTTGCATGAAGGAATACATGCATTAAGGTTAGTAAAGCAAATAAAATGTACACAAAAAGGGCTCAAGTCCTCGTATAATTATTATTAGTTAAAAATGTATAATTTCCTGACATTAATTTGAGTTAATTTTCTGCTTCTCATCTATGGTATATGTACATAATGTTATTATTTATTATTGATGTGTTCATTTGGAGAATAAAAGAGAATAGTAGCTTGTAGCTAGTAAAACGTCATGACAGCTCAAGCTGCTTCCCTCTCAACATTCATCAAATTGTCAGAGTTACCAGGTTGATTTTCTCTTTTTTTTATTTTACACAACCCATTTGCACATTATTTACATTCCTAATTATTATTAAAAACTTTTATATTTTAACTTTCCACAATGCTTCATGAAAAGAATTCCTACCTTGTCATTGTCGCCATAAAATTTCGTACAAAAAAAAAAGTTTCTAATTCGACCCCGTTCTTTATTTGCTAACCTTTCTTGCAACAGAAAAGTTTATTTACTTACCTCTCATTGTCAAAGGTTATTAACTTATTGTCTTTAAATATGTCATTTATGTTGTAGTTTGATTTATTTGTATTTATCCGCGTCTCATTACTTCAAATGAATAAATGATGATGACATCATTGGTAGTGCAGTTTATATGACTATAAGCCATAGGAATATTGTCTATTTTTACTGCCTCAGTTGTTTCGACACTTCAAACTTGATTTAATGCAACCCCAAAGGATTTAATTTATTATTATTATTTTGTATTTTTTTTTTAAACTAAGACTTTTTTCTGTACAAATATAACAAAAAGACAAAAACAAAATCTTAGTTTAATTATTTTAGTCTTGACAACGAGACCCAGACCAATCTCTATAACTCACTACATTATTTGTTAGTCATAGGCAAAAATGAAAGGATTCGTCTAATTTATTGCTATATTACATATGTCTTAATGCTAATATAGTTGATTATCATAGACAACTTCTGCTTGGACCGATAATATAATAATAATTATTAATGTGTTTTCTTTAAGTCTTCAGTGACGGGTTATAGTGCCTGGTAAAATTACAAGTATCTTTCCCAGCTTTTTATCTCATTTCCAATATAATTAAAAGAAATGGCGTATCTTGCTCAAAGCCACTATTGAAGATAGATAAATTAATTATTCAGATTATTTTTCTACCATCTACTTGACATCATTTTAATTGAAGAAGTAAGTCTTCAAAGTCATGAAACAGACAGTGATAACGAATTCTCTGCAATTTTTATGTAAAGGCTCACTTATAATGAGCTTCCTTCCAATTCAATAGAAACTGAATGTAGTTATTCCTTATCCAAAAGATATGAACTGTCTGAAAAATTGACGTTATATGCACGCAGAACAATCTTTTGAAGGCAAAAGTTATGGGAAGAGATTCAAAGATATCTAAATTTCTAAGCACTATTTTTCAATAATTATTGGGTTTAAGTTTATGTATATTTACATACATATGCTGTATCCTATAAACACACTGTACCTATACATATATACATTGTACGTTGTTACAAGTATTATTTCTTCAGCTTTATCTCTTGTATTGATTACCCTTACTAGTCCAATATTAAACCACACATATTTATTAATTATGTCAAAATTAATTGAAAAGTTGAAATATAATTTATACCTACATTTAAATTTAGCAAATATGACTGTTATGTCGTATAATTTTAAAATATTTATCGAATAAAACCCTCTAATTTTAGGACAATTAAACAATAAAATTAGTCAATAGTTGTTTTTTGGCACTTATGATTGTATTTTTAGCCTTTAAACATCTTTTCATTTGGGAAAATGTTATATTTGTTATAATGCTATATCTTTATAAGTTCTATCATCAATATTTCTTATAAAAATTTGAATTATTATTGCACTTCTTATATAAACATTATTTTTTAACTAAATTTGTAAATTTTACCCTAGGAAAAGATACAAAATCTTGTATAAAATTTTTAAAACTCAATATTTTTCTAAGACAATTCATTATGAAATAGCCAATATTAATATGCCTAGAATAATATTATTACAAACAGGACTCTAACTAAAAAATTCATTGGAAATAAACAGTACAAGTTAAATAAATTTTCTTAGAAATTTCACTCTCCGTATGCATTTCATTAATGAAAAAATTTCTTGTTGTGACATATAAGGGCTCAACTTAAGTAATAATTTCTAATAGCACTTTTTTTATGCCTGGATTCAGAGAGCTTAATCAATGAATAACGATCATTCTAACATTTTTCTATGCAAATTTTGAGGTTGTCATTCTATGATTATTACTAATGATAATAATCTTATATTATTTTTCCATTATAGATAAATACAAAAAAAAAGAGAAAAAAAGTTCATATACATATAAAATCCTTTGCTCTCATTTCGGATTCATTATACATTTAAATGATACATAATATATAATTTACAAGCCATGATATCATGAATAACTCTTATAAATATATGTATCTCCAGTATCAATCATCTGTATATGGGTCTGTAAAGACGACTCGGATTCACGGACAATAAAAGTACATTGTACGCAACTGGATTTTATTTAATTGTGAAATAGTCCATTTCACTACTTACATAATAAATAATTCATAAAAATTCTTCAATCTCTATTGCAACTCAGAAATCAAGGACAAGAATAAAAAAAGATCCTTTCAATATCGAATAACTATATAAAGCATTGTTTCATTCATAAATAACGATTTCTCATAATCATTTTAAAATATGTTGAAAATGTAACAGACATAACTCATATCCCCCCTCCCCTCAATAAAAAGTATTAGATTTTCTAATTTTTCTAATATTTGATACAATCTGGATAGCAAAATCATTTAACCAAGTTATTAAATAGGGTTTGTTGTTATAACTTGGTTTTTTTTTATTGTATTTTTTCATGAATAGTTTTTTCGTTATTCAAAAAACAACAACCCTTTTTATACAGGTAAAAAAACAACAACAACCCTCCCTTCACGGAATAAGTAAAAAGGATTTACATGATTTAAAAATTGTTTTTACATAGGGTAAATTCACATATAATTAATAATATTAAAACTTTCGAATCAATATATATGCATGTTAAATTCAAGCAAATGATTTATAAAAATTAATTCATCTTACCTGAGTTATTATTTATTACCCTATCCAATGACTCTTTACAAATGAGTTTACACAAATCATTCTACAATATAAATGAAATTCATAAGTATTTTTTTTTTTTTACATGGAAAATCTGCATTTTTTTATTTTTTAATTCCACCTGAGCGTTTACGAAGAAAAAGGTGAGGAGAAGGAGGGATTCGAGAATTTGTGTGACGCTCAACTTATTTGTTAATTGCTAAGAAACATTGAGTTCCTTCTTGACCTTTTCACGTGCGCAAATGTTTCTTTGAACTGTAGTTTAAACATTAAAAGAAATATGAACCTTTTATGATCAAACGGGCATGCTTTATAATTTTTCTTAGGCAGCTTTTGTAAGTTTGGTTGAACATACTATACCTACATAACATGGTACGTCTCTAAATAAAATATTTGCATACATGTGGTTACATTCAGCATACAAAATAAAAAAAATGATATTCAAGGGAAATCAATTTTTTTGTTTGGTTAAAAAATATTATTATTAAAATTGAAATTGTGTACAATTTGGGTCAAACTTGGACCCTTGAATTCTATGTTGTGCCAAGGGATGTTTATTAATTAGTTATAATTAGATGTAATATGATTACAATATATTGAATGTTTGAACATTGTTTATCTTAAAATTATACGTAGTACAAGAATTATTAATTTAAAAAAGAAAATTAAAACCTCTTTATTTATTTTAAAATTGCTATCTACTATTAACAAGTTATAATTTGTACAGAAAATATACAATACATACATACATTTAAATCCAATAATTAATTATCTGGTCTAATCATTTCATTTTTTAAGTCATCCTTCCCTCTCGGAAAGTAGTAATCCCTGATCTAGGGTAATGTGGTTGTAACTACAACTACTGATAAAAACAGACAGTATATAGAATAAAGGATTAGAACCATTGATAAACATCTTGTTAAAGAGCCGGATAAAAAACTTATTAGCATCATATTTGAATTTTCCGGACTCATTTAATTTGAAAGAAGAATATTGAGTTTTTCAAATTTAATTCTATATTTATCTCACATGAAATTTTGGATTATAAAAAGATCTGACTCCAAATTTATTTTATAGACATCTCATTGAAACGGAATAATCTTTCTAAATCAAACGTATCCTATAATTCTGATAAATGATTTAAAATTTTCAAGAATTGGTCCAAAAACCATAGATAGAGCCGAAATATAAATCTAATCTCGATTTGCAATCTCTCTGAGAGTTTAACAAATTGTTATTCAACTCTAAAAATTAAAATTAAATAAGACTACTAATGATTTTGAATTTTTCGGAAACTTTTTGAGAGTATGTATTCATCAGCTCTTTGCAATATAAATAACATTTAGATGTAACATGATATTGTAATTATATTTCTTACCTTTTCTTCGAACGGGGAATGAAATGAGGCTTCAAAAACAAAGCTATGAATCAAAGTGGCAAAATGACTACCATGCGATCAAAAAAAGAAATGTTTTATCTTTATAAAACATCTCTTTTTCTCTAAGTGTGCCTTGAATAACTCTATAGCTAAATACGCAACCACCGTGAATTTGCCGTAATTAATACTTTAATTAAAACAAGGTAAATTCTGCGAACAGAAGACAAATATGAATATATTTAATTACTTCTAAAGCCATATTTTTGCAGAAAAAAAATCAAGTATCATAAACAAAGAAATCTTTCCAGGCTAACAGACTCGTTTCACCACATTGTTTTATAACTGAGCTCACAATATAAAAAAAAGTTGGCCAATTATGTATGCTATTATTTCTAACTGTTAGACTATTTGCTATTTAATTCTAGAGATATTAACTGAGAAGTTTTTAATAGTAGATCATAAAAATTAATGATTACTTTTATCATCACGAATGTGGGTTTTTCTCTTCTTAGAAATGGTGGAGTCTATTTTAGAGAAAATGTTTGGGAAACAATGAGTGATAATTATGTTGAAATGCAGATTGCTCATTTTCATTAAAACTTAAAAGTCTCTCAAAACTTAAAAAAATAAATGCAGTTCTGAAATATGTATTTAATTTTCTAAAGGAAATTTCTAATTTTACGAAACCACGCATTATACGATATACAACACGCAATTGAAAAAATAAACTTTTCTCTTTCGGTTTTTAGTTTATTAATATAAAAAAATCCTCCCATATTGACGGTCCTTTAATATGAATATTACTATACATATTTAAATCCTGCAAAATTTTGTAACACACGGTGACGACGCCAGAACTAGAAGAAGGACGCAAGGTTCCAAATTACTACTCTACAAATCCAAACTTGGTTCCACTACGTAGTTCCAAAAGGGCATGTGCCATTTTGTCAAAATGGGACAAATAATGAAATCCCAGCGAGTATAAATTAAAAGAAATGTCAGTTGACAATTGAGAGTATTTTCACGTGACATCATCTTTCTGAAAGTCGGGCATTTTGCCTATCAAATTTCATAAGAATAAAAAGTCTATACCCTTTCAAGTTCAATATGGGAATATGGGAATCCTTGCTCAGACTCTTGGTATCCTTAAGACGACTGCCTATATATAGAGGGATTTCAGACAGTGAAAGAATTGGTGAATGAGGGGGCAAACGGTACTCTAATATCAATGAAATTCTTAAAAAATTTATTAAATGCGGATTGAACTTCTATATCTATATATTTTAAATGCTAAAAGAAATGGTTTAAGCACTTCGGAGCAAAGATCAGGAGCTTTGGAACAGTTAATTATGGAAGAACTAAATGAAATTACCTCAATGATTTGCAATAATTGTATTGCTAGCATTTATAATCGTTCTATAGATGTGATTAATTTTGTTGACATGAGATTCTAATATATTTATTATTATGTTATATTTAATGAATATTGTTCTTTATTAATTATTCCCATATTGAACTTGCTTATTCCCATATTGAACTTGCTTATTCCCATATTGAACTTGCTTATTCCCATATTGAACTTGCTTATTCCCATATTGAACTTGAAAAGGTATAGTTCTTTTTAAGTCAAGGTGAATTGCTGTCATATATAATGAGTATATGCCATGGTAGACTCAACAAGGACTTGTAAACTTTTTTCGTTTACCAATGCAGTTCGTAAAACAATCGTATTTTGTGTGATTAATAAATTAACTTTTAGTTATGTTTGAAAGCACCCATTCTTTTATCCGATTATTCTACTTTTCTAGACAGGTATTTTTAATTACAAAGGATACAAAATATACTTAATGATCAGAAGTCAAATAATCTTAATAATGAGATAATTGCCTAATAACTAAATCCGTTCAAGATACAAAAAAAAAAAAATTGTCAAAAGAAAATACTTTCATGAACATTTTTCATGCAATAAATCGGTTTTGTACTTTCTAAATGATGAATTTTATTTTTCTATACACACATACGTCAAATATTTTGCTAATCCTTTTTTTTAAACAATAAAGAAAATAAGCATCTTAAAATATATATAAAGTTTACTTAATTTTCGAGAATGTTGTTCATTTCATTTTGTTATCTTTAGTAAGTATTCTGGAAATTGTGAACTACATACATTCATATTAAAATAACACATTGAACTGTATGCGCATTTTTGTTGCATATATACTTTTTCTATTCAGTTTTATTATAAAATAGCAATTATTTAGTTTAGATTTAAGCTTTAACTTGATTTTGATTTGTATCAATTAATCAACAAATAAATGAAATATGAATACGTTCCTATTTCCCTCCAGATAATCCTCGATCTTTGACGGAGTTGACTATTTCTGAGCTATACATATTTTCCTACTTTCAAAATGATTAAAACGGAAATATTAACAAAAAAAAAGAAATGTTGGCATATATGTGAAAGAAACGTACATAGGTATATGAATGAATAGAAATAAATCAAAGCCCTCTGAGGAAATTCGTCTAAATGAAAAGTTATAAAAATAAAAGTTTTATAATATTTTAAGCATTGTGAAACATAAAATAGCTTCCCCCCCCCCCATAAAAGAGTGTAATGTAGGTATATTTATATTTATAGATTTCTACTTGCCTATCAATCTGTTTTCTACGAATGTACTTCAAAAAACTACTGGATGAATTGCACATAGAACACTGCACTGAAGGGCTACTTTTTTTTCACTCCCAAGTATCAAAGCGTATTTAAAATATCTCTAAATTAATTCTGAGTACCACTTTATATAACCTTACTCTGAGCATTTCTATAAAAACACTGAGTTTATTCAAAAAACTTGGCCGTATGGCATACGGCCCTTGTCTGAACTTATAGGAGTCTAACTTGACAAATGAGGTCTTTAGACTTTAATAACTAATAGCATTTATAGTCTTTGATTATTATTCTGTTTGAGACGTACTGCTACGAGCAATTTTTTTTTTTTTTTTTGGGAGGGGGAGATTTTGATAGGGATAAATGGTTTTATTTTTAAGTTGGCACACCTGTCAATTACACGTCCAAATATTCATTAGTGTTGAATATACGCGTCATCCTTTTGTGAACAGCTAAAATCGAATTTTTCGTTTTTGAATATATCTGAAAGATGATGACACAAATGCAATTTAGAGAAATGTTGTTCAACACAAAAAAATTTAAATGAATATTCCAGACTGTATTTTTTTTAAAAAAATTTGGGAATACGTTGTTCATTTTTGAGATACATAATCCATTACTCAAGAAACTGATTATCCGATTTTTAACTTTAATAGCATATCTAAACTCAGCTGTTATTGTTCTGTAATTAATTATTAATTTAATAAAATTGTTATAACTGTTTTGAAAATTCAAATAAATAACTAGGAATGTAAATCATATGCAATTCGGGCGTGTGATAAAAAAGTGGAGTTGGCTCTTCAAACAGGGCTTTTTGTTTTCCGAAGCTGTTATCATTTTTCCTTTATTTCTGAGGGGAGAACAACTACCTGATAGTGAAGATGTCGCATGAAGGAATACATGCATTAAGTTTAATAAAGCAAATAAAATGTAAACAAAAAGGGCTCAAGTCCTCGTATAGTTATTAGTTAAAAGTATATAATTTCCTGACATTAATTTGAGTTAATTTTCTGCCTCTCATCTATGGTATACATACATAATGTTATTATTTATTATTGATGTCTTCATTTATAAATATTATATAAAGGAGAATAGCAGCTTGTAGCTCAGTAAAACGTCATGACAGCTCAAGCTGTTTCCCTCCTCGACATTCATTAAATTGTCAGGGTTGCCAGGTTGATTTTCTCTTTCTTTTTTTATAACACGCCCGAATTGCATATGATTTACATTCCTATAAATAACAAACTGTAGGCACACGTGCATTGCATCGGGTGGGGTGGGGGACGGGGAGGGGGACTACTTTGAGGGGGAATGAAATGAATTTTGATAATAATTAAATAAAGATTTTTTCCCCCCCCGAAATGTGATGTTTTAATTTTTCGATTTAATATTCCATTTTGTATTGTTTTTTAAATACAAATTGAATCATCACTTGAGACGTTCAAATAATATATTTCTTTTTAATTGAATGATTATGTACATACATACACATATGTAGACGTATAAGGGATAAGATCTCCGAAAATGAAAGAACGTCCTTATCCTTGAACTTCTACCATTGATGGAGTATAGTCTATTTTAGTTGAAATAAGATAAGAGCTACTACATACATATTTATGTATATCGATAATAATATTTTGTACACTTCTTATTCAGGATCTTGGAATCAATCCTCGCCCCTAAAATTGTAAAATGTTTCCATCTTTTGATGCTTGTTACCTTCAAGTCCTTGAATATATGTACAATGTATCTCTTAATAATAGCTGCAAGATGGTGCATATTCATTATATTATGATATTAAGCAAATAAATGAGTAAGCAACACTCATGTCCTATTAAATGAATTGACGCAATTCCTTGATGTTTGAAAATAATTTGGTCATTATACACACATAAGTTATCTGGAGAGAATGGTGTACAATTTGGTCATTTGAAGCAATGGAGAGAAGTGAGTTGCATAAAGTTATTTGCTCTCTCAATTCCCTCTGAAGAAAGTCCATCGCAAGGAAACTTTGCCGAGTTTTTTGGTTTAAAAAAATAATATTACCAATTGTGATTCACAGATTGATTTTAGAGGAAATGAATGTTTTTAAGGAGTAAATATAGATTATTGTGTTTAAATAAGAGGGATCCAAGTGTGTCTCTAGGCTATTATTAGGAATGTAAATAATATGCAAATCGGGCTTGTAAGAAAAAAAGAAAGAGAAAATCATCAACCTGGTAACTCTGACAATTTGATGAATGTTGAGAGTGAAGCAGCTTGAGCTGTCATGACGTTGTACTGAGCACCAAGCTGCTATTTTCCATTATATATACAACAATAAATAATAACATAGATGAGAGGAAGAAAATTAACTGAAATCAATGTCAGGAATTTTTATATTTTTAACTAATAATAATTATACGAGGACTTGAGCCCTTTTTTGCTTACATTTTATTTGCTTTATTAAACTTAATGCATGCATTCCTTCATGCGACATCTTTACTATCAGGTAGATGTTCTCCCCTCAGTAATATTGGAAAAACGATAACAGCTTTGGGTACTGTTCAAAGAGCCAACTCCACTTTTATATTACAAGCCCGATTTGTATATTATTTACATTCCTAGCTATTATTAATGTTTCAGTGTTACTCACACATTTTCTTTTTTAAAATACTCACAACAATTTCTTAAAAGAAGATGAGAAAATCTCTGCACTAGTTTAAAAAACACGTTTAAAGAATACGTTTAAAAAATATTTTTTATCCATCACAATGCATTTTTTTTAAAAACCATTTTCATACTACATATTAGTTCTTCTCATGATACACTTTCACCTAGGGAAACAAGCACACTGAACTCTCCTATCATCCTTTTTCGATCATAATATAATATAATATAATTTGTTTGCATTAATTTAAAAAAATACAAAAGCACAAATTCAAAAGATTTTCCCTTTGTTATTTTTTAGTTTGAAAATATTCAAAAATGTCATTAATCAAAGAAAAAAAAGCATCCTTTTACACTTTTTCCATACATTTATTCATCAATTCATTTTCTGAAAAGTTTACGTTCAGGCAATAATTAGTTCATTATGCCTTCCCTTTTGTTTCATTATAGTTCTATTAGCAATTCATGCTAATATAGAAACACAATACTCTGTACTTAAAAGATCATACTAAGGGAAGCTAAATATATTTGGATTTGTGTGTGAAAATGGACTTTTATTATTAAGTTTGTGAAATTACTCAGTACCTCGTTGTTGTAAAATATAATCATAATCATGTCGTACAAATCTATGTTGCCATACCTCAAAAACCCTATAAAAAGTAACGAATAAAAACAAACAAACCAAAACTATCAAAATGAGTTTCCATCTCTGATGTATAATGAAGTTATTTGAGCAAAACAGAATGCAATTATACAGGGCAAATATTTTGATAAATAAAATGTTATGAATGTTCAGATGTTTTTATCAATAATAATATTTAATTGTTATTTTGTGTGCGTAGGATTTTAAAGAAAAAGTTTAAAGCTAAAGAAGGCTTTATATGTTTTTATGAAATCACATTGAACATCGAAAGTGATTCCATTGTCGAGATTTGATAATGTGCTATAAACTCCTGTTCCAAAATTTACGAAAACAAACATATGATGGAGCAAGCAACTTGTTGGGGAAATATTTTTTGAGTGACCCAACAGATTTTGAAGGAACAGCCATGAACACTCATTGAGTCTGTGAATAAACATTACATAATTTTGAATGACGCTATGGGAATTGGAGGACTATTATTAAATTCTCTCCCAAGCGAGAAAATCAACAAAAATATTGTGGTTTCAAGAAGTGAGGATCATGTTTTTGAACAAAAGGGATTTCTTGTGACTAAAATTATGTTTGATAATAATGTTCTCAAAATGGTTTAATCTAAAAAGGTATTTATGTACAGATATAATTACGTAGTCAATATATAAAGATCCAGGGTTCAGAATAGTTCACTTCTTTGATATACGTGTAAATACATACACATATACGAAGAATACCCATTCTTCGCACGTGAATTTGAGGTTGACAGTAAAAGTTCTATATGGTTTTATGTATTTTTGTAATTGAAAAAATACTTGAGTAATTTTTCAAAAGAAAGTAACAGTGATGACATATTAATTGATTAGTAGTTAAGTTAGTGGAGCTGTGTATTGTGAATTGTAATTGATGACTAAGACTTAAAGACAGGGAGTAGCGTGGTTTTATTTTTGTTAGCACTTTATTAAAGCTCAAGGATAATTTGTTGTTAAGGAAAGTTAAAGATCAAAAAATATAAAGCCGTTTTAATTAATTTCCTTAAATAAAGTTTTCAGCACATCAGTAGGCAGTAGTAGCTACTGCCTGGGTTTCCTCTTAAGATATGCTCAATAAAGTACATACTTCTCTTTTTGTTTTTATTATTTCTATGGCAATATAAAATGCAATTGCAGGCAATTATTTGTGGATGACCTTCTAACAAAACCTTTCCTGTATCACTATTTTTGTTTACTTTTTGTAGGAATTTCTACTCCTTTAAGCAAAAAGAAAAAAAACCGTATGGAAATTGAGAAAAGGTGCAGATGTATAAGAAATTGGGACGATTTTATGTTCGAATCAAAGTGACATATTCACAAGTTCGAACCAGAGACAATTTAAATTAAAACGTAAGCAATAAAAATTGAAGCTTTGAATTGTTTTTTTTTTTTTTTAAAGAGAGATACATAACAAATGAATGCTTAAATAAAAATATTTATTGTTGTATTAATTTTTTATCTTTGTCTGTTTAAACATGGACTTATTTATTAGCCGTGACACTCTTCATATCTTAGTTAAAATATAAAAATCCTCCTCTTGAAAAATTATATTTGTAAAATCCCTGGATTTGTCGTGTGAAGGAAACTTTGAATAAATATTTATGGAAGACCATTGATGAACAAAAAGCGTAACAAAAAAGGAGAATCGGGCTAAGTCTCTTTAATTTCTGGTATCTGAGGACTCCAAAAATATATAATACTTGTAGTTTTATTAGTGAAAGTTAGGAGTAGAGACGCGTGTGGAAGTTTGTTCGTCTACTGTTTTACTATGTATAATATACATTTAATATTAAGCTACATATATATATATATATATATATATATATATATATATATATATACATATATATATAAACCACCCACACATATATATATATATACTAGACTTGATATACATATATTGAAAAATTTCAAGATATAACTCACAAGGTCCAAAATTCTAGACAAGAAGAACCGATTCTCCATTCAATCGTCAAAAAAGTGCACATGAAGTTGTTCACTGAGAGGCCCATTAATCATATCGCTAATTCACCAAATATTGCAAATATGCTACTCACGAGAGATTCACTCTTCTTCAGACATGTTATTTCTCCACTTGATCTGATGATAGTTACTACGAAATAGGTATCTATACCTTTTATGAGGGCGCACAATGAGTATACATACCTATGTATGTATTTTCTTCACCCTGCTTGACGCTAGAGGACACACTCCTACTAATAAAGAACTTCAATAAAAGATGGTTGTTTTTCTACATTTCTTCATAGTTAAAACTGAGAAGTCATCTTTAAAAAAATAATATCCAACAAACCCAAGACGTCAATAATAAATCCATTACCCTTCATCTCTAATGTTTGATATGCCGTCATCACTATGCAACTGTTAAACAAGGGTGTCACATATTAATAACAACACAACTTTAAGTCCCTCAACTTTTCATTGTTATTAATATTTAAAAAGTGGAGGATACGTCATAGCTAGGAATGTAAATCATATGCAATTCGGGCGTGTGATAAAAAAGTGGAGTTGGCTCTTCAAACAAGTCTTTTTGTTTTCCGAAGCTGTTATCATTTTTCCTTTATTACTGAGGGGAGAACATCTACCTGATAGTAAAGATATCGCATGAAGGAATACATGCATTAAGTTTAATAAAGCAAATAAAATGTAAACAAAAAGGGATCAAGTCCTCGTATAATAATAATTATTATTTAAAAATATATAATTTCCTGACATTAATTTCAGTTAATTTTCTGCCTCTCATCTATGTTATTATTTATTGTTGTATATATAATGGAGAATAGCAGCTTGTAGCTCAGTAAAACGTCATGACAGCTCAAGCTACTTCCCCCCTCGACATTCATTGAATTGTCAGGGTTGCCAGGTTGATTTTCTCTTTCTTTTTTTATAACACGCCCGAATTGCATATGATTTACATTCCTAGTCATAGCCCCTTGTGCCTCACTGCTCTGGTGTCTATGCAATTGAATACTCTTCAAAGTTATATATGATGAGCATCATGTAACATGAGAGTTTGGATTCTTAAACTGACAAACAAAGACATTGACATTGATAACCAAGCATTAATTTATTTCCATTATGAATTAGTTTGTCTAGTTGCAAGTCCACGTCCTTTCCCCTTTGTTAAAATGATACTCTAAAATGACTCACTAAAGCAGTGCTTCTCAAATAGTGGGGGGCGCCCCCCTGGGGGGGGGGGCGCGTGTGACCCTGTTACAGACTAAAAAACAATGTTAATAAAGTTATTCTTTGTTGTAAGTTGAACTGTATCTCTTTCTTTTTTATTTTCTTTAATGTTAACAAGATTACAATGTTATGCAGAGGTGTATTCATAACAATTTTATAGACAAATGATATTATTTATAGTCGCCGTGAAGAGTGGGGGGGGGGGGCGCAAATTGTTTTCTTCTTGCTAGGGGGAGCATACCAGAAAATAATTGAGAAGCACTGCACTAAAGCAAGAAAAAACAGGCAAAGGGTGTACTTAAACACACCTTTTCCATGAAGTTATAACGAGTTTTTACAGTACATACATACATACATAATATATCTATCGCATATATTTGAGAACAACATTTATAAAGATTCCTTCTATAAGAATATTTAACTCATATTAAATACCATATATATATTAATATATTTTCAAATTTTTCAAAAAAATATACATAAAGATGATCTAATTTTAGGTAAAATATATGTTAAATTTCCTAGATATTAGTTAATCATGGTTGAATAATGCTTTATAGCCCTTAAAACTTAAAATTTTAAAGGAAACTAACAAATAAATAAATGGTTTTTTTTGCGCGTTATAAGCAGTACATTTTCTCCCTTCTAGTATTTTTATTTCCATTTTTAACGATGATATATTTATTTTTATGGATAGTTTATATTATACTTTTTGTAGATATTACTCTATTACACTTTATTGTATAACAAAATAATTTGAGTTTGTTTTTTGATTTCTTATAAAAAACCTACTTCTTTCACTACATATCTCAATTTTCCCTCGAGAGAAGTCACAAAATTTACCGTCAATTTTTTAATTTTCAATATTTAAAAAAAAAATATATATATATAACAACTAAATAGATGAGATGTATATTTATCATAATTATTTTATAATATATATATATACACACGGTGGTAAAAATTGGGATATAGGCTTTTCTACGAAAGGACATAAGAGTTATCACACGAAGACTAGAAAGACTTCCAAAGTTTAAATAATATACAATGATATCAAGTAGGAAAGAGCAGCATTAAATCATTAAGATAAAAATATGTACAATCCAAGTCATTTATATACATATATGTATTATTTAATAATATCAGATAAATACTTTATATTTTGGAAATAAAAATAAAAGAAAAATTTAAACTTTCATTCATGTACAACAGTTTGATAAATTTAAAGCTTTTTGTTTACACTCCAAATAAACATCAAAGTCATTACAAAAAGAATGGAAACACTTTTTTCAGTCTAATTAATATGCCTAAGATATCAAATAGAAAGAGCAGCTTTTTTTAAGTTCCTTTAATAAGTATAATGCAAGTCATTTATAAATATTATTTTAATAATATTATGCAAATACTTTATAGTTGGGAAATAAAAATTTAGATGTGTAAAAAAAAAAAAAAATTCCAACTTTAATTGATATAAAACAGGGTATTTAGTCTAATTTAGTAAATTCAAGTAATTTCTTTGTCCATAAGCATTTACTTCGTTTCATCAATGTCATTGTATTATTAGAGATAATGATTCATTAACATATTTATATATATATATGTACTTTATCTAAGTAACAATTAATTATTCTGGTAATTATAGGAAATTTGTACTTCAAAATTCAAACTCATAGATATAAAACAGGATATTGAGTCTAATTTCATTAGCAATTTTTGTAAATTCAAGTAGTTTTGCATGGATTTTTCAAAAAAAGTAAAAAGAAAGATGATCTAATTTTATGCAAAATATGTGTTAGATGTCCTAGGTACGTATTTGCTATCAATGATTAAATAATGCGTTATGACCTTTAAAACTTAAAATTTTTAAAGGAAATTGGCAGATTAAAAAAAAAAAGGAGGGGGGGGGGGTAGTTTTATGCGCACTATACGCGGTACATTTCCTTCCTTCATGTATTTTTATTACTCTTTGTAACGAAGAGATATTCATTTTTACAGATAGTTTATGAAACATTTTTTTAGATATTACTTTATTACATTTTAGTGTATAACGTATAATTTGAACTTGTTTTTTGATTTCTTATAAAAAACATACTTCTTTGACAACATTTATCAATTTTCCCTCGGGGGAGGTCACAAAATTTAATGATAATTTTTTTATTTTCAATATTTAAAAAAAAAAAATGAACAAACAAATAGCTGAGATGTTTATCTGTCACATTGTTCCAATAAGATAAACTATAAAGTCCCTATTGAATGTTGTAATTCATTCTTGAACTTTTTCTTTACGTTAAAAAAATACTCTATGGATCAAGTTAAAATCCTAATTTTCTCAAAAACTGTACATTAAAAAAAGTTGTTCAAATGGAAACGTAAAATCTAGAATATAGGGAGTATGAAAATGGATTCAAAAGTTTTGTGACCTCAAATGAAACCTAAATCTCGGTTTTTACCACCGTGTATATATATATATATATGTATGTATATAATAGATTGACTGAGGAACTCCGAATGACGAATACTCCACTGAAAGAGTCACCAACACCTTCTTCGCTGGTTGGGTGTCCAGGTTTGGTTCACCATATTCAGTCCATTCCAACGGAGTAGATCAATTTATTGAAACGTTCTAGAGACGTTTAGGACAACTTTTTGGAGCAAACAATTTATATACAACTTCGTAGCACCCAGATTCAAAGGGAATCTTTGAGCCTTTCCAATAAACTCTCAAGACACATATTGCCACCAGGATGAATAAAGAGGGTGAGTTATGGATAAAAGCCTTATTTTAATATCTCTGGATCTTTGATCATCGGTGACTTTCATCCGTCTTTTTAGAAACAAGGTAATTAAACCCAATCCAACATCTACCTACCACGGCTCCTTGATTGTTTTGTTAAGGCGGAGTCGGTTTTTTATGTTAGACCTGGGGCTTATCAGGGACTCGGTTTCAATAGATCGTTTGAAACTAGGTTATTCTTCCTAATTTTATAACTAGGGACTAAGGACTCTCTAGTTAGAATCTGCATCTAAGTGTCTTATTTTTATTATTATTCCTGGATATCAGTTATGCTTATTCTTTGACTCAACTGATTGTATTTGATGACATATTTCTCATTTATTTAGTCCTTGTATGTTATTTTTTAATCATGAATTCATATACATTCCTTTTCAGATATTATTAAGGTCATTTTACTCAAATTATAGGGTGAGAAGGTTGGAAGATAAGGTGATATACATATGTTTCTTATTTTATAGATTTAAAGAACTTAAAATAAAGTCATTTTTTGTTTTAACTTCCCATAACTAAGTGACTTCATATAAAATATACCAAAGGATAAACTAATAATTATAATAAGTTACAGTTCACAAGAATTTTTAATAGCAAAGTTCTCTAAATTTAACAATTGTGGAGAAAGGGCAATGTAAAGTATTTTCTAAATTTTGGGTAGGTGGGAGAAAGTTTCTATATTTCAAGTCCAAGTTGAGTCGTCTTTAGTCTTTTCTACAAGTCCAAATCCTTAAAAAAAAATGATTTGAGTCTTTAGATTTCTTTCAAGCTTACTACATATATGCTGTAATGAAGCATTTGTCCCAAATAGGAGAACTACAGTGCACTAATATGAATTAAAAGTCAATGCTTTTATTTTAAAAAAAAATTAATGCATCTAAACAATAACAGAGACAATATATAAAGACACCAAGAATACAAAAATGTACTTTACTACTAAAAAATCGCTTGTTCCTCTGCGGAATGGGACTTAGTTTTGTCTTCACTCAACAGAGACAGCTAAGACTATCTTAGAACTATCTCATGTTAATAACTTATGTCCCTATCTCTAAAACTTTTGGCAGGAGAGTGGATTGCAACATTTAGCCTACTGCAATAGTTACACCACTCCCCTCTATTCTTAGGACCATGTATTAATTATAGCAGATATCCTGAAGCTTAAATATTTGGAGAGTCATTCATTTTTCTCCTATAAAAGGTACTTTGAAGAGTACTTTATATTCAATGAAAAAATTGAAATATTTTTGAGAAAGTTAGCTAAAAAATGGTCTCAAGCATGGGTGCCAGAATGAAAATTTGCGTGATTATCATGTCTGTCGTATGACATTTGGGTCATCAGTCTCCCACTTCAAATAACCCAGGTGGTTACAACAGAGAAATATACGATAATTGAAAACAATCAATAACAAATGTATTTGAGGACACACCCAGTCCAAGACCGCTAATAGACGTACTCATACTACTAATTATGGTAGCTATATAAACTCCTTGAGGGAGAATAATAAAGTCAGATGTAAACCAACCTTACTCTCAGCACCGTCGTATCCGTATCCAACACTGTTATTAATAAGTGACATCATGTTTGTATAACTTCCCTCTCTAGCACTCACATACTTAAGAATTGATTCCAGCACCCTTGACCTCAAATAAGTTTCGAGTCCTTAGCCTTCCAGTTCAAATCAATTATCGAATCTTTGATTTTGAGCTCAAGTCTTCAAAATAACGACTCAAGTCGTCTCAAGTCCCCACCTCCTCTTAAAATCCTACTCACATACTCACCCATGTGGACTAGATATTATGTGTGTACATAAAATACGTATGAATATGATATGAAGTTCACAAAATTAAAACGATATCATGGGTTCCGTATGACACGTCAGAAGGACCGGGCACCATTTTTGAAAGTAACTTTTTGAGTGGTGGCCAATGAGGGAAAAGAATATTAAGTCATTTCAAATTTCTAATAATTTTTAAAAAAAAAAAACTGGGAGGAGGCAAGGCCTTCCTTGGCCTCCCCTGCTAACCTATATATGTGAATAGGCCAATCAACATTTGAAACGATTATGAATAGTATTTTGTGACCCTTGATCAACTGATTTTTCTCCACACGTTCATTTTTAATCATACAGGTATGTTTTATCATAAATGATATGCAGGGGAAAATGAATAATGATAAGATAGTATATTTCATATGATTGCTATGTAAATATACCTACACACTATGTACATAAGCTCGAGGATAGTTAATAAATTTAACAAGCACAATCTGTTAACATAATAATTACATACATACATACATAAGTACACAAACCACATGACAAAACGGTTTTAATTCAATGATTCATTTTCTCGTCTATTAATAAATATGTACTATTGATAAAACCTGGAGTGCATACAAAAAACGATTAAAAAAAAAGAAAAAAAAAGATTTTGCTCGACAACAGATATTGCTTATTAGTTATAATTTGATGAGTAATAGTCAATATTAAAAAAAAAAAAAAAAAAAGAAAAAAGGTTGAGTTCGTTATGTACGATTAATACTATCTTTTGCATCATTTCTTCCAACACTTTAAAATTGATTTATTTTATTTATTACAATCAGCCTTTTTTTTATTTTTTGAGGGGGGGGGGGGAGGAGGTAAGGATATTTTTTTTTGTTTTGTTTTGGCAGCAATACGCCAAAAAGTCAGTGTAATTGGTTTTGTGGATCCAGCAAAACTATTTGATGAGACTAACGTGGGTAGAAACATTCATTTCATTTTTTCATTTTCATGAATTTTATTAGGACTAAAAAGGGTCTTAAAAACTGCACTATACCTAGTAAAATCTAAACTGATTGAATTTGGCCAATAAAGGATTTCCAGTAGAGGAGTTGCTCTTATTTGTGAGGCATCGAATTGAATGTAAAAAAAAATCCTTCCTTTAGAGTTTTTAAAAAAATGTTCAAAATGAATATTTGTTGACTTATTTGAGTGTTCCTTTGAATACTTTTTTTTTTACTTCATGCAATAAATCTACCGTTGACGGAAATCACTGCCCTTGCATCCTTTCATAATGCTATTACAGCTGATTATTTAATAAATAAAATAAAGTTAAAGATATGTAAAATCATCAAATTTGTTACAAAAATTGCAAAATCCATTCAAAATGCCATATTGGGTAGTAATTCTCCTTTAAAGTCAATGTTTCACTAATGATGCCGGTCCTACAACTCAACTCACTAAGCCTTTCCCCGGCTTCACCTTTCCTTTTATCATAGGTATAAATATCTCTACAAATAATGATTAATTATCATACATAGTTTTGAATTTCCTTTGATGGAAAGTTATGGTAAATAACAATGTAGGGGAAACAATGGGGTTCCTGGGGCTAGAGCCCTCCAATTTCTTTTCCATTCTTTTTTTAAAAATCACGTAGAAAATGTTCAATTTTTAAATGAGGAATTTTTTTTTTTAGACGGCCCAAGTTTAAAATATGGATAACTACTTCAATGTAATATAAATTTTTGAAAATATAAGTAAGCAGAACTCCTTTCCGAAAAAGATTTCCTTTATTATATAATGGTATGGAATTTTTTTTTTTTATTACATCATATGTTTTTTTGAAAATGGTTTCTATGATTATATTTAGAAGATAATTTCCTACAAATTATTCGAGAGGAAGGATGATTTAAAAGAATAAAATAGAATAACAACGCCCTTGAAATGAGAGTGAAATTAGATTCAAATTGAAAGGAAATACTTTAAAATATTATTTTATTGACTGCGAAATGATTGACAAATGTAGTAGAGATGAGGCTCAAATTTAGGCTCTCTTAAAGGTCCGGGTAGCAGTGACTCCCTTGGTTGTCATGGTCTGTAATAAGAATATAATGAGCATAAAAGAATATTTAAGTAAGACGTAGCGAGTATTTACCATGATGAGTTCACTGTCTGTAAACTTTCTTGTGGCAACACTCTCGGGATCGGACACTTCCTTAGTAATTAATGAATCTCCTTCCTTGGTCGTAATGTACTAAGGTTGAGAAAAGACAATTTGTTAAATACAAGGCTGTATGTAATCATGTAACAACTAGAACGTACCTTTGCCACGCGTCCGGTTCCAGGGTCACACTCATACTCTTGGTTCAGAGTAAAGGAAATTTTAACATCTTTTAATGATGTTTTAGTTGTAACAGTAAAGTTGTCTCCAGAGCATTCGACAACAATATCCGGCTTTGTCTTGGTGACGGCCATGCGGTGAATGGTTCCAACACCTAGAACGAAATAGTATGAGAGTGATGAACTTAAGGAAGAAAGGCAGGCAGGGCGTCCTTACCAGCAGCTGATAGATATTTGTCAAAGTTGTCTTGAGAGACAAAGTTATATGTTCCTGCCATGGCGACCATGATGACTATATTCTTTTATTTCCTTAAAAAGGCTTGCAAAATTATATATATATATAAATGTATTCTGAGTCTCTTGATACACGAATGAAGTTCAAAATAGCATGACTGAGAGTTTATATACACAAACGAGACTTTTTTGGGCCCTCTTCTCCTTCATGAGATAAGAAGTGTAACATATATGTTGTTATATACATATTATCACCTCTTATTTTTTGTATAACAATATTTATTTTCTATTTTACAAATTACATATATAAAGATATATATATATATATATATATGTAAAATAAATAAAAAACTTATCAATGTTGTCTGAGCAATCAAACTTTTAGCAGTTTTTAAGTTATAATTCATTATTTTGATAAAAAGAAAGGCATCATATCCTACAACAAGGGTAAAGGAGTCATCCTCTCAAATATAAATTTATGTACACAAGTACTCAAACACCCATTGTATGCAATTTTATCAGTGTATGTACTTCTAATCTAACTAGGTACATATTATTAGTAGTATTTGCAATTTTGAGAGCAGACACAACGCCCCAGAATTTGGAAATCCCATAGGAGCCACACTATGTATGTACATATTTATCTACATATGTCTGGAGATATTGCGATAGTATTTTCCTCCCTTCTGCATACTATAGGTTTGTGTGGTTAAATCAAAGACATCTTCAACACATTTCTCATATAGCAATTGTAAGGGGATTTTTCTTTCAATTTATACTAAATGAATTAAAATTATGTCAATTTGTAAGGGTTTATGTAATTTTGAAACGTCATAGTTTAGTAAAAACAAACAAATAAAAGTATTCCTTGAAACTAAAATTTATTTTACCATCTAGCATAATGTGTATGTACAAATGTATGTATACGTAGATCTGTTATTTTTTATCTCTTGCATTGAACAAGAATATTTACAGATACATGTTTTTTCTATAAACAATCGTAAACTTTGTGTTACAATGTTTATATATATATGTATATATATATATATATATAATATCTGTATATTATAAAATAAATTTGAGTATTCAATCAAAAAACAAAAACAAACAAAAAAAACCGTCATTCTGTGAATTCGCATCATGACCATAAATAATGTATGTATATAACTAAAGAGTAACTTCACTTTCTTAAATTAAAATTCGTCAAACATTTGTATAATTATTTAATATGTTGTAGTTAGGACCTGATATGATATGTATATATTAATTATGATTTATATGTGTATAGTATAGTATATGTACAATCATAAATGTTGCATTTCCTTCATTAGTAGCTGATGCAATAGTTCTTACGAGTGTGAAGGAAACATTTTCTTCTTATTATTTTTATTATTTTTTTATCATATACACAATGAAATGTTAGACTGTTAGGCTATAAATAAAGTCATACCCCAATAATTCAGGGACATATTTCAGTCAATTATGAATCTCATATTTCAATTTATAAGATGGGTGTATTTACCTAGGAGTGTTAACTATGATCTATATAGAGCCTTCATTTGGCTCCTCAAATATTATCCTTTGAACAAAATACGTCATTTTCTTTTTCTTTTTTATGATGCCCTGGAACTTTTATTATTTCTATGTAGAATGTGTTAAGGATTCATGAGATTAATTTAGTCATTGAAATGAGGAACTATGATTAATTGTGGAAGGAGTCAAATATAATCTAGATTTATTTTTTTTGAGACAAATCATTTATACTTGTTTTTGTGTTGACATTGTACATATTCAATCTGTTTCTTTTTTTTTTTTTTTTTCATAATATGTAAAACTACTTCCATCAAGGTTAATTGATAACATTTCTACCCCAAATCACTTCACCTTGATGCTTTTTCTATGAGCTGAACAAAGCTTACCTATGTCTTAGCTAGGAGACTCATGTCTCAGGTTAGGTTAGATATATATTTTTACAAAAAATTAAGACTTTAGGTTGACTCTGCATATGTACATTGAGGTTTATTTTATTGTATTTTTTGTTTACTTCCGTCATTCTATAAAAGAAAAGAAAAATGTTGATAGTTGCCATGAATAATAATAATAATTAATCAATTGGTGGAACAGTTTGAAAGGAATTGAGGGAATTAACTTTTATTTTTCTCATGAATGTAACTTCCTGAATTTCTTCATTCTCAAAAATTCACTCAAGCCAACAAATATATAGAAATATATAATTAATCATACAAATTTAAATATAAAATGCTCAAAACCACACCAAGTATACAAAAATATTTAGTAGAATCGAGTCACAGACTTAACGTTTATTTATTTGTGTCATTTATACAGCACTACAAAGCAAACATATTTGTATAAATAAAATAGAAATACTTTTGTTTATTTGCTTTGTTTCTATCGCTTTTAAAAGACCTTGATAAGTATTTACTATAAAAAGAAAAACACTCATCACTAAAAAAACAAATCCTTAGTATGGAAAACATGAAAGCCCTTTGTATTTAACTCTCATCCCGTCAAGTATTCAGTTACATGTTGTTGTCAGTTAGTCAATATGTTTATCATTTGTTGTCAAGGTTTCTCAAGGAGCTTCTATCTTCTTGGAGTGCTGCATATGGATCCTGGGTAGGTACAAGGATAGAGTATCCTTGACTATGTTGGGAGTATTTACTTACTTTACTGATTAATTTTGTTTTTATACTTATTTAGGTATCTATATAGATACCTCAATTGATCATGAAGTAATCTTTGATGAGTGTTTTATTTAAATCGGATTTTCTTGAATTAAATCAGAAATCAGTGGACGCAATATACTCTCTGAAAACCTTTTTCTGATGTACATATAATAGGTCAGTGAGAGGTTTGTTTACCCTAAATATGTAATGAACCTGCTCTAATCTCTTGAAAAATATAAAGGACCAACAATTTTATTCACATCTTATATCTACATATACAAATAAACCCACAATCAAATTAACAGCATATGGTCACGTGAAAATGAGTGGCAGATGTGAGAACCCTGTATTTAAATAAGAAATTATACTAAAAGATTTGAAAATTGATCTAGATATATGAAGATAGATGTACCTGGTAATTACCTATGAGCAGGTACATATTAGAGTTTATCTTCAGTAGTCATTAATTACATACAATACGCAAGTATTTATTCATCATATGGAACCGTTAAAAGTAACAAAAGAACCTTTTCAATAATAAAATAAATTCATAAACGCATTTTCTTATGCAAGAAATTATGAAGACACAACCTAGAACAGAAGGTAGATTTTATTCAGTATCTTAAACATATGGTACTTTTACGAGTTTTCTAAATTGCAAAGTCAGTATAATATTTCAATATATATTATGTGAATAATACATTAATTAGTTATTGGTTACATTCTTTAAACACTGTAATGGATGAGGTATAAGAAGAAATATTATTTATATATATATATATATACCAATATAGAAAGAGGACATCATCATGATTCATGACTCCAAAATGTACTGTTTTTTATGAAAAAGCTTGATTAAGTTTTTGTGCACTCTTATTTCTTTATGACGTGGAATATGATATTAATCAATATTATTTTAAAAAGATGATTTATATCTATCTTGTTAATCTTGATTATTATAGTTTTCATGATGAGAAATCGCTGATAGAGAGTTATGAAGGGGTCTTTCTTTGTTTTGACTCTAATTCTCTTAATTAGAGGTCTAGAATTACGAATCTGCCGTGGACAATGTGGAGAGGATCTAGAAATGAATCTTGAGCGTTCTCTTCGTTTCTTTGGAGGAGTGAAAGAGAGAAAGGAGGAGGAGAAATTAAGAATCGTTAATGGATATGAACCCCCACCTCGAAGTTTCTTAGCCCTTATTAAGGTTAACAAGGAGGAGAGTACCTGTGGAGGAACAATCATCAATGATAGGTAGAAATTCTTATTTGAATAGTGACTTGCCACTTTTATTTCTATTATACATATGTGAACATACTCCCAGGTAGCATGTTAATTTCTTTCACAAATATTTAAAGGTTTGTTTTGACAGCTGGACACTGCGTTTGTTTGCAGGGAAGTGATGTTATACCTTGTGAAAATAAAAAATTGATGTATCCATTAAAGAGTATAAACATGTATATTGGAGTAAATAACAAGGATGTATCTCAATTGGATCAATTAAAAGGAGTCCAAATATTTCATGCTGTTAAAGTCATTATCCATAAAAACTGGGATGGAACTGGCTTTCCCCATCTTCCAGATTTGGCTCTTATTCAAACTGATCGAAAGATTAGATTTATTAAGAGAAAAGTTGGACCCATTTGCCTGCCTCCACGAAATGCCAGAGTAAATATCCAACCCTGGGTCATACTTATTTCGATTTTCTCTAAACTCAAGTTTGTATTAGGTTTACAATAAAAAGGTATATGCAGCTGGTTGGGGAGTAACTGGAGGGGCTTGCTTGACAGATAGCAATGGACCCTCTAAATATGTTCGGTGCAGAAAGCCTTTTTCCTATAACGGACAAGTCTTTGATGGCTGTTTGACATCGGACAGCCCTTCAGCCAATAATAAAATATGTCAAGAGTTCTTGAAAGCTATTGGTCGAGACAAGTATAATCTCAAAACCAAAGACCCCATTAAAATCATATATTCCGAGAGGAAGGAAACGGTTTGCTATAGACTTGAAAATAATGGTAATTATTCACTTAGTCAGTCAGTATAATCATCAGAGTGTACTCCATATTTAAAGGTCACGGTTGGTGCGGATCTTGTCGAAGAGATGCAAAAGAAGGAGAGGTTGGCTATTGCACTGCCTTTGATGACTATCAAATGGAGGATGAAACAATGACGGAGGTGAGCTCTACTCAAGATTGGGGCTTTTGTTCCAAACAATGCTCAGCAATTGAACTAGAGGCAACCAAACTAATGGAAATCAACTTGGTTGCCCTTCGTAAGAGAGAGTGTAGCATTTTTATGAAAAATTCGGAGACTCTTCAGTATGATAAAGCCAAAGAAATTTGCGCAGGACACAAAATTAGATTCCCTAAGCGAAGAGTATATCGTCGTTACAAGGTGAAAAATCCCTAGTAAGCAATCTTCTTTGAAGCATTTATATTTGTATGTATGAACTTATTTTCACGTCATGTAATGGTAATTATAATAATAAGTAGGAGATTAGCTTCTCTCATAACTTTTTCTGGATACTTAATGCATAACACCATTCATTCACTCACTTGCAGATCAAGGGAACAAAGGATAATTTTTTCTTTAAAGAAAGAAAATCCGAAATCAATCGATTAAACATCACAGGCAGTGCATCCAAATTAAATTTTTTTCTTGGGCATGCTGACTCCTGTCAAGGAGATTCTGGTGGACCTCTTTATAGGTTTAGAAGGAGAAGAGGAAAGAAAAGAGCCATCATTATTGGGGTTGTGAGTAGGGGAGAGCAATGTGCTGGGTTAAATCAACCAGGCATTTATACCAATGTTGCCAAATTCACGAAATGGATCTGGAAAAATTCAAGGAGAGGCAAATGCAATTAAATATAAATCTACTAAACGCATTGATTCAGAGATTATTGATTATTTCATTAATTAATTAATTATTTATATACTCGTGTATAGGAATATATATTTTACATTATGCAAGATTTAAGAATATTTTTTGTGGTATTTTGATGGGAAAAAACATTCATTTTCATATTATGAAATAAACTTAAATACAACTTTGCAAATTACTTTCTAAAATTGGAATCTTTGTATTTCAATAATCAAGCTATCAAGGACTTGAGATTTCAAAGTAAGAAACAAAAGACCCATGCTTAAATTACGGGAGCACAGGCCAAGAAAACCAAATGTCGTTATGCTTATTAAGAAATTGAGTTGATTGTGTGATCGGAGGAGAAGACATTGATACAATAGAGTGAATAGGGAGCTAGAAAATGAGATTAAGCTGTATTTGTATCGACTTAGCAACTGGACAACTGCCTTCTCTCATTTACATATTTCATGGCTAAGTTTCCTTCTTCATGTATATGGGAGTAAGCAAGTTCAAATTCAGTTTATTTATTCCCATATTAAACTTGAAAAGGTATAGAGAGTTTTCACCTACCTCAGAGATCGCATAATAAATAGAAGGGACCTCATGTTGAGGACATGGAGTTCCTATATTTATTAATTATAAAGGATCTATTTCCAAAAAAAAAAAAAAAAACCCTATGGAAACTTCATCAAATGGCTTTAAAAAAAAAAATTTAACACCTGAATACAACTTGATGGCAAAGAGAAACAAATTATGTATTTAAATCAAATCAAATTAATAGCTACAGAAAACCCCAACGAAATGGATAAATTTTGACAGTTAATTTTGTTCTGGATAAATTAAAAATCAGCAAAGTAGGATAATTTGAGAAAAAATATATGATGACCTTTGCAAAAGTAATAACTAATTTATTAGCTCTAACACTATGTAAATTTGAATGATTAATTATCCACATATTTAATAGATATTAGCGTCTGAGATATGTATTATAAAGATAGAAGGTAAAGATTTATGTCTTTTTATATTTCTCAGTCTCATTGTGACATCCAAATTTTCACAATGAGTTTTTTTGTTCACCCACAACCTATACCTCAAAAGGGAAAGGAAAAATTTGGAAAAACAACTGGTAGCTACCCATCTGAATTTTCCTTGTTGCCAATGTTTTTATATTGGGCAGAGTTGTTATATGTATAGATATACCATACATTAATAAATTCTACCTATAACCAAATCAATCGTTAATTCTTGTATGATATTCACAAATTCAAAAAAAGGGCGCGCAATCCTTGATTTAATAAACCATTTAAATATTAAAATCATACACAACAATAATATCCTTTTAAAGTTCATAACACGTAGAGTCAGCTGCTATAAATCAAAAGAGTCAAGTAATGAAAATCAGCTGAACAGAGAATGCAGTGTGTTTTTGTGTATCCCAAAAAGCTCGTTGTGTTTAAAGAAAGAAACATAGGTTTATATTGTTATAAAATATGGTTGTTTTTCCCTCCTCTTCAAGATGGCCGACTTCTACATTAATGACGTCATGTAAAGCATATTATCCCGTGTAATATCTTCTTATATAAATTGTTTTGTCTCTGCGTTTTATCAAATTATTTTAATAAATATTCATTTATTTATTGATCCCAATTTAATATGCAGAAGAAATTGACAGGTGCTGTGTATTTTGAGCCCTTTTTTTTAATGTATGTGTAAATGAAGGAATTGAGAGACAAAGTTATTCATTTGCTGTTCATTTTATATTAATAAATACAAGTAAAATATATTTAAATATTGTTTGTATAGCCGTGTAAAAAGTTTATTTCATTTCAAATATATAGATGTTATGTACTTTATAAAACATTGAATAACGAGTCCTTACAAATAAAAACCTACATCACTCACAAGACACATAATAATTTATAAAATTTTTGGCAAATAAATACATACATACATACATGAATTTATAAACAGATACATATAATATAATATAATGAATCAATTAATTACATATACATACAAGAGTATAAAACTATAATTGGCCCATAATACACCTCTTTTTTTTTACTAGAATTTAGGTAACATATAAAATGAGAGTTGTACTCTAACATGTATGTAGGAACATTGTTGAGGGTGAATTTGTGTTTAATTTCATGCAACAGCAATAATACTAATTTAATTATAATTGTAATAATTATTATTATTAATATAAATACAAAAGTAATGAAATACCAAAATAACATTTGAAAAAAAAAAAAAAAGGGGGGGGGGGCTATTTAATACATAGACACATTAATTAATTAATTACATGATATAATAAATAGTATAGTATATATGTACAGACATACAAAAGTGAAAATGACTTTTTGTCTTATCTTATCCGTTTATGTCTTAGACAAAAGCAACTCGGCCCCCTGACTCATTATGTTGAGAAATAACATTAACGGCGTTGAGAGCCTGAAGGGCTAAACGATTCAAACTACTTCCACGATTGTTGAACTCTTCATATCGACTTCTAGCTTTGTCCAAATATTGCTTGTAAACATTGGCCTCTTCCTGCTCCCTTTGTTCCTGAAACATGGACTATACATATAAATTATTTCAAAGAGAATGGTTATCATTAGTTTAATATTGGGGCCTCTCATTTCATTTATTTATACTTAATTTAATTTAATTTTTTTAAATTTTTATCAAAACCTTGTGCATTATGTATTGACCTCAAAGGTACACTGTTTTTAATAAGTGTCATGTATTTCTTAAATAGAATATGCCAGTGTGTAGACATAATTGACATGCTTGCCAATCGGCATCTTTAAAGTTACTCAAAATTATTGACTTATATATACATATATATTATATTAAGAGATACTAGAATGAGTCAAATAAATCTTAAACTGCGACGAGTATTAATTTCCATGACTCTAAATCAATGTTGCAAATCCATGTAAATGAATTTGTACTCATATCAAATATGACTTTTACATAAATTTTCAAAAGGACGTTACAACTGTTGAAATTGAGAGAATGAATTCAAAGATTGTACATTTTATTATATAATTTTAATGATAAATCATGACAAATGTATTTTTAAGCAGCTAAGTAAAGTCGTAAATGCATTAGACTTAATCCCGTTTTTAATTAAGTAAATGCATATGAAATCCAAATGAAAGTAAAATCATTCTTTGTAAAATGTAACCTATGATACAATCTAATCTACATAAGGAAAAACCCATCAAAGGATATTTTTTTAAATCATCTTTATTAGAAGGATTATGCTCAGGGATTAAAAATGCAATAGCTGTGCAAGAGAACAATAGAAGAAAAAAAAATCAACAGTTTCAACCTTGAGTGATTTTTGCCTTGAAAAATTGAAATTAAATCAATAATGCTGCTAAGATCTAAAGCAATCGTTAAAAATTTGGTTCTTCTTTTATTCTGTCAAAAATTATGTGAATTACTCATCTGCAAATATAGAGTTATACAACTCCCCCCTTATTAGTGAATAATATATATTTACTTCTGTGGATTGTGATATAATATATGAAAGTCGTTTTGATTAAAATTCGTATAATCAGCTTACTGTTTATTTTGTGAACTGTGTAAATATTACATATCTTAAACAAAAAATTTAACTTAACAGAATCAAACTGAGGATCTTTCATTCTCAACTGAACAAAGGGGACCAAGGCTTTTTACTATTGATAACTTGCATAACTCTAGATATTTAATTCTAGTTCAGAGTTCTGATGAAAATGTAATGAGATATGAAGAGTGTATTAAGTTTTTTTTTTTTTTACTTTTGAGAAAGAATTAGGATCCATGGTTCCATTAGAGTACACGAGTGATACATAAGAATAAAGTCCTGATAATTCATCTACATAAGAGGAGGAAAAACAATTTGAAGACCAACAAGCTATATGGAATGCTCATAGGATTCAAAACACTGTTTTGACCTCCAAATTGAAACTTTTAAATATCAGAGCTACGTCTGAAATTTTAATTTAAGTGGTTGAAACAGCAAAAATGTCGAGAAATTAAATGTTCAAAGGCTAGAAAGGGGGTCATAATGGAAATTGTCAATACAATTGGTGAAGAAATGAACAATAAATATTGCATAAAAATGATTGTTGTAAAGGTACAACGCTGGCAGAAGAACACATAGCTATAAGTTTAAATTGGGATATCTTTTCGTCGAGTATTGATGCAACTGGTGAATGCCAAGCTGACAAAATAATAAAGGTTTAGTAAGCATGCAATTTTAAAGAAATACTTATGGTTGGTCTCCTCTTTGAATCAACTCCCTAATAAACCGGGTGAAGAAAGTGGAGTAAGCATGAGATAGACTAAACATTTAGAGAGACCCATACAAGTAGTGTTGATGTTTGGAGCCAGAAATAGACTAAATGATTTCGTCAACAAAGTTTTTTTTTAATTGCAATGACGAGACAAAACATTGCTTTTTAAATGTTTCGTCTGACTAAATCAAAACTTTTATCTTCTTGACGAAATAAGAACGAAACAAACGAAATTATTATTAATGAAAAAAAATAAAATTGTTTTTTATAAATAAAAAAAAAGTCATTAAATTTCTTCTCTTATTGACGAAATACTAATGAACGAGACGAAATTGAAAGATTGTTCCCGACATAAACACTGCGTACTAGAACGTGCCTACAGACATCATATGTATGGATGTCTTATAAAGAAGTTATAACAAATTTACAGAACTGTTAGACCTGAAAATATGCTGTTTAAAAAAATTGATAATGTCTTTATGAATATAAATAACGATCATTCGAAAATGAAAAAGTTTACATATGAACTTTTTAAATGAAGGAGCTCAAGGATCATAAACTATTTGTTTAAGGGCTCTTGATGAGGGTACTTTACAAATAGGTAATTACTATGAAATAATGACAAATATTGTTAATTAAATAATGATATTTTTTTTAGTTCTAAATATGCTTCTCTATGTACATGATTCAGAATAGTAAAAGAAATGAAGAAACTTTATGTATCTGAATAAAAGGACATAATTAAAAGATAAGATAATCTATATTTGTCAAAAATATGAAAAATAAAGTCAATTGCATCAGGCATATATATACACATATGTAAGAGTCACTATGTACAAACATTATTTGTACTACAAATTGACAAGTAATCAATTCAAATATTGATCAAGGGTTGTTGTTCCTATTTGTTTAAAAATAGTTGAATCTTATTATTATTTTTTTTTTTGAAAGAAAATAAAGTGATCTTTTTGTAAAATTAGTAATAATAATAATTAACTCTAAAAATAACACGTGGCTGATTGCTAAATTCCTGATACTTCCCCACAAAATAAATGACTGATGTATGTAATGAAAAAAATAAATAATTTAAATCCAGGTCAGATTTTAGGACTGAAAACATTCCAATAAAAAAAGTGGAATGCTGGAAATCATTGCAGATAGGAATCTATTTCGATTTCAGAATCCAGTTTCGATTCCAGGCCTAACTAAAATACTTTATAGTCAACTCTTCAGTCAGGAGGTAAAATTGTTAAAACATTAATATGTTATGTGTATTAGTGTTTTTCAAACTTTTGGATTTGAGTTGTACTTAAGTTAGTATTTAAGGATTCTCCCTCTCTTCCTCATTTTAATAAAGGAAGTTCTCATTTTTTATATTTAGAACACTACCTGTTGAAAATATTTTTTCAAAAATAGATATTTGAAAAAAGTCATGAAATCGATTCCTCAGACATTGAAATTGATTCTAATGTCTTGTGTGTTAACAATTTACTCAAAATCTAGAATTGATTCACGATTCTTTGGAGTCCTACCCCATGAATATGAGTTTTTTGATCTTCGGCCGATGATAAATTATTGTCAGTGATGGATAAAAAGGGTCCAGCAGACACGCACGCCCGAGATGATGTCATAAATAAACATGGTACCCTTGAAGTAAGGCAGAATTTCAGCCGATCACATTTGAAGGGGCGGAATGTAACTTATTATTTTGATGTTTTAGAAAGAAAGAAAAAGAAGGTTGAAAAGACAAATGTTGCCAATAACCGTCCTTTTTTTGCATGTCAGCTGGACCCTTTTTATCCATCACTGATTATTGTCAAACAGTCACTGATTAATCAGCTGATTATATTGATTGACAGACATATCAGTTAGACCAGGTGTGGTTCTACATATAACTTTTTTTAAAAAGTTTTTGTTTGATAAAATTTCTAATATTTATGCAATTTTTTTTGCATATTTGGGGGGTCCTTTAAAAAATTATAGGAAAGCAGACTTAAGTCAATCTCCTACAATTCAGCTCTGAGTCAGACCTTATTAATATGTAAATAACAGAATTTATGCATATATATATATATATATATATTGTTACCCAATCAACTTTTCTTTTAACAAAATTAATTCAATATTCCTACAAAATAAGGTTCTCTATGTTGTAGAATCATATATTTTTTTTTAAATAGAAAAAAATGTTAGATATTCATGCTTCAAATAAGCTCCTTTTTAAGTGAAACACATTATGTATACATAATTTTATAGAGATATAATCCTAAGACATTATTAAAACCCTCCTCCATACCAAATTTCTACAACTCCTCATGAATTTTCCCTTATAATTTCAAAACCATTCAAGAAGTCTATAAATCAAATAATGGGAACAAATTTTTATTTTTTGATTTATAGACTTCTTCAATGGTTTCGAAATTATTATTATTAAAGTAATCTAAACAAAAAAAAAATTATTCTCGTGATCAAACGATGTCAAAACGATCAAGAAAAAAAATTGTCCATGGTTATCAAGACTGTAAGGGGCTGAGACTGAAACGAGAGGATCTCAAGACTGATCACATCCTTATCTTCCACACACAACATAATATAAAGAATACTAAAACACAATCTACATAATATGTAGATAGATATATACATCATATTTTTTATGCTTATTCAGCTTCAGCCACCAGCCATTAAGTATATGTACGAATAATTTCCTAATATTTGACGAGTCATTGAATCAAATCGCTTATAATATCTTATACCATTTAAATATACAAATGACCATTTAGTTGACATCATATCAAATATAATCAAATTTCTTAGGAGTAGATAAATATATGTAGCTCATATCAGGAAAGAACGTCTAATCCAAAATACTCATTATTTGGGTTGACTATACCTTAATAAAAATTATAAAAGTGTCTCATTGAACCAGGTAGTTAGTTCTCACATTCTGATCGGCTATCTCTAGGTAGGTAGTCTAAAGCTGTATTTATGCACTGGTGAGTCGGGGAGAGATGAGTTTGATCATGACTGAGAAAATGTGGGTCTCAGTGTAAAAAGACCAGTTGAGAACTACAGGTTTTCGGCACTTTTCATGTTATTTAATTCATGTGTGGTTTGTAATTGTTGGATACGGATACGACAGTAAATGAGAGTAGGGTTGGTTTACATCTGACTTTATTATTCTCCCTCTTGGACTTTATATAGTTACAATATCTTAGCCGTAATTGGTTATAAATGGTTACGAGACCCTGTACTTGAGCGTGTCCTTGAATACAGTCGTTTGTCACATTATCAGTTATCATTCGTTAATGCCACATTGTGGTGATCTTAAATATAAATGGATCTCTAGAGGGGGAGATTGGTAAGAAGCAGGAAAGAGCAAAAAAGCAGCTTCTTTCCTGCTCCTATCCATAAATTGACCTTAAAGTTAGAGTCTTTTTGAAAGAGGGACTAAAGTAAGGACACTTACTCCCCATCCAAACTACAATTTTTTCTCCTAAGAAGTCCAAACAAGGGATTATTATTGATTGGCGAACAATCCTTAAAAAAAATTCCTGTTCTGCAGGAGCTGTCAAAATATTTTTGTAAAGCTATTAATTAATTAATTTATTTCCTCTTCACTTTTTATAATCAAGTATTTTAAATTCTATACATTTTTCCAATAACTAGGACTTGAGTTATGTAAGTACATTAATTAATTATTATTATCGTCGTATTTTTAGAATTCTTGCAACTTCTTGTATATATAAAAAGTTTTCATTTTAAGAACATGAATAAAAGTGTGGGATGAAGAATTATCTTTTAAGAAAGTGCTGACACAAATGTTTGAAGCATAATTATATAAGGAAGTGTCATCCTTTAAAAAGTATATTTTATAATTTCTATACATAGGTATAATATTTTTATAACAAAAAAATCAATCGATTTGATGATAAAATAAATTATATACATACAATTATTTTTCACTTTTTCGTTGGAGTACAAAATCATGGCCCTCACTTGACATCGGATTTTCCGATCACTAACAATACTTTAATAGAAAGTACAAAATACAAGTACAAAAAAAATTTTTTTTTGTTGATCAATAGCCGGATTTTGTTTTTTTCAAACTATCATTAATGTAACCAATCACATCTCAATAGTACATATCAATTTAACTGATTATACTTATGTTATAATTTAAGTCATGAATAAAATTCAAGTTTTTGAATTAATTGTATTTTATATCATTTCAAAAATGGATACTAATAACACTGGTCAACAGTCGAAAATCCTAAGAGGTATAATAAAAGTTATTCAGTTTTGCATGTTGATTTCAAATCTGTAATTTTTTTTTATTTTGAGAGTCCGGCGGTTTTCGAAAAATCGGGCCCCACTTTTTTAGCTTTTTTGGCCAATTTTACAACTTCAATTTAAGCCTAGAAGGTTACTCATTTTGTGCATTAACACATAATAGTTCATTGGTGTTTTTAATGTAGTTTCATTTCCAGTCTTTGTTTTTACCTAAGAGGGATCCTTAGGGCGTAGGAGACGAGAGTAGGCCCAAAAGTCGGTCAAAACGTTTGTACTTAAATAAGTCATTAAATATTACATGAAACGGATTAACAAGGAATGCATTGATTAGCTGAGATCTACAGCTTTTAAATAAGATGTACAACACTCGATAAGACTCCTTAACTGGAAAGAAATCGTTCATCTAAATGTGTAAATTTTCATCGAATTTCGTTCAAAAATTCAATAGAAATCTAAGACTCACGGTAGTAGCACGCAAAATGATTCCAAAATCAGCTGAAATCCCTCTACGCGCTACAACTTTAGTCTATTGCACTTGTTTTTTAGTAGCTCTACCGCCTATATCCCAAAGAGTCGCTGTAGGTCATAACAAAGACCGGAATTGAAACAGTTAATTTCTTCTAAAGTATTGCTTAATACCCAGGATAAAAACAATCGTTATTATAATTACTCAATCTCTCTCTATCAATAAAATCATATTGTTTGCCAATCATCAATATCACTCATAAGCAACAATAGTTGCAAATAGGTATTGATGTCATTCAGTACATGAGTCAGGAAGAATACCAGACATTTGAAAAAACAAAAAATTCGATTCACAATAGGATGAGTATCTCAGAAACGAATTAATATTTTGACATATAATTTGGTAAGAGGTAATCACTACTCTGTTAATTGTTGCAACAACCATTATAGTTAAACCCGTAAAAATTATTTATTAGTGATATTCTAATATAAAATAATTACCTCAAGACTTAAATATGTATTAGGACATCAATATATTCAAATGAGGAAATATTAATTTGATTTAGAAATGTTGAGTAATTAAATAGTTTAAATTTCTAGGTGCCTGATGATTTTACTTTAAAATCCTTGCAGCAAATAATTATAGCAATAATTATATGTAATTCCTAGTGTGTGTATTTTTTTTTTTTTAATTTGAACTCTGATCAAGAAAATAATTTTTGAACTTATAAATAATGTTCCATAAATTTACATAAAGTCCCATTCTCCTCTAATGTAATAATTTTGGGATACCTAGAGATTCATAGAACCCTCCATATCAGACGTCATTGGCAAATAAACAATTAGGTTTTGTAAACAATTTTTATTAAATACATCTATTTGACAAATTACCGTTAGCGATCTAAAAACTTTATAACTGTTTATAATTCAATATATATTTGAATATATACAAATAAATTTTTGTTATTTAATAAGTATTTATTAGTTACACAGCTTTAATACGTATATTAGGTCACATTAATACATTGTGTTTTTTAAGGAGGAAAGTTATCCATTTATCTATATAAATATACTCACTTTAGCAGAGATTTGCATATTATTTTATTTACTTATGAATATTTTATGTCGAAATATTAGTAATCTTGCCACATTAATTTATTCAAAAAAAAAACTTTAAAAAAAATTTTTAATCCATTTATTCACTCTCAACATATTTAACGTTCTTTTAAATAGATAGGTAGAAGCCATGCAGCAAACCCATTATTTAGAATTTGTTAGAAAAAACATATTTTTCTTTCATTTGAGGGGCTTATATTGATTTTTCATGTCTTGACTAATATTCACTACATTGTAGTTACAAAAAATAAAATGAAGTTATTTTAAGGAAATCGATTATGAAAACTAGTTTTCATGAGAATTAAGCTGCAAATGAAAGTCATTCTTTAATAAACTTCCCCTCGTAGTCAACTACTCAGAACAAAAAATATTAATCTCCAATATTCTTTTTACCTTTAAGGACAAAGTACACGATGGTTTTTTGTTTTGTTTTTTGAATAAATTCAATTCTATGAAACAATAACTTTTGCCCCATAGTTGTAAAATTTGAATGGTACATAGGTGTACAAGACGTTTAAAAAGTGAGACTTTTGACCCAAAACAGTCCTTTTGTCCTCACTGTCGTGTGAGGACTTAAAATGTTGCTGTTAGCGTTTTCTTTAATGAGCTCCAGCAAAGAAAAAAGTTTACTCAAGACATCTTAAGCAGTATTTCTCAACTGGTGGATTGAAGAGAGCTTATCAAATGTGGTTATATCAGAGGAGTGGGGCTAAAGAGGCTTGTATTTCTTCATATGAAAGTAGCACAATTTATTTCAGGCCCCGGAAGAGTCTTTGATTTTCATCCCCGTGGCAATAATGAAGCATTACCCAACTTCTATTAGAGGGAAATAATGAATTTTTTAAAGTGACATTTACTATTTAAAATCACTCTAAATAAACTTTGTAAACATCGAGGGACGAACGTAAGTCGGTTGATCCCTAAATCAAACATTTTATTTTTGTTTGGCTTGAAGGGCAATAAAAAAGGGTGTAGACAAAGTGAGCATAGGAAAAGTTGGGCCTTAATGCAAGACCCGTTGTAGGCCCCTGTTTAAATGTACATACATATTATGTACATACATATATGCACCTAAAACTTGAGTTGACTCTTACAACAAACGAATGAACTCATTTTGCACCACTAACTCTTATCGATCCATTGATGCATTATAACAAAACTTAATAATAATAAAAGATAATGAGATATTTCAAATTGCAAAATGTATCTGTGAAAATGTAACGTAGATGAACCGTGAAAGTAATTTATACTTCTACAGAAAAAAAAAAAAAAAAAAAACTAACAACACAAAATTCAAAAAAGTTTTTTATCTAAAGCAAAACTATGAAACGAGTAAATAAAAAGAATAAGGTCTTAGGAGGATTTATCATAATAGTAATGAAGGCCTTAGAGAGATTTATTAAATTATGTATATCATTAATTCATATGATATCTATATTTAATTAGACATAGCTTTGCAAAAAGCCAAATTACTAAATTATTACTTTTAATTAAATAATATGTTGCGAGTTAAATGGAAAAGTATAAATTATAAGGTTTCTCTTACGGAATATAAATATTGGTACTATTATGAGGGGTGTTGATAAACTCAGTATTCTACGCATATTTGACTATAAAAATGAAACTATTGCCCATAAAAATTTTGAACAATAGAAATCCCAATACGGAGGATAATTGACACCAAGGGGCTCCTCCAACTATGGTGGTCATTCCTACGTCTCGTGCTTTTTACCGTTTCCCCTCCGACATGAAAACACATTTTCGACTGCCTTAATAAATATTATTGTACTTATATATGCGTCGATATGATTGGTTTAGCCCCAGTTTAAATTTTCTCATTTCCACAAGACGTTCCTTTTCTATATGAGAGTCTTGGTACTTTTTTTATATATAAAATCATGATGGGTCCAGTTTTATCAAGATCCAAAAGTATATATATATACTTTATTAACACTTTGTTCCTAAATTGATTAATTTCAAAAGATTATCCTTTCCCTAAAAACCGAACCTTGACTCGAGTGTTCTCTTTTCTGATCTCCCTAATATAATCCCTTGCTAAGAAAGACCCCTAGATAGAGCCCCAAAGAGAGAGAGAGAAAGACGATCAATCCCCTAAATCTTACCTTTTTCATATAATTATACATAAGAATGATGATTCCACACGAGTAGAATATGAGGACAGTGATGATGTATATCATGGGATCTCCTTCGATCTCCCTTCTTTTCTTATTGGAAATGAGAGTTGTATTTGTGACGACGCCTCGAATAAACTTTTCAAAAAGAGTTGTGTTTACACAATTCTCAATGTCTTTGGATGCTTGAATCCCCTCGGCAACAATCATTCTTCGTGACTCATAGGGATGCATCAGAAATTTTGAAACTATTTTTGAGACATTCAGTCCCTGGGGAAGTATCAAATCCATGAGGCTAGTTGATCATCATCATCATCATCATTCCAAAACGTACTTGTTGCTTCTCCTCCTTATGTGTGCTTGAAAAAACACTCAACTCTGATTCTTCTATCTGTCTATGTATGTGTGTGTGTATGTATGTATACATATATCGACTGGCTATGAGTAGAACATATTTTTTGCGGAGAAAGGTTTACGTTGTTACTTGATGCTGACTTTACTATGCTTTTATTTTCCCTTAATTCTCTCTTCCTCTCTCTCGAGGCTCTACATATGCTCTCTATTTTTTGAGTGGTGAGAAAGTACCTTTAGGTATTGTTGCTTGGAGTACTTGCTTAGAGGAGTATATACATATAAATATATATGTACGTACACAAATAATAATAATAATTAATGTACATTAACAGAGTCTACGCATTTCAATACTCATTAGAAATACATTCTTACAAGATATCATTAAAAATGTATAGATACATCTTTCATTTCTTACGTTAAATATTATTGTACATCAATACAAGTATTATTCAGCATACGATATTGATCCATTACAATACAGTTTTTAAAAATTAGCCCCCCCCCTTCTCCCCTAAAGGGCTCTTATTGTCTCAGCTTCGCCCTGAATTCCACAGAGTCTTACACTTATTATATTTCTCAATTTTTTTTGTGAAAGCAATATATATATATTTAAGAATTTAGCAATTTGAAGAGAGGACTTTTTTTTATAAAAAGTAGCATTGAATTAATTATACTTCAAAATATCACACTAAACAATTTTCCAAATTTAAGTATCATTGTTTAACATTAAATTTGAAGAACTATGCTTAAAAACCTCACACTCATCTTATTTTATATCTGAGAGCCTTTTTTTTATTACCAGAGTGATGTTTTACGTGGTTTATGTGTAAGAACTTATTTAAAAACTTGTGAGCTTGTTGCTTCTTTCATTATTATTATTATTATTATTCAGTTCTAACACACGCACACACAAAAAAATCGATGTAGTTACCTAAAAATATACAAGGAGACTGTATATGTAGTCTAAAATTACTACTTCCAAGAAAGAACAACATCTTTTTATGACAACTAATTATGACACAGATGAGCGAGCTCGTTTGACTAACGTTTTAAAGCTAATGGCTCTACGTAGCATGTCAGATTAAAAATATCACAAAATCTCAGCCTCCCCCCCCCCCCACCCCAATGAACAAAAAAAAAAATTGCAAAGCGACAGAGATTTTCGGTCATATCTGTACTCTAATTTTTAGTTCTAAATTCTTTAATCAAAAGTTTACTATCAAGTCAATTCCTAAGCGTTTTTGTACCGTTTTACAAACAATTCTTAATACTTGAGTTTCGAATTTTGTAAAGCCTTTTTGGGACTACTACATAATTCATGTACTTTGTTTGCAAGACTTCAAACTATTTACATATTATATTTTTATGTATTATAATTTATTTCATAAAAAACTTTATAAAGGAGTACAAGTAATACTAGAAAAGTTGCTAACTTTTTAGGGAACAAAAAGAAAAAAAAAGAATTGGAAACATAATATTGATCGCAAGTTAAAATACTGAGTAGAATTCTTTTTCCCCTTTTTTGAGCTTTCAATCAATATTTGGATTCCAATTCTTTTTTTTTATCTCCTAGTTCCTTTAAAAGTTAGTATTTTTGTATTCCTCCTTCTAGAAATGGTTGGAATTTTTTTAAAAATGGGGGACATTCATTGGTTTTACTACATGTTAAATGTAGTAAATACTGGGAGGAGGGGGGGCAAATTTTTCCCCTAACTGCTCCTATGCCTTGTGTGTCTATATTTAGGTATACATACATATTCAATATATTCGAATTATATCATTCGTAAATAATTCATTTATCAACAATAAATATTGTTGATAAAAATTATTATTAAAAATTAAATTTCTCATATATCACTAAACAGGTATTTTAAACATTAAGTTATATTTATATTAAAGGTACATTCTAATTTTCGAAGGTCTTTGTCTGAGTGTCAAAACCAAGACCAAAGCAATAAGATTTAAAATTGTCTTTTTTTAAAAAAACATGGACTTTTTTTCCTATAGGTTTCGATCCCTAAAGTCTTGACATCTCCTTGGTCCCGAGAGAATTGTTCTTAACCACAACACTACTGTCTAAATATCATTCCATTCTAACCTATTATAATTGTGGGCACTTGAATTTTATTAAGAACTAGAGGGTACCTATAAAAAAATCTAATTCACTCAAAAGCTGTGTAAAATTTCATTTTTACATTTCAACTTGTGCAGTCTGCTTGTACAAGTTACGGCTTGTTCACTTCATATATGTATAAATAAGGTCATTCTACCATTATTTTTGCTTCAAACTATTGAAAAAGATTTTTTAAATGCGGATAAGCTTGAAAATAACGAAAATAAATTGCAAAAAATCATTACAATTAAGCATCATCTATATTATTTTATGAACGAGACTGTTTGCACTAATGAAAGGAAACTACTCGATTCAACACACAAGGAGGATCAAAATTAGGTCATGACTCATTAAAGCAAATTAGAAAATTCAACTTTAATATTATTGATTAGTAATTACAGAAATATTTTGTTTTTTAATAGACACATAGCTTCAAAAAAGAAGTCGTCTTCAAAAGTATCGGGGGGGGGGGCAATGGACCCTTGCCCCGAGTTAAAAAATAATTACAATGAAAAGTTGCATAATTATCTTGCCATTCATAAATGAAGTCTTTTTTATCCACGGTCACCATTATTGATTACGACACCCCTGCACTAAGGAAACAATTTTTTCTTAATTATTTTCATGACGAGCTTTTTGGGATAAACAAAAACACACTGTATTCTCCCTTCAGCTGATTTTCATCATTTGACTCTTTTGATTTAAAGCAGCTGACCCTACGTATTATGAACTCAAGAAGGGTATTATTATTATTTATGATTTTGATATATAAAGAATGTATTAAAACAAGTATTACGCGCCCTTTTTTTGAATTATTGAATAATAAACAAGTATTAAGATGGATTTGTAAATTGATAAAATTTATCAATGCATAGTATATTTTAATAATAACTCTGCCTAATATTAAAAAGTTGGCAACTATGAAAATACAGAAGAGTAGCTACCACTTGTTTTTCCAAATTTTCCCTTTCCCTTTTATGAGTCGAGGTTGCGAGCGAACAAAGAAGCTCGACGTGTATTAAGTATTAACTATGATTTCTTTTACTTAATATATATATATATAATGGTGATTTGCAATACGAGCAAATAATTAGTGGTACGAGTATAACTTGGCTTAGAAACATATATTTGTAAAAGTTTGAGTTATGAGCAGCATATTTGGACAAAATGGTGATCTAGGTGATAGTTTGGTCGCCATACTCTCAGTGTGGGAGTTTGAGGAAGAGGTGGTTGTAGTTCAAGTAGATGAAAACTTTACTTTTCATGTGAGACAAAGAAGACCTGTAAAATGTAGGAAACATGGTAAAGTTTAATGGAGAGCCATCAGCCTAATAATAACTTATTAAAAGGATGATCCTTCTCGACACTGAAAAAAAAAACCCCTAAAACTGAAACCATCTTATTATACATTAATAAGGTAGATTCAATGCGAACGAAAAATTCATTGAACGACTGCATAATGTCACATTTTCGTCAAATTCTAAAACGTTTACAGAAACAAGTGTGTTTGGGATAAGTTCCTAGTAAAAACTGTGTGAAAAAGCCTAAATTATGTAATACAGATTCGAAGTAAGTAGTTAAAAAAAATTATATTAATGATGATTACTTGTTGTGAAATTTAAGAAAGCAAATTGGGGGATAAAATTGCATTATACATAGCCATGGTTTGACTTGTTTGTTGAATACTAAATGAATCCTATTATTTATTTACTTTTTATTCCAGAGTTTAATAAAAAAATGTTATTGTACATATAGGCTAAATTAGTTTATATGCATATATATATATATATATGTAGGAATGTAAATCATATGCAATTCGGGCGTGTGATAAAAAAGTGGATTTGGCTCTTCAAACAGGTCTTTTTGTTTTCCAAAGCTGCTATCATTTTTCCTTTATTACTGAGGGGAGACCATCTACCTGATAGTAAAGATGTCGCATGAAGGAATACATGCATTAAGTTTAATAAAGCAAATAAAATGTAAACAAAAAGGGCTCAAGTCCTCGTATAACTATTATTAGTTAAAAATATATCATTTCCTTTCAATTAATTTTATGCCTCTCATCTATGTTATTATTTATTATTGTATATATAATGGAGAATAGCAGCTTGTAGCTCAGTAAAACGTCATGACAGCTCAAGCTGCTTCCCCCCTCGACATTCATTAAATTGTCAGGGTTGCCAGGTTGATTTTCTCTTTCTTTTTTTATTACAAGCCCGAATTGCATATGATTTACATTCCTATATATATGTATATATGCACGACGAGCTTTTTTTGGGACTCCTAACCTCGACTTTCAAAAGGGAAAGGAAAAATTTGGAAAAAACAACAACTGGTAGCGGCGTCCCTTCTGTATTTTCCTTGTCGGCAACTTTTTAATATTGGGCAGAGTTATTATTTAGATAATATACTAAATATTTATAAATTCTACAAATATACAAATCAATCCTTAATACTTGATTAATATTCAAAAAAACAATAACATGATGCATATGTGCATAAGTAGAGCTAAGCCATGTTTACCTCTAAATAATTAATTATTATTTGTCTCCAATATTATAATTTTATTTGTAAGTTCCAAATTTCATACTTTTCTTTTCATTTGTGTTATATCATACATATATCCTTCAGCTTGTCAGTTATGTCAATAACAAATAAGTATTGAGAGGAAGTTGAAGTCGACAACATTAATTTTAAACTTCATACATTGAGAGTCATGTCCATCTCCCGAATATGGATCTTGATAAATTGGTGAGAAAGTAAATATCATGGATGATTTTAATCGTGTAGTGATTTCTATTATAATGAATATTATCGAGAAGATCCAGAATTTTACCTCTAATTAGTAAATGACTTTAAAATATTATTAGAAAGTAAAAAGTTAGACTTTCCTTTGATGATATTATATAATAATAACAATTAATAATTTTAATAGGCTATAAAAAGAGTCGGATAGTTAAAATGCGGACTTTTGAATTAAATAAACATTTTATCTATTGATTATGCATATTTAATGAGTTATGATTTACTTTTTATAAATTTAAAATGTAAAACAGACGAATTAGTTCTTGATTATTTTCAATCCTTGCATGTACGTTTCAACTCTTCTCATCGAAATATAACAAATACACCAAGTACACATAAATTATAATATAATAAAGTTAAATAAACTTCAGCATGCACATCTTCCTTTAACTGGTTCCACTGGTTCAAAATTCAGATTCACTGTTGAAGTTTTAATTATTTCTTCGTTACCAAGTTTACTTCTCATTCGAAGTTGATCTTTGTAGTCATTGTATATATTGTAGAAAAGGTCATCAATTTGGAATCCTGTCTTACTTGAGGTTTCGTAAAGAATAGAATTGTAGTCGTCTGCCAATTCAGAGACTTTTTCTGGGCATATCTCACGAGGAAGATCTGCCTTACATCCAACAATATAAATACGACAATTGCTCTCATTTTCTTGTAATTCATTTATCCAATACCTTAATCGATTCCAAGAATATTCATCTGATACGTCATAGCATAACTAAAATATGTAATTCATTTAAAAAAAATAAGTTTATCAGTTAATTAATTGTATTCCTAATATACCAAAGCAGCAAATGCATCTCTATAGTAGAGCCTTGAGAGAGACAAGAATCGCTCCGAGCCTGCAGTGTCCCAAAGTCCCATAACTATTCCATCATCTCCCGAATTATTATCCTGATCAACAAACTTGAAACGGCTAAAGTCTCCACTAACCGTTGCACCAATCTCTGATTCTTCCAATTGTCTTCTCTTGAGAAACCATTGGACTAATGATGTCTTTCCGCACCCGGATTCCCCCAGAGTCACAACTTTGAAATCTGGAACAACACTCACAACTTTACTTTTCCTTCTCTTTCTCCTATTAGGGATTGCAAATGTTTTCTTAAAGAAGTTCGACATCTCGTTCAATAGGATAATGAGAAGATGTTTGTAGAAATGGCTATTAGGAAATTAATCTACCATATCACACCTAGTTGCAAAAAAGCTACGGAAATGTTTCATCAACCCTAAATTTATAGGAACATGTATTTATGTTAAGCGTCCCATGTATATTTTAACTTATAGATGAGGGTAAAACTGTAGACAATTGTAAATTTTTACTTTTTCGTCGATGTAATAATCAATATAAATATGGATAAGAATATAATTTAGTTATGAACTAACAAATGAGAAAATGTATGTCAGTTTGTAGTTTTTTAACAGCTATACTATATATATTTTTTTCCTAGATTAATTATGTAAATTGATCTGGATCCATAATATAATATATGTATATACATGAAATATTTTATTATAGTCTAATATAAAATAACTTGATAGATTATGTCTTGCTTAGACATAGAACGACAGTTAAAGTTGAATAACTCATTTTAATTATCTCTATTAATTATGTAGCTAATTAATATTCGTATTTAAATAAACATGATAACAAAAAAAAACTATAAAAATATCCTTTATTTTATCATATTAATATATGATTCACATTTACTATATGACGATATAAATAAAAAGTCATAGTTCTATTGACCAACTTTTAAAATTTAATATTTAAAATATAATTAACTTTAAATGGGTGTAAACAATTCAGATGGCAAAGAATTTCTCGAGAAATAGCTTGACTGTGTTCCCTTTTTAGTGATTGAAAAAGCAGCAATGATACAGGATCTGCGTATCATTTCTTCCAATTCAGAATCGGACGGCATTTCCCTTTGAGCATGAATACCCAAGTAATAGGATAAAGAACCAATAAATGAATCCCCAGCACCGGTTGTATCAACAATTTTTTGAGGTTTGTATTTTTCTGGTATGGAAATAGCAACTGCTTTGTGTGTTGAACGACTTTTAAACACTGCTCCTTTAGATCCAAGGGTTATTATTATTATCGGACAAAGATTCAATAGTGTGTCTAGGGACTTGTAGATGTTATATAAGAAAAAGTATCATTTTTTAAATAACTCATTTTAATACTAATATATTCAAGATTCACCTCATAGACATCAATATTTCCTGACAATGCCTTTGCTTCAACTTGATTAACACAAAGAATGGATACGTTTTTAAGTAATGAGTCTATATCCTCAAAGTTGTCAGGAATTGGAGCAAAGTTTAATAGAGTGTGAGCACCAATAGTTTTAGCACATTCTAAAGTCGTAATAACAGATTCCCAAAGGATTTCTGTCCCAACCACTACCCAAGAAATACTTTCAACCCTTTTCAAAGTTTGTAAAGCGTTCGTTGCCTCTTTTTTGCCGAATAATTCATTTGCACCTGTAATGAATTTATATGAATTTATTAAAATAAACAAGGGCAATAGCAATAAAGAAAGAGTAACCTTTATAGACAATTATTTTATTTTCTCCAGTAGATGATTCGAGTGCAATGGAAGCCATTCCCGTTGGTTTGTTTGAACTTTTCAAAAGAAAATCCGTTTTGATTCCCATTTCTTCTTTCAAACGCTTTTCATACTCATTTCCATTAGGATCAGAACCAACTTGACCAAGAAAATAGATGTTAAACTCCATGTTATTTTCTCGAAGCATGGATGCAGCAACAGATTGATTCGCAGATTTCCCTCCATAACCACTAAAATACTCAGTTGCAAATACCGTTTCTCCATCTTGAGGAAATCGTTCAACGACTGTTACTTCATCCCGAAATATTCCACCACAATAAACTAATGTCTTTGCCATTTTTCATTGAAATCAATGGCGAGAAGTATTTACGATAAGGAATTATTATTAAAACTGTTGGAGTTGTTTGTTCGATAATAGAAACAAAACGAGTTTAAGGAACATTATCATTTATCACACAAATTATTTCATTGGCACGCCTTTTAAACTTGATTTTTGTTATTTGTATATCATATATATGTATATGCCACAATTTTAATGTCAGTGATTTTGAATCGATTAATTTAATCATCGATTACAGTAATGTTTTTAAAATCTTAATTATTTATTTTTCCCTACTGAAGTTCAATATAAAAAACGATATCTTGCATTCCATGAAAATAAATAGACTATGCAAATAATTTATGCAAAGAGAAACTATTTTATGCAACATCCCAGATAATATCATATTCGGTGAAATTCAAGAAAAATATAATTAATCAATCATTATATGGAGAGCATATTATGTAGAAACATTATGATTATAAATTTATTATGAACGTATACATAGTAAGAATATTTATTTTGGAATAATAAATCAAGGACACGAAACTTACATACAAGTTTTAAAAACGCAACCTCGACATATAATTAAAACTTATTATAACTAATGTTATAATAAGACAATCTTCCATTGTCTCAAAAGGTATTGAATGTACAACAAAGATTTAAGTACTTCAATCAAAGATTCTAAGTTATTCTTGCTTTCATACCTAATTGAAGGAAAGTAATTTATTATTCGGTAATATGGAGTTGATAAATGCTCATGGACTAGAAAGTATGACGTCATCAGAAAGGCTTTATAATTTATGTTTATAATATTCCTTCTGCGTGAAATTACAAAGAGTGCTCGTTCCTATGAGTTTCCGACACAAAATATTTGGAATGAGCATTATTCGTTTGGTAAATTAGTATGTATCAGTAATTAGATTCAAATGATTTCAATGTCCTTCAGATTTTCTCTAATTTATACTATAATAGAACTGTAAATTAAATCATTTTATGTGGATTTAATTTAATTTATTTAAACATGTATATACATACTATTACTAATTAATTATGATTAAAATTATTGTTCCTCAGTAATGGATGAGACTGAGGAGGATATTCATGATTTCAGAACATTAGAGCAGTTATGCGCCGACAAGTATTTTTCGTCCGGTACGTACTCTTAAGATTCTTCAAAGGAAATTTCTTAAAATAAATTCATTCATAATCATGACTATGTCATTGGGTCGTTTCTGAAGACTTTTTAATCTTTTTTTTCTTTTCCAGCATTTAGAGAAATATCCCATCTCAATAATATTCCTCCTCCAGTTTCCATAACATTACTAGAATCCGCTCTCAAACTAAATGAGCGAGTAGAAGTCATTCCAATTCTTCTAAGAAGATGGCCCTATCCAAAATTCTCTCTCCTTTCTCTAAGAAATGTACAACACCTTGAACAGCAAAATTCAATAGTAGAAAAACTTTTATATGGTATATCACTACTCGTTCAGGAAGATAATTTTGTTTATCCTAACGAATATGATTTCAGAGGAATTATTGTAGGATTAAAAACAATCAAATTCTTCTTCAAAAAAATATTTCGGCATAAAAGGGATGGTGGGTAAAAAAAAATTAAAAAAAATGAGAAAATGGATCATTACATTCGTATATAATGTGTATTATCTTTTTTTGCAGTGCATCTTATTATTGATGTGGAGTGCATGAGTGGTGAATTAAACTATTTGGCAAATAATATCATAGGTTTTCCGGGCCTAATTTTATGTGGAGTAGCGATAGTATCTTGTAGTAAGTAAGTTCGCAATTTATAGTGAGCATACGACTTAAACATGACAATAATTATATTTTCTATTTAGACCCACTAAATTTTCAGAGTTGGAAGAAGTTTTGTATCGATTAGATACTAAAGTAAGTCTAATCTTATTTTACATTGTATTACATGTTTTATAATGTTCATATTCATTTCTTGATAGGAGCTCCAGTGTTTAAAAATGAATTATATTTTATACCATCACGAAGATTTTTTTGAAAGGAAATTGTGTACCAGAATTGAGGCTTTTTCTAATTTAAGTACTTTGTGCCTCCAACAAAATAGAATTATTTTCAAAAAGAATTCCTCATTGGAAAAGGCATTCTCTCGCGCGTTAAGTAATTTGCCCTCCTTGAGAGTACTAAATCTATCGTCCAATAATTTGAGTACAAAATTGAAAAATCTTCTGGGTGGTATGTCTTTAGGGTTAGAAAAGCTGATATTGAGTGAGACCCGCCTTGTGGAAGAGGACTTGATATATTTAATGAATTCCATTCATTCAAATAGTTTGAAATATATTGATTTAAGCTTTAATTTATATATACCTCATCTGTATGAAAATCTTTTCTTAAAGCTCTCTAAAGTAATTTCAAATGAAAGCATTAGCTTTTTCTTTTTTTACAATAAGGCTAAATGTACTGCATTTTCAGATACAAACCGTCAAAATTCAACCAAAATTCATTCACTCTCTCAGAAATCGTCAATTTGAATATTATACCTCTCTTTGTCGAGTTTTTATCAATTTATCTCTCCTAAAAAAACTCATTTTTTTTGTTGATTCGGACAGTTTTTCAACAGAGTGTAGAATTGATGACTTGAAGCAACTGAAGGATATCCTGGTAACGAGTTCGTCTATTCATAGAATAATATTAGGATATAATCTGGACGAAGCAGTGGAAGATGAATTTTATATTAAATCTAATAGCCAAAATATTCATATTTCTTATAGACCTTTTTTATACTAATTGTTAGTTAGTATTTAATAAATTTCTACGAATTGTCGTTAATATAAGTAATTACAGAAATATGTTCATTCATTTTTAATACAAAAGGCGATCAGGTATGTTGTACCAGCAATTTTTTACTCTTTTTTCCACGAGTGTATAAAAGCTCCACAAAATTGTTGAACGTTAAAATATGCATTGAAACATTTATCAGTGGTATTCAAAATAGCATTGATTACGGTTTCATGTTTCTGTGGAATTTACTCATAAACATACTTAACTATTAATTGACAAGAATTAACTTCTAAAATGGTTTTTTTTCGAGTCATGATTTTAGTGTTAGTTTTGATTTTTTATTTAAATTGTGGATATTGTTATGAGGAAGATCCAAGTCCTTATTCCCAACTTGAGTCTTGGATCAATTTGACAACAAGGATTCCAACAAATTCGGCTAATTATTCAAAAACAGCATCCAAGTTATTTGAAGTTGTTTTTTGCGATGAGTCGTCAACATCTATATGGGCATACAAGTATATTGGACCAAAGCAAAAAAAATTCACCAAACTCAGTGCTGATTCAGTGTCTATTTACCTTCCAATCAAAGCAAACTCCAATGGATTTGACTATGGCCTAAAGTCTGGAGTTTGCTTAGAGTTATATGATGATTCAATTTCAGAAATATTTGGTACTCTTAAACATGGACAAATGGAAGGTCGAGGGACTATTCATTTCATAAATGGAACTTTTGTAAAGGCTAATTTTTTCCAAGGATTTATGAATAGTCCAATCAGTTATTATGAAAAAAATATTGATGAGTTCGAGCTAGAATCAGAGAAAATCACGGGCATTCGAGTCGATAATTATTTTTATCGAATCCTACAAAACAATAAGGGAATACTTATCCGCGAAGATAAAGAAAAAGAAGTTATATTTTTAAATTCAAATATATCTATCAAATGTATAGAACATGAAACACATGATAAAATTTTGATCCGTTGTAAAGAAATCAAGTTACAGAAATTTGAGACAATAGAAAATAAGCTGTTGATTCCAATTTATCAAGAGTGCAAAGATGAAGTTTTTGACTTTGATATGATCAAAAGTAGGAAAACAAATATTGTAAACTACGTTGTAGTCGATTTCATCAATAAATTAAGGCACAAACCATTATCATATTTCTATGAGGAGTCAACGTTCACAGATTTTCCATTAAATAACGGAGTTCCAATAATAAGTGATATACATTATCTTGGAGAGGTCGAAACTCGGACTATTTATAGGTTTGTTTGTTTTTCTCTGTTTCTTTAAAAAATTATTGTGAATAATAACCTTTAATTTTTTCTACTAGTTGTTTGAATCTTTTTGATGGACACAATCAAACTTTTAAAACTTCAACCAAAAATCTTATCGGACCAGCTACACTCAAATTTATTTCAAATGATAGTAGTATTGCTGAAATTATAGGTACTTTCAAAAACCGAGGAATTTTCCAGGGGAACTTAAAAATAATTTTCCAGAATAAAACAGAAATTGAAGCCATAGCTGAAGACAATTACATAAATGGACCTGTTCGTACCTTTAAACGTTTAGATATGGCCAGTAAAGTCTATTATGGGAATGATGAAGTAAATTTGGAACTAGTGGGAGTGGAAAAATATCGGAACGGGAAAAAAATAGGTCCTTCATATTACTTCATGCCAGAAAGTGAATCATTGATATTCAAAAGAGATGAAACCTCCGATGAAAAAGTATATATACCCTCAGCTTTAATAAATTTAACATTGTCTGCCACATGCTATCAAGGAAAATTTTCTGGAAATACTCTTTTAGATGGGAGATTAGTATCTATGACGGGGTTTACCGCAGAAGGCAAATTTATCATTCCCTTATTTGAGCCAATAGAATCTGAGAATCATATTAATAATGAACCATTGGTTTATCCACTCATTGAAGATATAGTAGAACATAGGTTAGTTTACGTTAACTCATCTTCAATTGGAGGGGAAGGGTTATTCGCTAAAGAAGATATTCCAGTGGGAACAATATTTGCATACTATGGGGGTTATAGAGTATCAATAGACGAGTGGAAAGCTTTATCTTTAATATATCCAGAATATTGGATTCAAATAATGAACCAAAATGAGGTTATATATCTTCCTGATGATATGGGAATAGATACGGCAAACTATAAAGCCACTTTGGGCCATAAGATAAATCATTCATTTACAAATTTTAATAGTTATTTTAAGCTGACGCACCATCCTAAATATAAATCCATGATCCCTGGTGTAGAGGCTTTGACTTTTATACCAAAAGGGTCAGAAATATTATGTTTTTATACTGAATCTTTTCATGAGGCTAATCCTTGGTATCAAGATCTTTGGAAACAATATTATGATGATGATAAAGGAAGTGATCATGCTATTGGTTTCATGGGATATGGCTCAACACCTGGCGAATTCATAAAGCCAATGTTATCGGATATCAAACTATACAAAAAGTTTATGAACCATGCTTTAACAGAGCTAAAATTAAGTCCATACGTGTAGATATAACTATTTTTTACACTTAGAACCAAAGATGTGTGAGCTCCAATTTTGTTTGTTTCTTTGTTCTTAACTGATTTATTTTTTTATATTAATTATAATTTATATTTAAAATGTATTTTAATATCAAGATAAGGATACAATATATACCTAAAGGTGACTCTTTTTTTAGAATATCTGGGTCCCACTTGTTTTAACCCTGTAATGTCGCAGGTTGCAACATTCCATCTAATTTCACAATTTCCCAACCAGAAAATATTTTTTTGAGACAAGTATTAAAATAAAAGGATATATTTTTTTTTAAATAAATCTCATTTGACCTATAATTTAAATCAACTTGAGTTATTTAATTTCCAATTTTTATTGTTCAGTTCTATCAACAGTCCTTCAGCACATTCCCAATTTAACAAATAAAATATTTTCACTCACATTTTTAACGTCATTTTCAATGATGAAATTCTTTTTTTAGCGTGACGTAACGTTTTTAAAAAAAATTTCCTAGACTTTTTATAAGTTATAACAAGTAACATAACAACATGTCAAAGAAATGACAGAACCCTTTTCTCTTTAGTAGTCCTTGTTCCCACCTTCAACCCTTGTGTACTTTTTGAACAACTCCTATTAACATTTTTTGTAATTTCCTGAAACAAAATGTTTCCGAATGTCACTAAAACCTATAAATTGTCTTAACAAAGAAATGGCAGAGCACTCAATTTTTAAAGGTAGTTCAGCGTGAGACTTTGAAACGTGCCTCTAATTAATTCATGGTTACTTTAAAAAGAATGAAGGTTATCACTTCAAGTTGATGATTACCTTTCTTATATTTGAAAAAATGCCTGAGTTTCACACTCATTCTGTGAGACTTGAGAGTTCTAGAATGGAGATACTTTTTTTACTAGGGTGAATATGTGTAATACTAATAACTCAAAGTATGAAAGAGTTGATTTTTGTTGGAACTGAGGGTTTTCCAATAGTGTAATACACAAACCTACGTGACCCGCGGGTCGAGAGTCAACCCACACATCACTACTACGTACGTATGTAAGTCCTATGCTATCCCATGAATGTTTATGAATAATTAATGTATATATATTGATTTAAAGTCATTGAAGAGGGAATTGTTTATTCTTACTTAATAAAAGTGAGACATAATTATGTGAATTTAAATGGAGGAATCGCCTGCTTACGTCATACAAACGCTCTCTCCGTAGGTCTACTAGCTCTCTAAGTCTTTCGACTATGCTATTATGCAGCTATACTTTAAATAGGCAGTAACGTTCTAAGAGGTTCTTATCTTCCATCTACCTCTCCTCTACGACATCTACCTTACCATGTTTGAAAAAAATAAATAAACAAACCATTGAGTGTATAATATAAGAAGAATTTCTTTCCATTTGGTTGGACCATAGATTTTTGGAGAGCATCCATGTGTTTTCTTCATATTTTGCATATTTTGTTTGGTTAGAATAGTGTAAAGTTTCGATAATAGTTAATAGTATGATCATTGATTATATATTTATTTTTGCTGATTTCTTAAAAGTCTGAGCATGACAGCATTTCCATCCTCATTTAAACGTTGGATCTCAACAATAATTCGAAAATTGCTCTACGAATTACCTGCTTTAATTCTCATTCTGGATACAAAGTTACTCCTCAAACATGATCTACAGCCACCCTGGGAAAAGACATGTAAAGTTACATTTAAAATTAATTATTTATCGTCATTTACTGATTTTTTTTTATTACAGATCAGTCCATTCAAAATAGTCATGCTTTATGTTTTTCATACATCAAACAATCACTTTTTTCATCCAAAAACAATCCTAAGAAATACCTAAGAATTGAGAACACATGGAAGAACATAATTTTATTTCTCAAATTAATTTTCTTATTTTTTTCCTTATGGTGTATTATTCCTATATCCTACTTCGGATGTAAAGAAGTTATTAAGAGCTTATCGGACTTGGGAACCCCAGTTCAAATAAATTATGATAATGTTGTTCAGGATATTATCGATATCAACTATATAAAAATTCTTATAAGGAGAAAAACATTCAATAACGAATTCAATTCTTCTCTTTATAATATCCTTTCAAAAAACAAACAAAATTATAAAGATCTGAAACATTTCTACATGGATGAGATTCTACAAAATAAACTTCGATCCTACCAGAAACATATGAGGCAAAGGGCAACAGATCATGAATTTTTCATAAATTTAAGTATCAAGCAATTGGAAAACCTGAAAGAAAATAAACATTCACGTATTGAGTGCATGAATATTTCCTATAAAATATTTTCAAGAGTAGAAAATTTGAGTAGTCATATAATGAACGTTTCAAAAAGAATTTCATCTTGTGGTCTACCTACGATTTCAAAATTCAATCAAATTCAAAGCATTTTGAATTTTTTTCAGATAGAAGAAATGTATAATTTAATTCAAACTAATCTGATCAGTAAAGAACAACACAGAAACATTACAGAGGATATCGAAAAAGTTATATTGACTAAAATTAATAGCGTGAATAAGTCTAAGATCTCTATGGAGTCCGTCGTAGCAAAAGTGACTGATTTGATTCGTATCTACGACTCAGATAAAACAGGGAAGTTTGATTTCGCGCTTGAGTCTGCTGGGGGCTCAATAATCACTACCAGATGCACTAAATCTTTAATAAACCATAAGGCGTTATATTCTATATTTGGTTTTAGTGTATGGTATCCTTCCAATAATCCTAGGTTAGCAATTCAACATGGAACGCATCCAGGAGAATGCTGGGCTTTTAAAGGATCTCAGGGGAATCTTGTAATTAAATTATCTAATTATATATTTCCTTCAGAGGTGTCTATTGAACATGTTTCAAAGTCACTGACACCAAATAAACAAATTGATTCGGCACCTAAGAAATTTTCTATTTACGGACTGGATTCAGAAGATGATGAAGAGCCCTGGATCTTAGGAAATTATTCATACTTAGATAATGATATTATTCTACAAAACTTTGAGATTCAATTTCCATCTCTTCAACCTTATAATATACTGGAAATAGTGATACATTCAAACCATGGAAATACCAACTATACTTGCCTTTACCGGATTCGGGTACATGGAACATTATTTTCATAAATATTTATTTGGTAATATTTTGATTTGAGTGGTGTGATAACGCCAACAACGAACAGATAAATGGACGTTGTTTCACAATCAAGGAATGCAGCAGTTATAGACAATAAATATCGAATCTAGTATACTCAAGTTATATTTAACAGTAAACATTTCAAAAATAATAACAAAAAGAATCAATAAATATAAGAGACAAGACAATTCATGTATTATAATTAATTAATAGCATTCCTTTGCTTTTAATCGTAACTTTTCTCGTTCAACCCTAATTTGAACTCTGAGATTGATACAAGCACTTCTCTCATCTTGTATCTTTTGTTGAAGCTCCATTCGGGTATCCTAATGGAGGGAAATGGGATATGGATTTCTTATAAGATCTGACTAATTAAACACATACACACCTCTAGCTCCTTATTTTCTCTAATAAGGTCAGAGAGCGTCTTAGCTAACTCTTCGATGCCATCTTCTTTATCGGATGCTTCATCAGATGAGCTCTCCGAACTATCCACAGAGCATGTCCTGTAAGTATAGATATTCAGCATGGGAATGCGTTCTGTTATTTGAAGGGGATATACCTATACTGATATAGAGTTTGCATAGAAGCAATTTCTTCTTTCAACTCTAATATCTCCTTCTTTTCAATTTCTTTTCGTCGCATAAGTTCTGATTCTAGAACCTTTAACTCATCATATTCAAACTCTAGCTTAAATACTTCTAGAAGGTTTTCTATAAAATATATAGTTATTCTAAATTTATTCCATTATAAATTATTAAAATTGCACTCACCGTTTGCATGAGTCGTTTCCGATTCATTTTGAACAGGGGAAGCTTGTTTCATTTCTTCATTTTCAAAAAAGTCATAAATTTTTGAAGGAGCTAATGAAAACTCCCTTGGAAGGCTTTTAGATTTAGGAGGAGAAGCTGGTACAGGCTGCAATACGCGTGGATGTCTACTATTACTAGATTTTCCAGGTGGCGGAGGAAGTAAAGGAAATCCAGGTGAAGGAGGAATATAAATGCAACTATTTGCATTAGTTGAAGAAGGTAATTTAAAGGCGACTTTAGGACCCGTAGATTGAACATTCTCTTGCTCATCTTCGTTACTTCCCAATCGAATGACCGTGACATTTTCAGATTTCAACTTTGCTTCAATATTTGTTGTTTTCTTGGATTCTTGTGGTTCCGGAATAGGCTTACTTTCGTTATTTAAAACCTTAGGTTCGTCATTTAAAGGTGCAGGAGTACATTTAATCTGATCACTTGTACTAGGCACTTCATTTTGAACAACTACTACTGATTCCGTCCTTTCTCCTGGAGTTTCTTTATTTTCAACTATCACATGCTCTTTATTTTCGGAATGGGATATAATACTCTTTGTCGAAAAGGAAGGAGCTTCTGAAGATTCTTTGTTCATTTCTGATTCTTTTACTAATTTGGATCCCTCCCCAGAAGATGGTTTTGAAACATTTTCAAAAACAGGGGCGGCTTCTGCTTGTACTTGGACTTTTTCTTCAACATTTTTCATTGGTTTTTGTAATGTGAAGTCAATTACTTCATCATAGTCAATGAGTTCAAACTTAGGTTTTGGGTCAATTACTTTTTCCACGGTTACATCAACTTCTTGATCAACTTTCTTTTTTTCGATTCTAAGTTTCCGCTTTAACTGTGTAACAATTCTTTGTTGCTCCCATATCTGTTCTTCTGTCTTTTTCGAAGCAGCTCCAGAAGATATTTGAAGATGAAGATCTCCCAAAAGAGAATCTTGCTTTCTTATTTCTTCTTCTATTTTTTCGGGGCACTCAGGTAAGCCTGATGTATTCAAAGTTTCTGCAGTTAACGGTGGAATGTATCGCTTTAATTTAATACCACCAAACAGAACATGTGAATTTTCAAAAAAACAATTTAGAACTCGATGTGAAATTTTCAACGTTGGACTCAGAACTATGCTCACATTTTGAAGAGACATTTTATTAAATCTTTCCTAAAGAGAAAAGAAAAGGAAGAGCAGATACTTGAATATGATAGCAGTAAGTTTTCCTTTAAAAATAATTACCCTTTCTATCACATGTGTCATATGTACAAATATCCATTGAATAAGCACTCGATTGCATTCTGGTAGTTCTAACATTAAATTTTTAATCCCTTCTATTCGACTCCTTGGATCAGTATAAGATGAGACTACTTCGAAACGCGGAGTGAGACTTTTGGTTAATACTGGCTCGGGTAATTCTCTTAAAAAAAGTTTTAAAACTGATGCTACCACTGTAAAATCATAATTTTGCAAAAGACTCAAGGAGAAGTTTCTTTTAGAGGGAGAGTCATAGATGGCTTTAAGTTTGTTAACCTTAGATTTAACTCCTGATGAACGATAAATCCCCTCACTCTTAATTCCACCTTCATGTTCAATGAAATCGATACATTCTCGAACGATGAGAGGAAGTTTGATTCCATCATGGCATTTATGTCTTTGTGCCGCAACGTTCAAAGGAACTCCAAATATGGGTGCAGGTTCCTCGTCAACTGTTTCAGGAATACAATATCATAAACAATTATTAACGAAATTGAAGAAGGAAAACATATACTTTGTATTACTCTTTTTCATCTTAGATAATAATTATAGATCGTCTCCATACCAATTCAATAGCAAATAATTATGATATTGAAACTGAGCACTTATTTCTAAAATAATAGCTAATACAAACGCTTGCTTGAACACTAAAATGTCTTCTCCAAACAATGAATTAAGAAATGGGAAAAGAAAGAAACCAAATAAGTTTCAAAGTGAAAATAATCGATTTGGATTACAATGTCAACTTAGTGGTATTTTAATCATTCAAAAGGCAAAACAAAATGATTTGATTCATTGTGTATGCAGAAGTTGGCTAGTATGCATCCCTCATATCACAAAATTTCTTATCATTTACCCTAGTAAAAAAAATCAATAGAAGAAATAAATTGCTCCAAACCTGCTTCATCAATCCCTTGCTTATCGCTGTGTTTCGAGGACTTCTTCAATTTAAGTTTACTCTTTTCTTTCTTTTTATTTTCAGTTCCGATGGAATCTGAGACACCTCCCGCTAATCCAGAAGATGATTCCCCTTTACCATCTTTCTTTTTATCCTTTTTAGCAGATCCAAACATGAATGCCTTAGATTTTTTCAACTTGATGGGACTTCTAAAGTATACAATCAAAGGTAAGAAAAGATATAGAAAATTAAAAAGCAGGAATAATTTGTCCTTTCCTCATTGAAGTTACAAGGCAACACACAAAATGAACATAATTGGAAATGCGATAGGCTATAAGCATTTAATACAGTACTCATATCATTTGAAGAGGGGAAAAATTAAACTATTTAGTGTAGTCAAGATGGAGATTTCAATTTGGCAAAACGAAAAAATGGTAAGAAAGTTTGATTCTACCTATATGATACTTATAATAGAAAAAAGTTAATAATAATAATACGTTACCTTGTCTCATTATTTCCCCCGTCTTCATCTGCAGAGCTTAAATCCTCTCCAAGATGAGCATATGGTCTTTCTTTAATTTTTTTCCGATCTTTTTTGTGCTTTTGATCATTGCCTCCACCCCCAGAGCCTCCACTGACTAAAAAAAAAAAGAAGAGTAATAGCTCAATTTTACTTTTAAAAATACGACTAAAAACAAAAAAACTCATAACATACTAAAATCCAGCATTGTCGTCTGAATTTTACATAAGCTAATATTGCAAAGTAGGTAACCTTTATAAATAGAAACATTTTCTTGTTAAATTTAATAATTAATTAATAACATCATCCATGTTTGTCAAATTTTATAATGGGCTCTGATTAAGTAGTTGTTCCTTTTTCTTCTTTGGACATTAAAAATCATAAGTTTATAGTAAGGTTGCAGTAGTATGTGACGTGTATAATTTTTTTGCATTGTATATAAAGAGTCCATAGAAACGTATTGACGTTTAGAGGCACTCTTTGAATTTCTTCTACTCTCCATAAATGTACGTATAGAAAAGAAAGAAAATTTAGAAAGCCATGGCTATCAGAATTAGCATCTTCAACCAAAGTAGAGAAGAAAAAGAGACTTGGAAAAATAATATTTTATTTGACTATTTGTAACCAAAAGGACATCAACTCCTTTTTATTCCATTATTTTTTCATTCACTTGTAATATGAAACTTCTGTGTTAATTTATGGTAACTTTTTATTTTTTTATTTTCTTTGATGCAATTGTTTTTTGACATTATAATTATTCTTATAGTTACTGAAATGTTTTCATTTGTTTAATTTTTCAAAATATATTTTTCCTGGCATAATTCCCACTTTTATTATATGTATTGGAAGGACATTCATCTAGTTTCTTCATATTTTAGAGTAGTAATATTTCAAATGTAGTTAGAAGGAAACGTAGTAGTATGGTAAGTTCAAATAGCCCCCTTTTTCTTTTAAGGTACTTGCAACCCCTTCTAAAATAAAAATACATTACACCATAAGGCAATATTTATATTTTTTTCATTTATAGAAAAAGATATTTTTTCAAATAATGATTATTTACATTCATAAAAGCTCTATCAAAAAAAGATTTTCAACAAGATCAAATTTCATTCACAAATAATTGTAATCTGCCTTGATATGCTGTAATAAGGATAAAAATCATTAGAATATTACTTTTGCAATTTAATTTCGAATTACATTATGCCGATTTTCGACCGGAAAACTGATAACTTTTTTTTTTTTTTTTTTTAAATAAAACAGCTACAGGATAATGGAGTCAGTAATCAAAGAGGAGTTCAAGAAGAACTCAACTCGTTTGCTGTCAGAAATACAAAATAGATATATTCTTCATTGGAACTACAGATCCTACGAAGAAATTCCAATGGAGCTATTAGACTACGGAGGTCACATAGAGGAGTTATATCTAAAGGAAAATGGGTTAAAAGATATACCAGAGGAACTTCCTTTTAGATGTCCAAATCTAACAAATTTGTATTTATATTCTAATGAGTTGACTCAAATCCATCCTTCTATCGGTATTGTTCATAATCATAATGCTATTTAGTCAAAACTATTTAAATAATAATAATAATCTTTTATAGGAAATATGAAAAATTTGACAACTCTTGATCTCAGTCGCAATAAACTCCAGGAACTACCCCCCGAAATAGGCTCTCTTTCATCACTTAAAAACCTAGACTTAAGCTCTAATAAATTAAAATCAATTCCAACAACGATAGGATCTTTGCAAAAATTAGAATATTTTTATATCGTGGGAAATCATATCAAAGAGATCCCCAGAACTATCAAAAATTGTCAAAATCTTGTAGCTCTCTATGGTGGATTGAATGAAATAAGCAAAATACCAATAGAGTTAGCGGAGTGCAAAGACTTGAGGGATCTCTATTTCAATGACAACAAACTGACAAGTATACCCGAAATCCTAACTATAAAATTAAAGAAATTAGAAACATTAAACCTAAATAATAATAATTTGGAGTATTTGCCAAGTAGAACTTTTCAGTCTACTCCACCAAAAGTATCTTTCCATGATAATCCGAGACTTCATCATTTAAGCTTTATTTTAGGTGAGTAAGAGAAAAATAATAATAATAAAAAAACTGAATTTGATCCTCTCATCTCAGCACTTATTATTTTCATGATTTTTTTAATTATTATTTATTTACCATTACAGCTTGCCAAATTAACACGGCTTATCCTATTTCAAAAATGAATCCAATAAGCACTGGTACATTTCGGTTCGCGAACAGAGGTTGTTTCATACCATTACACGAAAATGAAACTTTGAAATCATCAGACATTTTCAGCTACAAGAAAATGACTTCAAGAAATGGTTTTACACATATCTTTAAATTTCCTTCAGGAGTTCATATTCTAGACAAAGAAAATCCTATTCCAACTCTTTTAGAGCTGAGCCTACGAATTTCATATATAATCACACACCCTCATGAAAAAAGATTTATTGAGCACTATGGCCAGAATTATAGAGCTTACAACGTTCTCTCCCTTTTTAAAACTCATTCAATTGATGTTTGTTTGCCAAAGATTCTCAAAGATAAATTAAGGACTTGGAGATCCATTTGTGCTCATTGCTGTCTTCCACTCTTCAATGAAATGAGCTTAAGTTTACTAAAAGTAACTTTTAAAAAGGAGTTGGATCGGCAACTTGAGGAAGGTTATTGCTCACTCCATTTCTGCTCCGAGGCATGTCGAACTGCCTTTAAAAACTCATACAAACATGAGCATATATTTGACTTTTAGTGGAAATGCTCTTCCCTCATTACCAAAATTGTTCTGTGATAAATCAGATTTTAATTCAAATTATTAATTACTAATATGATATAAATACACAACCGCTCAGTCGAATGAGACAACAAATTTTAGATGTGATGACAGAATCTATTTAATAAAAAATAAAAATCATTCCAAAAATTGTCAAATTCATGTGAAACAAATGAAAAAAGAAAGAAAAAGAAACGCCTCCAAAGTCGAGGAGGAGTGTGACACAGTGCAATGAATGTCAATCAATACTCACAATCACTCTGATCACTCATCTCTCTCCTTCCTCCCTTTTCGTTTCTTCACACTCCAGACGTTAGATCATCAATGACCTTCAATCTATGAAACTCCAACGGATGATGATGATGACTCCAAATGGAAAACACTTTTTCTTTTATCTTGTTTTTAATTTCTTCCTTCTTGCTGTTGCAGCAGCAGTAGTTCAAAGTCAGATCTCATGCAGTCTACGTCAGTGTAATCCGCAGCATCATCCCTCATCAGCAGTTCAGCTTCAACGCGCATATCACTATTTACTCATTGTTATTATTATTATTATGTTCTCTTCTCTAAAGCGCTCGCTCCTTGCATCTCATTGGATAAAAAAATCTTTTCCTCTTTTCCCCCCAGCTTCGCATTTGACGTCATTATTCTAATGCAAAACAAAATTTTCCATCAGCTGAAGGCATATCATATAAAATAAACTTATATATACTTATAGACAGTAATACTATATGGATGTATATTAATTATTATAAACTATAATAGAATACCGTAATTTTATTGATGTGAGATGAGAAAATTTTACTTCACATACATAAAGAGAAGCAAATACATTTTAATAGCTTTGAATAACTGTTTCATTGTATTGTTGAAGAAATTCAAAGTCTCAGGCATATTAGTAGAAACTGAAGGGATTTCCCTGAGATACAATAAAATCTCTAAAACCAATTAGGACTGGTAAATATCCGTGCCATTTATTCTCGAAATGAATAACTGTTCATTAAGTATCTACACTTTTAAATATAAACAGAGTTGAGACTCTTGTAATCATAGCTAGAGAAACACTTTAAAATCTCTAATTGTCGCACAATTTGAATGATACTCGGTGGTATTTAAACAAACCAAGAAAATGAGGATTTAAAGCTCATCAGCTGTTTCATTTGAATGTATTATGATAATTATAATTATTACACAAGGGTCATACACAGTTAAATTTTAAGAAATCTTAGTTGTCTGATTGGGTTGTAGCAGAAATTGAATCCTGCATGATTGTCTGGACAAAAGTGGACGGTTCATAATATTGCCCATAGAATTTTGATTTTAAAAGCTTATTCGTACCTAATAATGCAACTTTGAAGTTCCCATTAAGTAACAATACAAAAATATGAGTCATACTCATATTATTACCGATATTATTTCAAATAAGACTTATTTACACGGCGATCTATCCTAAGCAAATAATTATGAATTAAATTAACATTCGAGGTTTAAGTAATTTGATTCATTCCGACTTTGGCGGCTTTTTTAGAATGGTGTTTATAGTAGATGCTGCCAAAACCGCCTCTTCCCTTTATGTTCAACTTCTCATTCATAATATTCCTTGTCTTTTATATATTTTCTCCTCAGTCAAACTCAACTTGTAACTCTTCCTATTTATATACACATACAATTGAATCTGGAAAAACTAGGATGTCATCCTCCAATGATGAGCAGTCAACTTTAAAAAGATCTCATGACCATGATGAAGAACAAGAGGAGGAGGAGGCTGTGACAATGCTTGAAGTCCTCAAGGAGTCCAAGGAGTTAGAAGACAATGCAAATCGAGTCCTTGGAGGAGCTGATGACAAAAATTGCACTTATCTCTCAGAAGGTTTTGAATTTTTTTTTCTCCAATTTATGTCTCGTATCTCGTGACTTGTACTGTTCTTGTCACATCAATTCTCTATTTAAATAAAAGTATCTCTTCCTTTCCTAATTGAAACTCCGTTTTAAATTTCCATAATAATTGAGCTTCATGATGAAAATGCAATTATGTTATTGTGACCCTCCATTTTCTCTTTGTCATCTCATGTATTTTTATGTACTCTTAGGTTATGCTAAAAGACAGGCTCTCTATGCTTGTGTAACATGTACAAATCCGTCTGATCCTGAAATAGGGATATTTGCTGGAGTTTGCTTAGCTTGTAGCTATCATTGTCATGAAGGTCATGAAATCATTGAGCTCTATACGAAAAGAAACGTCAGATGTGATTGTGGTAATGAAAAGTTCAAAGACGTCAAGTGCAAACTCTATGATGGAAAGGAATCTCTCAATAGTCTCAATAAGTAAAATTGAAATTTCATGTTAAAGATCAGAAAGGATGTCATTCATGTTATTTGTATATAGGTATAATCAAAACTACAAAGGCTCTTATTGTACTTGTGGCCGTCCCTATCCAGATCCAGAGGATAAAATACCTGATGAAATGATCCAATGCGCTATTTGTGAAGATTGGTATCATGGGCGACATTTAGATCTCCCTTCAAATGTGTCTCTTCCATCCAATGGAGATTATGATGATTTGGTTTGTCAGAAATGTTCTACAGAACGATGGGAAGATTTTTGGTGTTTTTACACTGACTTTTTAAAGAAATCTTCTCAAGAAAAGAGTGATGAGTCTTTAATCGAAGGGGAAGAGTCGAAAAAGTGTCGACGAATCAAAAAGCAGGACTTGATCGATGAACAATTTAAATGTAAAGCATTGTTTTTTTTACCAGGATGGCGATCAGAACTATGCAAATGCACTGACTGTGAAGATTTTTACTCGAAATATAATTTAAAATTTCTGCTTGATGTTGAGGATAGTATCTCTCACTTTGAGTCCAAGTCCATGGATAAAGTAAGTGATTCGTATGAAGAAGGCCTGAAAGCATTGTCATCCTTAGATAGAGTACAACAAGTTGAAGCGCTTTCATCTTATAACTCAATGAAAAGTGACTTGATGGATTATTTGAAAACTTTTGCTGAGGGTGGTAAAGTTGTGACATCAGAAGACATCAAAAGTTTTTTTGAAAAAATGAATAAAACAAAAAGACAAAGAGTTAATATTCCACAATTTTGTAAGTAATATTTATTTTGGTGATTTTGGAAAAAAAGAATAAAATATGATAATTTAAAGTTGTATAAAACTTGTCTCTGAATAAATGATATATATGTTTATATTCTTGATTATATTTTTTATGTCATAGTGTATAATCTCGTTTTTCTCTACAATGACTTTACTAAGACAATTAAAAATGATACATATATATGGGCTCAAAAGTGGCAATGTGGATCATTTTATTATTACAATACTTTTGCCAATATTAAGTACATAGTAAAGTAATATCTTATGAATGAACGTACGTACGTAGGTATCCAATCGAAAATGTAGGACATTTCTATGTCAACAAAAAGAAAGGAAGAAACAGAGTAGTCAGGCTGCGTGGATCGACGGTTGTTAAGGATTAAGGGGGTGACGATAGAGGGCATTCATTTATGCCACTAATTGCATGATGAACTGAAAGCAACGTCATGTTGGAGGCATATAGTTGACTTATTTGTTAAATAAAATGGACATCTTATGGCTTTAAAAATGAAAAAAAAAACCTGTATTGAATACAACTTGATGCCAAAGAGAAACAGTGATATTTGAATAAGATAAAATTAATAGGTGGTGAAAATACTAATAAATGGCTACATTTTTAGAATTAATTTTGTCACGGATTGATTAGAGACCAGCAAAGGTGAATAATGGGAGAAAAATATATAATCCTTGCAAAGGTAATGGTTAATTTATTGACAACACTTTGTAAATGTGAATGTATATTGCTGTAGTAACATATTTTAACACATTGGGGTTTAAAGAGAGAAAAAAATTGATTGACGGTAAAGGCTTAAGTCCATATGTAAGCCCACTGTGATATCCAAAAATGCAGTCATATAATCATTAATTAGAAACAAGGATTTTTATTCTGATAAAATTTGGTTGTTTGTGCCTCTTATAGATTGCCAATTTCCACAATGATGACGTCACATAATAACTATTGGCAGAAAAATCATTATTCATTATGCATTGACAGGAAAGACGAGGGGAGATACCAGGGGAAAATGTTATTACTGAGGAGGGGCTAAAAAGCTCATGCTTAATAAAAAGTGACCTACTGATCTTTCGCTCTGGTACAAGTTACAACCCAAAAAGTATTTTATATGAATAATTAATAATACTTGTGATAAGGATAATGCAATGATGTTATTTTTTTACTTTTTTTTGGGTGAAAATGACTAATTGACACGTATTCTTTGCCACATTAGAAAATTCAAATGTCCACAGTTTCATTGCTCGTAAATGAGTAATATTAATAAATCAATATGAAATGATAGAATCATGTAATAGTTGCTAATTAAAATGGCTAGTTGTATAATTAGTTCAACAATACTATAAACAAAATGGTCATTAGTATAATATTAGTTTAGGTAATTATAAAAAACAAGTGTGGTTAAAATTAATATCGTAAAGTAGTTTATAAAATCATTTTTAAGGATCAATGAAGATTCTAATCAAGGAGTAAATATAATCGGCTGTACCAATTCAGAAAAGAATGGACATCTCTGGTAATATCGTCAAAACCGTCTTATCAAAAGAAATGGACTTTCAGGGATCAAGGCTATAACAAGAAAAAATAGTTGTTTCTTTTTTATAGAAAAGAGAAATTTTAATCTGGTTGCTTTGGTCTTGGTCGATATCAAAACAAAGTCAAGGCTTTGAAGAGTCAAAATCGATATTGAGAACCACATATGTAGTCATTATCCTAGTTATCTTCAAGAATCTTGAACCCAAATAATTACCAACCAAACTCAAATTTTCTGACGTTTTTAATGAAATGAGAATGAAGTTCCCTAATTGGTAAAAAAGTATTTCAATGAGCTATACTATTTGAGGAGGGAAAAGAAAAGATTAAAAATTGTAAATTGATAGTTATATGGATCTTATTCGAAGATCTTATACGAAAATCATATTCTTATTCTTTATGATAGTGCTTCTCAAACTTTTTATCCGAGGGTGCATAAGTAAAAAGCAGTCGTCGAGACTACAACGAAATAGTGTTACCCGTAGTTTATGTTCAAAGCTTATCTGATCAATGACAAGGATGACTTCTCTAGGATCCTCTGAAAAAGACTGTTAATGTAACCCTTTTGAGAAATTAATACTGCATTTACCCATTAAAGTGAATGGAAAAATATCAATTGATTATTTAATAAAATAACCTTTATTATAACTATATCATCAAAATATAATTTAATCTTTGAAATTAATTAATTATTATTAATGATGGGAGGTATTTTTCAAATTACTGATTTTTGAATTGAACAAGATTTTTGAGCCTGCTACGAACTGCAGCACCTTGGATCTTCTCACTTTTTTGTTTTCCCAAACGATATAATTTTATCCCTACATGATTTTTTGAGATTGCCATAATTCAATTTAGGAGATAAATCAAATACATGATCATTAAGAGATTGAAAGACCTATATTTTATGATTAAAACTAATATTTTTCACCACTGTATTACTAATTTGAAGAGGTAACCTAGAATCTCTGGACAGGGCATGATTTGTCTAGTCAAGTCTTTGAAATACTTTTTTAGTTTCTTGACATACATGCTATAAATTACATCTTTTGAATAGTAGATCAACGCTGATTGAAATGATCAGTGTCCCCAGTCCCTCTCCTTTATTAAGGCATAATCAGCATTGAATTCCCTATCATGGCAGAAAAGATTCTTTACATTTCTCACAAAATATTTAATTTATCAATTTGTATCAACGTTTCTTCTCCTAATACCGAAATAAGGTTTTTTTTGTTTTAGATAAATGGGTACATAAATCCTTGACTGTAGTTATCTGCCTATAAAGTCTGCGATTATTCTGGTAGAGTACCTTTTTTTCATTTATAAAGACCTTCAAACTTTCTAAACGTTTTTCATTTTCTTCTTTCAAGGGTCAGTATTTGAAGCCTTGCCCTTTTGCTGTCTTCCCCCAAAAGCTCCAAAATATTTTGTAAAGAAAATATATTTGAAGCTGAATCAATGTCATCCACGTTTTCATCTTCAATGATGAATCATAATCAAATGTTTGGGAAAGTCAATGATAGTTGGTATAGCACCATCCACAAGAATCCCATCTAATATTATTTTTAATGATTTGCGACTCCATGAAATGCCTTGAACAAAGCTTTGATCATTTAGAAGTCTTTGATTTTGCTTCGACGACAGTTTGATACTCGCTGTTTACGACGCTCTTGATTATTTGTAAATCTAAAAATAAATATGAATTGAATGAAGTAGCAAATATATATTAAAATTATGTATTAATTATACTAATGATACAAATATCAATGATTGATCTAAATTGTACCTATAATACTTTGGAGGAAAATATAGTTTTACAAACCATTGGTACTCTCATTACCATCATGGTCGATCATGGAATGGTGCTGGTTTTGGTCCTCATCATCCTCAATTTTTGAGGATTTTAAATAAGTAAAGCTTCTGAAGATACAGTTATATGCCACAAAAATAGTGTTTACAATAAGAGTAGTATGTAGCTAATATGATATCAAATTTAATTACTTACCATCAATGACTGTTATAAGCAGTGAAATCTGAAAATTATGTCTGAATTAAGAGTATAACTATAATTTCAATGATAAATTTCTTATGAACGCGAACAATCAAATATATTCTTTGGCCAGCTAGCTTTTTATTTCTATACAGCTGACACGGCTTCAAAAATATTTGATATTTCCTTGCTATTGAACTTTATCAGCTCTCTATGTATTTTATATCTAAAGGTCGGACCAGTGTAGCAGCCGGGCTTAACTTTCACGGGGGAACCATTGTAAATATTACTGACCCTAGACTAAGGGTTTTAAAAATTTGAAAGAAAAAAAAATGAGTTTTTTTATAAATGATAATTTGATCTTCTTTAACACAAAGACATTTTTCAATATGATCGTCCCTTCAAAATATTTTGCGCAGAGGAGGACACTCACCCAGAGCAATGTGCAAAGTTTAAAAGGGAGAAATACATTTTCGTACATATTACAAAATATTGCAATTGGAATTATTAAGATTTTGACACTATCCGATAAAATATGGGATAGAGCTACGCTACACACAGTCTAAACCAGGGGTGTCAAACTCATTTCACATCGTGGGCCATATACGATCCCTAGGTAGACGTCGTGGGCCGGACCATTAAAATTATAGTATACTTAGCTATAAATAATAACCCTTTGTTTTGATTTAAAGAAGAACAATGACATTGTTCAATATAACTAAAAAATTTATTGAACAACACTTTTACAAAACATTTTACAAAATACAAGAAACTTTAAGTAACTGGTATCGAAAATTATAATTATGAACTTTACATGAGATTACAACATGAGACTTATAAAAAAAAGACTATCATGCGCCCCTACCGGATAATTCATGAATTACATTTAATTAAATAATTTAATACATGTCTTTTATGTATTTTTTCCACTTTCAAATTATCCTGCGGGCCTGATTGAAGCTCCTTGCGGGCCGTATGTTTGACACCCCTGGTCTAAACCATGTTTATTATTACTATTTCCTAAAAGTAGAAAGTATGTTATACTATAATTAAGTTTTGAAATTTTCAAAAAAATATTTATGTATAAAATATGTAATATTAAAATATCACACAATGGGATTCAAAGGGAATTTCATAGACTTTAAATCACAATTATACTAAAAAAAATTTATATTTTGCAGTTTATAATAATAGATTTTATGTCATTTTAATGGACACAGTTTGTTTTTATTATTTGATACTATAATTTATGGTACAGATTTATTATATATATGTTATATACATACAATATTTTCATTTTTTAATTAAAAAAATCAAATCATTAAATAAAATATTTAAAAGTAAAAGGTACTTTGGAGTCAAAATAATTACAAACTATATTGTTTCTATCTTGCTATCAGTTTGATTAAGCCATTTTTATCTATGTACTTCATAAAAATGAATGACAAACTGTATTTTTACATTAGTGTATAAAATATAAACTTACATTTCGTAGACATAACAATGTATTAAATACTGGGACAACTATTGGATTGAACTATTAATAAACTCATACCAATAATGTATATAAATATATCTCATTATATCATAAAGATTAAAAGATCTATATAACGAGGGATTCACCAATATATCAAGGAGCCGATTAAGTCGGCAAAAGTTACCGAATATTACCTATATTAAATTTCCCTAAAATAAAACAAGATCCATTTTTAAAAAATAAATAATGGAAACCAACAATTTATGTCTAAAAAAATATGACTGAAATTGAATTTTTTTTGAATATCTTGACGATGGACAACCCAAACGTGACCGGTGTGTCATTTTCTGAAAGTTCTTTGATCTTTAATTAATATTTTCAAACCTGACAATGAATGTTTGTACATAATTTATAGTACCTATGTGATATCACTTTTAACTTTTATTTATTATTAACAAACTAAAAATGTGGCCACATCGTTATCTACAGGATAAAACTCAGTTCACAATTTAAAAATTCTAGGATGTAGATCATTTATCAAGATTATTGCAGATGATCAGTCATCTGCTTTGCTATGACGCTGAGGATGCAGTGGTCGAAGTGGCCATATTTGGGTTTTTGAATTGTATTTTTATTATGGAATCTATCTTAAAAGTTAATTTGACAAAAAAGTCTGCCAATTAGTCGGTTTTCAGTTTTTAGTCCCCAAGTAATTAATCGTTATCCCTCCCAAGAAAATCCACTTTTAAACAATTGAACTCACCATTCAATTGTATAAGAACATTTAATTAATTAATAATTAGAATAATGTCCGACTCAATCTACTTACGAGGATGTAATTGCACCTTAAATTTTTAAATCCGCAAATTTCAAATGTCGATACTTGATACTTACTTCTATATTCGCATATCTGCATTTTTAGATATTCAATACATTACATAGATATTCTATAATGTGCGTTCCAGAGTTTAAGCATTAGGTGAGGAAATTATCACTTCACTATATTCTATAAAATTATTATAGAAATAAAGTCATACCTATATGTAAATTTAGGAATAACTATTCCAAAGTTCATCGTGTTGCAATGGTAATTAGTTAGTTTTTTTTTTTTTTAAAAAAAAAAAAAAAAAATTAACCAATCGTTTATTTGTGTGGAAATATATTACATTTTTGATTAGCTAAATTTAAGTTTATATGATAATTTATAATTTAAACCTCGTGACACATTGAGTGGTTCTTAATTAGTGCGTTCCATAGCTTTTTGAAATACACCCCAAAGCATTCTTGAAACAAGATATATACGGATATGAAAAGCAAATCTACACTAAGTTACTATGTCCAGTATAAGGTTTAATTGAGTAAAATGAACAAAAATTTATTCAGTGGTGGTCCCCTTGGATTTAGCTATCTCATTAATGCACCCTGTGATGAAAAAGTTTAAGAAGCACTGGACTAGAGAGTAACTCAGCCTTTCAGGTTAAATAAATAAGAAATCATATGCTTTAAATCATCATTTTTAAAATGGTTGATTTGAGAGCATATTTTTGATTCAATGGATCTCCCTTTCATAGTTGATTAGATATCATATTGGAAGACAATCAATAAGTAGTAAAAAGGAAAAAGATATTAAAAATGGAAGATGTGAATACATACTGATATAATATATTATGTCCATTTTTGATACCTTTCTTTTTATGAGACGATCAAAAGGTTTGCCAATCGACAATAGTAGGTAGCATTTTGAGGATTCATGATGATAAGGAGGACTCTTGTAACACTCTTATATGATTAATCTATCACAAATGAAATATGCATTCGAAAAATAGCTCAAAATGTAACTTATTGGAAGGAAAATGCATTATGATTCTGCTTCATTAAATTAAAAATAAGAGACTCAACTGTGAAAACAAAAAACTTATATGTATTCCTTTTTATGCGTCATATATCAATCCGTTTACATGTATGTAGATGAAACTTATTGTCATTAGAGAGCATAGTATCCTTTAGCTTGTTTACTTCTTGTATTGTCGAAACATAAGATCCGTTCAAGTATCTCCCATAGTCCTAAATAAATAAAAAATTTGATGATATATTTAGGTCATTACAGCTCATTAAAGGAGAAATTAGACATTTAATAACTAAATGCATGTAATATCATCTTATTCAGAGAGGACCAAATAGGCCCGACATAATTTCTCAAACTTTTTCCGACGAAAAACCTTTTAAAGCAGTAGTTCCTAACCTTTTGTATTTCACAGCCCCGGTTTCATAAACTTTGAAACCCAAGGGATCCACCATTTACTTTTAATCAGTAGCTTCCTTCATTTTCATTTGTCATTGATTTTCTGAGGAGAGAAAGATTTTAAAAACCCTGGTAATATTTGCCAGACAAACCAAGTTCTTGTGACCCCCTAAGGGGGTCACGACCCACCGGATAAGAGTTCTAAATTCAAAGTGCCTTATATGGCCATAATATTGGAGGTCCTCTAAGTGTCTCTAAAGGAATCACTCAGATAAGGTATGAGCTAGCCTTTGACTAACTAGAGTAACAGGTCTGTAATAGACGGAGTGGAACTATGAGCTATCAATAATATTCCCTGTTGTTGGAATCTATTGATTCATTTACGTCTATTCTTCACATGAACAAGAGTACTTTGAGACTCTCTATTTGCTGACTAAAGCACTTGACATTAATTATATTAATTAAGCTCTATCAAGATACTCTCTTTCCTCCCAATTGAAATAAATTTCTAACTTGACTCAGAAAATATTCGTATTATAATAAGATATGTACATACTATGAAACCTCATTAAAAAAATGAATACGTACGGATATTTTTTTTTTTTTTGAAACACAGTCTAATTTTCTATCAAATCATATAAACTTATATATTTTAGAGATAATTCACATGTATAGATATAAATTATAATATTTTCTTTCTTTTTTTCTTTTTAAAGAAAAAAACAATAAGTAACTGTAGGAACTGCTATGTGCAAAACAATAATAATAATAATAAAAATAATAATAAACTGGGAAAGTATAAGGAGAAGAAGATAAAAAACAAATAGTCAACAAACTAAGGACAAGAGAAACGAAGGTTTATGAATAATAATATATTTTATGTAGATATAATTTTCACTTTAGAATTTCTTTTTGTGTAATATCAGTCTGAATATCTTGCATTTATGTTTTAAACAACTCTGGGAATTACGTTTGAATTAAAAAAAAAAGAAAAAAAAAAGTGGTAAAGAGATTGGAGGGTGGGTGGGGGGAATGAATCTAAATAATAAGAATAAGAGAGGGGCCAAACTTTAGTATGAATTAATTAAATAATGAACATTTGTCATCTCGAATATATATATTATGACGTCGTCACTAACTGAGGCGTATTTGTTCTCCTTGGAGGAGGGGGAGATGTACTTGATGATGACTTAGAGGCTGCTGCCTGTAGTTTAATCCAGGTTTCACCCAGAGCTTTAGCAAAATGATCTTCGACTAAACAATAATAATGAGAAAAATAAATATTATTAAGATTGACAGACGACTATGAATATGTAAAATCTCCTCCTACCTGTGGAGCCTTCCTGATCCATTTCAACTATATGGTCTCTTTCCGTATCCTCGGCATTGATGACCCGGACTCTTTCGTCATCATCAAGATCTGTTTTGCGAGATGAAGGGCTATTGTTAGGGCTACTACTTTGCTTAACATCAGAATTATTCTCTGGCGGAGACTCATCTTCCCCATCCTCTTGAGATACTGGAGACTTTTTAAATAGGGATTTATAATTTGCACCTAGGGATCGTCTAAAATGCTCATCGAGTAAAGGGTCAGCACATGAATCTAGAAAAAATAGAGTTTTTATGATGAAACAGAGTTTAGGGAGTAGAGATTTAAAATTATAAATTACCTGTAATAATTGTGATTTCACGAATAGGGCGAGTATCTTCATTTTCTTTATTTGATTCTGTAGATCCAGGTCGATGTAGAGAATCTGAGTAGCGCTTGGAAATTGCGACTTCATAGGACGGTGGTGGAGGAAGGTCCCTTAGTGACATAGATGGTGGAGATCCAGAGGAAAAGTTTATGGGATAAGGTGGAGGAGGAGAGCGATCCCTCTTTTTAATACTCATGTCCAATGGACCTTCTTCATCCGTTGTCTCCATTTCTCCCTCTGATGAAGATGGAAGAGGATGAGACTCTCGAGAATTGCGTCGTTTACTTCCAGCTGCAGCTGCTAATAAATATTCAGGCGTCGTACTCTTACGGAATTTAGGATGGCGCTCTTTGAAGGAAGAACTGCGCTCACACCCTGGAACAAATTAAAAGATTTTTTCATGAATAAACAACAACCTCAAGGAAAATACTCTCTCACATATAAATAAATATACATATGAGTAGAACTTCATACAAAATATGTACATCCAAATCCATGGATTTATATATAAATAAATCAATCAAATGATTACCTACCTTTGTCACTTTGTTTGAGGTTAGAGGATATTGATGACTTTTCTACCATGGTCGCTGCTCTTGATAGTACATCCAACGGAGATTCAAGATTAGACATTCCTCCTTTAATTAAGAATAATTGATATTAAAAAGATAGAAAGTAGTAAAGAGTATTTAAATTATATGTATTTAAATATAAATACTTTTTTTTTTGTATTTAAAAAAAAGAAACGACTGAGAAAATGCTCTAATCGTACAAAACTACTCTTTTCAAGAAAGAACAGAGAAAATGGAGAAACCTCCTAAACACTAAAATACATACATATATCTATAGTTATCCCAAATCCCTTTTTCTTTTTACAGAAAAAAAATAACGGGATACTTCTAAAATCCCTTTACCTTCCTATAGAAATTGATATAAAATACTCTCTTCAACCCTATAGATTGCACGGTATTCGACAACATTTCTATACATATTATAAAAAAAAAAGAAGAAAAGGCTTTCTAATATATATATATATGTATATAGCTCAAAGGAGCGTAGTCTTGGCCAATAACATAAAACATAATAGGAAACTCTCACTACATACATTCCTTCAGTGTATGTAGAGGGAAATCCTCAACACCAGAGAGGGAAAGAGAGAGAGAGAGAGGAGTTTGGAGAAGAGAAAGGATCCTTTTGCTTCTGCTATACTGAGCGAGGGGGGAGGGGGAGGGGGTAACAACTAACTCACGAAGTAACAATCTACTACCACTACTCCTGATGATGAGGAGGAAGATGAGGCCCCTTGCAGCATCTGCGTCATTTCCCAATGGATTATTATTATTATTATTACAGAATTATCAATATAATGTTTCACATTCATATATATACATATAGCATACATGTATGTAAGTATAAAAATAATAGATGCAAGGAAAAAGGACTTCCGGTATTGACAGATGAGCGAGGATTTCGTCTTCCTTGCTAGCTAGCTAGCTAGCTACACTATGTATAGATGTAGTTAAAATAATACATACATACATACACATCTATTATTATACATTTAAATACATATAAATGAAGTGATAAGCTGAGGAGGAGGAGGGAGGAGGAGGAGGAGAAGGAACAGAAGTCTTTTGCAGACTACCACCAGCTGCTGAGTCCATCATCATGTCAGATGTGATGATAATGTTATAAAAACAACAAATTATAAGTAAGTAAATGTATGTATGTATATATGTTACAAAAGAAGGCAAAGGAACCAGATGTAGTCGTCGTCGTTGTCTGGGATGACGATTCTTTAATCATCATACTAATACAACCCACCTTATAAACAAAAACATTTTATCCATGGGATCATCGTCATCATAATCATAGAATTGAAGGCATTAATATAATAGAAAAAGAAAGACGAGGTTAGGAAGCATATATTATATTAATATTAATCTATGAGACCCATTGTTTTGAAACATGAGAGTCTCTTCAGAAGAATCCAAAATAAACGACAACGACGATATACTCCCCCCCCTCCCCCCCCCCAAAAAAGGGGGGAGGGGAATAATAAATAAGAATAATGATTCCGTTCTTCCTGTAGTTACTTACATACATACATACATACATAAAATAGTAGTAGGAAGAGAAAAAAAAGAAGAACGAAAAAGAAGAAGAAGAGAGGTTAAGTTATTTTAACCCTTCTTCGTCCTTCAATCAACATGGATGTCAACGTTTCGTCATTACTATTTAGTACATCTTACTAGTTACTACAACTACTACTACTAAAGGAATATGCATGACATCATGACATAGGAAAAAGAAAGAAAATCATACATAGACAGCAAATCATAGAGACCCCTCTTCTTTTTCTTCTTCTTCAACTATCACGTAGAAGCAGCAAAAGAGGAAGAAGAAAAAAAAAAAAAAATAACAAGAAAAAGGAAGAAATAAAATAAGTATAAAGAGAGAATAATAATAAATAAGCTGCTATCGTATCACTAATTCAAGGTTTTCATTCAATCTATTTAAGTCGTTGATCTACAACTACTAAGAAATAAGAAATAAATAATGAATGTCAATTCTTACCAAATAAAATAATAGTATTATTAGAGAGTCCAGGAATCCTTGTAGATTGTTGTAGTATTAGTTTATGCTGAGTGTATTCCGGATAGAGTTTTTAACTAACTAAGGAAGGGTGCACCACATCCCAGAGAGGAAGAAGAAGAGCTAATACTTGGACTAGTTATTGATTAGTTATAAATGTATATATGTATAGTTAAAATAAATGACTATTTTCTCTATGTATATCTTCTTAGGAGTGAAAAATAAGGAGAAAATTATAAATGCACGCACAAAATAGACAAGACTTGACTGACACACAACCGACTCTCACCACTCCGGCCTCAAGCACAAATTGAACTGAGGGGTTGGATTGTGTTATTTTTTGTGTAAATCTTTTTTCCTGAGGAGAGTTGAATAAGCCTGCCCGTCATAGGAGAAGGAATGTCTGGAATGCGGTCTCTCCTCTTTTTTTTTTGTCTTCTATGACTGAGTGAGTGAGTGAGTGACGAGTGTAGTAACTTGTACTACTCGTCGTAGTACTAGTAGTAGTAGTTGGAGGAAGGGCGGGCAGGCCCGAGGAGTACGAAGACCTCGAACGTAGATAGAATAATATAATAAATAAATAAATAAATATGTACATATATTTATAATTATTACTTATTATAAATATCAGAATTCACAGCAATCGTTAGTTGCACACACACGCGCGGTGAGAACCGTAAAGACACGCAAAGATTCACGCAGAAGGGTTCGCAGGAATCATATTCATAATTCCTACTCATCATTGATGAATCAATATTATGGAGAGCACTTGCCCAGGGAATAAAGATTAATCCTACAAATCTTATATGTACATACAACAGCCGGCTTTATGTAAGGAAGGAGTAGGCTTCCTATTCTCGAAGGTACTCAGACCCTTCGAATAACATGCGGTACTCTCACTGATTTATTTATTTATTTAGGGGTAGATGCATACCTAAATATATGTACATATTCTCTCTTAAGAAAAGATCCCGGAGTGAAGGTTGCAGCAGGGTTTGTTGTTGTTGTTGTTTTGCTCTTTTGAAAGTAAATAATAATAATAATAATTATTAATATTATTAATGAGAGGCCTTGTAGAATTAAAAAAAAAAAAATGTTTATTATTATTTTTGTATAGTACCCATAAATAAATATATTTATGTATGTATGGGCTCAAGTTGAAGATAATTCCATTCCATGAAAAAAAAACAAAAAAAAAACCCAAAAAACATCCTTTCAGAATGTGAATGAAGGTGTAATTTATTTATATATAATAAAACCCCATCCCCAAAATGCTGCCCTACTCTGAATCCATCTTTCATAATTCTACTACTCATTATTACTATTATGAATGCCATTTCAAAGTGTGTCATTATCTCTGCTCACGTACACGCATTCCATTCGAATTAGTTATTAATGAGGATGTTCTTATTCCCATTCCTCATTATTACGAAATACTACATAATTAAATGCCTCCTAATATATATCATATTGGACAGGACAGAAAGTCACTTCTACGACTCAAATAGAAGGATCAGATGTCGAAATTTCGAAATACTTTCCTCCAACTACATATGTAAATAAAATACATTGTAACAAATTATTAGTGTTATTCTCATATATATATATATATATATGTATAAGGAAAATTGGAGTCCAATAGACATTCACAATGCCCTGTGAATGGATATTTATTTATTTATGTGTATTAATGAATAGCGAGTCTTTTTCTCTCTGTCTCTCTCTCTCTCTCTATACGTCAGTCAAATATGTGTTAATGGTGATTTGACTCTGGGGTTTTATATTACATACCTATCTTTGGTATTAATTAATTAATTAATTAATTGCAGGAGGAATAATCTAAAATTAAATAGAGTCCATTTCTCATCATATTTATAAATACTTATAAGAAATGCTTCTCAAGACCCCCCTAAAAAAAGACAACATAACCTCATATCGTATGAGCTATGTAGATTTATCCTAATTCCTAACAGTTATGGCTTTTAAGAGTTGCTCCGGATTCAAACACACAGTTAAAGGAGTCACTAACACGTATTTAGTATATAACTTCTTCTTTTTTTTTTTCTACATCATCTTGATAACACAAAATAAAAAGAGACTTGAGAGGTAACCTACATAATATATATTAGAATAAAATGTATTTATGTAAATGATTGTGTTTTTGTTGTAGACGAACTGCTACCTACTGCCTTCAGTATGTATACACAATTCGAACTCATAGGTGTTGTCAAAACAGCGCATACTTTTCCTCATTTTCATTATTATCATAATATTAAGAACGAAACAACACGAAATAGACCAATTTCTTATAAAATGTCACAAATACTTGTACACTTGCCAATAGACCCATTTATCCTTTTATAATAATAATAATAAATACAAAAATAATACAAAACACAAGTCAGGTAATAGAGACATAATAATGAGTATATTATTCTTTATACATATTCTTAGATATACCTAAGGTAGCCGAGAAAGATTCTCCAATAAGTTAACAGGACTCAAGAAACAATGAAAACATTGCCATTATGTGTTTTTGGGTAGGAGAAGGAGTAGGTAATTACATTCCAATCAGAAATGTGTTATTATAATTATTATTATTATTGTAAAGTACATTTAATCGAGGGAGTCAAATTAAAAAAAAATAATAATAATAATTAACAGACAAACAAACAAACAAATGAACAAACAAACTCCAATGAGCATGGAACGAAAATCCTTCAAACGCATGTACAGGGGCTTTCTAACTCCTCCTTTTACACAATATACATAATATATTATGTATTTAAGAGAAGAATCTACTCCAAAGTACTCAAAGTGACGAAGAAACGTCCTCTCCTCTCCATTTGATATATATATATATATATATATATATGTATAGGTATGATGAGTCAAAGGATCCTTCATTTCTTGTTTTCCATGATGAGCTGTTAGTTAAAAAAAGAATTTCCTATTTAGGAGGTGCTTCACGTGTCAAAAATTTGTCAGGGATTTGTGGAGTGGAATAAAGAACAAAAAAAAAAAAAAATGGATTAATACATTCGATTTAAAGAAAGAAACGTTTTTAGTCACGGTCAGGAAGTGACAAAGGCTCAAATTATTTCCTCAAGACATTCCTTTTTTTTTTGTGGAAGACTCTTAGTTACTTTTGAATTAATCTGAGGAAATCCAAGGGTTAAAATAATGGACTGGAGAATATACATATGATGGATATTTGGGAGAGAAAAAAATTGACGATTTTTTATACATAAATCCACTTAAATCTTCTTCTACACACATACACACTTTGTCACCATGACAGAAAGCGCCCCTTTTCGCTGACGAAATTATATATATATATATATATATATATATATATATATATATATATATATATATATATATATATATATATATATATATATAGTAATTAACATTGAATGATGAAACTCTCTGTTTTAAAGGTCACGACTCTTCTTTTTGAATGTATCCCAGAGATAGAAGGTCGATTGCAGTGTTTTAACTATGTAGAGAGAGAGTAAGGCCATGTAAGGCGGCTCATTTTGAACGAAGATACACTTCTAATGGTCTCCAAAAATATTATGTTATAGTCTCATTTACATATTATGTATTATACCCGTTAGGATCTCATTCCAAACAACGGCAACATTGATCAATAATAATTCTTATTCTACATAGTTAACGAGACTTGCTGTCATTTCATCATTCAAATGAATTGTTTATCATTCATAAAAGTGTTGCTCGAGCTGAATTTAATGAGGAAGCAATAAAAAAGAAATTGCATCCAGGTGCGTTGCTCAAAGTTTCTTATCATAGGGATAATGATGATTCTCCAATTCATCAAGGAAATGGAAGAGGAGGAGGAGTAGCAGGTACCTCCATAATCATTTTTTCCTTGAACATAAGGAGTAGTCAACTCTAATTAAAACTCATTCTTACTTCTATATATGTAGACCATAAATATTTCAAGAAGCAAAGAAGAAGAAGAAGAAGAGGAATGCCTCTTTTGACTTGCAACAAAACCATTTAAATTGGAAAGTTAAAATGCTATTACAGTCCGAACTCCCTGTGTATGTAGTCATAAGTATGTTATGTTACGTTATGTTCTGTTAGTATGTAGTACGTATTATTATTATTATTATTACAAGACACGGCACACACACACACACACTCACGTCAGCATTAGGGCCGTGATTATTATTATTTTTCGGCTCTAACGACAAATTATTGAACTATCTTTGGTATGCGGACAAAAAAAAAAGAGAAAGATTTTTTTTGTTTTTTGCCGGCAGGCGATGGGTGAAATATCTCTAGCCATTTTTTGGCCTTTTAAAGAATAATAGTAATTGTATAAGTAGTAGTCGTCGTAGTAGTACTGTTATTATGATAATTTTAACCCATTAAAAGTATTCTACACCTAAATGAAAATAGTTTTGAAAAAATATAAATATGCTGTATTTTTGTATTTTTCTATTAAAAAACTTTTAAAAAAGAAATACTGAGACAGATAATATAATATAATATAATAATCTGCTTTGTCATCATAGGTAATTTCCAAACGATCTTAGATTGACAAATTAAATCATAATACGTCCATTGTTTTATTTTTTATTACCAAGTAACAACTTTATAAAGGAATTTTCATTTTTTTTTCAAGAATCTATGTACATTTAACATAGGTAATATAATAAACGCTCCTTCTACTGCAAAGGTATGCAGTAGCCGACGAGGACCTACCCATAATAAAGATGGAATCCTCTTCCATCTACCCTTGAATAATGTCTTGTCAATGCCTTTACATAATATTGTTATTATTATTATAGTAAGTATACATACATACATAGCTATCTTGTAATAAAATGGGTGAGAAAAAAGAAAAGAGACATAAATACTTCAAGTTCCATTCTTCACCTTTGTTTTGATGACTTAGATAATATATATATATATATATAATTACTTATTTTAGGTAGACCTATGTAAGTATCTACCCTTCTCAACACATTTTACAATGGACTCGAAATACGTATGTATTTCGAAAGAGTAGTCATTAGACATTGATATTATAAACTAAATGGCTCAAAAGTTGGACAATGCTCACTTCATCACTTAGATCCCTGCTTAAAAACGGTCATTTAATTTAAAAAGTACATAAATGCAGTTGTAATTAAGGAAAAAGGTAAGGCAATGAGAAGGGAGACAACGGTATTAACATATCTACAAAGGCAAATTACAAGTATCTACGTCATGCATACGCATCTCTCTCTCTCTCTCTTTCCTCCCTAACTCGTAGTGAGATTCAAAGTTTCCAGCGATTATCTCATTTTGTAAGGAATAAGAGACAAGTAATACTTGATTAATTAAGTATTATTATTTATTCCTTTGTTGACAAATATGTCTTTTTAAGTAAAACTTTTTTTTGTTAATCAGCATATTTTCTACTTTTCTTTTTAAAAAAATAGAAACTATAAGTCAACTTTAAGTCATATTTTTTCCCCATTGGAAATTATGGGCACATTTTTCAACCTAATTCTAAGTAAAAAAACGTTACAACGCTAGTGATCATTTTATTTGAGACCAAGAAAATTGATTTTTTTTTTTTTTTTTTTAGAAGAGAAATTGTTTTTAATACTTTGATTTGAGTCTAGACTTCAAATGAGTCGAGAATAACTAAGAAAAGAATACAATTTCGACTTAAGACTATATAGTAGTAAATGCAGATTAACTTACTTAATTCTAATCAGTGGAACACTTTGCCTCTTATGAAGATTTTCGTTCATAGTTGTGGAATAAAAATAATATGAAATTAAAATTAAGCCTGGTTTGAATAATATTATCTTATAATGATTTTATACTGTAAGAATAAAACTTAGAAAGTTAAATGAAGGGAAAGGACGCAGAGCTTTACGATATACAAAAATTGTCTTTTTAAATTTATTTGTGTGTTCTAAAAAGTTACTTTCCAAAGGAATTAATTAATTAAATATTAGTAGCTTATTTATCTAAAGCTGTCATTAATCAATAATACATACGTACAGACCCATATAAAAGCAACCATTTCCTTGGATATTATTTTCTTTTTGTGCACATAGCAATCAAATCAATTATATTTCAATATTATTTAATTCAAATATCATCATCCATTTTGTTGTTTAAAATCAAGACGTACATATGATACTAGGGCAGTTTATTTAGTCAGCCATTGTAGACTAAATACATCAGGCATGGATGTGAAGTCATTATAAATAAATAACAATATGTGATTCAATAACTCCGTTAGAATGACAATTGACAGATTTTACTTTTTAATTGTATACATATATCTTTTGTCAAATGATGAATTATTTGTTTACCTTATGTATAAGTATATACTATGTAGCCTTTACTTCCCTCTAACGACACATTATCATACTATTGTATGTATATATATATATATATTTATAAAATAGAGGCCTTGTGATCAAGTGTTTTAAACGGACAGATTACTACAATCACTAAACACTACTTAAAGTACAAGGAGGCATGAATCAATATATCCACTACTGCACACATATAACAACACATACAAATAAATAACATATTCACATGATGACTTAAAGTCATTCGCATCTTTGTATTCCTAGATATTCATATATTATACTGTATGGAAATTGAAGAGTCTATGGTCGTTTATACACGTATTATTTAGATAAAAGTTATAGCACAGAGCAGTTTTAATTGCCAATTATATATATGTATATGTATATTGATGCGATTCTTTTTTTTCTTCTTTTGATCAGATTACTATGTCTTATTTATTAGTTAATTATTAGTTTGATCGAGTGATCCAAGTTGTGAGCACTTGTGCCGCAGAGTATTTTGAGCATAATTTATATACTCTGATTCTTTTTACATCTCACAAGTCCTTCAAAATCCCGGTTTTAAAATGTCACATCTCATTTTTATTTTGCAACGTGGACAATTTGTGTATGTGTAAGTTATACTATTAAATGTATAATAGATACATTTAAGCATATTTTTACACTTCTTTTGCTGTATAAAAAGTATATATATATATATATATATATATATATATATATATATATATATATATATATATATATATATAATGGCTACGATTAGGATCACTTTTAGATTCTCTGAGTATATGTATGTTACTGTAGAACACATTGTGTGAAAAAAGAAATTATGAAACTCCCTTTAAGAGTCTTGGGAACTCAACCAAAATAATAATATTAATAATCAAAATAACGCCATAAACTAAAATAAAAAAAACATAGTAAAAATGTTACATATATATATATAAATACAAAGGATGTTTGCTATAAAACAAACTAAAGAATAATAAATAAAAAAAATCAACATTTAATTTATTTATTATATTCTCCCAACTTTTAATATCTTTTCGCGCATTTCGGTTTGAAATAATAGATTTTTCCTTCACTTTTCAGGCTATAATCTGGGATTGTTATTTCTTATATTTTCCAGAAGGGAAAAGGATTATATTTTTTGATTTTCGAACGTTGTATGTCAAAAACGAACAGTTTTTTTTTTTTTTTTTGACTGACTTCCTTTTTTTTTTTTTTTCCTTTTTCTCACAATTTCCTCTAGCTGCAAAGAAGATAAAAAACATCTGTCCATCCACTCCCTGAATTTTAGACACAATATATATGTATGAATGTATGTACACCTAATATATTTTATTTTATAAAAATATATTATATCCTAGTTTAAGCATTCAGCGTAATGGTGTTTTAGTATGATCTCATTGTTCTTTTTTCCTTCTTCGTTACTCATCATAGCTACACACTACATGGACATTTTTTAATCATATTTATTCAGAAAAAGTCAAATTCAATCTATCGTACATAATATATGTTCTACATGAGAAATTGAATGTCGGTTTTTGTATGAACATATATGTAGAAGTTAATTTCCTGTTACCTGTTTTGTCTCTTACTTTTTCCAGCAAATTTTTCCTTATTATTCCAAAATAGGTGTTCATCTTGGAGGAAAAATAGTTTAAATCCCTTTTTCTTTGAGTTAACAGTATATCCTTATTTACCTATGTTACAATTGTCCTATAGAGAGTTTATTTTAACAAATTAAGTAGTTTTCTTAAAGCCGTTTGCAAATTTGTTATTTTTAAATACAATAATAAATGTTATATTTTAGAAAGCTGTCGAAGATGGACCAATATCTTATGTAAGGCAACTCGTATTTCTAAAGATCCTGAAGATATTTGAAATATGGATGATAATATTGTTGATTGTTTAAGAGTTTCTGTCTTCAGACAAAGACAAGGACGACCTAATCTATGATTGAAGGGGTGGGACAATTCCACAAAAAGTGCGAAATTGAGATTATTTATTTTGATCATAGTAAACTGGACTCGACTCCAACGTCAAAGGAATGGATTCTAAAGTGTCCTGTATGTAAAAGTTTACTCAAAATCGGAAATTTATTCCGATTCACAATTCTATAAGAATCTCAAATCGTTTTACTTCTAAAGAAGTCAGAATGACAATGATTTTGAGTTGTAGATAATACTAGGGGAAACTTTTTGTAATGGATGAATTGAAAATTTTGATTGTATTTTTTCTTTTTTCTAAGAAAAGAAAGATTTGACTCAAGACCGAGACAAGAATAAGATTTTAAGGGGCCCAGACTAAAAACAATCTCGAGAACTACATAGCTACTAAAAAAATGAATCAACCTATGGCCATATTTTTGTAAAATAAACCCTGCTATAGTTTCATTAATTATAATTATATTATAATTACTAACTTTCTCCAACGATGTACAATTGAGTGACTTTTTCAGGGCTGTCAGAATTTGTGATATATGCCCTTTTACGTGGGACAGTTTGCCTCTCTAATGTTTAGAACTTCTCATGTCTTTATAGGAGAAAGCAGAATTATTCTTGTTGTTGTTTTAGTGTTCTTTTATTCTTTTTTTTGCATTAAAAAAAAATTCAAAGTGCACTTAAAATATTATGTACTAATTAGAAAGATAAGTAAACATACATAGCAATGCAATGACTCAGTGTGTCTCAATATGTATGCCCACACTAAAATAATATATATCAACGAATAACATTGACAAATTATCTAATTCATTTTGAATCAATTGTCAAAACCCTTCTGTTTACGACTTTAAATACTAGGGCTTTAATTAAATTGGCCTAAAAATACATACTTATCTATGTATATAGGTAATATATACTGATACATCTGTATCTACTTATTAAGGCCTGATTTGATTAAAATAATAATAATTATTATCATTATAAAAAGAAGTAATATCTATGTATGTATGTATGCCTTTGTTTCAGGAGTGATGTCCTAAAAATATGAGTTTGATTCATTGATTGTATCTTAAAATTCATTTTAGTAGGTATCCTAGGACACACTATGCATGTATGTACACCCATTAGGAGTAGCCAAAAAATCAACCCTGACCTGACCCAACCATTTTTTTTTTTTTTTACAAAAACACTTGATTTTGGAGCATCTTTTGAGGGAAAAAAAAGGCAGGACTTGCTCAAAGATACAAGCTTGACCACCTACAAGATAGTTTAGGGGAAAATGTGTTTGATTCGACTCAAAAAATCAGGCTGGGCAGACGTACTAACATCTTACTTGCATCTTACTAACGAGGCTATCTACATCCTATACTACAAAGCATCTTCCAGCACCCTTTCTATTTATATCCTATATAATACGTTATACTTACAAATACAAAGAAAAAAAGTAATACATAACTTATTATAATATACATACATAGTAAACATCTGTTTGCTAAGCCCTGATTAACAAAACAATATATGTATGTATGTATGTATGTACATACTTACTTATTTAGTAAGTAAGTATACATAGAACAGCACTTGAATGATAAATATTTTTTTCCAAGGACTGACAACACTTGAAATGAGAAACTTCAAATTTTCAAACTAAAAAGGGATACACATAAAAAGAGTGAAAAGTTGATTTTTTTTTTTTTTTTTTGGGAGAATATAACGTACATTTGACTTTTCATCTCTCAGTACTCAATCATCATTGTACATAGTTGATACTGGATATATGGAGGTTTATCCATGTATGTATAATTATTCTTTATACATAGATTTGCAAGGATACAATATGTACATTAATATAGTATCTACTTAAATATTGATATCCTAGTGTTTTGAATTAGATAACCCTTCTTCTATTCAATTGATCGGCGGATACCGATGACTTGATTGATCAATAAAAGTCTCTTTTGATTAGAGCTCGACTATAGATATTAATTTTTAGGGCGTTACAAATCCCATATCCGATATTTCTGCAGGTTCTACTTTGTCAAATTATCCTTTGAGATAGATCCCAAGTAAAAATATCTCTTGTCTACGTTTGAGTTGTCCATAGTCGAGAAATCAAAAACTTGTAGTCTTATTTCTTTTTTTTTTCCCTTTTATTTATACAAAAAATGTATCTTCTTAGACGACAAATTTAGTATATTTGGTAATAGGCGATAACTTTGTCCAATTAATTACGAGATTAATTTGAAACTCCTTAAAATGAGCCGTTTAAATTGGTTATACCTACTTCTATGTACATAATATATGTATATTTTATGTATGTACATACATACATACATAAAACAAGACGTAAATCATTATTTCCGTTTCTTACTTACAATCTGCAAAAGTAATTATTATAATAGTAATTTGTCTTCAAACAGAAGGAAAATAAATGTCTAGAGAGGGGGGTCTACCGTTTGCAATGAGCCAAGATTGACAAATCTATTAATAATTATTATTATATCTATAATACATATTCATATGAATCTTTGAAAAAATATTCATAAATTCATTTGTTATCTGATGTCTATTCAGTTATCTTCACTGAATAGAACTCGTGTTCTCATGTTGTTGTTGTTGAGTATTTTATGAACAAAACTATAGATAGACAGATAGTTGGATCTTCTTCTCTTGTGTGGTTATCGAACCCTTGTATCTCCATTCCAATATATATATATACTCATGTAGATTTATACAAGGAACGTCAAATTTTGCTTTCAAGTGAGGCTAAGACATGTGAACATACATACATAGTATGTTTAAAGTTCTTTGTTACATCCTATGTAATAAGATACTTTATAACTGCCTTATAAGAAACAATAAACCTCCGCTACTGTTTTCTCGCTTCAAGCCAAATTAAACGTTTCCCTTACTCAGTCATATCTCACCCCCTATTCCACTATTTCGTTCCTTCATGATGCTTCCTCCATCTCCTCATTCTCATTTTTTGATGATACATACATATGTGCAATCCCTCTGAGAAAATAAAATAAAATAATGGTTGTTACACATCTGTGTGTAAGGGGTGTTCGTGGCTGTGCAGTGGGATAAATAAGTTAGTTTATAAATCTGATGCATCCATCTTTGAGTCAGCAATCCCCTCTTTTCAATATGGATTTGTGGACAGAGCACATCTGTCTTTAGAATAAAGAATAAAAAGAATGTTTTTGTATCGAAACCATCGCCTATTTATATATGGTTCGCCACAGGAGAGAGAGAGAGAAAAAAAAGAAAGATGTTTACACATATGTATGTATATATTTGACTCTGACGCAGATGGTTGTAGGGCTCAAAAAAAAAAAAAAAAATCCCTCTACTATTTGTGACACGGTCAATTCTCTCACACCCTCCTGCTTAACTGCATTAATCATGAGTAGAGTCAAGAGACGACCATGGGAATGTAACTTATTTTTACATAAACATCTACCCTCAAATTAGGAAATATAAATGTTTTGAATAATATATATATATATATACATAAATGCTCTACGCTTTTAAAAATCCGTGGGAAGTTATGTTTTTTAGTGGGGTTTTGTGTGTGTGTGTGTGACGTCGAAGGAATTTTTATTTCCAGTCATGAGCCTATGATGTTGAAGATACCTATAATATAATAATATGAAACCCTACCTGTGAATAGGGTTGAATATTTATTTATACATACCTATTTATATGTACATACGTACATACATACATATTCTTGCATCTCTACACCATGGATGATGATGATAATGACAAATTATGAGTCAATAATAATAATAATAATAAAATTAAACGGTTGAATTCAAAAACCGTTCATTCATTGAAATGTACACTATGAATCTTTTTAAAAAACCCTCCCCCCTCCAAAAAAACAAACAAAAAAACAACAACAAAAGAATAACTCTTCAATGTTCCTGAATAAAGGTTAGGAATTATAAAAATAAAACTATTTACATACAAACATACATACGTACATAGTTTATCCCTCTCTATAAAGATGGTTTCCGTCAACAGGATATGACTGATTTATTATTATCATCATCATTCCTATTGAATCTACTTCCTAATTAAAACACAAAACAACTTTTTAAATAGAGGAAGGAACTTCAAAGGGTGTAAATAGCGTGGTGCTCTTACACTTCTTTCTAAGATTCCACCTTTGAATTTGTCGTTCTCATTTATACAAATTATGTACATGAATTGGATACAAATTTAATGGCTCATCATTAATTCCATATATGTTGATATGGATGTGTTTGTTTTTACTTGACCCTCCTCTTTTGATGGTTGATTATGATGATGATGAAGACGCTTTAGATACACATACATACATACATACATAGACAGTAATAATAATAATAACAATAACAATAATTAGAAACTTTTTGTTGATGAGTTAACGATCTGTTGTGAAGCTACGATTGTGTGTAGCTAGTCATTTATATGTATGTATATCTCCTCTTCCAACAATCAACCCTCATGCTCTAAGCGTGAGAACCTAAGCTCAATATTATATATGTATATATATATAATATTATACAAAATATGATACATTTCCTTAGTAAGATTTTTGTTGTACATAGAGCATATAATGTATGTACACGTGATGCCGCGTGAGTATGAGTTCATTTATTTTATATATATATATATATATATACTCAAACGACATTTTTGTGCAAATGAGATGAGAGCAACTTCATTTTGACTACAAATTCTCTTATATTTGTACTATAATTATCTTCTTCAGGTATGTAATGCACTCAATATCTGGGGATTTGTAATAATATTTAATGGGCAAGCATCAAAAATACATATATGTAGGTTAAATATACATACATACATACACATCGGCGTTACCTCACTCATCTACAAAATTGACACTGCATTTTGTTGTTAGCCCTATATTTTTCAACTTATCTTCTTCCTTCGTCTTCTTCTGAGTGTTTTGAACAATATAAAATAATTAAATGATATGAGAGGTCGGGACTCGACTATAACTCTAGATGCAAAAGTAAAGACTCAACTGGGGCTTGACTTGAGCTTGTTTCTTCAGACTCGTGACTTGACATGGAATCGTGTCAACACGGACTAGAGAACTGATTTTTATAGCTTGTTTACAAGCAGTAAAGAATCTCCTAGTATTAAATGAAGAAGAATAATTCAATAGTAAGAAAGAATTGGCTAACATCTACCAACAGATTTTGGATCAATTGTTTCCCCTTTCTTTTTGAGAGGAAAGGTTGCCAGATAAAATAAAGAGAACAACGTGACATAGATAGGGAGAAAAATATTTTTGTCTCCTGTTCTACTTATTATTTATTTGTTTCAGCATGAATTCATGCAGGAGCGTAGCACATCATAATATGTAGACCTTCAAAAAAAAGATATAAAAATAAATCAATCAAATCAACAACACTAAAAGTATAACAGAGCAATGACATCAAAGAACATAAGTTATGAAAATATTTGAATGGCTATTTTGAAATACGCTGTTAATGAATCCCTGAGAAATCCTCCCCGAGAACACATCTTCCTTTCGAATCTTCTGTGTATTCTCAAGGTGAAAAGAACTACCATTGAGTATAGAGGTATGTACAACAACACGTATATTGGAGATTCCTTCCATGTAAAGAGTACTCGAAATTAGTTTCGCAAAAGTTGTAACTATAAAAAAAATAAAAAAAATATATATCATCAAGGATTTGAAGACGATTTAGAAACACATTGACGAAAATATCTTCCGTATAACATACAATGCTTTTAAGGTCATATACATATGCATATATAAACATGTTTTTAGTTGAATGTTTTTGCACTCTCGTACATATTGTTAAGGATCTAATGAAGTTTATTTATTTAATATTTATAAAATTTTGAGAAATGTATCGTTTTCTCAACTATTATATAAATTAATTCGAAAATAGATAAATGGGAAGGCTCAGTAGAGAATATTAAAAAGGAAAAAGAAAATGAATTAAATGAAATTAAAAAAAATTATTATTTCATTAAATGAAATGAAAATTTGTCTTTAATAAGAAGAGTCTTCAAATTCTGAGGTTCTCATCCTAAACAAGATTTGTCTTTTATACGTATAACGAACTTAGCCGTGAAACGTCATCAGTGTCAAATCATGCCAGCCTTAATAAATGTGTCTGATGTAAAATTATCGACCCCTGTAATTTTTGTTTAGCACTCTGATATCTGTTTTTTTTTACATAATATTTAGATATCTATGTACATATATATGTATTGGGATATTGAATCATTGTAATGATACAGCAACAACATAAAAATATGTATACATATATCAATTTATACTTTCACTTTTTTTTCTTCCTCATTATATTTTTTTAATTACCGTAGAACGATGTATGTACTTAACTTTAAACACACATTCAAATCAACTACATACATGCCCACAAAGGGGCGGTTTCCCTCTTTCTCTCTCTCTGTCCGACTCGTACGATTTTCTGACAAAATATTCCATGGATTTCAATTGGAGTTTAAAGCAATGAAGGGGATCCTGTGGTTTGGAGTTTGTTCATGCATGTAATATTTATGCTATGTCTGTATGTAGTTATAGGAGAGGCGTATGTACACATGTCGAACCTTGACATGTTGAAAGTTTCGACATTCCTAAAGGTACTTTCGTGCATACATACATACCTATGTAATCATAATTATACAAAGTTTTTTGAAATGAAAAAATACGTACAAGAGTAAAAGTTAGCTCAAGATCCATCCCTCATATTCTAAGTTAAAAACATTTCATAAATAATAACAAATATTTTTATATCTTTGTCTAATGATTACATATACGCTATTTGTTTTGTGAGATCAAACGTCATACATACGATACTTGAATATTTGAATATATGTTTAAAATTATCATGCATTCAAAGAGGGTTGGAGAGCTCTTATACTCATTGAGCACTATTGACTGAGGTGCCCAAGTGTACTGTACTTTTAATTGAGTAACATGAAGAGGTTTTGTTTTTTGACATTTATCTGATTGATTAAAAGTATAATTCCCTATTACCTGATATGTGACAAAAATTCTTTGCTTAAATCTTTTATCTGGGACTGCGGAAGAGGTTAGAGACCTCTGTTCCTTCTCACTTTTTTAGATTTCATACAAAAGTTGAAATGTATTAACGTTCGTTTATGACTCAAAATATGTTTATTTATCTCCATGGGCACCCCTAGAAGTTCCTTTTTTAATAATTATTATTGATCTCTTCATTTTCAAAAGTAATATGAACATGCTTTTTCCTCTAACGATCAAATTACAAGGCCTATAATTGGACACGATCACGAAGTATTTAAATGGTCTTTAAATTTCTAAGACAGTGGATCTCAAACATATGAGATATGATCTCTGAGAAAGAAAAAAAAGTTTGAGAAGACCTTCCTAAGCTAAGCACACAGACCTGATTACCTGAGTGAGAAAACTTTTGAGCAAATTCATGATCTATACGGAGTTATGATTTCTATGACAAATCCGGTAAAAGGCTTCAATTCTCCTCAGTTCATAACACCGTAAAATCCATCTTTTTTTTTCTTATGGAAGGAATTGCGTGTTCCGATGGTTTAAAAATATTATTTTTAATTAGGTTATTTGCTTACATAGCTCACGTGAATCTTTGAATACTTACTTATAAATCCAAGTGTTCTAATTAAGTTCTTTATGTAAGGTGTTGAAATAATCATTTCACAACAAGTCTTACAATTTAAAAAATTACGAAAAAAAAAAAATACATTGAAAGTTACTTAAAATAATAAGTATAATAATGTACATATCAAATTACAAAATTAAACATTGAAACAAAAGAAAATTAAGAATGAATTCAATAAATTACATGATTAGAAAATAGTCGCAATGTCATGGAAGGACGCCGTTTGCCTACATAGATTTTGTTGCGCGCAAAGAAATCGGTTCATCAAAGATTTCCTCTAATATATTATTATTATTATTTCATACTTGCCTCTCAAGTTTAATCATAAAATCAGTACATATATTAATTCATAAATAAAAAATTCTATACATGACATGGACCAAACTACTCAAAAGGAGGTAGTGAAAGTGTTTTTCCAAGTGTGATAATACTGTGTGTGTTTTTTTTTTTTTTTTTTTTTTTGTACTTAGTAAGCTCTTGCTTCACAAAATCCATCTTTGATGGATGAAGTTTCATTTGACACGATAAAGAAATTCTTAGGGGGACTAAAAAAAAAAATCATTTCAAAAATATGTTAATTACATTTATCTCTTATAAAGATAATTAAGTTTGTCATGGAAGCTGTGTTTTATGGGTTTGATACTTTGATACTTTCTTCCACTCAAAAATCCATTAAAAATTTCAAAGTCTATTTCCCTTCCTCTGTCTCTTAGGAAATACATTAATATAATAAGTCCCATAAAGTTGAGATTCTTCATTGAAGCTTATCTTTTGGCAATAATAATAATCAGCATTTATAGCAATCAAATGCAGCATTCAATCGGAACAATAATAAACAATTAAACACATAAAAATATCCTAACACACTTACCATTCGTTCCGTTTTCTACATGTACTTACATATGAACATGTGTTTATTTTACAAACTATGAACGTTCTCTCCTCGTGTGTTTGTACAGAGTTTCATGTTTATATGATATTATTATTATGGTAAATCTGTTAGGTAATAAGGTTTATAATCGATAAAATTTAACTTTCTAAGGAAGAATGTAAATATGGCCAATCACAAAATAATAATTAATAATAGCAGCAAAGAACGTGAGAGAGATGGAAGAACGTTCATTTCTTCTTACGTATAAACATTGACGGGCTATGTTGTGACTTCATTATCATTTAGATTGGAAATATAATCAACATATACATTTAAAAAAAAAAGTTATATAAAATATTTATAGAAAAGAGCGCAAAGGAAAAGGGAATTTTAAATTGTCATTTATTGATGTTGTTTTTTGAGGTGATTTGTGTTCGTTATGTATCTATACGAGTCCACGTTAGGGTCCAAGCTCTAGTTGAAAGTCAAGTCTTTTCACTTTCAGGCCGAGTCGATACAGTTGAAGTTGTAATTTAATTAGAATTAAGTGCGACGACTCCTTGAGTAGGAGTCGCAAATACAACTCATCACCGCTGATTCCATCATCATAATCAATATTAAAGTGACATCATATTATGTGTTAATTGACGCTTAATTAATTATAATAATAATAATTTAAAATAAAAGAGTTTTGTGGGTATCAAGTCTCAATCTTTTAGTCTAATTCCAGCTTGAATCTTTTAACTTTGGAGTTTTGTTTTAATATTTTATAGCCTGATCCAATTTGTTTCAAACTCAAAAGGAAAAGAAAATAAACTCTGGCATGATCCTACATTATAATTAAACTTAGAATTTGGCCTTTACAATTAAAAATATACTATTGGGTTGGCAACTAAGTTCTTGCCGTTGTATTTTTTTTAAATTTTATTGAGTTTAGACAATTTATCTGTTATATTGCAATATTTTATCTATTGTGTTTCATTTCAAGTTATTTCACTTTATGTATTTTCAGATCATCAAAATGGAATGCCAAGTTGAAAAAAAAAAATGTGTACTTTCGACACCTCCTTCTCTTTGCATTTAATTTGCTGCAAAGCTACTGCAAAAGCTGCTCGGGAAATTTTGTGTTGTGTATATTGGGAAAATGCAATGGCAGAAAGAACAGCTCGCTACTGGTTTGCTAAGTTGAAAGAGGAAAATTTTGATCTCAAAGACGCACCGCGCTCTGGCCGCCCAACTGAACTTGATGATGAGCAGTTAAATCAACTTTTGCATGAAGATTAACGCCAAAGAACAAGGGGTGTATAGAGAAGCGTCTTCACCTACTGGGAAAAGTCCAAAAATAATTGACTTATAGTTCTTGGTTCTTATTTTTCATTTTAAGATATGTAGATTTAAAAAATAAAAATAAAATATTGCAATATAAGAGATAAATTTTCTAAGCTCAATAAAGTTTTTTAAAAAAAAAACCGGGAAGAACTTTATTGAATATGTATATTGTATATTAATGCATGGAATAAGAATTATTAGCAAACTGACCGTCAAATTAATAATTAAATAATTATCTATTGAGAGAGATTGTAGGGAGAAACAATTATTCATTTAGAGCACTTTGTCATATTGTTTATAATTGTCTTAGATATATTAAAGTATATGAAGAAAATAACTTAAAAATGAAATATTTGTTTTAATTTGACGAACTATTTTTGAAAGTACAAAAAGAAGAGAAGGGGGGGGGGGGTCTCATCATATTGTTAAAGCAATGTAAGGACGACTCACTAGGGTATCTAAAAGGCAGATAGATAGCTTTTATTTTAATGATGACTTTAAAGGAATGTAGCGTAATAAATATCATGGAACATGATCATAAAAATCGGTTGTTTTTTTTTTTTTCTAAAAAAAATATATATAATATTTATATATGTACACATAGAGACTTAAATTCAAAATGAGGCACGTAGGCTCAATTCCTAATAAATATTATTTTTCATTATTACTATTTTTATGTGTCTTACACAACAAATAATTCGATGATGTAGAAAGGGAAGGAAAAATAAATATATATATATATATGTAAAGAGATAATATTTTATCAATGTAATTGAGAATAATCCCTATCAATTTCAATGATGTAACATGAACCACTGCACGAATTTTAAAGGCGTCGTTCATTTAAGGAAGTTTGACATATGTATGTATGTAGGGATATTTGCTATTCACTCAAACGGACTTTAACTTATTCTTTGATTCGTTTTGACTAATAATAGCGATAATAAATAGTAATGATAATTATTATTATTATTATCATTAAATGTACTTTGTATTCCCAAGTCTCTTCACTTCGTCCCCCTTACCACGTACCATCATCATCATCATCATTTCCTAAGGAATTTCAAGGCTAATACCTTTTCATACTAACCTATAACTATCAAGTACATATGTAAGAATGTATATGCTCATAAAAAAAGTCTCATTAAGATGGGTTATGCACGTACATACAGAGAAGAAATGGTTTTATATATATGTTATGTACATAGACAATTCATCTGTACAGATATATATATATATATGAAAAATATATTTAAATACATAAATGGTATTATGCCTGCTTTTTTTTTTTTACATAAAAAAAAAAAAAAAAAATTGGGAACCCCTTTGAACCCTAGATAATATTCTGAGCCAATATATATATATATATATAGATGGTTTTCACATAAAAAGTCGGCAGTTCTTTAAAGACCAAAATACATATTTCGGATTAATTTATGATATAATTAAATGCTGTCAACGTTATAACAAAATAAGACTTTTATATGAATTCCTTTTCGCAAACGGGGAATGATTAAAAATATTTTTCATTTTATGTATTATTTAGGAAAAAAAAACCATTTTTAATGAGATAATTGGAAGAGTCGCCCGACAATTTGTTTCAAGGTATGTATGTATGTATGTTGAAATACCTCAACTGTTTCCAACAGCCCTTTATCTTTGCCCTTTTTAGGGTGAAAGACAAAATTGGTTTCTTTTTTTTTTTTATCTAAAACAAAAACAAAACACAAAATTCACTTGCACGTGAAATAACTCAAGGTAAAAACAGGTTTTTCTTCTCAGTACAAAAACAAACAAACCAAAACTATTTTTTTATATCAATGAATTTCTGTTGTTGTCTTCACAAATACATACATACAAGCAGCTCCATGAGTCTGACAAGGACGCTACTCAATGAAGAATAATAATGATATGTAACTCATCACTTCCAAGGATCCTTTGTCACTCATTTCTGAAGGTTTTTCTTTTGAAATAATGGCAGGGCTGAACTTTTTTAGAGCAAATCCACATAAAGTAGAGCAACTTACTTGACCTATGACCTCACATTCAAATATACATAGATGAAGTTCAATGATTACTATTGTAATCAAGTTTTTCATCTCAAGGACTGAAGATCACAGACAACATTATCACACCATTGATTTGTACACAATACATATATTGTGATCATGACTATGTTATATGGTATACATATATGTAGTATTTGAAGATGTGTTCTTTCATCTTAATCCATATTGTGTGAATTTTTTTTATGAGTCTATTGTTAAAATAAATTACTCTATTAACACAGTACATCCCAGGAATTTTTCATAATATGTGCACATATGTATACATACATAGATTTAAGCTATTATTCCGGATCAGGAGTTGAGATGCTCTTGATCACATCCTCGAAAGTACATACTACATATTTATTCACTATCATTCTCGGTTTCAAACGCAGGGAATCTCAAAACAGGGAACTTGGAAAAAGGGAAAATTTGTTTAACTAGATCAAGACTAAATTGTTTGCTGTTCCTTATGAAAAAAATACAGGATACGACTGAGGAACATAGAACTTTATAGGGTTTAAAACGCACTTTATATAATGAAGCAGGAGTGGCGAACCTTTTGAATTAACACATAGGCTCAAATCTTGAAACTCTTTGTGACAATATGTATGTATTTTCACATGTAAGTTCAATGCTATTTGGAATTCATGTATGTATGTACCCTCATTTGTATTTACGGGGTTGAAACCGGCCTTTTATGAACAACCCAAAAAGTTGAAACCCCCCTCAAATTTAATTAAATAACCAAATGATATGAAATAACTCTTAGAAGAACTATGTCATCCCTATTTTTTTAAAGAATGAACTACAACGGAGGAAATATGTGTATCAAGGTTTATTAGATAATAAAAGAGAGAAATACTTAGAAAATTGATAATATCAGCTTAGTAAGATCCTTTACGAGACACTGAAAGTAATGTGACTACCTTACATGCATCCCTTCAAATCGAGTCACCAATTACTGAATATTGATTTTCATTCTACTTTGTTTGTTTCTCACTTTTAATATTTAGTAATTTGGGCCAATTCTGGTACTTTGTAAGCCTCTTGTACAGACAAATCTAAGGACATAATTACTCTATGACTACATGAAGTTCTACCTTCCCAGGAAGGAATTTGGATGCAAGATTTGAATCTTTATTTCTTCTTAATTCATCAGACAAACATTCATGGTAAATTAAATTTTGACGTTTCTCCGTTCCTTCATAGATATGTATGTATATGTATATTTGTTTATAACGGAAACGGAAGAGTTCATGGATATAATTAATAGAGGGGTATCTATAGATACTAATCTAACTTCATACACATAAGGGAAATGAAGAAAGAAAAAAAAATAACCAACCTTAGATTTGAGATACTAAAATGTACATAGTTGAACAATGAACATATTTTGTGTTTTCCATTGCACTCTCAGTCAATTAAAAAAGTTGCAGATATCTTGAAACCATCCAAAGGGCTGTATAACCATATTATATATATATATATATATATATATATATATATATATATATATATATATATATATATATATATATATATATATACATTCCCAAAAATAATTAATTAATTAAGAAGGAAAGACTGTTTTACTCCTTAAAAATTAAGACAGTTAGCAGATGTTATTGCAGTTCTGCAGAGTCGATTAAATTTTGAAGAGCGTTGAAAAGGTGTAGAATAGTTTTTTTTATTAAATGATGTTTATCTCTATTTTTTTATTTAATTTATTTATGTATTTATGTATTTATTTATTTATTTATTTAATTTATGGATGTGAGCTCTTTTTTCTTATATTCAAGTATCTATAAAATTACTAGACAACTGTGTAGCAGTACCTAGGTAATTACGTAAGGAGGACTCTATGTATGTACAAAAGGAGTTGTTGTTTCGTGTGACGTAATAGACATCATGATCTTACCGAGTACGTTGGTTTAAAATCGATAATGTCCGTTTGGGCCTATAAACAAAAATACCTTATATTTCAATGTGTAACTGAGTTGTTTCCAATAGCTATAATAAGAATTTGTTAATCCTTTTTTTAAATAATATGCAAATAGAGTTTGAAGTTTCATTGCTAGGTGTGTCCTAAGTAGTAATGAATGAACATCATATGTGGATATTTAAGGATCATCATTGATGACATGTATGTATATATGTATGTATCAATTTGTAAGGGTGGAACCCATAGTTTGGGTAGGTGGTAGAAGAGGAATAGAGGAAAAAATAGAGGTGTGGATGGGTCTCTTGTTTTGGAAATCATTCAGACGCAAATAGGTACATAAATATAAACATATATATATATATATAAATCTACATTCCTTTTTGATAATCTTAATTTGGGAATTTATATTTATGTATTTGCATTTTTAACATTTTTGTCTTTCAATAGCTTCATTCAAGAAAAGGAACGAGAGAAAGAAAAAAAAATAGATTAAAAAAATGTGTATGTTAGAGAAGAAGAAGAAGAAGAAAAAAAAAAACATTCTTTTAGAAAATTCGTCAAATTGGAATTTTAATACAAAAAAAAAAATATATATATACAAAAAAAATCACCTTGGTCACGCGTCATCTCCACATTTTTTATACCTATAGAGAGTAAAAAAAAAAAAAAATAATACACCCATAAAAAAAATGTATGTTCTCAATTGACGCATTAGGTAGATAAATAAATAAATAAATAAATACAATTAAAAATGGTGGGGAAAAAAACCACATTGTTTGTTTATATATATACAATATATATATATATATATTTGAGGTGTTCGGAAAGGACAGATGAGGAGGGGACTTCATTTAATTGGATTTTATTCATACAGAGATGCATAAGAGAACAGCTGGATGCATTTCTAATGTACATAGGTCTCAGATACATATATTCAAACAACGTACATACGTCTCATTAGGCTGTTGTTGTTTTTTAGTCAGAACAGCAAGGACAAAATTAGCACTTGCTGACATCCAATCAATTGAGTTGTTATAACATCTGTTTTTAATATAAAATTATCCCTATTATTACAATTGATATTAATTTTTTATGTGCAAAGGGTTGAGTCCTTTAGCAAAAAACAAAAAACAAAAACATTTCACGTGACGTCATCATTGTGAAAGAAGTCAGCCAGCCATGTTAGGGAGACTTAAACAGTTAAATCTTAGATATTAGAATAAACACACTTGTTTTTTAAGATTTAGACAAATAGTGAATTACTTAGACCCTAGTACATATATGTATATTAAAAATAATATGTTACATCATTATATATTCATAATTACAGAGTTTAGTTAATAAATTAACTATATATTCCTTTTGCAAAGATTAGATATTTTCCCCCTACTCAGAGTTTCAGAAAGTGTAATTTTTTCCTCATCCTGACTTTTCTTAAATAGAAAAAGTTCCTCAAAATGGTGGCTGATTCCCCCCTTGAATAAAGTAAATTGTCATTTATATCAATTCACAAGTTATTTGTATATATTTCAACAAGCTGTCTCATGATATGGCTATTTAAAGGATTAATTACCTAGGGGCATAGGCGTACGGAAAGAAAAAATGACTGGTCAAAGTTTGCCCAAATATGTAAGAGATAATTTAGGTTTATTGATGTTCTTTAAAATTACTTTAAAAGTTCCTCAATTTCGATAAGTTTGGAAAAGTAACGAAGTTTTCTGAAACTCTGCCCCAACTATCCAATTATTATTATTATCTTTGCTGATTCCTAATCCATTCAGTACAAACTTATTTGTGGAAGTCTAGCCATTTCCTCGTGATTTTCAGTACCTATGTGTTACGTGTAATTTCATTTCATTCAAATATCATTGCGGGGCTTTTTTTTGGCATCAAATGTTATTCAATATAGGTGCTAAGTTTTGTGTTTTTCATTCATGAAGCCATTAAATGAAGTTTCCAAAAGTTATATTTAATAAATATATATATATATATATATATTCATCTGTGCATTGCATGCCCTCAACATGGCATCCCTTTCCTTTTTATTATGCAATATGTGACGTCAGTGAAAACAATGAAAATCTTTGTATATTTTTACATAATATAATGTCATCATTCTGACAGTTGGTCATCTAAAAGACTTGAGCAATAAAGCTTTGTTTGAATAAAAATCTAGCGTCTACATATGTATGTATGTTTGTACAAGAGTTTAGTTTGTTTGTTTTTCACTTCTATGCCAATGGATTCAGTATTTCTTCTTCTTAAAATTGATTTGTTTAAATAGTTTAATACTATTTACCCATTCCATTGCAATTAAAATAACAACTATCCGTCACACATGTTACCTACACATAGGATTGTTCTCTCCGTATGATGCATAGAAAGAAAACTTATTGTCACACAGTCTAAGATATAATTTATCAACATTTTGATTAAAAACAGCGAAGAAACACACTTGTTCCTCCTCTTATTAGACGCAATCCTAAATAAGTACTACAATACAAACGAATCAAAACAACTTGTAATTAGTCATGATATGTCTAATCACATATTGTAGTTATATACTATTTACATATATTTTATTTTGACCCATTATTTTAACAATATTTTAAATGAATTTGTCACATGTGCTCCTGATACGCACTTCCACTTTTGACAAACTTAATATATACAGAGATTTTTTGTAGAGTACAAATATAGTAAAAATAAAACCATGACATTTTGCACAAATATCCGCAAAACGCTCCACTTTCCCCCTCCAAATTACATACATACATACATATGTATGTATGTACGTAAGTATAAAAAAAGTTATGAAACAGCTCTAAATACACACCATGTAACTACATAAATATATTTTTGCTATTCCCCCCTAGCAGCAGTAGCACCCTAAGCAAATTGAGAGAGAGAGAGCATATGATATACATATAATGTCTATGTACATTATTTATCTCTATCAAATACAGCATTATGAAAAAATGAGGTCATGCAAAACAGTGCTAAGTTATGTCAAATATTTATATATTTTTAGCAAATAAGGGACTTGTATATATATATATGTAGAATGCAAAATGATCTAGTCTTATGTAAGATAATAACGCTTTGTTGTGTCTAAGGGAGAACATATTCTATGTACATAAGAAGTCTATATATAGGCTTAATTGATGATTAGTTTTTTTTTTGTATTTTTTTTTCATAATATGACTCATCTGGCACATATACACACACACACAAAAAGAAGATTTTGAATGACTGGATATTGTATGAATGGAGGGGGGAGGGGGTATTGAAAGTTGTTCTTCGGCCTCATATTTTAGTGTTGCCTAAGCAGCTCAATAACCAGACCTATATATATATATACAATGAGAGCCACTTCGCATTCAATATAGAAAGGGGCCAAAATTAAAAAATGAATTATTATTGAGAACAGGAATCTAGGTTCAACGTGGTCTTCTGAATTCTGCAGTGATTAAAAGAGAATATATTTTCAATTATGGATATGGCCTGGGACAGCACATAACCAAAGCCTGATACATTTGGTCTATTTGGTTCAGGATGAGCTTTATATTTATATAGAGAATTGTCTTATAAAAGAAGAAGAAAAAACGTAGTCAAATTTCTGAGATTCCCCCCCCCTCTCTCCCCCCACTCTGATGTTTATTCCCTTCATATTTACGTGCAACAAACAGAACTGTGAGTGACAAACCCTACCATAGATTTTGCGTACAATATAGTATCCATATATTTATTTCTCTGAGTTAGAAACCCAAATGCCACCCCCGCCCAAATCTTACGCCATTTGACTTGTACAAATTTTAAATACTCGATCATAATTCGTTCTGGAATGGACCACAGTTTGTTCAGAAGTCAAAAACCCTTCCCAGGAATGAATACGTATCTCTTTTTCACATATTGTCTACCGAATAGGAAGTACCAGAATGAATATGCAAAAAGGGATTTTGTTCGACTTTGGATACATACAAATAGTTTTTCATTTGGTTCAACTCTATTTTTATTTTTGAATTATTGACTAAGGCTAATGTAAATATCTACCCCTGTATTTAACAAGAGATCAATTAGACTTGGACATGGATGTTCATGGGCGTATCAGCTCAAAGAAATGATTCCTATCATCTTCAATTGAGGGGACGACGACTTTTTGATCTATCTATTTTATGTGTGTATGTATGTATATATACTGTGTACATGGGTACCAACAATTTTGTCGGTAAACCTTTTGAAATCTCAGAATCAATTTCAAATAATAATAATACATATCTATGATTAAAGAATTTCTCTGTACATAAATTCCAAAATAATGTTTATATATATATATATATATGTACATACATATATAAAAACAGAGACTCCCAAGATACAGAACAACAACACCTTGGAGTCCAGTGAGAGGCCCCCCCTTCACTACATGATGAAGGAATTTGTCACAAGGAATTTTGTTTGAAGAACTGAGAATTCACCTATAAATATTTTTATTATTATTTGAGGTTTTCATTGTGTAAACGCTCAGACATTCTTCTTCTTTTTTTCTTTTTTTGTTTTCTTCTTATTCATGGAATGTTGATGTGTTCAGACATGAAGTCTTGAAAGAGAAATCAAGAGGCTCATGAAGTCCGTACTGAGGGAATTTCATATCATAAAGGATGATGATGAGGCTTGCAAAATGAAATGAGATTTGATATAAAAGAAAAGTTTATGATATTGCAAAAAAAAACCCAGGAACAAAACAAAAACTCATTACAGGTACAATATTTTTTGGTTTCTTAGATGATGATACAGCAATAAGAAACATCTTGCTATCTTTAAGGTATCCACAAACAGTGTTGTGGTCAAGACCACTCTACCAGAGAGAAAGACTTTGAGGGGTCGAGACTCAGTTTTTTTGAGTTTTTTAATGTAATGGCTTTGGTAGGGTCTTGACTCCAACATATGAGCACAGGGAAGGGGGTAAGGGGCCATTGACTCCCCCCCCCCTACTTAAAACAAACAAACAATAACAATGAAAAGTTGCGTGATGATTGTGCCATTAATGTGTGACGTCATTTGTCTACAATTTGCCCCTTCACATATGAATTGGATTCAGCACCCTAGACCCTAGAGGAGTTGACTTCAAAACCTTCAAAAATGGGTCTCAAGACCTCTCTCTAAAACCACATTATTAGAAAAAAAAATTGAAGTATCTTTGTAGTTCCTTTTCTCCAAAGGGAAAAAGAAAAAAAAGGCTCGAAATTGACTAATGGAATATGTCATTTTTCGCTAACGCTAATCGATTAATCTTCATTTATTATGACTAGTACTAGGAAAAGTTCAATGCATAACAAGTAGAACACATGAACGTTATGACAACTGATAAGGGCCAAACGTTAATATCCATGTTATTGTTAGTAAAATAAGGCCATGATATAACTACTCATCAGAAATTCACATGAAATACTATTCATTAAAGGATTTTTTGAGTGGCTTATATGCATTTCTGTTCTCATGAACAAAAATACGTACTACTAAATATAAAAAAAATAAATTCTTGTAATTTATTTCTGTTTCTTCTTTTGTTGTTTGAGCCATGTATGGTGTGTACCATATCTATATGACCATGTATCTCTACCATTGGTAAAAGAATGTTTGAATTTTTCTACTGCAGGAATTTAACGATTTTTTTCCTCCTTTTCCTTGATTTTTTTTCCTCTTTCCTTTTTCTATTCCTTTAAAATGACACTATGATTTTATTTATTTTTTTAATCGTCATAGTGTAGGGAAATGAAGAAAGGAATTGCAAAAAAAAAAAGGAAAAAAACCTTTTAGAAGTTAACCAACCAATTCAAAAAAATGAAAAAAAGAAAGAAAGATGGAAACCCAACAATTAAATCGTCTCATGAAGGCGAAAAAAAAGAAGAAGAAAAAAAGGTAAATTAACTATAAAAATTCCATAAATTCTTTTGTTTTTGCTCTCTAATAACAATAATGACGTCAAAAAGGAATTAATTGTTTGAGGTGCGTGAGATTCCTGACATATTTAAGCAAAACGATCTTTGTACATACATAAATACAAATGTTTACATATATATATATATAAATAGAGCATTAAATGAGTAGACTCAATCATTGAGGTGACGCTTCTAGTCTCAAACTACCTATATGAATTTGGATTTTTTTCTGGGTTAATAGTAAATTTTCACCCAATCACAGAAATAATTTTATTTTTTTGTAAAAGTTTACTGCCACTTTGAAATATCTCATCAAAATAAACCTAGTTTTTGAGAGTCGAGATCATTATAAGAATTAAACTTCTCTAACATAGTAACCATAGTTTAATACACTTCAAATTTATACTTTAAAACCGTATACAACAGATGAATACGATATGAGTATTTGGCAAATTATTGATTTTCATCATGACATGAGACCATGTACTGCCACAGTACATGATTTTCCTCATGGCAAAATAGCTCATCTGTAGAGATTTTTAAACATCCTTAATTTTATTTTATTGATATAGTGGCTATTGTTTAAAGAATAAATGATCAAAGAATTTTTCGTAAAAATCGTGAAAATTATGGGTGACACTTTCACTCATATTTATTTTATCAGGGATTCAAAAATGAATAAAGGGCCAGATATATATATATATATATAACAGGGACCTTTCACAAATGGTCAATCTCTGGCCGCCATATCTGCGTATTGATGAGTTAAATAAAAATCAGCAAACTCCTATATTGCAGATTTTATATTTCAGGAGAAAAAATATCGGTAATTATAATGAGTATAATCAGTGGAAGGCTCAATCTGCCTACATATATACATATATTATATATGTAGGGAAAACCGGCATAGCCCTCATATGTATGGAGACGTACCATTGGTGGATTAATTACAGATTGCACATATTTTTGTGTGTCTAGTATTTTCTTACAGGAGGACTTAATAGTATTTAATTGTCATGCACGCTAATTAAATATCTGCACATAGCATTTGAATTCAAATGTTTGTTTTTTTGGTGGGTAGGTAGGGGCTAAGCATAACTTGGCAATAGAGGAGGAAGGAGACCTTCTACAGTTCCATTTTATTTAAATACTACACACAACTCCAATCACATTCTTTCAGCTTCAAAATATATATATATATTTTTTTTTTGTACAAATATACATATGTACTTATCAAAGTAAAGTCGTCGTGGCATTAATTCTTTAATGTTTCTCATAATGTTTTTATATTGTACATACAAATAAATACATACAAATATAAATATTATATCTCCATTCCATTCCTATTATTATCATCATCATTCATACTATGAGTTAACCAATTTAATAGAAAGAATTGCTTGATTTAATTCCATCTTAAATCCCTTTTAACTCTTTTTAAATCCTCTACATTAACTCAATTATTTCACGCTTTATTGGATAATACATTCTACATTCTATAATATCTATATTATAGCAACTAGAAACTTTTTGAGAATCATGATGAAGAGAGAGAAAGAGAGAGAGAAAAGGAAGCTTAATGTAGATCGGCATATTAACAAATATGGCCAAAAGGTGTACATTTTATGTTATGGGTGAATCTCTTTCCTGGCACCACGTACAGAGGCTATACAAATTGTCAGTTGGTAGTTCATACATAAATATGTAGTTGGTCAATTTGCTTATCAAATTTATCAATAACTTCTTGGAGTTCAACCATTTATCGTTGCTCAAAACACTCAGAAGGATACAAATAAGTAGATAAATCGACACAGATAATAACAAAATAGACGCAGTGTAAATGTATTGGTAAATTAATGGGAGAACACCGTGATGCGTAGAGCTCTTATTAAACCTCATTATATGGGGTACTACTTCCGTGCTTTTTGGGATACACAAACACACTACATATGTATTCTCTCTTCAGTTTTTTTTAGAGCAATTAATTCTTCGCTGATTTAAAGCAGCTGACTCTGCGTATTATGAATTTATAAAGGCATTAAGTATACTTCCTCTCTTGCTCAAGGGTACCATAGCATGACATAATTATACATAGTTACCATATGTTTTTTCGTAAAAAGTTTTTAAATTTCTTTTTGAAGGTAAAGGTTACGAGGAGATAAAAAAAAACCTTGTTCTCTATGTACTAGTAAGTAGGGATGGACAGTTTGTTGAGGTGAGTGAGTGATTGAGTGTGCCAGCCATTATTATCTCGTACCTTTGTTTCATTTTATCGGCTGATTGTCACTGAAAATATTAAATAATGCTCATTGGATAATGACGGATAGACACTAAAGGGAATTTGAATGGTCATAAATTCAAGAGAAGGGGCTCACTTTCTTTAGCATGGTTTCTTAATGATCAGAAACTAATACTTGTATCTTGGTTTGTTTATCAAATTTGTGCTATTAACGAATATTTTTCTTCCCCTCCTTAAATTCAACATACTCTCAACATTTGCCTAGAAAATGAGGAACATATTTGATAGGCTTCGTGATACATGAAACCTAGGCTCTTCAGCTTTTATTGACTTAGAAGTTTTATACATATAAAGTATTATTGAATATCTACATAATGTGTAGTAGATATCCAGATTCCTGCGCCAGAGTCACACGGCATTCCTTCGCTTTAGGTTACCTACCTCTGAAAATGCACATATTTTGTATGCTTATTATTATTTTTTTTTAAAGCTGAAATAGACATTTTATGCATTTTTGTAGGTATATCCAATATGTTCCGACTCTTGGAATAATAATAATAATGATAAAATGTGTATGTATATTGTATTTCTGTTCTTCTCATTCCTTTGAAAATATGATAAATATGCTCAGATCTTCGTGTAGAAGGGGATAAATGGAGGGGGTAAGGGGGGGGGGGGCTGGAGGCATTTGGTATCACTTCATGCCTAGGAGTACATAAAAGGGTCTTCTTACAAAGTAACCTCTTTATATTACGAATACTGTTACTTGCAAAACGGATTATAAATATTTATATATATATATATATATACAATATTTATCCAAAGTTTTGACTTGTGCCATATTAAAACCCCATTCAACTACTGATATTATATATATATATATATATATATACTCCATGTATATAAAAGTTATTGCATATTTGACGGTATGCATGTCTCTGAATGATTTTGTATTCAAGCAGTTAAGGAATGTGAAGGGAATGAGGATTGGGGCAACCGCCTGTTTTGTAGAACTCCTCCATGTGAAAAAACAAAGACTATACTGTGGAATTTTTGAAGTATATATATATATATATAAGTATATTCCGCCATTATTATGCTTGTACTCCTCGTATTCAACAGATTCTTTGTTCCTACTCTGACCTCTTTGTTGTGAAGAGTCTCAAAAGAAAGAAAGAAAGAAAGATATTCTCTTCTCTTGTGGGCAAAGTATTTATTAGGGTCTATTTCCAATGGTGTATAAATAGTTACATACTTTACAAAAATCCCTCAAATATCTGTAGTTATATTATTGAGCTATTCAAAATTGGGTTGATTAAAAGAAATAACTACATTTTAATATATATATATATTGGTCATAGGTTAGATTGGTACATTGAAAATCCGGGACCATTCATTAAGTTCTATGAGGCTCTCTCAAACTAACAGAAAATAAATGAATTACAAATAAATACATAATTATAATGGAAGCCCTGAAACCATCATCGTGTTTATTTTCTAAATTATTATTATCATCATTCCAGAGAAGAGAGGAATTAAAATTACTATGTCGAGAGAAAGTTGAACTGCTTCCTTCCTTCCTTCCTTTTGTTTACCTATTTACTGATAATTACATGTTGAGTCCACTCTACATACCTATGTGAGTCAGGGACAAAAGTAACGTCTTTGCCAGTCCTTATTTCTTCCATAAAGCAACTCAAAGTCATTTGGTAGTCATGGGAATCAATCGGGTTAAGGAAATGTGAGGAAAATAGTTTTTGAGAAGAGGTAAATACAGTCGTATCAATTCCAAAAAAGAGGGAGTAAGAATCGGTCAAGAATGACGTCATGAATAATGTGTGTTTCCTTTTAAATTTTATTTTATTAAAAAGTCAATCGTTTTTTTTGGATTTCTGGTAACATTTTAATTCATATGTACATATACCTAATAATATTTGGTTAACTTTGGAATGGTCTTGAAGAAATGGGATGAAGGCATAATTGGTAGAGTCTGTCCCCCTGATGATCAAATTTCTATATATGCACATTATACATAGATTAAAAATATTTGTTATAAACAAAAATTAAAGGCACTGCTAGTATCAATGATATACATATATCATTGACACAACTCTCCCATCATGATCTAACAATCATTTTTTAATTAATTAGAATAGATACAATCACCACTTATATAACCTGATAATGAGATCCGAGGTAGATTTCAAATTCCTGGTAAAGTTTCCCCTAGCAAAAAGTTAAATAACAGGGATTGTGATCCCTTTTTAAAAGGCAATTAGTTGGAAAGGGACGTCTTGGGAGGCCATTTGAGAGAGATAAAGTCACAGCATATTCATAGTGATAAACACGAATTCACTAACTTGGTCCCTTTGTTCTCAAACACATATTAATTATTGTTATTATTATTTATGAATAATGTTTATAATCCTTAATTACATATCCCTGACTGTCCCTTTTGCACTGTTTCTGTATAGCTAATCATTTTAAACGGATTCAACTTTGATCATTTAGACTAAACAGACAATTCTGTATACTCGGGGTTTTTCTATTAGTTTAAATCAACTTTTTGTGGGGCCAACGCAGTCTCTATGTAGATAAAGAGGTGATATAAATTTTGCTATACTCTGCAAATGTCACTACTGATATTATTACATATTATTATAAATAAAATGACATTTGCAAGTATATCATTGACACGGGATGTAATGATGCAACAATTATTTTTTAACACAACATATTATGTAGTATGTAGTATTTTCAACTCAACTGAACGGCAAATATTAGGATTACAATTTCTTTCAATCTTTGTTCATAGGTATGCTCCACGAATCCTAATACTTTGATTTGAAGCGTCAACTAATTCCATGGAACATCAACTTTGACTACGATATTAAATGCTGTCAATTTCAAAAAAATTTAAATCACAAAAATGTGTGTATGAAAGTATCAAGTTAGTTCGGAGGAAGTATCAATTATTTATTCATGTTTAGTATCAACATGTTCCAAAGGGCCTACTCTTACATTTATAACAAAAGGTCATGGGCTAATTAAATGAGGAACATCCTTAGTCTAACAAAAGTAACATTTATTCTTTATGCTTTTGTAGAATGAAGGAACTTACTTCCACATTGAATTATACTCTTAAAGTACACACACACAATTCTAAATGATTTACAATTCCAACATGGCAAATGGAAAAAAAAATAATGCTAAATATGTTGTTCTAAAAATACATTTATACATATTGTTTACTGTACTAGGATGGGAATATCAGCATTAGCTGCTTTTTTGAGTAACGGAGGAGTATTTTACTTAATTATTTTTCTCTACGCTATAAACCCGTCAACCAAAAAAAAAAAGAAAAAAGACCAACATTGGTTACTGATGAAAAATCAATTTAAATACTCGGATTATTGTCTACTTATGTCATAAATTTATATTCATACTTTGCCCTGTAAAATTGATATAAACACTAAATTTAGCGTATGTTCAATTAATATTAAAAAGAATTGAATTCAAATTTATTATAATCGTTTTACTTTCTTTGTTTTTTGATTGCCTAATAATAATAAAAAGAAAACCATTTATTAAAGTAACGGGTCCGTTACTATTTCGAGTACAGCTAAATCTCAGAACTTGACGCTAATTCGTTCTGAAGCAATACATTTTTAGTTTCGAATCAAAGTCAACGAGTTGCGTTTGACCAACTTTATCTTGTTTACAAAAGTCACTTGTAAAAGTCAAAAGTTATTCTAGATTTGAAAATTACGTTCTATTCATAAGGAAATTATAAATAATACTATGACTACTGGGACCAACTGCGAATGATTAAAATGAGTTCATTACTGCGTTTCGATATCAATACTAGTCTTTAAGAATAAAATAAAGATGATTTAGACTTATTTTTGTTCTAGAGTCGATAATGTCCTTCTGCTGATTTGAATCAATAAAGAGTTATCATGTGTAGACAAATTGACTCCTCATGAACAAATAAATATGTAGGCACCATAAAGATTAAATTGATGACGTTAGTAGAGAGCAAAGCTTGACTACCTAGTTTTTATTACAAAGGATACTTTATTTATAAAGGAGCCCTCAGGGTTGTAAAGACGCATACTCATAAATTATCACGAGTCATAATAAGAAATATTAATCTCTTTCCATGGATCTTAATCTACTTACTAATTACAGAGTTCATAATCATAATTCTTTACACATTCAAGTTACCTTGTTAGCTATCTACCTGTACACACATAAACACTGAAGTACATATAGCCTATATACGCAGCCTCACCATCAATTGTAGCGACAACTGCTTCTCATTGACCCATCAGTATCTATTATTATACCCAGTTCATACGACCATGGGTATCGACGGTCTCCAGACATGTGCTTAAATCTAAGAAATTAAATGATGGTCGGTATCTTAACTCTGAATCTAGAAAACGTAATCAGCACATTCGTAAATGCAATTGTGCAACGTCATAATTATTTATTCCTAGTCTGAAATGGAGTTAAAAACTTGTGAAGCAATGAAGGATTCCCTACTTCTAAATGAAGAATAGGTCATCCATCAGTTGAAGTGAAATGACGTCATTAATTGCTAACTACTAGTTAATTTCGACCCCTTTTCCTTTCTCCTTTTAGAAGAAAGGTTGAGAGAGAAGTACTCTACAGATCCCATCACGTAATAATAGTACTATAATCTCATTTCTTCACCATGAATGACCTAAATCAAAGAGTAGGTAACTTTTATCACATAATATATGTACAACATATATGACAAAAGATTGATAATATCTGCTGATATAAATGAAGAAACTCAAAAACAAAATATGTTATCAACATGAGATATCGTCTACGTAGATAAAATATATCCCTTTTAGCAATAATTAAATGCTCATATTTTCAAAATGACGTTTAATATGCAGTCTTCCATCTGTGTGAGCCCTTTATTTTCTTTCTTTTTTTTAAAAAAAAACAAAACAACTCTATGATTAAAGTTCATTTTGACTGTCTTTATATTACACTTTTCTCATAAAGAGAAAAAGAAAAAGATAATTGAAGACGTCTCTGTATGATTTTCTATTCTATAAATGTCTATTAATAAAATATATTATCAATTCGGCTTATAATGATAATAAAAAGACGTAGGTAAAGGAATTAACGCTAATTAACTTTACACTCTGTAATTTCAAACTTTTAAAAAGATGGAAATCAACTTAATTTATTACCAATTTAGTGGTTGAGGGAATTCTCTCTAAAAAGTTATGATAAATAATAATATTTGAGCTCATAATATGTCTGTACATGTATGTATATGGACCACCCTTGAATATCAGTACCTGGTTAGTTTTTTTTATTATTATTTTTCTCTCTTTTTTTCTTATCTTTCCTACCGTTTTCTTTCAACTTCTTAATTTCATATTATTATTATTATTTACATAGCTGTTGTAGTCGATATCTGCGCACTGCACAATGATTTGATCAGACAAACAAGTTAGGATTGAATGAAATATTTGGGTCATAGCCTTAAGAAAGTGAGGAGGGGGGAGAGAGAGAGAGAGGAAGGAACTATGCAAGTTAATAATGATGAAGGAAGAAGATGAAAAAAATACTACATTTTTCTGATATTTTCCCTTCATTAAATACAGTCACACCCATCTCTACGAACATTCCTTCCTTCACAATTCCTCTATAATAAATAATAATAATAATAATATTTATGTACAATGACGTGTCATCCTATTCTCAACATTCTTACATAACATTCTAACTTTCCAATGGAAGATACATATTTATGTATACACACTATTGATTGGGCATTTCCATAGAACGTTCGTATAATCAAGGTTTCCCTTTGGTTACAGGAGGTGGGGAAATCAACCCCCCTCCCCCTGATACTTCTCACAACGTACATAGATATGTATACAGATTATTATTTAAATTAAATGGTTTAACATGTTATATTTTCAATTATTTTTGTGCTTAATATATATAGGTAGGGTTGCTACCATGATTTTGAATTTAATGAAGTACATATTATGTATAACCATGTATTAAAAACCCTTCCTTGGTAGAGAAGGCTATTTACTACTATTTAGCTGCTATTCGATAGATATTTTGGGGATTGAATATAATGAATAATGCAATCAGACATAGCAATTATAATCATTGAAGCTTTCAAACTCTAATAATAATTATTATGCTTTCCCGATTGTTTTGTTTTTTTTGTATTTTTTCAAAATTCCATTGATTATTATTTAATGTGTTCATACGACATGTTGTAAAATAGTAGACAGATTGCTCATGTTGCAATTTGTACGTTTCATAACTGCTTATTTAATTAATTATATTATGACACCAAACTATTCATATTGATCTACTATTAATATGTCTCATTTATTACTTGTTTACCGTGAGCAACTATGAGCCACAAAAAATGCTTCATCAACATTATTTTTCGATTGCAACTTGAACAATCAAACTCTGCAAGTTGCAAACAAGAACAAGGTAAAGGATTTTAAATGAAGAGTGATACATAGAATGTAAATTTTTTTTAAATTGTCATTAGATGGTTCATAAGTTAAATGGTTGAGTTTTTAACTTTTCTCATCAAAATGACTAATTAATTTTGTGGCACAGAGTACAGCTCAAGGGTCACGGTTGGATCCTTTCTACAATTAAAGTAATGAAGAAGTAATATAAATAAATGAACATAAAACGTGGGAAGGAGCTTTCTGGATTTTCTGCTGCTCCAATATGTCCCAGACACAAGATTTGAGACACTTACCATCTAGTTATAATAGTTATACACAACATCAATAACACACATACATAAATATATGGTAGGTATTTGACTAAATTTTATAGATATTTTATTTGAAATCACGAAGAGTTAAACGATAAACATATTTTGAATTCCTCGAATATTTTGTCAAAACGATATGTTTGCTTATTAAGGCAATTTATAAGGCTCTACATATTTACCAAAATGAAAAAAAATAAATAAAAAGTTTTACAACGACGTTACAAACAACAATTATATTAATGCATACCTCTAGTCAAAAGCTATGCGGAGGTGTGCACGGATAGAAAAAATTTGAGTCGCGTTTCAAAATATGACAATAATTACATAAGAAAGAAAGAAAGAAAGAAAGAAAGAAAAAATTCCAAATGTTAAATTCTGCAACAAGTCCTTGACTTATTGGAAGCTTTAGAGGAGATGTCAATGAACTTTGCAATAGTCATGCTGGGCCATCATAGGCAAACGACTACGACTACTTCATTGTCAAATTTAATTAAGTTTATCATTGAATCAATCTGCTGCTCTATGATTCATATAGCATGAACTTCAATCGCATAATGTGATCAAATAACCTTACGAAATAAATGATATAATGCTCTACTATTTCTTTAGCGATAAGATAACTTTTAAAACGTTTCCGAATATTCATTCAAATTTTTCTTTGGCAGTTAGATACAGATAAGTGTGTTAAATCATGGGGTATCAGTGTGATTCATTCTTCAGTTAGAAGTAAACAAATACTTATTCATTGTATTTCTTTTAAATAGGATATTTTTTATTTTATTTTATTTAGTATACATGTTTGTAGTTTGTAGGTACTTGTCATATCAATAACAAATCTTGAATATACAGGGATGTGAACTCTGTAGACGTTTATTTTTCCATCTGTTACCACTATGAATGACTGAAATGGAAAACTTCTTTCAGAATCATTCATATAACTGAAATGTATTTGTATACTCTAATTCCTATGGACAACAATGGAATGCTTTTTTAGCAATGGATAGCTCGTGCATATTCAAATAATACCTAAGCCCGAATTTTGTTTAATATATATATATATATACAGCAAAATGCTTCTAAATCGATAACTCTTCCTCATTAAATATGTCAAAGAGTGAAAATAAATTGAAGGAATAAATATGGAGAATAGTTTTCAAAAACTTGATGTAGAATCATTGATGCAACATGAGTCTTATCTAGCTCATCAAAAATAATAAGTTTTAAACGAAGATAATAATTTATAATTTATATTCTGTTATTTTTAAGATCCATTAATCATACGAGGAAGTTCTTCCTCCCTCCAGATGAGTGTATGTCAAGTTTATAGTGCAGCACATGATGTAAATTCCGTAGATAATATCAATGTTAATTAATATAAATTTTATATTTTGATCATAATCATCTTGCCATAAATGCAGAATGAAAACCATCAGGCTATAATTCTACCTACACACACCTATGTATGTAAATATATTGATGGCAGACTGCTAAACACTTATTATTATTAAGTTTTACATAAGAATACATACAAATATAATTGAAAATACGTGGATTTGGTACAAAAGCAAATTCCATGTATTATGGCATATAATTCAAATTCAAAGGATTACTCATTTGCTCATATTTTGAACTTTTATTAGAGCGAGGTTCCGTGTTCCATTTCATTTGTAGAATTTATTCCGTACTTATTTATTATAGTTTTTATTTTTTATTCCCAACTGAATATTTCCTCCTTTTCCAACCTTCTTTGTCCTCTACTTGTCGGACGATGTATCTTATTTCATGTATCTATCTTATATATGTATACTCTATAGCATATATTTTTCCTTATTTCGGTTCAATTTCTATTGTTTCTAATATTTTAATATCATTTAAATATGGTTCAAACATTTCTATGTATATAATCCCAAATACGATTGCAGTTCACTTTATGTACCTTTTTTTCGGTCTTTGATTTGCAATTTATTCCTATTGTTTCGTTTTGAGATGAGTATGCAAATTTTGTATTGTTTTTAATTCATAGATCTATACTATAAATATATTGAAGGCGGCTAAAAACCTTCTAACTTAAAAATAACTCCATAAATGTCTCTATAAAGGAGAAAAATAAAACAAATAGTATTTCAAACGTTATGTACATTTTAATAAGTACGCCAATAACTTTGCCTGCATGGTTCCAATTTTATTCAATTTCTATTCTTCCTCTAGAGTTATGTATGTATATTATTATGAATTGGTAGACGAACAGAGCAAAGTATTTTGCTTGAATGAGTGTAGTATAAAAATAATCAATTTATGAGGATTATCGAACAAATGGAAGAAAAAAACCATCATGATGAATGAGCATTCAAATGTAGGTACGTTGAACCTCTTCAAAACAAAAGTTATCCATTATCCGCCCGGCCATCATATACATATTACCTGGAAAATCATTGTAAACGCTATTGATGAAATAAAAATAGAAGGAACGAAAAATTTATTTGTTACGAATAAAAATGAATATGTATATTAATTAATTAATTAATGCAACTATCTAAAGATTCCGGTACATAAGTCTAAGAATATTTGTTGTAATGTGTACTCCTAATTGATTTTTCTTCAACAATTATTCCGTAGCTACTCCGTAATTTGTCATACCACTATAAGAGCTTTATAGTATTTCTCAACCTCTCATTCAAAAAGTTAACACGACGAGCTTTTTAGGATAAAAAAATACAGATTTTAAATACAGACTGTATTCTCCCTTCAGCTGATTTTCATCATTTGACTCTTTTGATTTAAAGCAGCTGAATTTACGTGTTATGAGCTCAAAAATGGTATTATTGTTATTTATGATTTTGATATATAAAAAATATATTAAATTGCGCGCCCTTTTTTTGAATTTTTGATATACAAGTATTAACGATTGATTAGTATATTAATAGAATTTATGAATGCATAGTATATTTAAATTATAACTCTGCCCAATATTAAAAAGTTGACAACAAGGAAAGTACCGTAGATTAGCTACCAGTTGTTTTTTTAAATTTTTCCTTTCCTTTTTGTGAGTCGAGGTTGCGAGTGAACAAAAAAGCTCGACGTGTAAGGGCACTAATACATACAGCTAGCAAGAGTAGTAGACGAATCGACAATTGACCCAAAATAAAGTGTAAATTAGACAATTACCCACGTTACAGGCGTCATACTATACTTATGATCTTATTAAACGTTTATCACAACATATTGTTTCGATTTTGTTTTATAACCAGTGATGTGCATTTTGTTGAGGTGAGAGAGCGTGCCCGCAATTACTATTTAGTACCCCTGCATTTTATTTCCTAATTTATCATTTGACAATATTGACTCTGAGTAAATCTTCGTTTATCAAAGAGTTCGACATTTCGAAATTAGCTAAAATCCCTCTCTGCGCTACTACTTCAGTCTATTAGACTTGGTTTTTAGTAGCTCTACCGTGAGTCTTTGACTTCTAGTGGATTTTTGATCGAAATTGAATGAAAATTTACATATTTAGATGGACGATTTATTCTTGGTTAATGAGTCTTATCGAGTGCTTGACATCTCATTTAGAAGCTGTTGTTCTTAGCTTTTGAATACATTCCTTATTAATCCATTTCATTTAATAGTAACGGAATTAAATTAGAACAAACGTTTTGGCCTACTCCCGCCGCCTATGCCCCCAAGAGTCCCTTTAGGTCAAGACAAAGACAGGAAATGGAGTTTGTTTTAAAAACATAAGCGGATCATCATTTTTTAATGCACAAAATGAGTATCCTTCTAGGCTTAAATTGAAGTTGAAGTTGGATAATGGGTCAAAAAAGTTCAAAAAGTAGGGTTTGATTTCTCGAGAACCGTTGAACTCTAGAAAAAAAAAGTTACAGAATTGAAATTAGTGTGCAAAATTAAATAACTTTCATTATACTTATACCTCTTAGGATTTTTGACTGTTGACCAGTGTCATTATTTGTAAACAGCGTGTAATACTCCATTATACGTGGTCAGTGCTAAATGTTCTCCCCCGAAAATGAAAAAATAAAGGTGACATATTGGGAAAATAAAAAATTATGCATAGAATTTACAGTTCAATTAAATGACATCACCACTAACATAAAATTTATTATGTATTTTGATGTCAGCTATCGATTTTTCTACATTTCTTACCTGATTAGTGCTCTGAACATTGATTGGCTCAACTTGAATTAGCTTTTATTCAGCTATGACATTATATAAGGAATACCTAATTCAACAGTTTGGATAAATTGGATAACAGCTATTGGCCAACTGAGTTCAAGTCTTTGTCTTCTTCTTTATTTTGGGAGGAAAGGGCACAAAATATAAAAGAGATAACGACAATCTTAGAGTGACACCTGTAACCAAGGATGCCAAAACTAATTAATAAGTGCTATAACGCCGTAATCTTTTTTTAAACGATTAAACTCTCATCAAAGAGCAATTAACTCCTGAGATACGTCATGTATATATATTTATACAGAGTATTATAATAATTACTTCTAACTTCATTTTGATTATTTAATTCTCTCAATCATGATAAGCAATATAAAAACATCCTTGAAATGAAATAAAAGTAGTTTTAAAAAACTCAAACAAATGCATATAAACCCTTCTAAAACGACTAAATATAACTCAATAATGACACGAAGGAGAAAAATAAGTATTATGTAACATGTCAATGGTAATAAAAAAAATAATACATATGATAGAAACAATTAAATAAAAGATACGGAAATGAAAATAAATACATTTGTATGAAATCTCCCGTCATAAATATATTTAAGCACGATCAATATGAGTTTTTTTGAGACCAATTTTATGCTAAATTTTAGGTTTTTTTAAATTTTGTTTTTTAATTTAAAAACATCTGATTTTGTTTGTTAGAGAAATAAAATATCGTGTATAATCTGCTAAGTAGGCCCACTATCAAATGTTCTAAAACTCCTTAAAATCAACTAATTTAATTGATTAATGTCGTTCTAAACCTAACTTATATCCTGAAATTTAATCAAATTAGGAAATGACGATAAACTTTTATCTGTAGACAAAAAGTAAAATAAATTAATATAAACTTTTAGATTTAACAAATTCAAAGTAAAATTTTGAATTATATTATATTAAAAATCTAGAATATAATTAATTAATTATTGTTTATATGCATTAATACTATTGTAAAGGCACATATTCATTTTTAAAGTATGATATAATTTGTGTAATGTGTATTTCATGCTAAGTGATGTTTTTTGGCTGGAAAGTGATGTATATCATTCGATGATCTGAGACATGTGAGTCAACGATATTAAATTGAATCACGTTAAAATGAGCTAAAAAACTATGGGAAGCTAAAATATAATCAATCCTTGTGTCAAATCGGCATGTTCCTAAAGGACGAGGAGATCCGCACTCTGACCAAATGTCTACCAAGCCAAGTTCTCCTCTAAATTGGTTCATAAATTCCACTTGAGGAGATTCCCATTTATTATTAGCACGGACTCGTGAGAGATTATCCCATTCTTCTAACTTGTAGTCTTCTCTTGTGAGAGCATTAAAATCACCTAACCATATCTGAAGGGCTCCTTCGTCACTCAACAATGGTTGAAGCTCTGTCTTTAAAAAAGATAATTCATGAAGCCTTCTTTCTTCAGAAATGTGGTTAAAATGAACGTTAATGATGTGGATTGGGATGTTTCCAATTGTTAATTTAACAACATTGTGTCTAACACGATGAAACTTTTTTTCACTGAAATATGACAAATTTTATAGAGTTGCTATTTGACAGCAAAATTAAAGAGTACCCTGGAGTAACATCAGAAATGGGTAACCGACTTAAAACGTTATTGGTCCAATTCTTCTCAGCAACATATTTATACTCAGGAAGTAGAGACTTTACTTTGGAGAAGCCTTCTTTTTGACTCTCTTGAATGCCTACGAGATCGATATCATGCTTCTAAAATATATAAAAATCTTAATTAAATATTGTCGGCGCAACTTTTGAACTTCGAAAAAAATCACGACAACCTCTCGTTCGTTTTTAATTGACATATGAGTAAATTAACAAAACATTCGTAGCTGCAAGTTAGTGCAGAGATACTTAATATACAAAACAAATGGTCTCACTTGAATTTGATCAACAACTCTTTCGCAATTTTCCTCGTAATCGGCATCACTCCATCCATGAACATTGTAACTTGCAATTTTAAACGTGGGATTTGACATCATTATACTTTTTCGAAGTCTTAACTAGGGAAACCTTGAGGGAACACTAGAAATGTGCATTAGAGTATCACTCACTTATCATACATATCTATACATACTAGCTGTAGTGATTATTTCACAACCCTACGAAATGGGTAATAAACTGCCTTTGTGTACATATATGTAGACGTTCTTTTCTTTTTATTAATCTATTTAATTATGACTCATACCAGGTTAGGCTTACCATACGCTATTCGTATTCCTTGAAAATTTTTACACAACTATGTATATATTATAATTAAGAGTATAAACACACTCGTTTGACTTCTCGTAAAAAAAAAATCATAATATGCATGTAGTGAAATGTCTATTTCCATATCTAAGGAGCATCCTGGAAATGCTTTGGAAGCGTAATGGTTAAATGCTTACAAAAACATAAATACATAAAATAAGTTCATACATAAATGTATGTACATATAACCTGGAAGGGAGTGTAGCCATGATAATGTGATAGCATTTAATATAATAATATTATATGTATATAAAGTTTCGGTATAATTATTTAGGAATTATAAGGTAGCTGATTATTTTTTATTTATCAAAGAAAGCAGACATAAGGACCTTTCTCTCATTTTCCTTTCCTCCTCTCATCCACGACTGCGCCCGAACAAAATTTTTAACCTTATCCTTTCTATAGGAACTAAAGAACTTAAAATTGAATATAATTGATGTAGTTGTGAACCAATGTATGTATGTTCCTATGTAGTTTAAATAATTTCAATCATCAAGTAAATCAATTGTTCCTATTTCTATGTCTTAGGATGTCCAAAAATAAACCCATAAAACAAGAAAGTGAGGAGTCTAATGGAAGTGATATCGATATATTCCAATCAGTTTTTGTATCCAAAAATACATCAGGCATGGTTAAAATAGGATCAGAAAATGATAATCGGCTATTTTGTGGGAAAATAGAGACGAATCCTAAAGCTGAAGGAGGTGAGGGACTTCATTTCCACTTTTATTAATATTTATTTGATAATATTGAGCAATTCATTTGTGGTAAAAGATGAAAAAAGGGATCCAATGAAAGAGGATTTGAACCTTGATCCCATCATACCCATCAACCTTCCCATAAAGAAGGAAGAAATCAAGTCACAATCCAAATTTAAACCTGATCCTGTACAGAGACCGAGGAGGAATGAAGATATATTTATTGAAGTTATTGTAGAAGAACCTAAGAAAATAGGAGATGGAATATCAAGCTTTATGGCATATGGCATTAGAACTAAAACAAATTCCGGTCTTTTTACAAAGTCTGACTCTTCCGTGTCGAGGAGATTTAGTGATTTTTTAGGTCTGCATGAAAAACTTAAGGAGAAATATACACCTCTGGGTAGAGTTGTACCCCCTGCCCCGGACAAAAATATTGTTAGTACGACCAAAGCGAAAATAATTGGAAATGGAATGACAGGAGGTAAGTCGTTTGTACCTACATATATGTATAAGTATTATGCTATGAATAATATCTCACAAATGTATCCACAGATGTGTCAGCCACAGCAAATACTACTACTACTACTACAACTACAACAACAGCTGTAGTACAAAATAGCAATATGAATGGTGGACATTCGTATAACTCGAGTACACAGGCTTCCAATAACTTAACATCTTCAAATTTTATTCAAAGAAGACGTTTAGCTCTAGAGCGTTTTGTTAATCGTATTGCTCTACATCCTATTCTTAATCGTGATCCAGATTTTATAGATTTTCTAGAGAATCCGAGAGATTTACCACGCGCTACTTCTACATCTGCTATTTCATCAGCATCGGTATTTCGACTCTTGGGTCGTGTCGGGGATACCATGAATAAAATGACTTACAAAATTATCGAAGAAACTGATCCCTGGTTTTTAGAAAATATTCAACACGTTGATAATCTCGAAACACAATTAAAAAAACTATATGTATCAGTCGAGTCTTTAGTTACCTCCAGACAAGAATTAGCCAATGCAACGAGTCAATTTGCTATGGCTATGACGCTATTGGCACAAGCTGAGGAAGCTCATTCTCTCTCTAGAGCACTCTCACACTTGGCAAAAGTGGAAGAAAAGGTAAAATAAAAAGACAGTTACTTAATTTTCACCTCTGAGTCTAATTAAAACATTGATTGATTGACATTATGAATATAGGTCGAATCTGTTCAACATGAACAGTCAGACGCGGATTTATTCTACCTCTTTGAACTATTGAAGGATTATGTTGGCCTTGTCGGTGCAATAAAAGAAGCCTTTCATGAAAGGGATAAGGCTTTTCAAGTATGGCAGCATGCACAATCAATGGTGATTAAAAAGAAAGAGCAAAGAGCTCGAGCAGAAATGAGTGGCCGATTTGATAAAATTCCTTCAGCAAGTGAAGAAGTGTCGGAGTGGGAATCCAGGTGTGAGGAGGCTCACTCTCATTTTGACAATGTTTCATCGGTCATAAAAACAGAGATTGAATTTTTCGATCAATATCGTGTCAAGGATTTTAAGGTGTCCATCGTGCGCTATGTCGAGGCTCTTCATCGTGCTCAAGTTGATCTTGTTAAGCACTGGGAAGAGTTTTTACCTGAAGTCAAAAGTATTTTGTTTTAATTCTATCTGGATTCAAGTCAGTGCCATATAATATGAACGTTGAACTTTTTAAATTAAATCTACACATTCTGTGAATGGTTCCTCTTGGTCTTCTAACTTTTGAAAAATTCAACACATCAGAAATTTAATGCAATTAAACTCTTTAATAGTTATGAGTTTAGGAAACCCCATGGTACCTAAACAAACAAAAGGGTCTCTTTACTATTATTGTCGCTAAAAGACACGCATCAACTTTCATAAATATTTTCTACTCTTAAAATCATAATAAAATACATACATTCTAATAGAATCCTCCCCCTCTTGTGTTTTTTCACCCATAACCAAACCAAAATCTTTCTCAATTCATCATTCATTTCCACTTTTATGTTTGACTCATAATAGTACACGTCATGAGGAGGAGTATTCAATTTCCCAAGAACTGATCTAGGCTGAAATGGTCTAATACATCATATTCATCTTTAATAAAGCAGTCTAAAATTAGTCAGCATATCAGATACTACCATGACTTTGCTTCTTATTTCCCTTTAATTTACGTTATTAACACAAGTTGGATTAGCTTTATTAACTCAAAGGATTGTAAATGTGTAATACATACACACAAGTAGGCACTCTAATTGGAGTTAATTGAAGGCCCTAGTACGATAACAAACTGACATATATGTTGACATTGTAGGCAAATAAAAATGAAATAATACATTTTGAAATTTTTTGTATATTTAAGATTTCGGTCAAATTTAAAGTTGGGGCTCCCTAAACAATTATGGACCCTAAAAACCCTTGGAAATGTAAGAAAATCATTTATTTATTTAGCTTTCAAATTTTTTAAATATCAACTAATTAAGTTGATCTACATATTTGTACATATATTTTCAGATTACTCCTCTTGATTGGTTAACATTTTGCTAGCTAGACTTGTTAAAATGCAGGTACATATATGTATATCAAAATAAACAAATTATCCTTATCAATCAGTGTGGTAATGAGTACAATATAATTGGAGGGTCTTAGTCATTGGAAGGGGAAATTGACTTCTTGTATGACTAGAAAAAGAGGACATATCAACATTATTGAAGGGATGATAAATGAACCATTATTCCGACGGCCCTATAATATGTGAATATGATTTATGTGACGGACAAATTATCTAAGGTGTGTTCAACAGGTATGGAGCTGAATGTAGCAGGTCGAGGTGTAGTACAATCAGGTCTGTATACGACGCAAAAATAAATAAAAAATAGTATAAACTCTGAGAACTATGTAGATATTTAGTGAGACAGGTAATTATATATATAGTGGACATTTTTAAGCTAGAAGTCATTCCTATCGCATTATATGTAAGTACATAGAATGTGTTGTTTGTATCAGTGATATCAATTGTGTGCCTCTCTAAATTTATGTTGAAATAATTAAATTAATCTGTACTCATATACATATATAATCTTAGATCTTGTTTAAGAGTATTCTTCCATAACTTGAAAAACCGACAACTTATTTTCTATGTAAGTATTTTGATAAGTATCCTAATCCAAGAGTCGTATGCTCTACCACTTTGATTTCATGATATGATAGTCACTTGTCCATTCATAGATACACTCATATGCTCTGGGTTAAATGTTCTCATCAATAATAGACACTTCACAAGATCTTTCGATATATTTAAAAATGAAAGCTCCTTGCAGCAATTTATATACATATTATACGTATCTGTAGGTTCATTAACACTAATTTTGAAGGAATTATTTAAAGTTGTTCGAACAAAGGCAAAAGCGTCTTCTTAATGAGCCAACACATGTCTACTAAAAAATACTTGAAAGCATTAACTATGCTGTCAAGGAGAATAAACAACCAATGATGCCCCGTGCATATATCAAATGGTTATTTTTATTGTATCTCACAACCTTTCCTCTCAAAAGACACAGAAGAAAGTCCCCACATTAGTTGATAGTAGATACTCAACTCTTCCTGACTGTGAAATTATTCTTTATTTATTTAGTAGTAAGGAATTTTTCACATCTGAAGAAGGGCTAATTCAAGTTCAACCAAGTTCAAGTTGCTTAGAGTACTAATAAGAGGGAGAGGAGTTGAAAAATTGATAGCTGACAACAAAATAGAGTGTAGATTTGTATGTTGATGGGATAACGTCGTGATACACTTATGAACTTTTTTGTAGATTATTATGATATATCATGCATAATTATGACTATAATTGTCTCACAGGCTTTGATAACCATCTAATAAATAATAATTAATTATACAATTTGGAATACAATTCTCGAATTTCACTAGAGTTGAATCAATTAACATTACTTCAACTAAAAATATAATCCAAAAAATAAGGTACATCATTTTAAAAGACATGGGTACATAAGTAACTTTTTCATATACATACAAATACTGACATAAGTAATAATACTAATAGATCTAATTCAATTTTGATAACACATAGTAACTTAAAAGTATAGTACTAATTAGACTACTGGATGATACGCTCTGGAAAGCATTGGAAGGAGTATCTTCTTTATCCAAGTTTGTAGATTCACTAAACATATGAACACTAACAATGAGAATCCCTACACCATGATTATTTTTAACGAGACAAAGGTAGGAGCCATAATCACTTTGAGTCACATTTTTTATTTGAAGTTTGGATTGAAATCCCTCTGGAATAAAGTCTAAATGGAAAGCATGCTTTTTTGATTGTTGTATGCGATCCGTATCTTTTAAATCATCAATGATGTCGGAGCTGCTAAAGGTATTTGAAATTTTGTACCATTGAAATACAGGCATTGGCTCTGCTTTGGCCTACAAAAAAAAAACATTTAAAAAAAATGGATATATTAAGGAATAATTCATTAAAAACAACAGCTAGCGGATAATTATAATTCTTACATTACAAGTTAAATAAATGGTCTCTCCTTCCTTGACCTGCATATTTGAATTAGGAGATGAAGTAATTGGAGCAAAGGCTATGGGACTAAGGTTTCTTGAATTTGATGATTTGGACTCTTCGTCGCAGTTTGAACACATACAAGAGTATCTTTCAGACTCATTGTTCATATCTACATTAATCCCTCGGATATTTTCACTTCCTCCTACTTTGCATTGAAGGATAATCTTTTTCCCTTGAACTTTTACCATGATTTCATGAGTCGTTGATGAGGACCTACGGACTCTTTCGACTATCTCCGTTGTGGGAGGCTCAATATAGAGGTATAGCCTTTGCAAAGGACGGGCATTTCCTAGCTGATTTTGAATAGAATATAATAAAAAAATGGATTATACATATATCATGTTTTGAAACATATACTTTTATAAATAAATGATTAACTAAATGCACAATACCCTTTCACTTTGATTAAAATTTGGCATAAAATGTTTGAATCTGATAAATACATATGTATAATTCTTTAAATCATTCATTTTCTTATTAAATAAGTACAAAAAGATTTTCATTTCTGATGGCTATCAATAACATGACTAATTCAAAAATTATAATCAAAGTAATTTCTTACAATTTTGGTTAAATATTTAGTCAATATCTATTTTAAAAATTTAGTGTCAATAAAAATAAATTTTATTTGATAGGAAGGAAAGAAATGAAAATCTCAAAATAATATGATACTGAGTGTTTCGTTTTTATGAATAAAATTTCATCGTAGAACAAGGTTTTCATCACAAAAGAGATTTAAAATCAGGTTGTGAGCCAATATATGTATGTGCATACAAGGTTATAAGCGCCACAGGTGCCTCAGATTTAAAAAAAATATACAAATACAATTTAAATACAGAATGCTATAGGATAATAATAATGCAAATCTATTGAAGAGTTACATCTATTCGAGGGGTATTTTAAAGAGGTATATATTTAAGTTTTATTGACAGTTCCTATTATGTTGGATCATAAAGGTCCTTTGACTATTTATGAAGGGGAATTCATTCATTGCTTATAAGAGGTAAAACTATGTCAATGACTCAGTAATTTTGGTACCTTTTTCTTTCCATTTTTGGAGTAAAGGTTGAGAGATAATGCCTTGAAATGACTATCTTTATCCATTCATATACATATATTGAGTCATTTTGTTCGTTCTTTTGTTCAACCGATCATCACAGTTAACCAGGAGGACTAGGGAAGTAAAAGCAGGGTAAAGTGAGGGTATTGTATCCCAATAAAGATCATAGTCTACGTCCCTTTGACCTCTGAGGTTGATAGAGGTCGCTAAAGGTTAATTTTGAGGGCAAAAGGCTTAAAAGGCGGAACTCGAGTTTGTTTATTAAGTTAAAAGTTTCAAGTAATTGTGGATTTAGGCACTTTCAGTCAGTTCAAATGACCTTCACGAGATCATTCGAGATCGTTGGAGGCTATTTTGATGTTCCCATCAATTCTAATTTAAATTTAATATAAAAAATTTAGACTGTTTTAAGGCTAGTATAGTATGTATATATGACAAAACTACTGAGTACACAATGAAATTTTTGTTCCCTCTCTCAACCTTATCTACAAAAAAAAAAAGAAAAAGAAATAAAGAAAGAAGATCATTAACCAATGATGTCATTTTTAGATAGTGTTAGCCACTAATAAGTGACATGAACAGCTGACAAAAATAACACTGTGAGTATCACGCAACCACTCTACTATTTGGATCTCTTCATGGATATTTATGAACATCATGTAGGTATATTATGTATATGAAAAATTAATGAACATCCTTTAGTTAAAAGTGTTTTTAATGATTTTTTTTAATAATAAATAACAAATAATTCCACACTCCTTTTTTTAAGTGAATAAATAAAATACTAATTTAATTACTTCAATTATGTAAATAATTTGACATGGATAACCTTTAGATATACATACATACATATACTTACATATATCAGTTCAAAATAAAAAACATTCCTATAAAAATGATTTAATTACACATATCATACTCTCTTAAAATTAAATGTAATTAAATATATACATGTATGTACATATATAAACTTTATGGGTTTAATTCCAATTGTACATACAGAGTATGTGATGAAATAACTAACTTTTTTTACCATTACAACAACCATATTACAAATAAATGTGTATAATTTCCGTCAAATTGAACGATTCATTTTCATAGTCATAATAATGAAATAAATATTATTATTATTATGTACAAATACGTTCATGCATGAGTTATTTTCTACGTCACCATTCAAACTATGTACTATGTACCTACAATGTAAAAACATGGTATGTTAGTATATGTATAGGTAATGACTCTTGTTAAATGCCTCATAACTTGTAACATATCATGGAAGAGTCAATATTGCTTAGTAGTAGTGAAGAATACGATATTTTATATTCAAATAATTGTGTGAATGGACATTATTTTTTTACTACCCATGTACTCCTGGAAATATACCTTCAAAAGTATTTACACTTGTGTCAATTTTTTATTCATTTATTACTCAAAATAAATATCTATGTATATATGATATTTAGCAACCTTTCCTTCGAAAAGAGACAGAAAAAGAAAGGCCTAAAAACGTTTTGGTAGATGCAAGTCCATTCTTACTAACATTGGAACAGTTTTTCAATAAATATTGAAGGGAACTCTTCGCAACTTAACAAGAGCTAACTTTAGATCAACTGATGAACAATGTTCGGAACATTAATACGGGACATGAGTGGTAAAAAAATAGAGAGAGTGTAAATTTGTATGTATATATGTGAATGAAATAACGTCGTGATGGGTTACACAAAAAAATGTACATTGGTAGATACTCATGACGTATTTAATGAAATTTTTTTTCCTACTTGGATACAAGCTACATATTATAGACTCTGTGATTTACGATTCAAAATAATATATACCGTCATGGTTTTATATACATATATATATATATATATATATTTACGATGAGACTGTGGGTTGCATCATCCCACAGTCGATAAAGTTAATTTTCTTTAAGACAAGCATTATTGTACATCTACATATTATGTACTCAATCTTCAATGTCTATTAGAAAAAGTCATTCATCAAATTTATATCAATATTAAATTTTAATATGTGACAGAAAAGCATACATATATATATACTTTTAAAATATATTTAGGGGTTAAAGGTGATTGTTGGGTTATTATGTCATTAAGGAAAATGCATCATTTTCTTTCAGGATTCTCTTCATTTTAAAGTCAATAATGAATTAAAGGCATACATACATCGTAGCCTTATCAAGGGACATTCATACGTCATTACAATTCATAATAAAGCGAGTTAAAGATTAAATGTAAACAAGAGACACTTTCAATCAAGTTCAATCTCGTAGCAGCTTGGCAGGTTTCGGAGTATACGGTCAAAAAAAAAAGGACTTTGTGTTTTTCCAATTTTTAATTAGTATTTCCTAAATTTCAAGATCTAAATCAGAAAATCATACCTATGGAGCTTACAATAGACTTTAAATGGCTACTTACTCGGACGGATTCTTAATAGTATGTATATATATAATTAAGCATTCAATTGTCTATGCACTGAACCCCCCAATAAATTGAATAGATTATGTTTATAGACATTGTTCATATTCAATCATTCCAGACTTATATGTACATGGCTCAAATCAATTTATAATATAAAGAAATACAGTGAAGGTGTTTCATCTACTGTAGGAAGAGCATAAAATTTTATGTCTTAGGATGTTTATGTACATATATTTCAACCTTCATGTTTAATAGACGAACCTGGTTGTAATATATGGTACATATAGTATATGCTTATTAAAATTCAATGGGAACTGACTAAAGCTTTGCTTTTTTTGTGTCTAATTAGAAATATTAAAGTTAGTTTAGCATGAGCAATATTGCACAATATACTATATTAAAATAGTTTAATTTATTGTCCATAAATATTTAAAAGATCTTTATGACATTTGAAATTGGGCACACAACGTTTGAAATTAAGTCAACAATTTTGAATTGTGTGTTGTCAAATACATCAGCACTCCAATTGAACATATAATTCTTTTAAATATCAGGACATTTCATTAGTAGGTGCCGGTAGTATTTCTTGACACTCTTTAACTATGTACTAAAAAATGTATCCATCTATAAATAAAAATGATTTGAGCTCGTATCATTGTCATATTTTATATATTCCTGATTGCAATTTGATATACAAATAGATACACATATCATGTAGAACATAAGCAAGTTCAAAGCACTTACTTGGACTGAATCCAAATTCAGAGATGCTATTTCCTTTTTATTATAACATTCGTAGAGTCCGGAGTCCTCGTATTGAAGTCTATTGATCCTCAAAAGGGAATTATAGGAACTAAGTGTGCGTTTTGAAGATTTGATCCAAATCCCAGCTTTTCTATTCTGTTCACATAGCTGCAGAAATGAGGCATTGACTGGAAGGGAGTGCATTGAAGTTAAATCTGGAAGGAGGATGTCTGCTGCATAAATATCAGGGATTGACATTAGTAAAAGATAGTAGTAGTAGCAGCTAAATGTCACAAAGTGAATCTTCATTTTTTTTTTTTTTTTTTGCAAAGTTTTCTAATGCCCTTTGATTAGGATACTGATATGCATGAACACTTTTTAGTCGTCTTGCTGTCGTTCTTCTTTTTCGTCACTGTCGTTGCCTATTAAGTATCTTAGTATATTTAGAGAAAGACGCATCTACCTCAAGGATAGAAGTGTTGTCATTAACTCAACGCTTGTCTGTGTGTTTTTTTACTGTATGTTTTTAACGAGAAAAGATTTCCTTTTTTTTCTTTTTTTTGTTCCGTCAGTAAATCGTCACAAGTTGGATTTATAATGATACGTATTTACACTATTACACGACTATTTACTGTGGCTTGTAGGGGTACGAACGTGCGTGCGTACAAACATGCTCTGAGCTAACGCATCTAGTCGGAAATTCCAATTCTTAGAAGAAATATAAAACTTTTATATTATTGTTATTATTATTATTATAGGATTATTACAAACTCGTCAATTGCTGTCTATTTTTTCTTTTTCTTTTTTTTTTGTATCATATTTCATGTCATTTCATGATGGATATAAATACACTTACTATTGGTTGAATGGTACTTGAATATTTTATAAAGATACATTCGAGTTTTTGAAGCATGACAGATTTCCTGTGATTCCAGATAAAAATAAATTGTATTACCTTTAACAATATTCAAAATGAATAATATTATAAATCTATCCATTAATGTACTGTACCTTTGAACAATGAAACAAACAAAAAAAATATTAGTTTTTTTTTTTCAAATATCGACTTATGAATATTAATTTGTATTTCATCTCCTGTGGTTTGTGATCTTAAGAATTATTATTATTATGATTTTAAAAGAACAAAAAAAAAAATAATTGTTAGAATACATACATAATGAATGAGTTAAAAAAATAAGTACAACTTTTAAATTACCCATAATATTTAATTCAAAATTTCAAAAATTACGTAACTTCCTGAAATACAATTTCTTGAATGAAACAAAATATGTGCGTACATATTTTGTAGAATGGCTTATCTATGCTTTAATTTCACATGCTATTCAAATTCCATGAGGTATGTACATATGTATATACATATATTTTGATCTTCATAATACGATCAAATGAAACCATTATCCAACTAAAATAGTTCCTTTGTTACAATATGTACCTACATGTACATATTTATTATGTACCTAAATATAAAATATCAGAATAACCTAGCTACAACTATCAGTTTTAAATATAAAACAAACAAAGTATGTACATCATTCGAACTATTTTTGGAACATACATATGTAAGTAGTTTTTTCAGATTGATCTTTTTCAAAATGTGATGAAATGTTAATTTAAAATAGTTTATGGAAAACTATGTTATATATATATATATATATATATATATATATATATATACATAGTTTTCCATAAACTTGATTTTCTTGCTCCTTGTTGTACAACGGTGTCCCCACAACATTAATCAAGCAGTGTTAGTTCCTTCAACTATGACTTTTATGAAGATAACGAGACGAAATTTTTTATTTATTTAATATTTCGTCAAACTAAAATAAACTTTTATTTTTCTTACTAAATAAGGCTAAAATTAAATGAGACGAAACGAAATAGATAATTCCACAGGTGGGAAAAATTGACTAAAATTGACAGCTGTTTTTATGGGTTTTTTTTTCTCTCTCTCTCTTTCTTTCTTTTAGAGAAAATGTTGCATCAATTTTGCATCTTTTTATCAGATATACGATCTCTCTATTTGTAGTTTTTATAAATAATTTGATAGTTTAAAGGACTGTTAATTAATAAACATATCCCCCACTATTAAATAAAGAATATCCCAATACTTGGAGTGAATAATGTAATATATATTTACTATCAATTAATTTCGCACTTTTTTTCGCAATTTCCCCTCTTTTTGTAGGATAGGTAGTGAGAGTCCGTTCATGAAGACTGACATGTGATTGAAAAGTTTTCCGTACTCCCTTTTCCGGTACGGACCTTGTTGATGTGCATTGTCTCCTGGATCCAGGATTTTTGTATTATTTGATTTTCAACTGTTGGTAGCTCACATTGATAGATACTTTTGTTTTATAAAGCCCTTCAAAATTTTCTTTCTACATATTTGAATTGTATTTTCGTATCTCTATAAAGTAAAGTTATCATTAGACAAGGGATTCCATGGTTTGAAATTTGATCGAAATGATTCTAAAAACTTTATACAAAAGTAACATAACATATATAGACTACAAAAGGGCAGTCCATTGGGATATCCTGTTACTATTTAATGCCTTCACTATTTACTAACAAAGAAGAAAATACCCCTCCTTTCGATTTTTTTTTCTTTTGTTAAAATAATAAATTTTCTTACAAGTGTGTAATTTACTAGCACTTCATACAAAAATAAATTAAATTGAAGAACACAGGCTTTTTAAAATAAATGGCCCAACGAATATTATTTAACTCTGATTTAACAAGCTTTTATATTTACGTATGTACCTATGCAAATATGTATATATTTAAGCACCTAGATAATTATGTTGTCTGTGACTCCTTGCTACAAAAAAAAAAGAAGAAAGAAAGAAAAAAAAAGGCATTGCGTGACACGTTGAACACACTAATTATAATACTCATTTAGAGTTAACATGTAAGCACTTAGATTGTATATCCATTTGTATCCAAGTAGCAATCGTGCTTAAAAGCAAAAATCGTACAAGAAATAGTATCAAAAAAAAAAAAAAAAAACCTCTGGCTTTTGAATAACTATTGATTGTTCGACAGATTCATTGCTCTATGAACTAGGTTGCATGTTTTTTGACGCATGCATGGTTACTCTTGTATTTAAAAAAAAATGCAGTGTTCAACAACAACAACAAAAAGAGTCAATTAGGGCATTTCATTTGAAATTAGTAGGTATATTTAGTGTACGTACCACGTGGCTTAGAGTCAAAGACCAAAAAAAGAGCGCGAATACATGTATTACTAGGGATACGACTTGTGTGGAGAAAAAATACAATTTTTTGGGTTAGAAATAGAAAAATAATTGGCATTTTTAGATTACTTTTTAAATTTCTGTTCATTGCAGAGGGACATTTCCCTCTGAAAGAAGAACTAAAGAACTTCATTCACCTTCATTCGATCCGAATTCTGTTAAAAATGCATAATAAAATTATATTGTATCTGTAATTATTATAATAATCTCACTGTATCTAGTTATATTTATAGATATATAAGATCCTTCTTGGGACAGTAAGAGCCCTCCCCCCCCCTCCTTATAAAATATTATAACAGAGAGCCGATGTCAACAAGGATGTTAATTCAATAGTATCATAAGTCTAGCTCCTGTAATCTCCTCGTGCTCAACAAAATATAGTAGTACTTAATAGTGTGGTCCGTTTTGCCTCCCATTCAAAACGTGATTTTACAGTTGATAAAAATTATCAACTGTTAATTTGTCAGCTACCTATGTCTTTTACTACCGGCCACCTGCAGTCAAATCATTGAGAAAAATGACGTAATTGATTAATAAAAAGTTAATTTAAAACCTTTTTTCGATGGAAAGGTTAAGAGCAATATTAAAAATTGCTATAATATGTATCCAAACTTTATTGAATCTCTCAAAACACTTTTTAGAAATGGATCCATTTCTAGTGATAAAAAAATGTTCCGTGTTGTTGAAAAATATTTTGAAAAATTATATTTGAAGCTGCCTACAGCGTCGATTCTAGTTTTTTAATTAGGCTTAAATGTTAACTTTTCTTAAATATATAATTTTGATATCAAAAAATTAGTAGTATTTTGATAGCCATGCTAATTGTTTTTATAAATAGATCCTGATCAATTGTTATTCTTTATTCCAGTAACAAATAACATAAATAAATATATAGTTTTACAGTTACCATAATTATTAAAAATTTAAATTTAAAATACTATAAAATGAAAATAGAATATAACATTAAAGACATTGAAAGACGTTCTCCAATATTAATGAAATATAACTCGTAATATATATGTATACAAGTTGTAAACCTTTTATCTTTTTGTCCACCCTAGTATGTACGTCTCTTGGTGAGGTCTCATTTGATGGATCTGAGTCTATATTTTAAACCCTATCTCAGTTTCTTCTCATGCAACTCAAGAAATATCTCCTTTTATTAATTAACTATTATCAATTGTCAAAACGGATATTTATTTGGTAAAATATCCAGTAGAAGCACAATTTCTTAACATTTCTAAGGGACTTTAGAAAATTCGGAAGAGGGGACTAAGTCTCAAAAGTCTGCTTCCCTTTAAAAACGCCTCTGATCAAATGGGAGTATACATATAAGTGAAGATCAGTTCAAGGGCTTCTTTAGCCCTATTCTTTATCATTTTTCTAAATGGAGGTCTCATGTAAAGATCCATGGATTTGAGTATTTCATAAATAACGAATACAATTTTGATTTAATTCTTTTTATTTTGATAAAAAAAAAATAATAATAAATGATTTTTGAATTATAATTATATTGATCAATAAATACGTAAAAATTCAATGGCTATATGACATCCCTATGCACCAATAAAGCATTGTACATAATTTTTTAGTTTTATTTAATTTGATTTGATTGAAATGAGTCTTAAAAAAAAACTGGAAAATTGGCACATATTTATAGATTTATAGTATTCTTATGAAAACGCTTCTAACTCTTAATTAATAATAAAAGTTTAGTTTTAATCCATATAATGGATGATGCTAGAGCTATTCTTAGAAATCTTAGTGTTAGTTCTTTTTGTCTTTTATAGATATCAATTAAAAATGACTTGATTCTTTCTACGAAAGAAGTTAACAATTTTTTTTTAAATCTAATTTTTAGGAAAAAGTATTTAATGATTTAAAAAGAAGTTGATTTTGGAATATTTACAAAAAAAAAATCGCACTAACAAGATAGTTTATAGCCTTTTAATGAGGACTTTATAAAATAAGCATGAATTAGAAAAATAATGAGGTAAGATATTAGTGAATAACTTACCTTAAAGTTGAAGACACGTTCCTCTCATGCATCCCTAATAATTATAATTATTATTTATTTAGACCCCATTTTCAAGACAATAAACTTTATAAAAAAAAACCATAAACAATTTGACACCCCATAAATTGTGGATCATATGCGTAAACAGCTCTGAGTACATAACTTCGTAGAGCACAAACTAATTTTATATCCATGTAAATATGTGAAGTCCCAGTTATAGATATAAGGCTGACATTTTGTAAGATGAAATCATACAAACACTTATCCCCGCTATTTTATGTTTAAATATTATGTAACTCCATAAAAAACTACAATGTTGTAGTTAAAGAATTTTATAATTGAAATAACTTTTATGCATAGAGAGACATTCCCACTTTTTGTTCAGTTTCTATTTTCCTATGAACTTAATATAATTAATTTAGTATGTGCAAAACTGAATGACACCATATGCATAATATTGGTACAAGTCAATTAATATTTCTATTTAAAAATGCATAAACCCATTTTGTGTTTCTCTTCACGAATCAATTAATCATTCTTTCAAAATAAGTTGACAGCGTACAAACTAAATAATTAATTTCTCTTTTTCATCTTTTTGCGTACACGATACAAGATTTCTTCTGTATGGAAGACGAATCCAAGAGATGATGCAAAACTTCAACTCAATTTGATGAGTGGTTGTATACGTATAAATGGTTTTGTTCCGCCACTTTTTACCGTTTTGAGAGATGATTTGATGAGCGAAGGAAAACTTTAATTGATTTGAATATTTTGACAATAAATAATTGCAAAAAGTTAAAAAATATCTTTATATTACCCAGTTTCTATTACGTCGTTATTAAAGATAAGATATTACAACATCACTAAACCAAGGCAAATGCTTCACAGTTGATCATTTACCTTTTTGAGCATCACCCATTTCAGTGCCTCATATCTCAAAGTCTCCCCTATTTTTTACTTCTTTTTAATATTAATAATAATAATAATAATTCTCAACTTTAAAACTCAGTTTTTGAAGGGTATCATCATCATGGAAAAATATGTATTCGTTGAAATGTGACACATTTAAGTATAAAGTAAGTTAAAGTATAACTTTTTTCAATTAGACTACAAGCATTATATTCTATGGGCAAGGAATTAGAAGATAATCTAACTTATGAATGAATACAAATATATACGATCTATTGTGTTTGCTTATTAAACTTTTATGATACTCATCACGTTTCATAGTTGCTTAATGTAATTGCTTTATTAAATTTATTTATGAGCTAATTAATTAATTAATTTCATATATTATATACCTACATATTGACAAATCAAACGTCATAACTAAATTGATTTATGTATTTTAATGTATCATTATTATAACAGTTTGTCTCAGTACTCAACATATTCAGAGTTTGACACAAAATGTTACGAAAACTTTGCCCCTGAGCTCGAATAAAACTGTTGTAACTTTTATAAACACAATAAAATTTGAGCTTTGGTCACATCTTGCATGTTGGTGTTAATTTGAACTACATTGCTTCTCGACGCTCCTTTAGCGTCAACTTTTGGGTTTATAGTGTGTAATTAATTTTTAGATCAGTTTCAAACATTTTTTTTTTACATCTGACGTCATTGAATGGATTTCACTTATTATTCTTTCTTTCAAATAAAGTCTAGATCGAAATATAATAAATCTATATACATACATACATGATTAGTATCTCAAAAAACTTTTCTCGTATTATGGCGATGAAAGCAATATGGACTAAATGGGCACATTATTGAAAATTAAATTTGATTAATTTCATTTAACAATTTTCTTTTTATATTTGTTATACAGGTTATAAAGTATCATGTTTTTAACATTTATTAGCATCCAAATTTGAAGGATCTTTTTGAAATAGAATACATACATATAGCAATAAACAAAAAATATGTAATAAATATGTATATTCTGTTGGTGTGACAAATAGAACGTACAAAAATTTAATTATTTCCTCGGAAAAAATATATTTAAAAAAAATAATATTGTGAAATTTTATGAATAATAAATTATTATTATAAATTTATTCCTAGTAATGAAATAACTTTAACGAATCATTCTTATCACTTGTGTTCTTCCCCTCTTGCTCAAATTAGTTGATTTTTGTCAAAAAGTAAATTTTTTGTATAATTAACTTTTTTAATGAATAGCTATAATTAATCATTATCTAGTTTGTGCATACATATTGTAATTTTTAATGATAATAATAATTATTATTACTTTGATTTTTAGAGGTTTTTTACCTTAATCTTTGTAATTTAATGTTCCAAATTCGCGGACATAATTATATGTGTTTAGGACTAAAAAGTAGTTAGTTATAAAGGAAATTCAGCACCCCCCCCCCCCCCAAGCGAACAAAAAAGTCAACTTTTGGACAAATGAATTTGTACACAAATTGATCACGTGGTTGTCGTTTGCTTTTCTGAGTACCTACTCACGACGAGCTTTTTGGGATAAACACACTGTATTCTCCCTTCAGCTGATTTTCATCATTTGACTCTTTTGATTTAAAGTAGCTGATTCTACGTATTATGAACTCAAAAAGGGTATTAATATTATTTCTGATTTTGATGCATAAAAAATGTATTAATTCAAGGATTGCGCGCCCTTTTTTTGAATTTTGAACATATTACAAGTATTAACAATTGGTTTGTGATTGGTAGAATTTATGAATATATAGTATATATAAATAATAAATTCTGCCATATATTAACAAGTTGGCAACAAGGAAAATACAGAAGGGTAGCTACCAGTTGTTTTTCCAAATTTTTCCTTTCCCTTTTGTGAGTTGAGGTTGCGAGTGGACAAAAAAGCTCGACGTGACTATGGTCAACATACATTGTTTCCAGTATAAACAAAACTACATAAAAACCTAGGTTTTCAATTCAATTAGGAACTTGAATAATTTTGAAATAATTTTATTAGAAATAGCTTTCACAACTTAAAAAGGAAGTAATAATGCAGTTGCAACAAAATCCATACGTTAAACACTAAAAACTATCGATATATTACTTATAAACATATTATAAATCATTACTATCTGTTATCCGAATGTACTTTGTTATTTTTATTCCCGACAAAGTGAGCCAAGTGTTCGCATATTAAATTGTATTGGTTTAAATACTTAAAAAAATAAAATCATTATAATCTTAAATTGTTAAATTCCTTACTTGATAAAAAAAAAAAACCTTTACTGTACTAACATTTACCTGGTGCTGATTTTCTAGATTTTTTTAAATATCTTAATCACATTTATATTGAAGATAAATTTAATTACTACAACATAAAGTAGACACAAAACTTTTTTCTGCAATGTATTAAGTAAATTAATACTTTTCGTATTTTGTATTATTTTGATTTATTTTATAACATAAGAGGAAATATTTTTGATTAGAACAGTACATATTTATAATTACAGAACCTTTGCTAAGAACGATGTAAATTTTTGACATTTTTTTGATAAGTATGTCATAGAAATTGAGTAAATACTTGAACTTCAAACAACATTTATACAGCCCTACATTTTTTTTTCAAATAGGTCATTTCAGCATCGATTATTTCCAGTACTTATGTATAAAGCAACAAAGTTACATAGAAAGGATCTAACTTTGGGCTAAATTCTCAGACACAACATCAAAGTGATAATCAATGCCTTTTTGCTGTTGTTGAGAAGAATATGCATACCTAAAATTAATGGAAAATATGTATTTTTATAAATTAGGTATTTTATAAAAGTAATTTAGATAGTTATATTACTTTTTATTCTTTAGGTCGAGAGGTATGGTGATATTATTCGTTACTGGGTAAAGTGGCATACTACTATTCTAAACTGGTTGTATACATATAATTATCTAATATTTTTAAAGATAATGTATAATGCGTATACATAGGCGAAGATGTCAATGTGTTTAAATTAGGTGATTCAATTTCTTTATTAAATAAAATGTTGAATGCTATTCATTTGCCATTGAAACTTTCATTCATCTCTTTTCCAATGGGAAAAACTAGTAATCATTCATTTGAACTCCGGTTTCCCTAGTTACCCTTGAATCAATTCAATTACTCATAAGTCAAAATAATATCTGTATGTATGTACATTCATAGCTTAGAAGCAAGGACTGTAACAAAACGTTCGATTTAATAATATGTTCTAGAAATGACCTGTATCCGTGTACATATATGTGAGTGCAAACTTCTCAGCACCTTATCTTACATTCTCACTATTTCCTTTACAAATTCATATTTCCATCCATTTCAACTTAATATATTTACAAAATATATTATTGTACGTATATATATATATATATATATATATAATTTGAATATCAGTTCTTTAGTCTTAAAATGTTGTCTCTGAGACAAATCCTGATCCTCACAACGTGTTGTGTGTTTGGAACAAGTGTCAATTCGCAAGAGTATATATATGACGATGATCACGACTGCAACTTTTACGATTTGGATCATCACGAATGTCATCATGATTCCTTAGCTCCACAATTCCTTCATTTAAAAAACGATATTCAACCAAATGTTCCCTTGTGCTGTGGTGAGGGTAGATATTCCTTCCACGATAGCTGTGAAGTAAGATTTGTCAATTAATTTCAATTAATCTTTTTCAGCAAAAATTCTGTTTTAAATTCAATAGATATTTTGGAATTTAGATTATTCAAATTCTCAGAATTTGAAACCTATAGATTTGCATATCGTGACTCACGAACCGAGTTTAAATTAGATATATTTAAAAAATATATATATAGTGTGTTAGTGTTTAGAGAATCCTTAATATAAATAAATTGATAGGATGCCTAAACATTCTGCCTCCGGATTAAAATTTGAAACTCAATTTGAGAAATGATGTTACATAGCTTTATGTGCATACTATGAGATTCAAGTTTTCAGTCAACTTTTTATGTAATATTAAAAAAAAAATAATATTTTTAGAGTAATGAGGAAACATATGGTAAAAATGCGTGTGGAAAAGCGGGCGAATTGCCTACTCTTCCGGACCACGAAATCACATGTCCTGATAATTGCTTATTGAAAAAAGATATTTCGGATTTCAACATTACTACCAATGGGTCTCTTTTCCTTAGTGATATGCATGAGAGTAAGAACATACATGAATAAAAAGATATAATGATTTGATACGATTTCACACCTTAGGTTTGTATATACGCGATTTTTGTGTCACTATCACATGTTTGGATGAAAGCATAGGATGGGAAACTATTGTTAAAGGATGTTTCTGTTTGAAGGACAGTGAGCTTATTAAAGCAAAAGTAAGGAATACTTTGACTTCTAATACAAAATAACTATAATAATGACCCTGTTTTAGAATCAAGACTTGAATCCCAATTTAAATCTATGCTGCCCAAAAGATACTTTGACTCATGAAGAAGGGAATCAACTAAATTGTGTAACTTACAGTCAAGAGGCAGAGACTGTCAAAGTAAACAAATGCGACGAACGATTTTTAGTAATAAATAATAGGTTTGTGAAAATATCGGATACAGAAATTTCATTTAATAGACGCGGTGAGCCAACTACTTTAAACATATCCTCTCCAACCTACTGCTTTGGAACCTCAATAAAGAAGAATAGCTTTTCAGATTTAAGCTCTCCATCCAGTTTTATGAGATCTGAATTATTTTATTGTCAAGCTTATCCGTGTGACGGGGCTACTCCTTGCATTAGGTACAACTCTCATTACCCCTCCTTCTATTTATAAAACTTTTATTATGTATTTTAATAAAACAGCACTTGTTGTAATCCTGGAGAGATTTTATTAAAGGAGAATCATACATGCATCTCTCCTGATTGGAGCAATGCCACGACATTTTTGGATTTAGAAGAGGATCATGATCGATTTTCTAACATGTTTCATTTCCGTACAAGGCAACAGGAGGTTCTAAATTTCGAAAAGAGAGCTCTAAGACCATGTAGTGAAGGATATGAGAGTGTCATACTCTCAAAGTGCTATCAATCCTTTCATTTAGAGGAGTCAAAAGAGAATGGGACCTATTTGACCATCGATGTTGATGGGAGTCATCACTACGTAAACGAATATTGTGTGTACATCACTGAAGACAAAAAGTTTATGGGAAATGTCTGCAGGGAAATAATTGGGAAAGCAAAGTTCAAGTATGTTCACTATAACTAATTCCTCAGAATCAATAAGTATAACATAGGCAAGACTGGGGAAAGTTGTAACACTTTTTGCCTTTGACTCAATTACGAGGAGCAGTTTTGAGTAAGAGTACCAAAATTTAAACCAATGCACTTCTGTCTATTATCCATTGAATTTATTTATAATTTATACCAGTCAGTAGTTTTTACAAATTCCTTTGAGTACGATACGTCAAATGAAAACTCTATATCTGTCAAAACTAACCTTGTATCCGGAACCTGTTCCAACAGTTAATTACAACATTTGATACAACTGACTCCTCGTTACCAAACGTTATACTTTCTCAAATATATCCTCAATGAGTGAGCTTCGAGTTATAATTTATAATAAATAACATCAAGTAGTAACAAAATAATCAACACTTCAAATGATATAAAAGTTACCGCTAAAACAATGCTGAACTAGCTCCACTGTCATTACAAAAAAGTGCTCCTTCAAAAATTAATTTTACATTACATTATTACAAAATTTGTTTATATCAAATATCTCGAGGAAAAGTTGACAAAATAACTGATTTTTTGGGTCAGTATTTCTCCTTATATCATATGTATGTATAACTGTGGTATGAATTTCATGGCTATAGATTTTTTGATGATCGAGAAAAAAGGACCTGTTACAGCTGTCCCCAGTTTCCCCTATGTATACATATTTATCATGTGTATCCAGTGTCAATTTCAGAATAGGACGGATCCTTATTTTGATATTAGAAGCGTGGAACCCAGGCACTTGTCTGCAGTGTTTCTCTCTAAAACCGGCACTGTGTGAATCCATTGAACACGTTTTACTTTTTAAATGATTCTTCTTTTTACTGTTTTTTCAGATACTATCCAATCATACTAATTGGCTCTGCTCTCTTTCTGCTCTTTACAATACTCATCTATAGTATATATGGGAAACAATTATTAAACCACTACACAAGACTCATGAGACATTTCACAGTTGGATTATTTGTCGCATTTACGGTTTTGAGTTTTAATCAACTATTTGCATTCATGTCGTTTTCATTGCTCCTTTGCCAAATAGTTGGTAATTATAACACCATAAATACGGAATTTTAATTTATAATCATACAGTAAAATTTTAAATAATATGGCATCCAATAATTTTGAAAAAAGCAATACAGCCAATAAATTTTATGTAGTTTTAGATAGATTGGTTATGGGCCGAAGTTTTCGATTATTATTTTCTAAAAAAAATTTATTAAAAAAAACAAATCAACAATCTTTTTGACCAAATTTTTTCTTATGACTTGAACATTAAAATTCCAAAAGTTGCCCAAGTTATTTCCTCCTTAATTGATATTTTTAATCCAAATAATACACTAACCGAAATGGTCATACTTGAGCTAATAATTGAATATATTTTTACTGAGATCTCAAAGGTTAATTTTTTTTTTTGGCTGATTAATTGGCTATCATTCTTTTAACTCCCTTAAATAATTGGTATCTGCCGCAAAAAATCCATATCAGTCAAGTCTTAATACAAATACATTTAAATATTCTTCATATTATGCCTGACATATTAAAATTGCTCAATTTTCAGGATTCATTCAGCAGTTTTCATTCCTCGTATCTTTTACATTCATGACTCTTATGAGCTCCGAAATATTCATGAAAATGAAGTGAGTTTGAATTTACTTATACCAAGGAATAATTTAATTTATTTATATGTATGTAATTACTAGATCTCTAACCAGCACAAATAGTCAAAAAAGGTTCAATATCCAAAGACTGATTGGCTATGGTGTTCCACTCATTATCACTGCTATTACAATCACCGTGGAACTTACAGCTCCTGAGTGTTCAAAATTTAAACCTAGATTTGGTGAAAAGCAATGCTTTTTTGCTGGTGAGTAAATTCCACTAATATCCACCTCAAATCATAGTTTTAATCAACTAGGCTTCTTCTTTAAATTTGATAAGATTCAAATTTAGGTGGTCACTGATATCCCAATGATTGTGTTCGATAATCTTGCTACACAGCATTTATCCAAAAAACACTACTACTGCTAGAAAATCATTTTGCCATATTTTATGTAAAAAATATAATTTACTCCTGGTTAATAACTATCTCTTATTGATTTTTTTAAATTTAAGTTCTATCAAATTACTTATTTTTATCCGAATTTTGCCGATTAATTTTAATACTCATGCATTGCTCAAAATGTCCTTTTCCTTGCTTTCTCAGCTTTAAAAAAAAAAAAAAAGAATGTGGTATAAATAGGATTTGTATTTCTTTGAACATCTACCCTGAAATTGACTCATGGGTGGATTTTCAAATGAAAATCTACAAACTCATTTTGAGAAATAAATATTAAAGTTAAGTAGAAAAAACCCATGGAAAAAAAAGTAGTATAATTCAATATATTTATACAAAAATTACGTTTTAAAACGTCAAAGAAGAGTTAAGTTTATGAATAAGAAATACTTAGTACCAATTATAAATCCCATTTATAAATAAAATTCGGCGAAATGACATTGCAGCAAGATTTACTCAATAACCACTATAATACACAGTGTAAACAAATTAATCCTATACCTCATTGATATTGTATGTATTATTTCCATTGAATTAGGAAAAGAAGCCATATTCATTTACTTCAACATTCCCATTCTCATCATGCTATTAATCAACACAATAATGTTCTTTGGAACAGTCATGACAATCTTGAAAGTACAGAGAGCCGCCAAATCCTATTTCAAAAATCAAAGAGAATCTCTAGATAGGTAGTAGATATTATGTCCTCAAAATAATTTAATTTCTATCAAAAATATTATTTTAACTTCTATTAAAGATTTGCTTTGTTCATGAAGTTATTTCTTGGAATGGGTATTATTTGGATATTCGAAATTTTGGCCAAGGGAACATCTGGAATCATTCCTCAGGAAGTTTGGTATTTTACTGATTTTTTGAACATGCTTCAAGGATTCTATGTGTTTCTTATATTTGTTTGTAAAAGAAACGTAATCGAGGTTATACTTAAAAAAGATTCAAAATCAGGTTCAAGTGTGAGAACGGGCGAAAATAACCAATCTGGTGGATCCCATTGGTTGAAACTAAGAAATCGTCAAAAAAGTTCAATGGGTACTAGCCTAACGAATTTAGATACTGTCGATTCAGTTAAATGAATTAGTATTATTTTATGAATTACATTAAATACTCTTCAAAGTAAAATATTTTCAGTAATTTATTACTCAATTAATATTATATTTATAATATGATTTATATTTATAATATATTTTATATTTACTTAGATTAAACCCATTATGAAAAAATAAGAAGAAAAAACTGATTGGGAGTGTGGTTGATTATCTTCCTTGTATGAACGCATCTTACATTAATATATTAGTTTACTTAATTTTCAACTAGAAAAGTCAATTTGCAGCCCACTGGTTACTCATATTTTGTAAAAAAAAAAAACCCCTGTATTTTAGTCTTCAACTATATTTAGTTAATTTACTTATGATGAGAAAAAATATTGTGTACCCATTTTCAATGTTTATCTGGATGACAAAAATAATTTCACTCGTACTAAGAGAAATTATATTTCAAATCATAAATAAGAATTTACTACCAGATTTTCTGAAAGATGGAAATTGTAGCAGGCAATATCAGTTAGGACTCATATGTCGAGTTTCAATGTCGAATATTTTAAAAAACTTATCATAAAGTACTATTCTTGAGCTTTACAAAGAGCTGCAATGAGAGTAGTGAACTCGACCAAATTGTCAAATTATTGACCGTCTTCTCACCATTGTAGCTTTATTTATAATCTGATCCATCAGGAAAAAAGGCTAGACGTTTTTGTTCCTGAACTAATGTCAGTTACCCTTTGAGATCGTACGGCAACTTTTTTGACTCATGACTCAAGTACAAAGACGTGGGATCCTACCGAGGATTTGATTGCTCACAATTAAACTCGCCAACATTATTTTAAGATCTCTTCAGGGCAATCTAAAAGAGAATGTGATCCCCCTGCTAAGAATATTTCGGGGGGAGATAAATCGCCAAACTTCATCATTAAAAAAAAGACCGAAGCTATTCCTCCCAAAAATTCAGCGGGACAATAAATTTTGTAAATATGTAGACTAAGGGCAATAACAGTTACACAAGCAACTCCAGTAAAAATTGAACCAGGTCGCCACTGAAACTTATACAGAACTTGTATTAGACTTGCCACGCTGATTATATTCAAGTAGTGATATCTGTTGCCGAAACTGCTTAATATGTCATTAAACTACCTCTATAGTACAAATCCTTTTTGATTAGTATGTAGGCTGGTTCCTTCAACATATCATAGTTGAACAATCCATATTAAATATATAAGAGATCTTTGATATGAAAAAAAATACAGTGTTTAATTCCTGAAATTCCTTGTTTATTTTAATTGATTGAACCTACAACCAACAAAGCTTCAGACACACCCAAACTGAGATACTTATTCATGAACCCTTTTTGAAGACTACACTAAGTTCAGATGATAAGGAATAAAGATTAAGTGTCTGCTTTCAAATATTGATCTGTCAAAACAATCACAGCAATCCTAAGGATAATACTAACATCCTATATCAATAAAATCCCAAAACCCAAAAGAAGTGAAGCAATAAAAGATTCACTAATACTGCGCAAATATTAAACCGCTCTACTTCGACATGGGACCGCATCCTCATTCTTTCCGATTCTTCAAAATATATTAACTGCTTTGGAAGCAAATGTGTGGGTCCCTCTCATCTTTAAGCCACATTTTTGTCAGTTTGAATCATATTTCTTAGTTACACAGGGCAACATCTGAGCTCCTGGCTCCATTTCCTCAAGATACCTAAAATATAGATAGAATTAAAGGTAAAGCTAGAGTTTGGAAAATGCTATAACAGTTATTTAATATAAAAATAAAACTATGAATGACTGTTCCTATCAGCATATTCTTTGATTAAGAACAATGACATGAGTCCTTAATGAATGATGCCTCTTAGGAATCATTGTTCCTGGCATAGACAACGACAATTTACATTGATAATATAAAGAGCCGTGAAAGAAATCCAGGCAACACAAATGTATGTTTGTTAACTTACCCCTGAGTTTCCCATACGTGGCAATGGTTCCCTTATCACTACGAACCACACTAGCTGAGCATTCAGGAAATAATGATGAAGAAAATACTTTGAACGGTTAAAAAACGAATTTACACAATTAATAGTTCAACAGTCAATATTGATTCGGTTCGAACTTTTTGAAAATGTACGAACCGAACATTTTATATTAAAATATTAAAATAATCCACAATTAATTGTGACCAATATCAGTATTAATATTATCAATTAATTATATCACAGAGCTACTATTTTATATTATCACTAGCTAGATGATGAATAACAATAATTTATTTGTTAGATGAGTCTTTATAGATTTCATGATCAAAACAACTAAATAATCGTGTAGGTAGAGTGTCTTTTAAATTTGATTCAGGACTGTCGAAATATCAACTGAAATCAAGGCAACAACTAAAAAATTAGATATCAAATGATAGTAATTACATTGGATTGCAATAAATGTTGCAAAGGGATATAAAAAGATTTGGTTTATTTACTTCAACAATGAAAATAATAACAATAAGTAATAAAGACATCATCATGAACATATTAAAATTTAAAAATAAATTATTCAAACCGATAGATAATAAAATCTGTTATTTACCGTGGTTTTTTTTTTGAATATTTAGATTTTAAAAAGAAAGCAAACTTGTTCCCAAATCTTACCGACCGTGACATATAATCTATGTTATTGGATGAGCTAGATTTTTAATATGGAAATGTACAATGTCAAAATGCTTAAAAATTCATTTTAGAATACATATCTTTGATTAATATTATTGGAATAAATGGAAGTATGATAATGTTTCTTAATTTTTATCCGCAGATTATAGTAATAATAATTACTACTAAATTAATATAAATCTTATGCGAAGTCGCTTAAGGAGTAAGCAATTGACTTTCAAGTTGAAGTTACTCTTAAATAAATTTTGCTTTTATTTGAATTTATGTACGACTTTAAAATATTTTCACTTAATCGTCTGTTATTTAAAAAAATAAAATAATTTTAATACATTCTCCTTTATATAGTCTGAAATAAACCCAAAATAATCAAAAAATCTTTCTTTTGGCTACAACAAATATTTTCATGTCTTTATGTCATATTGAAATAACTTTATGGTTGGTTATAATATTTATATAAGTTTCCTTATTGAGGTAGGTTCAACAATATTTTTAATGGATATAAAATATGTTTTATGAATTATATCAAAGGATCGGAATCATTGCTATTTGCTCAGTTGGCACTCAAGCCATGTCCCTCTTACATTCATATACCCTTTTCCAGGATGATATCCCCTTAAAAATTCATTTTATTCGTACCCATGTTGCTAATGAACTCTTTTGAAGTTTTCACGTATTATTTGCTAAGCTTATGGTGAAATAATTTCTTTGATTTGCATCACATAAAGTGTACTAAGCAGAGTCCTTTCACGTTTATTTTATTTATGGGTGTCGTTAAGAATATTGATACAGATTCTTCAATTAAACATTGAACAAGTTGCCTGACAATAATATAATTACTACACTGAAAAGTAATTTTTCCTTTAAAAAAACAATATTAGTATCCTTATTAAGAAATCCATCAAAATCGGGTTTGCTACAAAATAGTGTATGTACTTATTGAGCCACAAAAACTCAATTTGAGAGGAGTACAACAGGAGTAAGTTCAGACTCATGACTCAAAGAATACATTATTTAAATGCATCAAGCTTTTTCCCCACCCGCCACACACAAACAGATGACTCAAGACCCCAACACTACATCCACTCCTTGAAATAAAGAATCCACTTAAACGAGTGTTTTCAACAAAATAGAAAAAAAGGTGTTATTTATTATATAGTTCAATATACATAAACATGAATATATATATTTCACCCTTTAATGCAAGTCGTAAAAATATATGGATGAGAGTCAATGAGAAGAGACGAATCCTTTACTCTTTAGCAGCAGCAGCGGCGGCACCGAGCTCCTGTGTCTTCTTCAACTTCATGACCATCTTTTCCTCCTCGATTAAGAAGGCGCGAATGATTTTTTCCTTGACTGCTTGATGACTCAAGACACCTCCGTAGGCTCTGTAGACTTTCCTTTCTCTCTTGTAGAGACGCTTCCTCTCAGCAGGGCGAGAGGGCTTGATACCCTTCAACCTGAGTCCAGTCATGGGGCATTTGGGCACGGAGGGCCTCTTCTTCAAGTATTGAAACACGAGCTTTCCTCCAGGAGTGCGGATCACCTTCCTCCTGTTGGACTTGGTGTTGTAGGAGAGGCGGCGGCGGTAGGTGATGCGTTGAACCATTTTCAAGTATCCAAAGGAAATCTAAAGGAGTCACGTAACAGACACGGTCGAAGGTGGATCCTGAAAAAAAATCAAATGAATCACCAAATCCGGAACGAAATTTCCAATTTTTTTTTACTCACGACGAATGAAAACGTGGGGTTAGCTACGCTACCTTCAGCAAAAAGGAAGAGAGGAACCTGGGATCGGTTCGAACTTGATTCTATGTTCCGAACTTGTAAAAGAGTCTACTTTGTATATAATATATGTCCCTCTATTCTATCAGCTGAAATTTAATAATTTGCTGGGGCATCAGCTATTTAGTTGGACCTATTTAGTTGTTGTTTAGCAATTTCTATTAGATATTCTGTCGTCATAATTCTCTTGGTAGTATTTAAAGACATGGAGCTTTAGAATGAAAAATATACAACCTTACATACAAAAAAAATGAATTGGACTTTATAATAAATTTATTCGCATTAAAGTAATATCAAATGATATGATATATTCATTTCTCCCTTTTCTTACTTTTTAACCCTAATTTGGAGCACAAACTTAACAAGCTAAAATGAATTATAGTATTTAAATGGTCTTTAAAGATAGATACTCTTTCCCTTAGGGAATTATGAAATTTAAAGTACATTGTATTTCATATTATTTTACTATTCCTTATCTGTTAAAGAGCAAACCCACGTATCAAATGTATATTTTTCAGTTATGACAGTGAATCCACTAATAAATTCAAGTAGTAGGTTGCGTGATTTATAATTGAATACTCCGTGTAAAAAAAGTATACTTTGCTGTTTCTCTCTTTCATGCTTTTCTTCTTCCGGTGGTTCTTTCTTTTTCTTTGGTCCCTCTGAGAAGGTAAGATTCGAGGTTTTTGTTATCCGTTTATACCGGATATATCCCTGGTCTTTTTCACGGCTCTACGTAAACTCTGTCTAGTATTTGCCGTCGTAAACCCCAGGAAGAGTAATTTCAATGATTGAGCTGTATTTGGAAGGGGGCGAGACTTTCGTTCTCTTCTTCCCTCGGTTTTTGGAACATATTGTAGTCAAAGAACTTTAATTAATATGTGAACTTTATATCTCTTGTAGATGAGTTTGGTGATCTCTCCTACCTTTCAACACATTCTTCGTGTTTTGAACACAAACATTGATGGACGGCGTAACATCATGTTCGCCATGACGGCCATCAAGGGTATCGGTCGACGATACGCCAATATCGTTCTCAAGAAGGCCGACATCGACCTCCACAAAAGAGCCGGTGAACTCTCCGAAGATGAGGTTGAGAAAATTGTGACCATCATGCAGAATCCCCGTCAATACAAGATCCCAGATTGGTTCTTGAATAGACAAAAGGACATCAAAGAGGGTGAGAACACTTCTTGACACTCCTGTCTTTCATCCTATTCAATGCTTAAATGTGTTAATACTTCTGTGTTTCAGGCAAGACGAGTCAAGTCATGTCCAATTCCCTGGATATTAAGCTCCGTGAGGATTTGGAGCGCCTTAAGAAAATTCGTGCCCACAGAGGTCTTCGTCACTACTGGGGTGTCCGTGTTCGTGGTCAACACACTAAGACTACCGGACGTCGTGGTAGAACTGTTGGTGTATCCAAGAAGAAGTAATCTGTAAACATCTATACATCTGTGCTACATCAATTTTGTTGGAAATATATTATTAATTTTCATCCAATACTTGTTTTTGTCATTAAGGGGTATGCTTCAAATCAATAGAGCTGTTCTAGTTGGGTTTCCGCCTTGTCTAAAGTGCTTCTACAAGATATTTATCCCTCAAAATGTCTTTAGGTATAATGGTTTGCTTGACATCTTTATCGAGTAAAGTTGGCCTCTTCCTAACAGGAATGATATCTTGATAAATGTACTTGCTTCTCTACGATATTAGAGTTTTTCACTTCTTTACGTAAGAATTTGAATTAAATTAATAGCATAGTATTGTGCTCGTATCATTGATATTTTGTCGATGGCTTGCAAATTTATCGTTTTAATGGGCGGCTTGGTGTGTTGAACAACGTAATTAGGGATTAAATGGTTTAAATGTCCAAATGACAGCTTACATCCAGAATCACTTCATTAAAAGAAACAAGTGAAAAAAAATTGTTATTGTGGAGGGGGGGGGGACACTTCAAGTTCAAGGCTTTTTAAAATTTAAAAAAAAAATAATAGAAGTTTTTTTTATCCATAATTTGTTTTCAATCAAATTGAGATGCTGGTATAACCAATGCTTATGACTTAAACACTATTAAAAAGAATACACAGTAAGTATCGAACAAGTTGAAAAAGGCAATTTACTAAATAAAAAAATGAATACTCATTCATAATAAAAATGCTACAAGTGAAACAGTCATCTTAGTCTAACTGCTTTTGAAATTTCTCTATTAACATTAAGAAAGTTAATTGAAGTTATCTAATTTACTAATAGTCCTCACGCCCGACAAAAGTAAGCTCAACATATCTATATAAAAGGTACAAATTAGAGAACTTAATAAAATACCTATTAGAGGCAGCATGTCAACTATTGTCCCTACTTCGTATGATGAAGATGTAGTAGCATAATTGCATTTATACACGTTCCCAGAATAATAATTTGATTTTTTTGCGTCCAAGTAATTGTCTAACTGTGCTCACGCGAGGGTATTCTTTTTGCACTCAAAACTGCATTAAGTTGCACGAGATTCTTATGAATTGTGATCAAAAATAAAGCAATATGCAAGTTCCTTTAAAAAAAATAATAGACATCCATAGGGAAACTTTTACTATCAGTTAATCAATGGGCTCAGTTGGCATGAGGGACAGATATTCTTTAACTAATTCATTTACAGTAGAACTCCGGAGCTCGATTCTAATTCGTTCTGTAAGGAGCATCGAGAAGTGATGCAGTCGAGTTCTGAATAAGACATCAACTAAAGACATGTGACTGAGTATTGTTTGAGCTCAGAGGCAAAGTTTTCTCGACATTTTGGGTCAAACTTCGAATATTTTGAACATTAAGACAGTCAAGTTCCGTGGCTCTACTAAATTTGTATAACCAGAATGTCACCCCGTTTAAAATCCTATCTGCACCCCTGAGTTATATCAACAAAATTGGATTACAAATATTTTTATTATTCATAAATACTTATAAGTATATAATTAATTAATGAGATTTTGGGCTGAAAAATGTAGGAACAACTAGAATATCTATGTATGTATATATAAACATATTTATTTCAAATGTTTTCCATCTGCTTATAAATAAATGATAACATTTTCTGGATAAATATTTATTTGATCAATGTTAGGCTCAGGTGGTAGGTATTATTATAACCAATGTTAACCATAGAATTCCCGATTGCCTTTTAAAAATATGTATGCTATTTTAAAATCTAGGAATTTTTAATTAAAACTAATCAACTTTTGCATAATGTCAATTGGATCGTTTCTAGATTTTTTTTTTTTTTTTTTTTTTGGGGGGGGGGGGGGGGGGAGGGAGGGCGCTGACACATAATTTTCTTATAATTTTATGAACAACAAATTTCATTCATCTATTAAATATGTTTTTGATTTTTGTTTTGTTTTTTACTAAGGTCGTATTTTTGCCAAAATATTTTTAGATCCAACAAAATTATTTTGTTGGTAGGGGCTAACTCCGCTCCACAAAGCCCCCCTCCCCCCCCCCCCCCCCAATATTAGTTTGACCTATGTTGGTGCCTGATATAAAATAAATGTGTAGAGCATAAATGGGCAACCTTCGGCTCGCGAAGACCTTTGAAATATATGTATAATTATCATATAATTAAAAAAAAAAAATTATGAAATCCATCCAACCCAGAATGTCGTATAAAATAAGTATAACTATGTATGCATACATATTTTGCCAATATATAATTAGGGCTCTTGGCCCACAGTCAGTCTTGGAAAACATAATTTGGTCCACAAGTGAGCAAAGGTTGCCCATACATACATGGTGTTGATTCTTTTTCTTCTTTTAAATTTGAATGGAGCTTTGAAACTTTGTGTATCCACTACCCACTTTATCCGCAACTGCCTACTCGCACTCATCTATCATCACAGTCCAAGGAGATAATAGAAAAACAAATCTAAAGAAACTAAAGTGAATATACTTACAAAGTGGGGTCAGATTCGTGATATTCCAACATATAACTTTTTTAATTTCGGTTTATAGGCAAGTAGCTTTAACGAAAGAATTGGAAAAGAACGAATGAATGAACGAGTTATTATGAAAGTGGAAGCAGAGATTTAACTGAGTGGTGAGTACCCTACTGCCAACAGGCAGATGTTTGACCCTTGAATAAACGTAATATCATAGCATTTTTCATGTTAATTATTATTTGACTTGACACGTTCTCTACCATTTCACTCGAATGTGAGTGGCAGTGGATTTTCTGTTCGTACCATGTCACTCACATATGAGTGACACCCTACTTTTTGAAATGACCTATATACTAAAAAACCAATCGATGTTCATAGATTTTTATTGAGATTTCAATAGCTTAAGTATCCATGTACTTGTTTAAAAAAAATAATTTTGAACATTAAAAAAAAATTATTTTTTAGTATTTAGATTTTATTTTTAAGAAAAACTGTAAAAAAAACTATAAACTTAAGGAACTATATTTTTTATTTCTATATTTTGATATTCTATTATTTAAATTTTTGCATGGTGGGTTACGATGCACGAAATACAGAATGGCTTGTTTCCACATTGCTCAACACAATATGTTGACTAGTTTCGCTTTTTTTCTCGCAGATTTTCTACCTTCGATTTTCTTTAAATTTGGATAACAAAGAATGCATCTTTTTCTTGTCTTACATGATTTATTTTCCACTTCAGTTAAATATGGGGGGATAATACTGCTGGTTCTTGAAGTCTTGTTGGATGTTGTAAGTTCAGCAATGATATTGCCATTCTTCCCTAAATTCCCTTATTCCGATGTTTGATGACGTTACCTCTATATAGACAAATGAATTCACAATTGAAACTCCAAACAATAATTCGATTGCTAGTTTTTGGTACCATTTTACCCCTTTCCTGAAGCATATGAAGCTATTTGATCACAAAGATTAATGCCTGCCTTTCCTCTGTTGTAATCGATGATTGCTAATGGCTCACTTTTTGTTCACTTTGACTATTTCAGGTTTGTGCTTTGCAATAAGCAGTCTTACATCTCGAGTGTCTTTCCATTTCATCACTAAAATTCAATGTTATTCTTATTTTTCAATTTCTTATCGAAGACTTCTTCGTGCATATCTTTGCTATTTGCACAAACAGTATCACCCACATGGGTTTTTTCCTTCAAAAAATATTTTGCCATAGCACATGCTGTGTAAAAATTATCTACATACAATGTTCTTCCTTCAGTTCTTAGCCCAATAGTTCAATCCTTATATACCTATAGGGCTTGGCCATCTGCTCTTTTTCCAGGTGCAGATCTACCAGAAATCTACCAGTAATGACCAGCAAAAGTCTTCCTCTCAAGGGTACCAAACTTTCATCAATAACAATGTTTTGATCAGGCTTATAAACTTTTTGAAATTTTTCTTGTAACTTTTCCACGAGGGGTTGAATTTTGCCTAATCTGTCATTAGCTTCAATTAATTCATTATTTAAAAAGTGAATATTCCGAAGAAAAATTTGAAATCTATTTCGTAGCATAATTTTGGAAGTAACAGTGTTTTTATATAGAGAATTAGTTGACCAATAGTCACTTATCTTTCCTAATTTTACCAATCCCATCCAAATGATTAAACCAGAAAAATGTAAAATTTCTTCATTATTCATTGGTTGCCTAAGATTATTTGAAGATCTTGTGTTCTTTTGTCGGAGATGAGACTGAAGAGCATATCTGTTCGTTTCTTCTATGATCATATCAATAACTCCTTCATCATAATTTATATGTTTCTAAAGAAGTAATTTTACTAGACAATTCCTTTTGAAGACCACCATTTCCTGAATAATTAAAGTCTGGTGAACGATTATTAAACTTAGTCCAATGAACAGTAGAAGGATTTTCCTATAGATAATCTTGAAAATTATCATTTTCTTCCTCAATTGCAAGGTCCAAAAGAAGATCATGCAGGTTATAATCACTGTCACTACTATCAATATCGTCACTAAAACTATCACTGGCATCAAGAAAATATTTTATATCTTGTTTTGATAACCTTGATATAATGAAGGGTATTAACAAACTGAAAAGAAATTATCAAAAAAAAAAAAAAATTCAATGTTATTACTAACAAAGGATATTGAGAACAAAAAAAATAATTAAACTTTTTTGTATATATTTTGTAAAATTTTCGTATATTATGTCACTCATATGTGACTGAAATGGTACATGAGGAAAAAAATTATCTTCATAGCATATGTCAATCAATTTTCAAAATTGATATTTTCAATTTATTAAGTCCATTTTAGATTTAAGACCATAAAAATATATAGTTTAATTTTTTTTTTTTTTTTAAATTGGAGCGTGTACGAATGGTATATTCTGAAAAAATGGTCTGATAGCGAACGTATCACGTAGTTTTAAACATTTAAAGCGTCCATAACTTAATACAAAAATGAAACCCCCCTCAAAGTTTGAGACCTCCCCAATATACTTAATTTATCAGACCCCCATCTTTGAATATGATTTAGAAAGATTCGATTGAAAACAAAGAAATTACACCGTTTTGATTATTAATTTAATCATGGGGATTTATTACATTCAAACAAATAAAATTAATTATAAATAATGTTGAGCTTTCGAAATCAAAAAAGACAATTTTCTTTGTTCTTTTTTATATTGAAAATACCTATAGGCTATAAGTAGGAATGTAAATATTATGCAAAACGCAGCGTGCGAGATTTTGTGAAGTTGGCTCTTGGAACAGTACTTTTTGTTTTCCAAAGCTGTTATCATTTTTCCAATATTACTGAGGGGAGAACATCTACCTGATAGTAAAGATCTCGCATGAAGGAATACATGCATTAAGGTTAATAAAGCAAATAAAATGTAAGCAAAAAGGGCTCAAGTCCTCGTATAATTATTATTAGTTAAAAATATACAATTTCCTGACATTAATTTCAGTTAAGTTTCAGCCCCTCATCTACACGTCGAGCTTTTTTGTTCACTCGAAACCTCAACTGACAAAAGGGAAAGGAAAAATTTGGAAAAACAACTGGTAGCTACCCTTCTGTAATTTCCTTGTTGCCAAATCGTTAATATTATGAAGAATTTATTATTTAGATATAATAAATATTTATAAATTCTACCAATCACAAACCAATCGTTAATACATGTAATATGTTCAAATTCAAAAAAGGGCGCGCAATCCTTGATTTAATATATTTTTTATACATCAAAATCATAAATAATAAGAATACCCTTTTTGAGTTTATAACACGTAGAGTAAGCTGCTTTAAATCAAAAGAGTCAAATGATGAAAATCAGCTGAAGGGAGAATACAGTGTATTTTTGTTTATCCCAAAAAGCTCGTCGTGCTATGGTATACATAATGTTATTATATATTATCGATGTCTTCATTTGTATATATAAAGGAGAATAGTAGCTTGTAGCTCAGTTAAACGTCATGACAGCTGAAGCTGCTTCCCTCTCAACATTCATCAAATTGTCAGAGTTACCAGGTTGATTTTCTCTTTCTTTTTATTTTACACACCCCATTTGCATATTATTTACATTCCTAGTTATTACTCAGTAACGATTCGATTTGGCCAGGATAATTTTTGAGTCATCTACTAATTTAAATATTTGGTCCATTGAGCTGAAGGCCCCTCCATTATATCATTAACGTAATTCGGAGCATAATGACAAAAAACAACGCAATCTCTTATTAATATATAATATCTTGTATATAACGCAAGTGCCTTTGTTCGTTCGTTTGTTTGACCGAAGATCACAGTCAGCCAGAAGGACTACATAGGGGACAAAAAGGACTCTGGGTAACTTAATCTATAAAAGACATATAATGTCGGCCTCCAAGGTTGCCCAAGGTCAATTTAGGCTGGTTTTGAGGCCAAATTAAAAGCTTGGGAGGCCGCAATTGAGGTTGCCTATAAAGTCAAAAGTTTCAGAGAATGATTGATTTAAAAGGTTCGGTCGAAATTAAGTGACCTCCATGATATTTCTGGAGGCTGTTCTGATGCTCAGTCATTGCAAAATGCTCTATTCATTAAAATGAAGTGCCGTAGGGCGCCTACTTATGACTAGCCATTATATGTTACATATGACAGTTTTAGTGAGTTTAATTATGTAGGAGTTTAATTAAACCAAAGAGTTCAAAATAGTTACATGTTTTAAATTGATTGATATAAACCAAATTATTATGATTAAGTTCTAACAAGAGTTGGATTAAAGAGCCTTTTAATTCAAATTTGTTTTGTTCTTTCTATTACATTTTTTTGAAGAAATTACCTAGTCCCTCTTGGTTTGTTTTTACTTTATAGACTTGATACCTTTTGTCCATGTTTAGAAGTCATTAATAGTACTGAAGTGGATAGGAATATATGTAAAGGAGTGGTTTTTTTTTTTTTTTTTTTTTTTTGCATATCATAATATATTTTAATATATTAAAGGACTTTGGACCATTCATTTTGATATAAAAAAATATATAACCATAAAAGAGATTCTGCAAGTGACATGGATATCCATTATCTTTTTATTTTAACAAACACTTCTCTACCTAAATATATGTTAATTTTACAGTTTTTGGATTATGATTCCATTCTACTTAATTTTTCAATTATAACTTTTATAGTATCACACTAAATATAAATCAATTTAAAATAAATCAAGTCATAATAATAACTATATATATATATATATATATTTATTTTTAAAAATCTTCAAAAACTTATTTAATTTATAGGGAAGACTGGGAACAATTGGAACAAGACCTTTTCTCAAACAATAAACAAAATTACAGCCATGAAATTCACACCAATATTTTTTTTATAATTATAATTTTTGACCCCAAAAATCAGACAATTTGGTCAACTTTTTCTTAGATACATTGAATTAAAACTGATTTTGAGGAGAAATATTTTTTTTTTGCAGGAACCATATTTTGTCATAATAATAATAGAGTTAGTTTTTCATGTTATTATTATTATTATTTTTTTTTTTTTGCTAACAATGGTATTTTAAGGGTTTTACTGATCAGTGATAAAAATCTTACAAAATCTTAATGTGCAATAATAATTAATTCAACACCCTGAATAGTTTAATTGTATATTATTCAAAAAAATATTATTTAGTCTAATTTTCCTGATTTGTTAGTCAAACTCGGTTTTTTTTTAAACTGCTACAACTATCCCTGCTATCAAATATGGTTGTACTGTTTGGTAGATCATATTCAAATGCAATTTGTCAAAAAACTACTAACTACTATAATCTATAAATAGCTTCAATACCTAACTGATGTATGTATGTTGTATTAAACTTTGATGCATCAGACATGTTCTAAGTAGTTGAAGCAAAAAAATATTGGTTATTCTATTTAAAAAAAAAAAATTCTTACTCAATTTTATAATTGTTGTGGGAAGAGCCAAGTAAGATTACAAAGTAGAAAAGGAGCTACATTGCTAAAAAAATCCCCCTTTGCCAATCATTTCAAGAGGTCAATATGAAGAAAATAAAAAAAATCTTACACTTTAGACTATTGTCAGTATTTACCTATTCACCAGCAGATAATTAGGTCCATTTTGCTTGAGTACAATCTAATTGGACCCTTTACCTTGTGATTTGATTGGCAGATAAATACTAGAAATAATCGATCTATAGGTGAAGCGTTCAAAATTTAATATATTTTGAATAAAAATACAATAATATTTATTTTTTCTCCATATATATATATATGGGTCAATTGGAGCTAGAGGAATTGTATACATTATGTATTTTAAGAGTTAACTGCATAATGATCAATAAATCCACAGAGTTCATAGTGTTAAAAAAAACCCTCTTATATTCGTTGTTACCATCGCTTCTTCATTTTAGAATTAAAAACTTGAGTAAACTACTCCCTATGATAATAATAATAATAATAATATAACTTATTTAAATTAAAAAATACCTTCAAAAAATATAATAAGAATAATAATAATGGTATGACGTATAAACAAAGAACCATTTAGCAAATTAAACTCATGAATATAAAGAAGTCCTCTTCCAAAAGCTAGGAGTCCTACAAATTAGCTTATTAAAAAAAATATATTCACGAAAAACTCATTTCATTCACACACACAATACATTTTTCTTCGTTAGGTGAAATCAACCCTCTTTCTACGACTAATAAGTATTAAGTATGCATGCATATACATTTGTTATGTACTATACATATATTTATGTATAATATGTATTTGTCAAGGACTTTTGTATGAAATAGTCAAACAAACATATTTATACACGCTGTTTTCTCTCCCAATCAAATCCCCTTTTTATTTATTTGAAATTAGAGAGTGAAATGCAATCAAGAATCTACGTATCAAAAGAAAAGTTTGTTTCTTGATTGTTTTTTTCAAAAACTCAAATCGACAAATCATTAATAAGAAAAAAAATCATAACATTGACAAAAATCTACAATCACTCAAGGAGATGTCTTAACTAAGTCGTCTTGAGGATGCCAGGCATCCATACACATGTCCCTCCTTCTTGTTGTTTAATTATCTCACCAGGTTTCTAATAAACTAATAATAATCTATTACAAATAACAAGTTATAAACAGAGCTCTAAAGTCTGTCACAATTAATGTGATACTCACACATTTCCATCGAATCTCATGCTCTCATGCCACACATTGTATTTATCCTGCAACCTTTTTTAGCATACCAAGATATTGCCACCCATCTCCGTCATATACTGGGGCTGTTCGAAGGGGGGGGGGGAGAGGGTTATTTTTATGAGCTAGACCCAAAAAACCATTTTTGTTTCCTCAAAACACAAAACAAGAATGAAGCCCCAAAGTAAAATCCTACGATGCCCAAATATAAGTACTCTCATGTGCTTTAATGTTTCATCTGGAGTCATTAAATACTTTTTTGACCATGTACAATGAGTATAATTTAATAATATCATATACATGAATAAGGATCTTCTTTGTTTGGGTGTCTGAGGGTGTTATTAAAGCTCTCCTTAGCTTTTGGTCCAGAGGTTGTACTAGTAAATAAATTATCCATTTAAAAAGGGGTGATAGATACCAAAATTTGGAAGTATGCCCTAGAAAAACAAAGACTCAGGGTCGCAACTGTTCTAAATGAGCCCTATCATAAGTATGTAGGAGAATATCCTAGATTATCTGAATTACAATTTATATTTTTTGGCAGAAACACAATATTGATAGATTATGATACATTTAGATCCAGTAAATCGGTAGTACAACGACCTTAATGTCAGTATGGGCTTATATATATTTGAGATAGGATATTGCTCTTTTCTTAGGTCATAGGAATGTTTTATATAATAACTACAGACTCTGTTGATATAGCTATTACTAAAGTTGTCAAAAAAAGAAAAGAAAAAGGTTTACCACACATGGTAACCCTGTCAATAAATATTGAGTCTTAAAAACAGGAAGAAATATACGTCGTTATCTTTATTTGATCTTGCATGTAACCTTTCCTCCCAAAGAAATAGACAAAAGGCCAAAATCAGTTGGTAGTTGTTAGCCAATTCTTCCCAACTGTGGAATTATTCTTCATTTCCAACTAAGGGATTCTTCAAGGGAACTTAACCAATAGCTTATTGGTGTTTAACCAATCCACATTTAGAACACTGATAAGTGGAAAGAAAGTGGGAAAATCGACAGTTGATAACAAAATTCCGAATATATTTTTATGTTGGTGGAGTAACACAATGAACAATGATTTTGCCTCCAAATCATCCAGTACTAACTAGCCAAGAGAGTTAATAAATTTGATGTGACTTATATAATAATTATATATCTACATAACTTATCAAACATGGAAGTAAATTTGCATTTCTATGTAGTATATGTTGAACATTTTAGTACTTTAATGACATGACCTTTATTCTTCTTTTAATATATGCAGTTGGTTATACTATTATCGGTTTGCAATATATATATATATATATAAAATAGACTCATTCTTTTTATTATGTCTACAAAAAGACTTGAAAGGATATCGGTAAATGTGACTCTATCTATGTATGTAAATATTGAAAATTTTATCAAGTATACTCTGAATTAAACGCCATGGAATTTTATACCACAATTCCTAAATAAACTAACGGAGTATCTAGGGTTTGGATAAATAAACTTTTTTTGTTTTGAATTCTTTGAAAAAAATACTTAAATAGATATCTATGCACATAGGCAAGGAGATCTTCTTCTCAAATTCCCTTCTCAAGCCCTTATCTTCTCCTGTAAAGAAATGTTACATGACACTTTTATATATATATGTATATATATATATTATAGTAAAGGAAATAAATATCCTATGATATAGTATTATGTGGTTCCATTTCTCCTAGAAAAAACAAAAAAACAAATTACTGGCTTTCCAAATACACCCACTGAAAAACTCCTGTAATTTATCTGGTAAAATGATACAAGAAATGGAATTAAAATGAAATAAATAAAAAGCTTCAGTGTTGAGAAATAAAAAAACAAACAGAAAAGGGTTATGAAATAAGGGGAGAAGAAAAAGGCAAGGAGAAAGCAGAGGAGATAATATATATTAAATTAATATCCACGTGGAAAACACTATGTGTATAAAATGGCTGCATATTTTTATTTTTTGAAAAATATGGTATTTGCAATTGTATGTACACTTGAAGCTTTTTTGAATGAGCCATTTCCATGAACTAATACTTTTTTTATAAGAACAACATGGTGAGTATATTTAGGTGCACATACATATAATGTGTATATATCATATTATCGTTATCTTTATTGTATCTCGCAACCTTCTCTCCTCCCCATAAATAAAGAGAGAGGAAATATGTAGATAAAATCATCTGGTAGTAGTTGGATAATTCTTACCAATTCTTGAATTATTCTTCCTTTAAAAGTGTTGCGAGGGTGACAAGAGCTTATTTGAGCTCAACGAATCCACGTTTTTCAGAACACTACATACTAATAAGGATAATAAAAGTATATATATAATGGGTATGTATGTAGACAAAACAAAAGTTGCAAGTTAAAGAAATATTTATGACCTTACCTACTTAGTTCAAAAATGAAAGAAAGAAAGAAAAAAAGAAACTCACAAGGAATGTTGCAAAGAACAAGGGTTGATTTACATACTATGCATAATGTCTATACATCTGCTACTATTATCAGGGCTGTTTGTGAGGAAATACATAGGTTGGCCAAGACACAATGATTGTTACTGTTGCAGTAAGTAATATGAAAATATGTAACAATGATATACTCAATCCATCTTATGCAGATAGGTAAAAATCCTTATAGATGGACAGGCTTTATGAAGTCTTTCACCAGGGTTGTCAGATATTTTTATGACTCGTTGGCAGGATCTATGATTGTGTCAAAGAGTAAGTATGAATCATTAAAAAAATATATTTTTTTCTAAATCAGTCGTTGTTAATCTTTTTCCTTTAGTTTACCTTTTCAACCATACAAACCAGTTCTAGACTTTGAGCGTGCCCCTAACACAATAAATTATCCATCATTTGTACTTGCCGAATTTGTGTTCTTGACTTAAAAGCCATCACAAACATACCTTTAGGTACAAATCAAACACCAACAAAAGTTTATAGTTTGTTTCATAATTAATTTAAACATTTTTTATTTGAAATAGGTATAAAAAATGTTTAAATATTTCAGAACTCTTAGAGTCAATTAGTTTTCTAAGAATTGAGCTGATTTAAATGTACCTCTACTTCAACATAGGGTTAAAGTTAGCATGTGTAGATTAAAAAAACAGCAATGAACAACTTAATTAGTAAAATTTATATGATGATTTATAGATTATGTGAAGAACAAGTTTAAAGAAAAATATTCGTATCAATTGGTTCAATTTGTATTAAGTTTAAAAATCCATTCCAATGCCAAACTTTACTTATTTTTTCTCATATTAATGTATCCCATAAGCATTTATGTGTTATTTTATATAAATTATGGCAATTAAACTATTACTTTAAATATAACTAATTAATTATTATTAGGGATGTATTGGTTGGAAAATTTTGATAACCCATCCATTCCCATGTTAAGAACGCGTCCAAATCTTCACAAAAGCCCTCCACAATTTTTACTTGATGGCATCATCATAGTGTTTAAGGCTGTTTCGTTATCGTGAATCAATCCAGGATATATTGGATAATTGGAGGTACAAACATCCAATGATAAATAGAAAAATAAATAATTTAATTAAATATACACTAAGAGAAATGACAAAACTATTTTCATGAAAGATTCTTCACACCTTGCCTAATCAATTGAATGAGTAAACTAATGTATTTTATTATAATAGTCGTTATATCTCTGTAGCTAATCTAATTTTAATATAAGTACACATATCAATGCTTTTTAAAACTAGCCAAAGGATTTTACTAAATATGTACCTATACTGATAATGACTTAAAATGTTCAACATACTATGTCAGGACATGCTTTATGTATTTTTCCATTGCTTTTAATGTCAAATTATGTCACTCCGTTACGACACAGTTGTCAGCGTACTACAAGCAGAAAAGACACGATTTAATTTAATTTATTTTACCATATATATATGTATATATATATATATTCTACGTATTTCTATAACAAAGTACTTCTCACTCTATTAAGGATAGATCATGTTCATGACTACACCTGCATACAATGTACCAGCTCTGTTCAGGAGTCACTTTTCAAGAATTTGAGTCAAATCACGAGTCTATGAGCTCTAATCCAAGTTAAGTCACGAGTTAAGTGGGACACTCTCAAATAGAGTCTTTAGTTTCTGATCTTCAGTTACAAGTTTTATTACAAAGAGACTCGAGTCCTTGTATAAGTTATTAACAAAATTAGATAATTCCTCAAATTTATATTTCCTATACTTTGCATAACAGATTGTCGACACAAATATGTACAAAGTAAAAACGAGTTCTTTGGTTAACGTTCCAAAATTCTACATAAAAGTATAAAAATATTTCGATGATATATAAATATTTATTTTGAACCGCATGGTTTCATAAGTAATCAAATCCTTTTATATGTATGTAAATACTTATAAGTACATACATAATATGGAAATATAAATCTTCAAATTAGAAACGTTCTGAATTATAATGAAGATGAAAAACTGTTAAACCGACAAATATTTATTCAAATTAGCTAATAGAGTGAATCAAAATGTGTACATAGAAGAAACAAAACTTTATTGTTCAATAAAGACTTGTATGGTATATAATGAAAACAATTGAAAGAGTATAAAGAAGGGAATACTACATATAAGTAAGTGTACAAAGAGACGTAGGAAAGTTAATTGTAAAAAAATTGCTTTGAAATCAACATTTGTGGAAAGACACAATGAAAAAGAATGAAAGGAACAAACATTTTTTCCAAAAGAACACATCCTTGCGACAAAATTTAATTTGCCTTTTAGTTTCAAAATTGAAATGTGTTTTACATATCAAATCGGATTCGATGGAATCTAAAATTCAGTCTACTTTATTTTGTAACACTTACCAATGATATATTTATGTTTCTTATATTCTACAATCATCATTTAAGCATCTCTGAACTTTGGATCTATTTATTGACAATATCCTGTAGCTGCTTTTAAAGTGAAAGGAATCAAATAGGAACAAACACCATTAGAAAACACAATAGAGGGATATTGTGCCTTTGGATAAAAGGATTAAGTAGCTCCATTTGTCTAAAAGTAACATTCTTTTACAATAAAAACATTTATTTCTATTATTCTTGATTGTGTAGAAAGAAACACCATGTCTTATCAATCAGTTTTTTTTTCCTTCAGTGAATTGAGAGAAAAATAGAATGGCTGACTCTATTGAAATTTTTGATTCTTGCTTTAAATTCGGATCTAAAAAGATAGTAACTTGATTGATTTGCCCACAGTCCTTGAATATTTTAATCAAGCCCTAAAATATTTCTATTACAAATACAAGTTCTTATGTATCTCTGGTTATTGGCTTTATACATGATTCTAACAGTAATATGCAATTCATTTTTTTTATTGTATCATATAAGTTTCACGAATTATTCATTTCTTTTTATTGAATTATTTATACACTTTAGTAAGATTTGAGAGAATTTTTAAGGATTAAAAATAAAATTAAGCGTGTATTTATAAATATGATATTTATTAAGTTCAAAGGTCTGTGCAAAGAATTGGATATATGTATACTATCAGACCTGGCAAGGTTGTAAATAATGGAGTTGAGAGGTTTACAACCAATGCAATTTCCTTGCGACTTCAATGTTGCGACCAATATTCCACCTATTTTATTTTCTGGATATGGAGCTCAGATACCGATAGCAATTTTAATAAGGCCATAAAAGTAATACAATAGTGATAAATAATAATTGACAAATTAAGGAGTTGTGTCTCTATGTCCCTCGTAATGTGGTAGGTATAGAATATCAAAATGAATCCTCTACCTCTATTTTTTTATACAGTCAAGACTGTCTTACACCATGTCTGTATACTATGAATAAGAACTATCGTCTTTTTTGATCTAATTCAATAAATCCTATAAGAGACAATCTTGATTTCTAGATGACATTGTCTTTACTTTCTAAAAGTTTCAAAATGGGCTTCATTCTGTAAAAATAGGTTTCAACTCTTTATAGACGGAAGATAAATTGTTCTTTTTATTTATTTACAGAATGCCTCTTCTCAAATATGCATCATGAAGTTGTTGTTCTTTAAAAGTCCTTTTAAAATCTTAACAAATGAACCCATACTATTGACTACAGTTATGATTTATTTGGCAAATATCAAGCAAGTTCTAATCGGTATTTTTCAACCGAATGATAGAACAATTCACGATCAAACCCAAATATGGACTTTTTATAGGCAAGTTGTACAACATATTTCTTTTATTGACATGCTCTAGTATGTTCATTTAAAACCTCATAAGAAAGTTAAAAGGGTTATTAACTGAATATTTCTAAAACGTTGTTTTGAGAGTTTGAGCCAACTCTTTGTGTGTACATATATGTATAAATAGTCATTATTACATAGAGTGGAAATAACAGTATTGTGATAAAATACAGAGCTATATGTATTTGAACTTTAGAGCTAATAATGTATTGATTAAATGTGGATCTGAGACATTATCTCTAAAGAACGGGAGTATGTACATCTATATATATATATATATATATATATATATATATATAAATAGATCTTTAATGATACTACTACTACTATTACTACATTCTTGAGCTCTAATAAGACTATGGCTTATACATATATACACATATTTTCTTAAATCCGTTGTCATCATATTTTTCGAGAAAAAAAAAAGATTTTAATTTTAGATAATAATTGGTCTAATCATAATACAGAGTCATTTATCATGCTATAAAGAGCTTATTGAGTACTACATACATGGATATTCTTATGTATGTATCTACAATTTTGATATTGCTCTCATAATTTATAAGAAATATCATAAATTACGACTAAAAATGAGAAAGGCGAAGCATTTGTCCAGTGGATGCTATTCCATTTAAAAGCTGTATATTATTATAGAATGGCTTTGATTGGTTATTATTATTATAGGTATATTCTATTTCTGATGGATATATTTATACTTTTTTGCATTTAACAACCTAACTAGTAGCAATAGGCCATAACGAAGAAGCTTGTTGATGTCATCAGAGAGGATGAGAATACAGAATGCACTCGCAAAGTAAGGTTTTTTTTAATGAGAAAAACGAAACGAAACAATTTCTTTTATCTTTTCGTTTTAGTAAAACAAAACTTTTATCTTCTTGACGGAATAACCCAGACGAAATGAGACGAGATGAATTGAAGAATTGCTGAGGAAATTAAAAATAGTATATACTATAAGTATATTTCAACAGAAAAATGATATCCTATCCCTGATTCTTGTATAATTTGACGCCCTAATTACGAATGAACCACAAGTTTGTGCGTGTGTGTGTTTTGTTATAATTAAGGTTTTAAAGTATTTTCGATATTTTTTATTTCTTAAAAGTTTAATATTTTCTGTAGATTTGATTTGAGCTAGGGTTGTAAAGCAATTTCTAAATTTTGGGACCTTAAAAGATTTAACAATGAGATAGTAAATAATAAATACTGTAAAAGTTAAGTAATTTAATATATACTTTAAGAAAAATATATGCATTTTTGACTAGCCCTACCCATACATTTGTGAAAGATAATAAAAAAAATCCCTTTTTTTGGAAAGATATTTGAGCTAAGAATCATCAACTTGTTTAAACAAGTATATCAATATATGAAAAACATCTAAGCAATGCGTAAGACCCATTTGGGAATAGAAAATTCTTTTAATTGTCTTTTTTTAAAGAAAAAAAAACTTCATCAAGAATTCTTAATATTTTGATGCTTCATGGGGCATCATTTTTTATCGGTGCACATATGTACATGTATGATTTACCCAACATGAATAGCTAAAACTTTATTTTATGTGAATAATCAATAGATATCTATTCAAGTTTTTATTTGTTGAATTACTTAAAGGAAGCTTACATTTTATAAAAGAATTAAATCCGAATCCTAAGAAATAAACCCTACTTTGAGCCAAGTATGTATTGAAGCTATTTATAAATTTACTAGAAAACGAAATGTATCATCTATCAGTATATTTGAAAAAAAAAATAAGAAAAAAAAACTCAACTATTTATAAGTACATGGGTTCAAATTACATCTGCGCTCAGGCAATTCCAAGAAGAATGAGATTGAATGTCAAGGAGTTTCCCTTTTTTTAAGGGTTATCCATCACTTGTTAATCTTTTTAAGTTTAAAAAGAACCAATTTAAAGCATTAATAAAGTAACTAATCCTTTATTTTTATATTCCAAGCTTTTAATGCCTCTCTAAGTTATACAAAACTTTATATTCTACACTAAAATATACTTCATTTACAGCTATAATTCGTCTCATTCCTTAGAGTAACTTTTCGAGACTTGCAAGCAGAAATAGAAGTCAGAGGGGTCAGTGTACATATACTTTTACTTTGTTCCATTTCAAAATCATTTTCATTGAATTGTGGATCAGGGAAGTAGAATTTTTTTCTTCCCATATTCAATTGACCCAATAGTATAAGTTTGTAGCTCTGTCGAGCATTTGGAGAAAATTCAACGAGTAAAGTTCTGTGCATGTTCCAAAATGCGGGGGTCATAACTTAGTTTTTTGACTGTTGTGTCTTTAGACGCTTTGGTCAGCTTTCACTCTCTCCTTTTCAGTCTCCTAACGCTCTTTTCGACTCCAATGTATCTAAAATGAGAAGTCCATGTTTTGTCCATTTTTGTACTGACGAAACAAACCCCAAATTTTATAATTATGTAGACGGCCTTCAACAGCGTTTCAAATATACCAAATTTGGTATTGATTTGTACCACTCCGAGCAAGCATGATGACCACATGAAAAAAAAGTAAATGCTAGATAATAATTTACATATTTTACCTATTTAATTTTATTTTTATACACAGTCCATATTGTGTTTGTCATTTATCTCTTTATTGATAGTCATTTTGATAGTAGTTAATTGGCTCAGTCAATCTAAAATATTTAGACTCGGCATAAAAAAAATCCTTTATTATAAAGAAAATAAATACTTAGTACTTATAGGAGTCTCAAATAGTATTGACATGGGCTTTTACTTAAAAACAAATATAAAGGACAAAAAAAAAAAAAATCCCTGAATATCTTGCCAACAAAGCACAAAATATTGATTCATTAAGGAATTTTTATATCACCAATATTTACACTACGACTCCGTTGTTGACTTTACTACTAAGTATACAAACAAACAAACAATTAATAACTTTTATTTTTCATTGGTCCCATTTAATTAAGCTTTTTTTTCTTTCTTTCTTTCGAATGAATGATGTTTGTGTGTGTTGGCTTGAAGCTATACACAATTTTAAAGAACCAAACTTTTTTATCTCCACAAAAAAAAAAAGTTATTTATTTCACAACCATTTATATAAATAAAAATAAAGGAAACTTTTTGTTGTCTTAAAAAACAATGGAAAGGAAACAAAATTCTTTATTGAAGGTTGTCAAAACACTATTAAGCCATTATATTATGAATGGTATATATTGTAATGTTATTTTATCTTTGTATGTGTGTGTTTGTACCTATATGTATGTATATATAGGTAAGAAGGTAAAATACTAGACATATAATCGATTTTATTATTCTTGCTTCATAATTGGATTTGAAGGAATGACCTGATTTTGACATATTTGTAAATGCAACTAAATAATAAAGCTATAATTATTGTGTAGAAAGACTTATGTGTATGAAATAAATACATTCCTAGTTTTATAAACGACCTTAAATTTTTGAATGCTTTAAAATTTTGCAATATTAGAATTGATGAATTAATATAAAGTATGAAAGTCCATGATTGTTTTGTCGCCTCGGATGACTAGCAGCATATATCTATACATAGACCAGCCGTTTAAAAGTTAGTAATTGATGAGAACATCAAAATAGCTTCCAGAGAACTCGGAGCATCTCACCCCAATTCCCTAAAACTCTTGACTTCATAGACAACATCCTCCAGCGATCCATGTCAAACTTGGAGGCCAACGGAACATAGTCTATGTCTTTTTATGGGTCAATTTACTCTTAGTTCACCCAGCCCCTAGCCCTCTTGGTAGACCGTGAGCTTCGTTTAAAGAAGCAAATGAACAAAGGGGCTCTCAACATATATCAGCGTTTCCGTTAGCCGAAATTTACCGGACTTTGGCCGGTAAAACCTACTGATGTCTGATATTTTGTAACCCCTCCGGGCACAGTGTCCGATGAAATAACCCCTGCCCCCCCCCCCTTCTCCAAAGAAAAACCCTGCAACGTACATCCTTGTATGTTGGTGTGAATCGACTTTAACGACATTTTCGCTTTTTAGTTAGGAGTCGAAAGAGTATGAAAAATTATCAATTTACCGATACCGATTTTGGTAATAAATAGTGGTGAGCAAACCAAGAAGTTGTACCTTTAACTGGTGGTGAGGTGGAATTAAGTATATCTATATCGGAATGTATGATACAACAGTCGGGTTACATTTCCGTTATCTCTGATTTGAAAATTATAAACTATGTACATTCCATCCACCATATTCAAAATAAGTATTTAAATAAACCTCATGACTGCTGCGTATAACTGCTGATGATTAAAATGCTTCGTTCTTAGATTAATATTATACGTTTTCCCTATTTTCGTTTACTAATTATCAAAGGTTTAAACCAACTTTAATTTCGAAAAGTTTTTTTCTATTCGGAGTGAATTTGTCGTTTGTTCTTAAAGCCAAGAATTCAATATCTATACGCATATGTTAATTTAGAAATGGATTGAAATTTCTACTATCCGACATACAAAGGTAGAATGCAGCTATCTAAGGTATTTTTTTTTAGAAAACCCAATTTTCTTAGACCTATCTTCCAACACTCCCTAAAGTCTTCTATAAAATATTTTATATTTGCACTTACAAACTAGGTATGTCTGAAATAAGGAATTTCAACCTTGTGTTCAAAGATAAATAGTCTCAAAGATATAATACGTACGGTTTAAGAGTTAACGTTCCATTATTGATGCATTTTGACAAAATTCCGGAAAAGAGTAATTTAAAAAAAATAATATTAAAAATTCAAAAGACTGTCAAATACAAAACATTGACGAAGGATGCTTCATAAGCCTTTAATTTCTTTAATTTAAATTAAAAAAACGGGGACATCGTAAAATATACTGAGGCTTATACTGTATTCAGAAATTAAGTAACACAATTAAAATTACTAGAAAAATGGAATGGTACAGTAATGAACTCGACGAAAAGGATCGTGGATGGAAGAAAATTTACTTTAGAATAATAATTCTACTTATTTTTAGATTCGTGTCAGCTGAAGTGGGCGTACAACACAACACACGAAAGTGTCATCAGACTCATTTAAGTGCGTAAAAATTATGCTTATGTTAACTGAAATCCTTGAGCAAAGTGAACACACGTACATTCTTTCAATCTGTATTTCGAAATACATATAAAGGCTAAAGTATATTTTCATAACGTGCGCAAATTATAAACTTGACTATGCGTGCAGAAGCGTCTCCTGAGAAAGCTTTGCGACATCCTACAAAGTATTGTAAACCCACCTTTACCCTCACTACGTTCCACTAAAAGATTCAATGATGATACACAGTATCAACAATATGAGAGCGTGACTCTTTACTATAATGGACTCAATCTGAACCAGTCATACCCCAGTTCAAAAAAATAGAACTGCCTTTAGTAGTAGAAGTACAAACAAGAATTTAAAACTACTTTGACTCCTGGATACGCACATTTTATTAAAAAGATATTATTCAATTGTTGACTAATAAGCAAAAGACAAACGGATTACAAAAGAAAGGAGGGAAAAAGTCTTTGAAAACTCCTTTTATAGGTTTTTGAAATAAATATGAAAGAAGTTTATTTCTAATAGTTAATATATCTTACATTTTGAATATTAATAAGGCTAAAAATTACAATTTCACAAAAAAAAAAAAAAAATGGAAGCAAGGTTTTAAGAGTTTTTACAGCCATAGCATCGATATTTTTTTTTGTTAGTACAAATTCTATATATGTATGTATATTTCCTATTTCTACTCATTTTTCACAGAATCAGACAAATTACAAATAATGCCATGAACTTTCCCTCTCCTTCTACTTTAGTATAAGAAAAATGGGAAAATAAGAAGTAACGCGAAGAAAAGTTTTTTGATAAAAAATTAAAAGAAAAGAAAAAAAAATAACATTTTACACATATATAAATCAAATATATAATAATATAATATCTATTACCTACTTCGAAAGAGTAAAAAAAAAGATGTAAAATCCCGATAATAAAAAATAAGAACCTACATAGTTTTTTCTATAAACTTATATAACCATGCTGTTCAAATATTCAGATTGAATCTTTAATCTTTTTCTTTCTTTTTTTTCATATTGATGGTTATATGTAAATACATTTATCCATCTATAATCTTGGTAGTTGCATTATCCTTTGTGCTCTGGAATCAAATTAGAAATATTTTCAAAACAAGAGGGGTAATTATCATTCAAAGAGTAATTGATTGTTCCTTGCGTCTAAACCCATATCTGCAAACAAATCCTTCTTCTTATATGTTATGATACATCGTGGAAGTAAGGGATATTATAGAGCTTTTATATGACTTATATTAGCTAAATGTCATATATATATATATATATATATATATATATATATATATATATATATTGAAAACCAGGGTTCAATCATGTTTCTTTTGATACATAAATCAACTTTATTTGTCAGACAAACTGCCTTTTTTTTTACTCACTCTATGTATGTATGTAATTCAATTGTAAGGATAATTTTTTTTTCTTCTCCTTTTCAACCACCAACTGAGCCTTCATATTGACACACTTTTAAATGTTTCTTCTCATTTTAGAAAGCCTCACAGAGGAAACAAGTACTCTGATATAAAATAACAATAATAAAGAAACTATATTTGTAAGTAGTTTTCAGGAGAATAATAACAATAATAAAAAAATCCAGAGGATGACTAAACCCTCTTTATGATCCATTATATGAAAATTACATTTGAATTTATTTCATCATATTTTCTATTAATAATAGTCGATTTTGATTCTTTAAAATATTGATTTACAAAATATATGAGCAAATTGGGGTCTATATTAAGGTCCTTTCTGTTTGACATACGTATGAACTAGGGTTGGACCGATATATTGGTGGTTCGATCTCATCAGCTAATTATATGTAGTTCAAAATGTCGATCATTATAAACAATATTTTATTTCCCTAAAAAAATATGATCCGTTTTAAAAAAAATACAAAACAAAATTCTTTTTTATTACCAAAAAATAAACAAAACTGGAAAGAGATTAATAGTTTTTGTAAAAATTACTTAACCATTTAAGATACAAACCTGACTTGTGTACCCATTTCTGAAAGTTGTTTTATCCTTTTTTTTAATTATTTTTTGATATTTTTGACCTTGACATAACCAATTGTCAATACCAAAATACCAATTAAGGTATATGACATTTCTTTCAACTGTCATTTGTTATTAGAAAAAACTAATGACTTGAATAAAACTCATTGTGTGGCTATAGAGTAGGCATCAATAAAGTAAATTTGAGCCCACAATTTTAAAAATAATCATGAAGATTTTTAGAATGTCTTTGCTCAATGATGATTCAGTTGCTTTACAAGGGTGATAAAAATAAATTAATTATGCAGTGGCCATATTTGTGCCTTTCTGTAATAATTATTTTTACAAGGATATTAAGATTAATTTGAAAAAAAAATCAAAATCAACTGATTAATCAGTTATCAATTTTAACCCTCAAATAATACCGATATCCGTCCTAAATTATTTATAGCGGTCAAGCATAACTTTTCAACTATATGCAAATATGGATTTTTTAGAAAGCCAACTTTTTTATATGAATATTCCTTAACAGAAGTTAGTAGAATTTGTGATTCATTTTTGATATAGGTTGGAACGTAATTGCATGGATTATTTTATTGGTAAAGATGGTTTAGAAAATTGGGTATTCGTTAAATTCATCGATCATCAATTCATCGACATCTTAGAGTAAATTCGTGTATACCTATTGCTGCCTCTAGTTAGATTGTTAACCACATGATTAACTATATTTTAATTATAATTTGTCGTTTCCTATTTGAGTGCTTCTATACATTCATCAAGTTCACAACCATCGGTAATTATTTTAAATCTAATTAACTTTGAGATAGAAACAAACCTTTTTCCTAATCATCTTTTTTTGTTTCGTTCAATTCGCAAGGAGAGGGATTTATTAAGTTAAAGAAGCTTCTGTTAACTTGGAATAACAAAACAACATCCTTCAAAATCTAAAAATAAATCTAATTTACGGTTTTTGTTAGAGTTTCAAAGTTGGTTGTCGTACATTTTTGGAAATACAAGTCCTAAATTTGTAATCAAAATAATATTTGTTGCTATTTTATGCACAAAATTTCTTTATAAATTTTCCTAGACTTGGAAAGTTGATAAATAAAAAAATGTTGTTCTACAATTTTTTTCAAGTATTTGCATAAGGTTATTGGACAGAACGGAATTCAAATTATAATATATTATTATTATTATAGCCCCATACACAAACTGCATTATTATTTTAACTACTTCATATTGTACACATTAAAGCCCCTGATAGCAATCAATAGTACTCTACCAATGATGTAGTGAAATAGTTAATTAATGTAGAAACTTTGTTCCTTGTGATTCCTTTACAAAAGCTATTTATAATTTTGATAGTAATTTAAAATTACTTTATCTGTTGATTCAAGTCTGTTGCTTAGAATAATTACAGAATGTATCTTCATTTTAAAAATGGCATTTATTTATTTCCTTTAAATGATGATAATTTTTAAATACCTTGGCTGTAAAGGCATTGTACATGTATTATCTATACCTTTTTTTACTATAAATATATAATATAATGCGATCCATGCAAACAAATATCATGTATCATAAGTATCATTAGCAAGCTGCCAATCAAACAAAGGGAAAAAAAAATCTCATCATCAATTATTTATGATAAATGAATACCAAAAAAAAAAAAAAAAAAAAAAAATCGTATCCATAATTAGTTCTTCATTATCTCGTTTCTTTTGTACCCAACTTCCTTTTCAACCCTCACGGATAATGGGAAAGTAGATATTATATCCTTTAGAACTATTTTTAATCATGCCTCACAAAATATCAATACTTAAAATAAAACTAATCTTTAATAAAAATGATTTTTTTTCCTTTCAAAATATCTGTAGATGAAATAAGCTAACTACGTATAATAGGTAGATTCTAAGAAAACAATTCTATTATTAACTAAAGAAACACACTTTTTGTTCTTTTCCGATAGTATCATACATACATTTTTTATCTCTTTCTGTTGATACACATTTGCAATAGAGAAGTTTTTCTTGTTGTCTATTCTTTCTTTCTTTCTTTCTTGTGTTTCCTTCTATTTTTTTCTCTATACATAGACAAGGGAAGAAATACATACATAATACATATCAGTTCTTATTTTCTCTTTCTTAATCCCATTTCTTGGGATTATTTGTATTAATAATAATAATAATAATCACTAAAGAAAGTTGCTTTAAAACTAAGTTAAGTATTTAAGGAGTGGATATATAAATGTTAAATATGTATGTATACTTCACCATCCTTTCTCAAAAGGTTTCCAATTCGAAGCCCTAGATAAAGCGAGGCTTTATCAAGCTCTGAAAATAAGACATAATGTAGTGACCCAGTCAACTTCCATAATAACCTATGCTCACATTGATTGTTCTTCATGTAAACTCAATACATATGTACCTAGATAGTTGATGATTCTAGATACAGAAGCACCGTAACCAATTTTTAGGTGGAGGCAGGGGTAGTTGTACAAAAATGACGTCATATATTAATAGCACAATAATTATGCAACTTTTTAGGGTTATAGTTTTTTTTTAAATGTGGGAGATGCAATGGCTCCTTGGACCTCCTGTTCCAGCACACAAGTCTTACTTACAAGTAGTTTACCAGCGGATACACTATTGTAGTGTTTGGCACTCTCTGAGAATATCTCTTTTTATGTACAAACTAGGTTTGTATTTGAATTTTCAAGTCTCATGAGATATCGACGAATCAAATTAATGTTATAATTTACGTCATAAGTAAATAATACAATTTAAATATTTAACTTGTCATTCATGATATTTTATATTAGTTCAGAAATTGATAATTATAATTACATTACAATTCTAATAACATGGATTCTGATCGAGAAAATAATATCAACCTCAATCAATCCTCATTGTACGCATTGTTTGCAAAAATGAAAATATATATATCATTATCATTAATCTTTAGATATGTTCTAAACACTTTTTTTTGTCATGGACAAATAAATAATGGCTTATTTGGAAGGATAGGGAAAGTTTGAGTAATTTTTAGTGAGCAAATACAAAAGCTAGGAAATTTTTTATATAATGTATTTGACAAAGTTTTATTAGAGATCCAAAATCCTAGACTAAATATGTTTATATATATATTTGACTGTCAATTTTTTTTAGAAGTATATTTCTTCATAAGAGTATCAATATTTTTTATTTGTAAGTAAATTTAAAATTGATTTCCATTGCTGCTTCATTTCGACATCTATTGAGTATGACAAATATTTTTCAAACTACTTCTATTTATTATCATAAAAGCTTATTAGACGTTATTGAAGAACTCTTGAGTTTTCTATTTTATTACAAATTCTTTAATAAAATATTATAACATAGCAATAAGCCATGCATTAAATAATATAAGCAAAGATGGTATGTACAGTCATTAAATAACTAATACAAAAATATAATCAATAAATGCACAACTATCCAAAATATTTTATGTTAAGCTCACAAATAAAGTTATTTATTTGTGATTATACTAGTGGTAGAGAACCAAAGGAGATGCAATATTAGATAAAATAGTAGTGTAACGATCGGTTCAAAGGAACCAGTTGCAACAAATATCTTCTTACTATTTACAACAATTTAAAAAAAAAAAAAAACTGCTTTCGATTCATTTAATGGTAACAGGTTTGAGACAGATGTACCAAAATGTAAAATAACATACTTACATCTGTTTTTTATCAATTAAATTTAGTTATAAATTATACCAGTTAGTAACTTTTTCACAAATTACATTTGAATGCGATATGTCAAAAAAATAAAAAATTAAGTTTGAGTAAGAAATTAAGAGAATTATTTTAACTAAACTAAACTTTTCAATGTGTTGAATTAATTAAATATTTATTTTGAATGTATTATTGCACATTAAGATACTGTCAGATTTTTTACCATGTATCAAGGATTAATAATATATAAATGGAGAAATTAACTCAACTTCACTCTCGTACTGATCTTATTCTGGAATAAACAACACGTGGAAGACTTATTGCCACTGGCTCCTTTGTACCAAACGTTTTAATTATAACTCAAATATCTCTTCAATGAAGTTTGATACATTACATCAAGTGATAGATGAAGAATCAAAATTTAATTATTCATGTGATATAAGATACAGGAAAAACAATGAAAAAATGACTCTATTATTATAATAAAAATATTATTCGTTTCAAAAATTACTTTTACCTACCCTTCAATATCAGGTTTTATCCTATATATCCAAGAAAAGTTGACCAAAATGTTTGATTTTTAGAGTCATACCATCTTGTTATAAATTTCATGGCCTTAACTTTGTTTGATGTAAAAGAAAAAGGTCCAACTGTTCCTGGTCTCCCTTATATCCAATTTATAAACTGATTGTGCGTTAATACAACCCTGGTATAATATTATAAGTCTATACAAACCTATATAGTACGGTCCCTTTGTTAGTTCGTTTGTTTGACCAAGCATGAAGGTCAGCCAGGGGGACTAGGGGAAGAGGGTGAACAAAGTGAAAATGGATACAGAAAAGGACATAAATTCGTCAACCTCCGGGATTTCCTGAGGTCGTTCGAGACTGGTTTGAAAGTCAATTTGTGATTTGAATGATTAGAAGACCGAATCCAAGATTGTCTATGAAGTCAGAAGCTTCAGAAAATTGTCAATTGTGGGGGTGCGTGTGAGATCGTTGGGGGGTCCATGGAGTCTGTTTTGATGTTCCCTTCCTGAATGATTGCACAATGCTGCTTTAATTTTAAAATGGTGTGCTGGAGGCCTCCATTTTAAGACAAGTACATAACTTAAATATTTGTCATAATCAACAGATGTCGAAATGAAGCAGCATAGGAAATCAATTTTAAATTGACTTACAAATAAAAAATATTGACACCCTTATGAAGAAATATATTTCTAAAAAAATACAGATATGTACAGTACTTTGTAGGTATAAGAAATTTGAATACCTACGTTTATAAGTTCTATCAACCTCTACCTAGATGTAGTAATATTATGTACTCCTATGCGTCTTATAAGCTATGTGTAGGCAATATATGTATAACATATGTATATAGGAAAATAATGAAACATATGTTCCTGAAGAAATAAATTATTTCTAAAATAATATGTAGGTACACTTTTTGCTTCCAACATGAGCAGACTCATATAATATCTCTAATCATAATTTCAATATTCCTTTCCATATATACATGTATGTATGTACAGCTTTCTATACTGCATGTATGTGTATAATGAAAGGATCTTTCATCATCTTGGTTATTCCCCTGTTCAATCGTTTGTTCTTTGATATGACTTTCATTAAATTAATATTCATGGGTAATTTATATATATATATATATATATATATATATATAAAAGTTAAACATATAATTTCACAAAAAGAAGCCAATCCATCAAATTTACATTTATCTTTAAGTACATTATCACATATGATAATAAAAATTGGATGAAGGAATACTCTTGATCCGCCTCTTACATTCTATAGTCTTAATAACTTATTTATATAAAAGCATGATTGTGTTCATCAGATAACAAAAAATATACCTATGGCTATAATAAGATTGCTCAATCAGAGAATAATTTCTAGAGGGTTACATAATGTGTATCTATGTATGTATTACGTATAAAGTCTGAGTGGTGGTGAAATCATTATTCAACTAAATCTAATTTAGTTCGATTCTATTTATTAAAGAAATGAAGCAGACTCTGTGTATCTTTGTTTTTAATGCATTTTTAAATCCTATTTGAGTAACTTTAATAAGTTCTTAGAGGACTCACTCCAAGGGTTCTAAAATACTTACATGTATTTTCAGAACCTTACTATTGAGAATATCTGTGTAGATCACGTTACTCTTCCTTGATTTGAACGTTTTGATATGCTAATATTTGGGATTGGTGGAGGGAATGGCTTCATATGTGGGTAACACACTAGTAAATACATTTTTACTCTCTGGTTTGTTAGATGATTCTTTTGATAAAACGAACCACCTTGAAAATAAAAGTTTCAATTTAGGCTACAGATTTCCAACTTCGTAGATAAAAATCATCATCACATCATTTCTGTTACTTGAGTAAAAATTCTAGTAGAAAATATTTTTTTTGGAATCCCAAATATAGGTAATTCAAGATATTAACCAAGGAACAAGAAATAAGATCTGAGTCCTTGTGCCATTCACTCATTTAAATTGATATTTACATATTTGATAAAGGAGATTACTCCATGACTTGGGTGTATGATTAATTATATCTACTAAAAAGTTAAATAACGAATTAAGCTTTGATCACAATGAAGAGCAAAATGTCTGTCAGGAACTCTTTTGGGACCGACAGAAACATAGATAGTTGTTGAGAAGGAGCTATAACTAATGCAAACAATAGCAGGGTCTCGAGGGTTGAGAAAGTTTCTAATGGATTAATATACATATGTAACTCCCTATTTAATTTTGTCTTTGAACATAATCCATCACCAGGTGTTCCTATTCTCTCACCACCATTAAATCAATATCTTACACAAAGTAATTAATTACAGGATTTGTTTTAAAAATTACTGAGAAATAGTCTGCTATAGAAAGTTGTAGCATCATTGTTCCATTGAAAAAAAGAAATTATATTTATATACATATACAATAAAGATACATGCTTTTTGAATAAATCATATTTCATATAATATATTTAAATATTAAAATATGATAAGTGCAAAATTTAAAGGAATTAAATATATATTTTATGCTTAAAATAAATTCCTTCAATGTGTGTACTTTTCTTTTAAATAATTTGATTTGAACATCGTTTTACCTATAGAAAAATAATGAGCTTATGCTTAGGGTAGTCATATAAAAGTTAACACTCTTAAAATTTTACATTCCCTCACTTACTTATAATTCATCTACATACATATATAACTTATGTAGTAATTGATTTAATTTATCTTATACATATTTACATATGCATTCAAAATTTTGAGGAAAAATAATTCAATCAGGAGTAAATTGAATTAATATTGATTTAAATTAGACAGAAAAGAATGATTAAAAAGTATAATTTAATTGTTTGCTTTGACATTTCATTCGAAAAATAATATGCATATTATTTTTCAATTTAAATTGCAGCTCATTTATTATTATTATTCAAATTGAATTTGTTTACATAATTTAATATTAATAGGTATTTTCTTCCTGGGAAATTAATTTACAAATCTAATAATAATAATATAATTGTTTTCTGAATGAAATATTTTGTAAAATAAATGCATATCAAAGTTTTTTTTGCAATCGATAAAAAACATAAAAAAAAGAAAGAAGATTGGATTTTATAACTTAATATCATTTTATTTAAGGTACATAGTATGTATGTAGGTATTAGGGATATTGTTATTCGAAATTGGTTTAGTTTCGGTCTCTATCCGGTCTTGATCCTTGACAAGTTGTAATTAGATTAAACATACTAACATAATTTTGATCCTTTAAAGTCTTGGTCGATTACTCCATGTTTTGATCTTGTTCTAGTCTCGGTTAAGGTGATCTTGAACACGGCAATTGCGTTCAATAAATGATCTTAAACAAAAAATGAACATAAATTATAGAATTTGACGCCTTGATTACAATTTACGCAACAGGTTAGGTTCTTGTACAGTTTAAATTCTACTTTATAAGAAATATTTGTCTATTTAACAGCAAATTAACAGGGGACTTCAATTAAATAGTTCTTAAAATGATTTTCGATCCCAATCTGAAAATATATTCATTTCTTCCTACCATGTCATGCTATTGAGATATTTGCATTTTAACTTGTCAGTACCACGTCGAGCTTTTTTGTTTACTCGCAACCTCGACTGACAAAAAGGAAAGGAAAAATTTGGAAAAACATATGGTAGCTACCCTTTTGTATTTTCCTTGTTGCCAACTTGTTAATATTTGGCAGAATTCATTTTTTAGATATACTATATATTTATAAATTTTACCAATCACAAACCAATCGTTACTACTTGTATTATATTCAAAATTCAAAAAAAGGGCGCGCAATCTTTGATTTAAAATATTTTTTATGCATCAAAATCAGAAATAATAATAATACCCTTTTTGAGTTCATAATACGTAGGATCAGCTGCTTTAAATCAAAAGAGTCAAATGATGAAAATCAACTGAAGGGAGAATACAGTGTTTTTTTGTTTATCCCTATTGTGTACCTATAAAACAATATATAAACCAGGGGTGCCAAACATACGGCCTGAAATAAGGCTCAATCAGACCCACAGGGTAATTTGAAAGTGGAAAAATACATAAAAACATGGATTAAATTTTTTAATTCAATGTAATTCATGAATTATCCGCTAGGGGCGCATGTTAGTCTTTCTTTATATGTCTCATGTAGTCTCATGTAAAGTTCATTATTATCATTTTCGATTTTATAGTTACTTAAAGTTTCTGCAATTTTGTGAAATGTTTTGTAAAAGTGTTGTTCAATAAATTTTTAGTTAAATTTAACAATGTCCTTGTTCTTCTTTAAATCAAAACAAAGGGAAGATATGATATTTTAGTTATTTATAGCTAGGTATGCTATAATTTTAATGGTCCGGCCCACAACGTCTACCTAGGGGTCGTATGTGCCCTGCTATGTGAAATGAGTTAGACACCCCTGATATAGACAGTATAAGGAGGTTACTTTATTTTTATTCTAGCACAATAAATAATATATTTAGTTGTTCATTTTAGAAGAATTTAATGCATTTAAGGCAAAGTATTTATTCTATTTGAATTTGTAGCTTACATATTCATATCTATTGGACTGTTGTTGCAGAAAAAACGAAATGAAGTCTTTGGTTCATTTATTTATTAAATAAAATGGACAAATTTTTTTTTAAAAAAAAGAAGAAATTCTTAAGGAAACTTCATTTAATGGCTTTAAAAATGAAAAAAGATTAAACACCTTTTATATAGAGTACAACTTGATGCAAAAGAAAACATTGACATTTGAAGTAAATCAAGTTAATAGATACTGATAATCCCTAGCAAATGGATGTGTTTTGTCAATTATTTTTTTTTCAAATAGGTTATGGACAAGGAAATTAGAATAATTGGTGATAAATATTCGATCCTTACAAAAATAATAGTTAATTTATTGACTACATTATGTAACTGTGAATGTATAATTATGTAATAGGATATTTTTTATTCATATTATTTGTAGAGAATATCAAATAATGCATAAAATCAAATAAACCCATCGAAATAAGGGGTATTTTGGTACAAAAATGCCAATACAAGTACACTTTTTTATTCAAACTGGCCCTTGTTTCACTGAATATTCATCTAATTCATCAGGTGGTCCTCTATTTTACGGTTCTTCTAGTTCATGAGGAGAGCCTTGAAGATGCTGAAGATTCTCTTGAAGTCCACGGGTATCATGGTGGTGTATTTAAAGCTAATTTTTAAGGTCTGAAATATAATAATGTGAGATATTTTTATTTTTTTTGGATAGACAGTAAAGGTTTTAGCCCTTTTATCTGTCGATCCGATGAAGACATCCAAATTCATATAGGGCGGTAATTCGTTAATTTTCAATATTTTATAGAAACAAAGGTTTTTATTTTAATAAAATTTGGTTGTTTATGCTCCCTTCAAGATGGTCGAGCTCCTCAATGATGACAAAACGTGAAAACGCTCTATTTTGTGTGTCATATTTTGATCAACTTCTATTCTGCCTTTGTTATTCGGAGAAAGTTCAAGATCTATCCTATTCTGGTTTTTAACATTAGTGGTAGTGTTACAACTACAACAAATACAAGATACAAAGTATTAATTCAGATATCAAAATAATCCATCAGTTGTTCTCTCACTGCCCAATAGAAGATCAAAACGAAAAGTTATAACTTAATAGTTTGTAGGAAGAAAGTTACATTTAAATAAATATATATAAACATTATAGTTTATAATTAGTTCCTAAATATTGATATGTTTGTAACATTCAGAAGTCAAAAACAATTTATAAAATTACTACAAAATTGCATTTAGATACAACAATCACTCTTTAAAATATGGATAAACATATAATGATATAAATATAAGATACAAACTTTGATATAAATATAAGATGCAAACTTTGATATAAATACCGATCGAGTTACCACATTCCGTTGCCTTTAAAAATCAAGATTTATAATTTTGAGATCTTGCAACTCATTATCCAGAAAGAACCCTATAATATTTACAGCCATATCGTCTTTAAGGTTTTGAGGAATATTCAAATCGTGCATTCGTAATCCGAATCATATTTCATGATCTGAAGTACTCAAAATAGCTTATTAATCAAATTGTTCATGAACCGAGGTTCGATTGCATTTGTAAATACATAACTAGGAATGTAAATAATATGCAAATCGGGCTTGTAAGAATCAAAGAAAGAGAAAATCAACTTGGTAACTCTGACAAATTGATCAATGTCGAAAGGGATGCAACTTCAGCTGTCATGACGTTTTACTGAGCTACAAGCTGGTATTCTCCATTTTGTATGTATACAAATGAAGACATCAATAATAAATAATAACATTATGTATGTATAACATAGATGAGAGGCAGAAAATTAACAGAAATTAATGTCAGGAAATTATATATTTTTAACTAATAATTATACAAGGACTTGAGTCCTTTTTTGCTTACATTTTATTTGCTTTATTAACCTTAATGCATGTATTCCTTCATGCGAAATCTGTACTATCAGGTAGATGTTCTTCCCTCAGTAGTAATAAAGGAAAAATGATAACAGCTTTGGAAAACAAAAAGTACTGTTCGAAGAGCCAACTCCACAAAGTCTCGCACGCGGCATTTTGCATACTATTTACATTCCTATACATATATTAGAGGGACTGTACACTTTTTTGAAAGTGGGGCGGTCAGTAAGTCAGATCAAACAACCGGAAACAAAATGCCCTTTGGTTCCATAATATTGATGGACTCATCCAAAATCAGCTCTTTCGACATGTAAGATTTGGAGTTGGGGAAAACCTTGGTTTTATATGACAAATGTCCTCAACTTTTGGATAAGTCAATTTTTATAAACCCTGCAAGAACTGCAGAAAGATTTTTAATTCTGCTTTAATTTTTTATACATTTGAGATTGCTGGAAACAATTCAGTATCATGCTTACTATTGAATCATTTGTAGTGATCTTAAAGTCGTTGACAGTAATATCATAAGTATTCACTTAGCATTGTTACTTCCTGTTTTTGAAGAACTTCCCTGAAAATATGGAGTTTTGCATATTATATCTAAAGAGACCAGCCTATGAGGGCGTCATAAAAATGGAATATTGCAATTTTAATAGGCTTACAATTGTATGCATCCATATTTAAATTAAAAATTTATGGATACCCCTCTTTTTAAGTTGAAATAAATTGAAATGAAAATGCTACCACGCTTTGAAACAGGAAGTTCGATATTATTTCACTTAAAATACGAATAATATTTGATTTTTAATTCAATATCGGTGCAATCCGACAATAAATCTTTTTAATTTATTATCAATGCATATATATAATTAACTACAAGTTTACTTCTTTACATGCTAAGAAAAGAATGTTTGTGGACCCACAAAACTACAAAGAGAAGTTTTCAGACATGAGTTGAAGAGTATCACATATTTTGGGTATTTAATGCATATGTGAGTCATGCATGCCATTCAAATACCTTTTATGCACACTCACTTGACCTTGGTGCAAATGGGTAGTGAACGATTTCAAGATGAAATTCAAGTTATGGTAGCTCAAAATTATCAAAATTGTGATGAGAAACAACTAATACTCTATGTTACCAGTCACGTGTACTAGACATTTATGAGTGTGAGTTATCATAGCTATAAATCGTTTTTAATGCTTTTTATACATATATAGAATAGATATAAAATTAAAGACAGTCTTGGAATCAGCGAGAAAAATTGTTATCTAAAATGATAAATCTGCGTTTTAATGTTGAGTTGATTTATTAATTAGTATTATTTTTATGCTTTTAATAGGTTTCTAGACAATAATGATGATGGACAAAAAACCATAAATATTTTTGAAATTGGCTTATATCTTACAAATTTATATTATTTAACTTGAATAGAATTTTATATTTCATGTGATATACAAACCTAATCCCGAGAAAAATCAATGCTAATACTGAAAATTCCCATTTTTATCGATACTATTAAGAGGCAAATAATCTTCAGGTCTTAGAAGGTAGAGGGGTTTGACTTTATTTTTGAAAGATTATGCAGTATATTGATGGACACTGTAATAGTAATAATAATAAAATTAAATATTTTCTATATAGAAATTTAAATTACACTGAAAAACTATTAGACTCCTATAGTCTATTGTTTATCAACTATAGTTAATAGTTTTTAAGGTTTAAAAATAGTTTTAAACCTTGACATATACTTTAATTGAAAATTGCACGAAAAAACTAATTGCAAACTCTTAGGTAATTAACACGTCAAATACTAATGGAATGTGTCTAAAAATATTTTTTTAAATATTATATCTTCATGATAGTTTTTTTTAAAAAAAACAACAACTTCGTATCACACGTCAAGTAAAAATATATATAAGTATCCTTTTAATTTCTCTCTGTTATGAAATTACGATAAAAGATTTTAACCATTTTTCTTCAACCCGTTTTATTTCTAATAATAAAAAAAAAACTAATTAAACTTTTTCGAGCTTTACTCTCTTTACTTCATTGTTTAATGGTTCTCAATAGATTTTAAAAAGAAATCCCTCGAATAATCAAATTTAATTGTTCTTTTTTTTAAAAACAAGTTTTTGAGGTTATTCTTTTCAACTTTTTAATCCCTTTCTTTCACTATAAAGTTTTTGTTTTGTTTTAACATTTTATATCTTTTTGTAAAATTGTTTCTGTCTTTTATATATACATACATATATACAAAATATAAAAAAAAAAAGACAAACACAAACTTTCTGCAATATTTACTCTATGTCATGAATGTGGATCTAATAGTGTCTATGAATCGTGATGAGACTATTTATATATTTTTTTAAAGGAATGTCTGCATTTTTTAGGAAAATATGTGGAAATAAATTGAGTATAAATTGTTTGTTTTTTCATAATAAATAGGGTTTCTTTCTCTTTAAAAAGAAAAAAAAAACATAGATAGAAAAACCATAAAATAGAACTAATATCATTTTTATATCATATAGAGCAAATGAATTTTGCTAAAAACAAAACATCCCAATTATGAAGAGTATAAAAAGTTCTTTTCAGAAATTAGCAAATTATACATATAATAGATATTTAAAATTTAAAACTTCAAGGATATTGATTTTTTGAGAGGGATATCAATTACGATTATTTGGTTTTTTTAAAAACTGATAACCGATTAATCAGACAAATTTTGAGATCCCATTAAAAATTACCACACACAAATCTAAACTTGTTCACTTTGACCACTGTATAATTTTCCTCATCATCATAGCAAAGGCAATTGATCTTCTTCCATTACTATGATAAATGACATACTAAAGTTTTTCATCAGATGGACAATTTTAAAATTGTGGATTCAGTTTTATTTGATCACAATGGATTTTATACAAGACTTAACTTCTTTAACAATAAAGTATGATTAAAAGCACAGCCACTTACTACCTTAAATTATTTGATCGTCATTGTCAAAAATATTAATAAAGAAGTTTCAGAAATGGCCAGACTGGTCACTTTTGGATTTTCAATGGCTAACAATTAAAAATCTTTTAATTTCTTTTTTTTTTTTAAAGAAATTATAAGTTTCATATAAATGAATTTTGATTTTTAGGTAGATAAATGTCCACAATAATTAACAACTTCGTCCAATGATCAATGAATAAAAAACTGCTGAAAAATGACCAATTTAATCAACTCACCCATGCATATTAGTCAATTTCAAGTTTTGATTCATAATTCCTTCTGTTTCTTTCATGTTAATTGCTCTCACTTCTATAATCCTCGATTATAATGGATTTTATGAATTGAAACACACTGATTGAGATATGAAGTACGTAATGACATGACGAGTCTAAAACATTCATTCATTTTTATAATATATATATATATATATATATATATATATATATATATATATATATATATATGTAAATACAATATTCATTTGATTTTCAAAATGTTCCTTTTTAAGAATATGCTAAAAGCTTCTTTTTTTTCTATTCTATTCTATTCCCTTTCTTCTTCTTCATCTTATTATTATTATTGATATAAGAAAAAAAAATTCCTTGAAACTCCTTTTAAATGAGTAAATTTTTTTTTATAAAAATTCATTAGAAAAATAAATGTAAGACTTTTTTTCTGGAAATAAATGTATAATTTTTTTTCTCATCTAATTTTTTTCCCTTTAGAGACTGAAGTTAATATTTTATTCAACGTGGTTGTGATTCTATGGTATGTATGTAAGCATATACATATGTAAAAATGTGCTTTACACATTTTTTACACTTTTTTCCTTTTTCACATGACTTTATATTTACCATTATTTCATTTAATCTACTGAGCTTAATGTGGTAGAACTTTAATCTACTTATAGGTATATCTACCTACATAAGTATGTGAGTATATATATATAAAAGGTAAAGTTAAAATGCCAATATTCGGCTCATTGATTTTGATAATGAGTTGAAGATCTATAAATGTATGTACATAGATATATGCATTTCTCTTCAATTTGGAACAAAGCATGTTGAAAGAAAGTTAAGTAATATAATGGTTCAAGCTACATAAAGTATAAATACGTATTTAATTAGAGCTATAAAAAAACGTACAATAAAGGTGTGTGTAAAATAACAAATCAAATTTCATTTGGCAATCGTCATAACCCTTTGCACATAATATATGAATATCTTTTCGTTTTTTCTTATTGGCAGTAGATTGAGGAGTGATATGAAAAACTGTTTGTATTGAATTTAAGAAAAGGAGAGCAACGACAACAACAACAAAAACAGTTGGTACCACTACCTACTGATAGTCAATTTTAATTCGGTCTTCTCTGTATTTTTGATGCAATAACTTTCCGATTACTAAGAAATCATGTCAAAAAGTGAGTCCCTTCTCCTGGATTTTTAACAAATTAAAATTAGCTTCAGTCCTCTCAGTTTCTATCAAACATTGAGTATCTTTCAATATTGTCAACATTAATTAGCCGATAAAGTGAAACAGATACTAATTGTAGGGACACTCACTCCCCTCAACAAAATGTCCGCCACTAGGTATCCAGGCTTCCAACTGAATTTTTTATTATTATTTTACCCACACCTTCATTCATTTTTTTAATAGCTCTATGTATTACAACAAGAACTTGAATAAAGGTTTCTCAAACTGTGGGCTGATATCCACTAGGGAGACATTAAGTTACTTCTGAGGGAAGGAGGTGCAAAAAGATTTTCAAATAACATTTATTATCCAAAAACTTGAAAACTCTGTTTCTTTAAATCAGAAAGGATGGAGGCAAATACTATCTCAAGTCAGGGGGTCACAAGTCAAAAAAGTTTGAGAAAAACTGTTTTGGATTATGAACAATATTTGTGCAAAAAAGTACTAGTAAACCAAAACTTACCTGAAAGGTCATTTGAAAGGGTTATCCTATGTACATATGTGTGTGTTTGCATTAATATGACATAACTCTGCTTTTCTATCCGGAAAAGGATTGCTACAAATTGTCAATATACATATATAAATATGTATTCGACGAATATGCAAAATGTTGTGTCATAGATACGCTTTTTGTATTGACTGAATTTACAGAATGGTAAAAACGACTACTGTTTTTTCTCCTATTGAAGATCTGATATTTCTAATATTTTTGATTCAACAAGCGGGTTTCAAAAGAACCATTAAATGCTCGAAAATTGGTTAAAAAAAGTACAAAAATATAAAAATGAAAAAAAAAAAAAATTAACGTGTGATTTTTGAATGGTGAGTTAATCCCCTCCCCCTTCCTACCTTTAAGGTCAATTAAAGAAAATAATAATAAAAGTAATTAATACTTGTATTAATTTACTATAAATAACAAAAGTACATACTTCTTTAAATCCACGAAATAAATTCCCTAATTTGACTAATATATATTAAGCATATGTTTTGTTTGTTTGTGCCTTAAACCCTGAAGCGTGAGTTTATACATATACATATATGTACATATTTGTTGTAAGTACCTTGATAAAGATCCTTCACTTCCTCTTCAAAGTAACCGTACATAGGGACTAAAGATATTAAACATTTACTCATGTGTTTATATAACATACATATATATGTTGGTATATCAAAGCACGAAAATATAATGTTATGTTGGTATAAGGGCTTCTTATATTTCTAAAGACTTTCCCTGATTTAATAATTACTTTTTCTTACGAATCAATAAATGAAAAGTAAAAAAGAAGTAAATATATATATATATAAATCTATTTTTCTTTAGAATAGAGTAAATATTATTTATTTCGATGGCCTTGTTTCTCCCATATTAAAAGGTTCCCCCCCTCCTCCTCCTCTTACCATATCCTTACCATATTTTCATGTCGAAGTTATATAACCATTTATAATTAGTTTTATTTATCAATATTGTAAAGTTAGATTTTATTATCACTTCAAATTGAAGAAATACACGTAACAAATACATTATTCTCGAACAAGGATAGGCAAATTTATTAATATACATGCTAATGTTGTTATTGGAGCACTACCTATACGCTGCATTAATGCAATGTTTATATATATATATTACTTAAATATACAATAATATATTAAACAAAGGTTATCTAATATATATATATATATATAATATTCTATTTCAATTTATGCAATCTAATTGAAACTATATTTTATATACATGAAATACAATATATTATGATCAATAAATTTAATATTGTTTCTCAAAATATTTTTTTTTTATTGAGGGACCTTTCTCAGAAAATGTATTTGTATCCGTAATCAACAACAAATAATTACCTACTATGTATATAATAATAATAATTTTATTATTATTCCTTTGAACATCTGTGGGTCACCTATTTTGAATAAAAATAGGTACTTCTTGAAGAATTTACTCTTCCTCCCCCCCCCCTCTTATCCTGAAATTGCTCTAAAACTCCAAGATGAGTAACAGTCTACAGTTTGAAAAGTCCTATATTACCTCAGTAGTTATCCAAGCTTTTGCTAATCTCAACGTTTTATTTGAAAAAAATATAATATCAATAGCAAGTTATAAAAAGTCAAGCATCATTTTTAAAATCTTGACGATAATTACTTTATTTTCTTGCAAGGACTTTTGATATACAAAATTATATCAAATCACGGGCTACGAAAATTAGCAGTGAGTAGAATGTACCTACCAGGGATTCAAACCTCCACTGTCTGTCCAGTATTTGAGAGTTTCACCTTCATATGTACGTCATCACATCGTTACTTTTTTTTTGTATTTCACAAGCACTCTGTCGAAAAGAAAGTGGACAAAAGGCTCAAAATCAGTTGATAGTTATTCTTCATTTGATTAAACTTTGGGCTTTTTCCCTTCTTTTTTTGAAGTAAAGTTTTGAGGGATAGCTTTTTATGATATCATCTGCGCGGTATAAATTATTATGATAGATTGAAATGTATTATGGGTAATGATTGACAAAATAAGGCAACTCAATGTATCATTACTCTATCAATTATCATGTCTCATAAGTCATGAGCAGCGCACCAACAAGTGCCAAAAACCCAGGTATATGTATCATGGTACACCATTACCATAAACAATATTCGACTATAACTTTATTTGAATGGAGTGTTCCTTTTAGGTTTTTGTTATTGTCATAAATAAGGGACAAATTGAATTTATCTACAATTATTTTATTCCAAAGTATTTATATGCATAAATACATCTAAAAATTAGAATAAATCAATAATAATTATACTTGTCATTTTTTTAATGTACATAAATATAATTTCACTGGTGTTTGTCATCTCATTTCTTTAACACATTACTACAGAATTATCAATAAATTTTTTAGCTAATCAAACGGGGCAAGGAAGAAATCAATAAATAAGTAAAATTAAATGGGATTTTACATATTTTTTTTAAAATGAACTTCATATTAAAAAAATGTTATTTTTTAAAAAGCAGTTACATATTTTATGTATGAATACTTCAGATTTCTTAAACCTTTTTGAATTCTCAAAAATAGTGACTCATTAATATTCAATGTTCCAAGAAAAATTCAATATACATACATATGTATATTGGAAAAGAAAAAAGTTAAAATCCACAAGGTCAACAAATATATAATCCTATATAATTTTTTCTCATTTTTAAATTGACTTTTCTTTGTAGTCATGATCATTAATTTTAAATATTACTCTGTATCTTGAGTTCATTAAAACTAAAGTAATTCATTCGTGTGAAAAAGTTAAGTCTATATATAATGAATCAAACTACATATACTCTTTCCTTTAATTAATTAATAATGACAAAGGGTATTATTCACTTATCCATAAAATAGCAATTAGCCCCACTAATGTAATACAACATTAAGTGACTATTGACAAAACAAAACAGTATTTGTTGCTTTGTAACCACTAATTAACATTATTTTATTTCATTGGTATAGGAGCATGAATGACTAACCTACGTAAACATACAAGGACATGTTTTTGATAGTCCCTTTTCAAGTGCTAAGACTTACTTTGACATAACCAATAGCAAAGACAAACTTTTCCCTCATTAGGAACATCTTTTAAATGAGGCAAAATTATTTGTATGTATAAATGCCTCTAGAAAAAATAAGCTTTTGATTACAGATCTTTACTTCATGACTTTCAGTTAAAGAAGAATTGTTTTTTATCAAATTTTATCTCAAAAATAAAAACTATATTTTCGTAAAATTAAATAATTAATTTCACAAAATATAATTAAATATTTTATGCATTACATAAATAAATCCTCATATCAAGGGGGATTCCGGGATTGGAGTTCAATTATTATAAAAAATAAATTACGATAAAGTGTAAGCAATTTTCGCTATTTAAAAAAAAAATTCAGTCATGAATGAAATTCCTGGTATTCTTTGAAAAGTCAAATTACTTTGTGTACGTTTATTTTGTATTTCTTCATAAATTCTACTAGTATTTTAATCTTCCAAATACTTTGTATTATACCCCTGATAACATACTTTCTTGAGAATTAGTTTAGAAGGGAAGATATAACTTTGAAATTTCATTATTTATTTGTTATACTGCATCCATAAGTTATACATATATGTATGTATAATGTATAATATCTTTGTAGATAAACCCATAAAATGTATCATGTTATACGAGTTTCAATGGCTTAGCAAAGGTGTATTTTATACATGTAAATTAAAATAAATATATATACATATAATAATAATAATAAGATTAAAGCATATTTGCTGCATTGAAGTTAAGACATATTCCGATATATGTATACATATAATTATTTTAATAAATAAACTTCAAATATTAGATCCAAGTTTACCCACTACTTCTTTTTATTAAAAGATAATGTAGCATTGATCAAAAGGAGCTGTTTTATGGAGATGGGCTTCAATATAAAAATCCTGGACCTTGGAAGTTGTTTGCTCGGCCATATGTTTCTAAATTGCAAACATTGGGCATCAAATGAAATTTAAAGGGCCTTTTGCTTACAATTTGTATGAGAAGGGGGTATTTTGATTGGTTATTAATGTGTGAGAAGGGGCTGTAGTTGAAGAATCATAGACTTTAATATCTATATACACTATGACATGGGTAAGTGATCTGTGTTTGGCAAATGTTCGTATACTCAAAAATAATTAATGGTTCCCACTAGGTGAAACAAACAAAAATAATAATAATAATTGTACTTGAATGCAGTCTACATATTAGGAAAACTCAAGAGTATGTTCATATAATTATTATTATTTCACAAATTTTTAATACAATAATATTTTCTCATTCTCTCCGGATTTTTTGTTCAATGCCATCTCGTAATAACTGAGTTTCTACGATGTAGAAACGTCATACTTTTTGACTATGTATGAATGGTAATTTTATGCTATTTATGATCCTATTCTTTTAAAGTTAGAAATTCCTATTTAAAAAAAAATTCATTTTATGAATTTTTATGCAAAATTCATAAATACATACTATACATGTGCAAAAATACTTTTGATGGATTACCAAGAAAAATAATTATTTTGCATTAATATTTTTTTAGAAAGCCCTTTAAACAGCAAGTTACATATCATCAAAATGCAAAGTAACGAGAAAAAATAATAATTTGAATCTATGATTTAAAAAAAAACTCCCTTATTCGAACAATTAAACATTTTATGTATGTACAACACCATTCAATTCTTAATAATAAATTTAAAACTTTAAATAAAAAAAAAAAAAAAACTTGCGTATATCTGAAGATTGTAGCAATAATATTCCACAATATTCGACTAGTAGTGATACCTATCCGAACGTATATTATTAAAGGACTAAAACACGTCGAAAGACGCAACGGATGCACCTTAAGAACCCTACGGGGATTGAGACGTATTTTATGATGTTAGATTGTATTCTTAAAGCAGGAACTCTCAAATTGGAATGCTTATCAGTGTTCTAGGGGTCTGTAGAGAGTTTATTATTTTATAATTTGACGTTTTGTCTATTCTACATTTTAGCTACTCAACGTTTTGTCCAGCAACTCAAATATCTATGGTTAGTGGTAAGTTGTATTTCTTTGTATAGCTCTGTCAATGCTAGCTACTATAGGAGAGATTTTGTATTTATCAAAATATAATAAATTACCATAAAATATTTCAAATCAGGAAAATCAACATATACATTCTATTGTTGGATAAATACCGAAAATAATTTCACAATTTCAATGTCAATCACTTTTTCCTGTTGTTCTTTTATTTCTGTATAAAAAAGTTTAACTCTTGAATTTAATTTGATTTAAAGCACGATTCTCACTTCGTACATATAGGTACTTATGTAGGGTGTTGATGAAACTATCATTATACTTTTTTTTTATTGTTGGATTCTTTACCTAAATGATCAACTTTTATCTGTGCTATAAATCTCTCGTCAAGCGTGTGTTAGAATAGTTTTGTCTGTAATGGTTTTTGAGTAATGTGTGAATTTGAATAGGTTAGAAACGGTTGGATATGTGGGTTCGACGTCAACACTAAAGCAATCTTGAACAAAAAAACAAATAAGAAAATGAAAAATTCCCAATTTATAAAGTTAAAAATTATGCAACATACATCATATTACGATTGAATATGGGTTTTAACTTCAAACTTCTGGAATGAGCTGTGATACCCAGCAATGCTTGACATATTTTAGAGAGCAAATGAGCAAATTGAAGTTCATGGACTACTTGTGGCAGCAAAAAGCAAAACGTTTTTTTGAGTAACATGTTAGTAAAAACTAGTTGGTTTTTTTTTTCAAAATAATATCATATGTAATTTCTAAATTAGGACTTTCTGAAGGTGGTCCTTGCCCTGAAATAACTACCCACTTCTCCCCTAGAGGCTTTATTTGTTTTATAAGGCCTGATTTAGGTCCAACTTGGCCTTTTAAGTTACATATATGTATAATCTATCATACTTTTTAGTTATTACTGGGAACATTTCAGTTCAATTTGACAAAGGATGAATCATAATAATTGAATAATAAAAAGAGAAGAAAATGAATGAGATACAAATGTAATAGACATTCAATTATGGTAAAAGTCATCGTAGGATGCAATTATGTTAACAAGAGTCATATGTACATACACTGCTTTTACTTCTTTCAATAAAGAAATGAAACATACCAACAACAAAAAAACAACAACAAAAAAACTACACATTTTTGTGTGAAAGAAAACAAACACAAAAAAAGATAACTTAATATGTAACAACTTTCTGCTCTGTTGTTAAACTCTGTAGAAATATATATTATCCGATAAAGAACTCAACAAGAGATAGAAAGAGAGTGAATAAAAGAGTTGAACCCCCATTATATGGAGTACATACTTTTGAATTACACCACCGCAGAGAAATAGGTCAGATAATTGATGAAAGACACACACTTTACCACCAGTTCCATCGTCACCACTCTACATACTTCCCTCTATGTACTACTACGACATGCTATTTCCTTTAGTTATTTACCCTTCTTTAACAAACTTGAAATTCTATTAAAAAAACTGTCCTGAAAAGGAAGAACATAATTGAAAAATAAAAATAAACGAAGTTAAATATATGTATATATGTATAATGTATCTTTTGTTATATTCTTTTCTCCTTTATGTCAAGGGTCCAATAAAGTCTGTAAATCCTTTTTCCCTTATAATAGCTACATACAATATTCTAAATTTATGTACATACTCCTACATGCCTACGAATAAGAATAAAGGACAAATAAAATGAAGGAGCGATAATCTTTTAACGAGTCTTCTATTTGCTTTTTATACATACAGTAAATAGAGAGGAATGGTTAAATTTTAATTGAAAATGGTTGCTACATACATTGTATGTAAGTTTCTATGATCGGACTCTTGCAAAAGTGAGTAGACAGTGCAATAACCTATGTAGTCATATAATCACTGTAGAGTGCTGTCGCAGTTCTCTATTATGGAATAAATGACAAATAAACGGTTTTTTTTAATGAAATATTTTGTATTTACTATGTAGACAATCATGGTTTTTGCTTTGTTTTTTTTTGGCTTTGATCTGTATGATGATGATGACAATAACAGCATTGAAGTATTTAACCATATTGTTTTCTTTTGCTTTTTTTTTTTTGCTAAAAAGGCTGAAAAATGTTGTTCTTTAATCATACTTTGATATGGTGAAGATGATTTTAATTACTTACATACATATATATGTACATAAATGTATTTTATTTTCCAAAATGTGTTTAATAATTGTTTCTTTGTACTCACTCTTGAAAAAATAAAAAAAATGAAAGAAAGAAATAAATAAAAAAAAAGAGATCTGTTCTTAAAAGTAATTTTAGCATACTTACATGTAAAAGAAAACTAAAATTACATATGTACATATGTAAACAGTGTCTAATGAAAAAAAAAACCATACACATTATTTTAATAGAGTATCCATAATAAAAAATACAAATATAGCTATTTTTTTTTGTTAACATGAAATATTATTATTCAATTAAAGCAGTCTTTTAATATTGGCTCTCTCTCTCTACATAGTAGGAACAAATGTACACATAGCCATAATATCATGGCTTTAAGATACATTGACTTTGAGAAAAATTATGTTTGCATGAAGTTGATATCATACTTATACATATGTTGTGATCATAAAGCTCTGTTAAATTAAAGTCTTCCCAATGATTGTCAAGTCATTATTATTATTACTATTATTGATGTTTGGAGCAAGGGAGTTGTACCCTTATACTGAGTTTGGATTTGTATGTTCCTAATTGGTCATTGAGGACTAATTAAGTATCCTAATTTCATTTCCAGCAAAAGTTTGAAAGACTTGAGTGGTTGCAAGTTGGTGGCTTTAGAGCCTCTAAAGAAGAGTTGACTCACCTTTTGACAAAAATTTTGTCCCCTCTCTAATGCAGTAAATAACAAGTTCGTATGTAAATAAGAAAAACTTCCAAATTTTGAAGATTTTGCCTATCCTTCAAATAGAGTTTTGCCACTTATTACCAGTGATGGATAAAAAGGGTCCAGCCCACACATGCACGCCCGAGATGATGTCATAAATAAATATGGTACCCTTGAATTAAGGCAGAATTTCAGCCGATCACATTAAAAGGGGCGGAATGTAACTTATTATTTTGATGTTTTTCTTAGGAATACATAGATTATTATTTTTGAGTGGCATTAAAAATTTGTAAAAGATAAAAATTGCTTGAAATTGTAGCAACTAATGCCATAGCATGAGACCTGAATCATTCTGAAATGGACTTGGACTTGAATCGAATATTAATTATTATTTAATCAATACTAATATAGTATAAACCTCAATATGTCTTTGTCGGAATTGCACCTCAAAATTACTATACTTTTACATCTAAGTGAATCCTATAATTCATATTACATATTTAAGAAACACGTACAATTAAATGAATTGATTTTATTTAACCATCTAGTGGCTACTTTTTTTTTATTCAACAATTTAATTATCATTTAAAACTATTATAAAAACTTCAAACATTCAAAAGTAACACATTTTGTAATCACTTAAATTTTTCCATAAAAAAATAAAATAGGATGAAATTTCATAATGATTATCTCAAATATATATATATATATAGTTATATAAGAAAAACTGAACATTGATTCGGAAAGATTCGGGCATTTTTTAACTTAATTTAAAAATGACACTTGTTGTTTTTGAATGGAATAGAACTGAGTCATAAAAGAAGAAGAAGAAAGAAAAATAAGTTTGAAAATACAAATGTTGCCAACAACCGTCTTTTTTTTGCATGTCAGCTGGACCCTTTTTATCCATCACTGCTTATTACGCTTTGAATGTTTGTGGCTTAAATTCAAAGTCAGCCGACGTTAACTGGCTGATCTATAATCACAACTCTTGTTTTCATGGCTCTGAGTGTGACTCATGTAAACTATTATAACACATATTGAGCCCCTTTATTTCTTTACATATTTTGTGTCAGATACTATTTGGTTTAGCTTTCCTTTGTTGTTCTCTGTTAAATATCTAACAAGTTTGGCCCTTACTTCATAAAAGGCTAGATATGTAAGTATTTGGAATTCTTTATGATTATGAATAATACAAGTCATTTCCGTTTTAGCTGTTGTACATAAAGAACAAAAAGGGAGTCATTTGGAATATGTAGAATATAGATCTTTTATACATTCGTGTTCTTCTATGCGTATGCTAATCAAACAATGAATTATATCATTAAACCAACACAACACTTATTCACAGAAACTTTCCATAAATACTGCACGCATAATTACTGTTATATATTGTACAGTAACTTCCTTTAGTAAATGTATTAGGTTGTATGATGATATTTGAAGAGTATCATCATTCCTTTCTCAACTGTTGCTTTCTTGTCTAGTTGGGTACAAAAGAGTGCGTCTTGTTCATACTATAATTCCTTGGGACAAGTATGTAGTATGCAGTGTTACTTGTCTACAGTAGATATACTTTTATATATATATATATATATATACATTTAATTAAAAAAAGTTAATATTTGAAAATCATCATTAATAATAATTATTATTATTATGGAAATGGCTTCAACATGGCGTACTTTCTAATTAGATTTAAAGGATATATTTATGCTATATGTACATATTTAATGGTTATTTTATTTGTGCTATATAAAAGATAAAACTCACATTTATATATATATGTACATAAAAATCGATAGGAATGGTGTTAAAATAAAACATAAATAAACGTTATAGTTCAAATTTATTTCCTTCCTATGATAGAACCATTGGGGATAGAATTCTCATAAAGATCACTCTTGATAAAGACTCTCTTCTCTCAAACAATATACGTATGTATGTACATACTTATGTTTTAGAAGGTACTTTAATATAAAATCCTATTTTAAAACTAATAGGTAGACAGACATAAGTATGCAACTCATAAATTTAGATACATATGAGTGTTTGAATTAGCGAGTATCACTTCATCATTTCATAAATAAGTTTTTCAAATAAATAAATCAAAAACCCAAAATTCAACTTTAATTTTGAATGATTTTTTGTGGATATATTTGAAAGACAATTTGATTGTATACATGGAGTGAGATTAACGAAATTAAGTATTATATATTTATGTATATGTATATATTTGATAGAAATTCTTTTGAAAAAGAGTTTTAAGAAGTTAAATGATGACCATAAAGTTATATTAATATGAGTATTTTAAGTTTTTTTTAAAAATCTTTTTTAATTATAATTTCCATATGTCCCCGACTTGTTTTAAGTCCATGATGTATCCTTTTTTATATTAGCAATTTATTTAAATATATCTATATGTAAAAAAAACTGTCTTTATTATCAAATAGGTAATATTTGTAATTTTAATAAAAATTCTCTTTTTTGATACTCGGCCATTTTAAAATAAAATTATATGTGCTTCCTGTGATGTCATTAGGGGGAGGGGGTGGGAAATATGGATTTATGAAGAGCAGACTGCAATTTTGAAGGATTATTTGTAAGGGTTTTCAGGCGTTTTTCAGCTCATTTATACTGCTGCATATTGATCAACTTTTTAATAACTTGACTCAGAGACTTCAACCTTCAAATTTGGCCCCGGAGTCATAAATTAAATTTGAAAGAAAGAATGTTTTAAAAGTGATACAGTGAGTATAAAACTTCTCTGCTCCATACAAGTACATTGTTTGTACTGTTATTCACATTTAATTTACTTTCATATACGTACTAAATTAAAATCTTTGAAAAAAATAAAAAAATGATTATCTTTTGCCGAATTCCATAGATGATATACAAATCAATTAGATAATTTTTTTTTACAATAAAATGAGATTATCTTCTATTTGTTATTGACAGCTCAAATTTTTTTATTACTTTGTGCATACATACATACATACATACATACATACATGGTAGAGATCATCATTGATAGAAAGAATGTTTTAAAAGTGATACAGTGAGTATAAAACTTCTCTGCTCCATACAAGTACATTGTTTGTACTGTTATTCACATTTAATTTACTTTCATATACGTACTAAATTAAAATCTTTGAAAAAAATAAAAAAATGATTATCTTTTGCCGAATTCCATAGATGATATACAAATCAATTAGATAATTTTTTTTTACAATAAAATGAGATTATCTTCTATTTGTTATTGACAGCTCAAATTTTTTTATTACTTTGTGCATACATACATACATACATACATACATACATGGTAGAGATCATCATTGATAGATTCCATCAAACTACCTTAGCAGAGTTAATTCGTTAAACACCGGAGAAATGAGAGAGGAAAGTATTGAATTGAAAGAGCGTGGAGGAGGAAAAACACCTTCTTGCTTTTCAGCTATGTTTTTTTCTCTCTTTCTTTCTCTCTCTGTCTTACTTTTTTAGTGAATGGAAATAATATATATAAACAAAGTCGATTTTTTCACTTTTACGTGTCTTTCTTTCTCTTTTAGTGTAACCGCCAAAAATTACACCAAAAAAGAATAAACAAAATAAGTTAAACGAGACACGCTGCTATTTCAGTTGATGAGAAAAGACTTGGGTGACGACTGTATGATGATGATGAAGAATTATTCTCTCTCTATTTCGGATATGATCTTGTTTGTATTCTATACAGTAACTACATTGAAGAGGATATAAAATATATGAATGCAGAATCTGTTAGGAACAAAGGATGCCTAATGTAGCAGTTCTTAAATCCCCTCTGGCCTTTCTTAAAATCCTTATAAGCGTAAGTAATATTTGAATTTCTTAATATTATTTCATTGTTTTTTTGTTTTTGTTTTTTCAAATATTATAATGTATAATTTATATTTAGAAGAAGGAAAAAAACTATATATTTTTTGATTACATATTACATCAAGTGAGAGTTTTTCCTCATTAAAGTTATCTCACATTGTAATACACTCGAGACATATAGGGAATGCATCTACTTATCTATAAGCATGCCTACATATGCAAATGATAGACTCCATTATGTTCATCACATTGGCTAAATGTACATATATATATATGTATATTGAATCTACTTTGATTTTATGTTTATTCTGTCTTATCTTTAAAAATAGTCATAAAAATTCACAATATCTACAAAATACATACAAACCATTTAATCTATCTTCTAATAAAGTACTCAAAAAAAAACCCCCAAAAAACTGCTCATCTTAATTATACAGATATACACATTTTAAATATATCTATTTTAAGAATATGCTCTGAAGTATTTACGATTGTATGTAAATACCCAATTGAAATAATATTAAATTGAGGTAATAACTTCAATCAATTAACTATAAGTAACTCGTTTTTTGTTTTCTTTAGTTTGAGTATTCTAACATAATTATCTTATATCTTATATTGCTCATTCATTCATTACATATCAGACATAACAGCTCTGCAAAGTTAATTTATCATCTATGACTGTATAATAAAAATATCCTTTGAAGTAGTATATTTATGAGTGAGAACAAATATTACAGTATGTGATGGTGGTACTCTGATATCAAAAAGTAACATTTAAATCAATTTAAAAAAATATGTATATATATATATGTTTGTGATGAGTCAACGCAAAAGCAATCTCGAACATATATCAAGAGAATAAATAACTTCTCTAATTTATATATACATATATATTTACTTCATAAATATCCAATATTTCATCTAAGTAAAGATGTTTCAGACCATCATGACTGAATTGAAATACTCAAGAATATTGACTATACATAGTCTAGCAGCTTTATTTGCCTTCGATATGATCTTTCTATTGAAATACTATGTTTGTTTTTGGCGAACATTCATTTCAATGGGATGAGACAGAGTAATTCATTGATAGAAATGAGGAAATATTAGTTGACAAAGTCAAATACTATCCAAACTCATTTTGAAGAAGAATCCTTCATACTTGCTCCATTAGCACTAACCTATTTTTGGTGTTATATACATCCATACATACATATTTATCTAGATGCACACGAACACATAACTTCATTATCTATATTGTTGTTTATATTAGAACCCTCCACTTGCTCTCTATGATGTTAATATCGTGTACATTATATTTTTATTATTTTATAATTAGGTTTTTGGTAATTGTTTTTTAACGATGTGCGACAGGTATCCATTTAAAAGGGTTGTCTCTGTCTCAGACTATTACTTTAATTAGTATTAATAAGTAGCATCATATACTACTTTAAAATATTTAGCAGAGTGGTTTTTGAGTCACTTTTTGCGTGTCCAAGTCGAGTCACAAGAGACAGGCCCAAGTCAAGTCTTTTGTTTCTCATGATGTCCTTATTCAAGTATTAAATTTCTATGCAAATCATACTAAGTTTGAATAATTTGTGTAATATTTATCAATCATCAACCAAGGTATGTTTTGTTCGTTTTTAATTGCATGTTCTCACTTGGGCCCATATCTATTTTGAGATGCCCTCTCTTGAAATCCATAGGAAATCTAATGCTTTTAATATAATAACTTATATTAATTCCAAAATATAACAATACTTAAACTTTATCGTTTCCCCTGGCTCTAGTGGTCTGTTTAAATATTTTACATTAGAGTGGAAAAACATGGAAATTTACGTATTTTTCATTCTGAAAAATGGTCTTTTGCGGCATACAAATTGTTTTTGTTTGTATATATTTTAAATAAATAATTTTTTGTACCTCTTAATAATTCTGAGCTGTTCAAGAGTCAAGTTATTTTGTTACAAGTCCGATTCTTTGATGAGCTTGAATTCAAGTTGAGTCCGAAGTTGGAGTTTAATGAGACTTAAACACGACTCGAGTCCAAGTCCTTGGCTCTACTATGTAGATAATGTGTTCTTAAAAGTTTTATAGAATTTGCCATGTAATATGTGATTATAGTAGGCTGATATGAACATTGCAGATCTCCTGCAAATACTTTAGAAGCTGTTAAAGTTGAAAAGTTATTTTATTTTTTTAATTCCGTACTCATTAATAAGTAGTTTGAAATATAAATTATGTAGTTCTAAGGTAATAGCTAGTATACTATATATAATCAATTATCTTTTAAATTCATTTAGTTCAATAAGTCTCAGTTTAACCACTAAATATTTTCATCGTTGAACATTCCCACAAAACTTTTATGGTCTTTATAAAATATGTACAAACAAACAAATACACTTTGTTTTATCTATCAAAAAGCCTTTCGTAAATTTTGAGCAAATTTGAGCATAAGAAAGTTGAGGTACATTTGTTCTTGCCTACACTTTATCTCATATTTATTAATAATTCATTCCAAAAGTTTAAATGTCAGTCAATGTAAGACACTTTGTTTCAAATAAACTTTGATGTGTTTTTTTCTTTAAAAAAAAAACATTTTACAAAGAGTAAATCATTTTCCTTCATCAAAGAGAGCCAAATATAAAATAATAATTGGCTGATATATGTAAATTGTTCAAAACACTTTTATGTACATAAGTATCAGACGGACACTTGTGTTGATATTTGTTCCTGGCGGTTAAAATCATACATTACTGTGTAAAGTACTACACAGTAGTTTGTATTTATAGTTAGATTAGATATACATAGGTATAAAAGAGTTCATAACCATATGTTTACTTATTAATTGATAATTACTATTATTAGTAGCCATGCATATTAAAACTCTTGTGAAAATCAACAACCACAGCTCTAAATAGTTATGTACGTATTTGTGTATTCTTACAGAGCGCATGGTAGTATATACTGCAAAAGCATATAAACCAATGAGGGGTAGTACTTGAAGAAGTAACTCTATACTTAGCAAATGGTTGACCTTTTAAATTGAAGGAACAAGGTCAATAGTCAAAGAAATATTTCTTTATAGATAAAAAGAAATATTAAAGGATCAAGTAACGCTTAATGCTATTACTATAAATATAAATCCTTTTATGTACATATATACTTTAGATTGTAAATTAATGCAAATAACTCGAGAGTCTGACAAAAAATATACATAATCACTAAAAAAAAAAAAAAATGAAAGGACAACAACATCTTATAATAAGCAAATATGTTTGATGATATCAATTTGTATTTATTATCAATTATTGATGTTAATCTTAACACCATCAAGGATAACGACAATCCCTTGGAAAATCAAAACACCCTGATTCACTACATAGCGCTTATTTTTGTTCATACTTAGATATATATTTGATACTAAAGGTTAGAATTCGATAGTTTCAGATCAAGACTTCTACCATAAATAAGGCAGCACGAGGGTAATCCCCATATGATTATTTTTTTTCTGAAGAGTCTATGACGGTTGAATTAAGAAGTTGACGCATCTTAAGATCATACTGCATTATTGAAAGATTCTAATGACAATTATGAGCCCTTTGACCTTTCTCCAGCCTTTTTAGATATTGATTTTGTGTTTTTATTACATTGATTGGACTTTGTCTTACTTTGATATAATTAATAGGTACTTCTTTACCCAATTTTAAATCAATTGATGTTTTTTTATACCTTTTTAGCATGCCCAAGTCTCATGATTCCTTTAGGTTTTCAATTTTATGAATGTTGCGTTAGAGATACATAGCAATGAACATTCTCAAACATAGGATCCTGTCAATAGAATATGTTTAATTTTAAGTCATTAAATAATATAGGATGATAATACGAAGGCAACCCCACTTCAAAGCTAATAGTCTTTTAATGGACTGTGTTTTTGATATGTCTGCTAGTTATCCCTTCGAGATAGTCAGCCTTCTCAAAGTTTCTCTCATAAAACACAGACATATGTACATATACTTGTGTATTCTGAGATAAACTCTACAAGATTCATTGTCTACCTAAAAACTGCACCATAATCACATCCATTCCTCTACGTCAAGACAAATACACTCATCCGTTAAACCCCTCATTTGATTGGTTTATAGACTTAGTCATCCAGTCAGATGTTGACAAACCCTTCATAATTCTTATATGTATAGTCTCTTCTTCTAATAGGTAAAGGAAGCCTACTTTAAAATTTGTTTATTTTCCATACTTGGGCATGTATGTATGTATATGAATACTTGTCTGCCTTAAAAATAAATAACTAAGCCCCTTAATTGCATAAATTTCCTCTCATCCCATTGTGGCCTCTTTTGCAAAAAAAAAAAAAAAAAAAAAAACACAGCAAAAAAAAATATTTGCTAACCATTTACTCACCTTCAAAAACCAAGGGGCACTCAATTCAGAATAAATGATTGTTAATATATGTAGTTTGTTACTTCTTATAGAGCTTTGAGTTATTTTCATCAATCCATGGATTTCAGATAATAATTTTCCACAAATCCCTCAATGCCCCGGTTTCCTCCCCTGATAAGAAATAAACGGAAGAATTACATAGAGTTGGAAATTTATAGGTATATACATACATACATATATGAAATATTGTCTGAAAAAATAAGTATAAATATTGAGTCCTTCCGATGTGATCTGAATTTCAAATGATAAGAGTGAATAAGAATGAGAAATCACCCAGAAGATTTACTTATTTTTGAGAAGGGAAACTATATATAAAAAAAATGATTGAGGTCAATATATGTATAGATGCCCACACATATTTATCTAAATATATATTGTAAAATTAATTCTGTAGCATATAATGTTTATATTACATTAACATAGTTATAATAAAGATATGTTATTTGAAATTCAATTGACTTACAAATTGGTATTTACATTTCATTAACTGCCTATATATAGTGTATTTATCTAACAATAAGATTCATTTCTTGCTAATGAATATAGATATATCTTCATAACATTTAATGGATACTTCTGATGTTTCTTTCATTGCATGGAGTAAAGTTTATTTACTAAGAGATATCACATATGTAAAATATCTTTAATGTCAAAATCCTAAGTGAATTTATAATATGTATACAACATATACATATATATATATATTGTGTACAAAGAATTAAATATTCATGCTCATTCAATAGACATGTTTTTAGTCGATATGTAAGTATATCAACTACGGTCTAAAAACAGTGTATGTACATATTATGTATTTTTTAAATTCACCTCTTGAAATATTTATCTACATGCAAAAAGATTTACATAATAATTTTCTTGCAATTTCTTATTTCCTGAGAAATCGTCCTTCAGTGTAGAATATTAAAATCCTGGTATGACATAAGTATTAACATATGTTCATCCGTAAAATTTAAGTAATTTATTTCTATATTTTATGAGGAAAACATAGTTTTTAAGCTTGCCTTACCCATAAATACGTTCTCGAAAGATACAAGTTTATTCACTTTATTTATTGAAAATTTATTTGAATAACCAATTATAGGCATATGGTTAATAAAAGTATTTCATTTATAATTTTAAGTATCTTGATAATACGCATGACCCATCTAACTACTTAATAATAAAAACTCTTTTTATAAAAGTAGTAGACCTTTTATACTAAATACTACCAGAAACATAAATAAATACCAAAATACAAGAATGAGAACTTGAAACACGGTGCATCAATTTGAGTAATCGTCACATACAACTGTATCTCAAGTAAATGACCATTATTCTCATTGAATGAACTACATCATAAATAAAGCTCTCATTATGAAATAGTTAAGTGGAAGACTTTTGAGAAATATCTCGATGGGTAAAGCCCCTATAAATCCCGAAATCCCAAGAGAAACAAAAAAGGAAAGTACCATAGATTATACATCATCAATTGCAATAGTCAAGACATTCATTTGATACCCTTATCCCTTTCTTTTAAAGTGATAACTTGAACATCTATTGATTGGGATGTACGAATAATCCAAGAAAATATATGAGCAATGGAATTTGTTTCAAAGTCGTTTTTGCATAGTATAATGCGTGCATTTATATCAATGTATCTCGGCTTTTGGTAATTTTTATAATCATGATTGATTAATGAAAGAGAAATGCAAAAAAAAAAAGCCACATTGTATTTATATAGAATGACGATCCTGAGGCAAATTTGTTCATATATGTACATACATTAGAAAAACAGAAAACAAAAAATAGGTGCATATATATATATATATATATATATATATATATTAATACAACATAACTTTACCATTATAAGGATTTTTTATGAGGGATCTAAACCTGTATGTATCTAAAGGTTGGTAGTTTTTTTATACCATTGCAGAGAATATGAGATTTTATTTTTTTCTTCCTCATACATATAAATACTAACACGAGGAATGATATTTTTTTTATCCATAAATCTTTATCAGTTAAACCTTTATAATTTTTTTAAAAGGAATATATATTATATATGAAACTTTAATGTTATTCAAAGTTCATCCTCAACATGTATTCTTTTTTTTTTTTTTTTAAATAAAGTAAAATTTGTCATAAAAATCATGTCTGTTGATTTTTTTTTTTTTTTTTAAAAGAAGACAAATCTTTATTTACAAATTCTGTATATGTACATACTTATTATGTTTGTATGTTAATGTAATTTTGGTTGTTGTTTGAATGTTGAAACATAGAAATTTATATAAAATACTTACCCATGGTTAAAAAAAACCCATGGAAATGTGTCAAAATTAGTGATTTATGTATAATCTATTTTTTTTTTGCATTAATAAATATTTTTCAATCGTGCAAAAATAACCAAAATTCAAAGTAAATCCTTATTTTTGCATCCGTACAAAAAAGTTACTTTTTACAACAACTATTTGGCATTTAAAAGATATATTCCAATATATTCTATCTTCTATTTGCATGGATATATTCAATCCCAACAAATTTTTTTCCATATCAATAGACGAGGATTTGATATAATTCAATGAATAGACATCATGTGAACATGTTTACACGTTGTATTTTTTAAATTGTTCCTACTATTTGAGAATACGATTTTAAAGTTAAAATGAGGCACAGATATTTTAATGCATTGACTTAGCAAAACTACTAATTAAAAATTATGTAATTCTGTTTTGTAGTTTTCCTATTATGTAGTAATTATATAACTTTCAAATGCACTCTCAAGATCAAAAAATAGTTATTGATTCATGCTATAAAAAATATATTTTAATTTGTGGTCACACAAATGGTCAATAAGTAAGGATTTCAATCTGAAAAGTATAATAAATTACCTTTTATAAGTATGTTGAACATTGAAATCCTTTGATCTACATTTTGCTTAAATTTGAATGATTTCTTTATTGTAGTAGGTTCATAAATAACTTTGCAATCATTTCTTAGCATACCCCACAATAAGAAAAAGATCACTGTAAAATCGTTTTATCCATAATGTAAAAAGGATACTTTTGAATATGCACATGAAAAAGAGTTTGTACAAACGTTCATACATATAACAAATAATTGAATAGATACATTTAAAATGTAGTAAATTTATCAAAAAATGCTCTAATTGAATAAAAGTGTTATTTAAATACGTTTTCAAAGTTTCAAATCTATTTATAAAAAGTGTAATAATCTTTTAAATTTTTTTAAAATGTAATATATATTTTGCATCAACGTGATTCAATGAGTTAAGTTTGGACTCTAGTATTAAAGTACAGATCAATGTGTCTCAACATCTGGTAATTTTTTTCTAATTTTAGTAATACTATAAATAAAAGTGCATTATTTTGTGAAGAAATCTAATTTATGAGTACGCAATTAACCCATGCTCTTTGAATGAAATGCAGTTCAAAACATACCAGATACCCTTTTTTTAATGAAACCTACATGTTAAATCATTTATAGCATAGAACTTATTATTTTAATTAGTGTCATTACTTTTCATTAGAAAAATGATATTTCAAGGACGACTAAATACAACAAACATGTTTTTAAAACCTTCAATACATTCATCATGTTGATATTTTTTTAGCTTGTGTAGGAGTCAGTGTTATTTTCATCACCGTGGATTGTATACATTGAAGGGATTCTGTATCAATTATGTAATTTGCAGATAGAGGGAACAAATAAAATTGTGTGTGCAATAATTTTTGTCTACTATTTGTACTTATTGGATTATTGAACAAATGACCATGCTGTCAGAGTGCTCTATGAAGTGATCATGGGTGAATTTATGTAATGGAATGAACATACAATTATTTTTCTCTTTCGTCAGAAAAAATGTTGATTAAGATAACATATATTGCGAAGGAATTAGGTACTGTACACTGTGAGTACACAGAAACTAAATAAAAATTTACATATTTAAAAAAAATTGTTGTTCTGATGACTACAAAAACATGACATAAGTTATGTATAGATTTGATTCGAAACTATAGATTAAGTAATAAAAACCCCTTTCAATTATTTTTATTATAAACTATGAATAATCCAGCTTTGATAACTTTTTTCATCAGCCCTTTTTTGCATAATAATACAATGTACTCAGTAAGCAAAGCACAAATAATCAGAATAAAATACACATTAGACATTATATTGCTATAATAATTATATACAGTATAAATATATCCATTGAGATGCTCTCTTTAGGGGGTTTTCAAAAAAGATTTATGGAGTAAAAAAACAAAAACAAAAGAAAAACAAAAAAACAATAAAGTATCAATTAAATTAATAACATTGTTGGTATTTCAAATTCTCTTGGAAGATTTATTACTTTCATTGTAAATATAAAAATACTGAACTAAACATATTTTGAGAGTCGTTAGTGATGTACTAAGTAAACTTCATTCATTGCTTTCTAAAATATAAAATATATCATGCATGATATTGTTTCAAAGGAATTTATGTGAGTTTTTTTTCTGATGTAAATCGACATCTTTTTATCTCATAATTGATTTAATGTCAAGAACATATATATACCGTGCGATTCATAAGTCTCCGTCTCTAACATTACGATAAAATAACAGTAAGAACAAACTCAATGCTATTAATTATTATTAACTGATTAATCTACTTTATTCCTTTTGTCATATCAATTCATAAGTCTCCGTCTCTAAAATTAGAATTAAGCAATAGTAAGAATTAACTCAATGTATCGAGTTACGCCATTCCCCAACTAAACACAATAACAGAAAGAACAAATAACGGTGAATAACAAGCAATTATAGTAACATATCACGGTAAATAACAGCAATTTCACAGCAAGAAATAAAGTAAACTGATCAGTTAATAATAATTAATAGCATTGAGTTCGTACTTACTGTTATTTTATCGTAATGTTAGAGACGGAGACTTATGAATCGCACGGTATATATATATATATATATATATATATATATATATATAAATATGTATATTTTGTCTCTAATTTTTTATAAAACAATTTTTTTACCAAAAAATTATTTACATATTATGGTAAGTAATAAAGTAATATTGAAAAGTTTTAACGATATTTCATATTATATTTATATATACTATACATACATAAAATAATTATTTTCTACATTAAAAAAAGTATCCCAAGTTTCCCCTTCAACAACATTTATATTGTTATATTTAAAAAAAAAAAAAAACTTTTTTAATATCCGAAATAAAAGGAAAAGCAGATTCAACATCTGTTACATTCAAAATTCTAAATGTTAACCTTTTTTTTCCATCTTCATTTTTTTTGCAGAAGGTTTTTCCTCCTTTTAAGAAGAACACATGATGATATATATATTTTTTGTCATAAAATATTTTTATTAAATATTGTCTCAATTTCTCAAAGAAATTTTAATCACATTTCTTGATTTGTTTTCTATTTACTTTATAATTGACATTCTTTCTTTTATATATATATACTATTGATACTAAAAGTATTTTTGTGATTATAGTGTGTATCAACAAAGGTTTTGTTTGTCTATCTAAGTATGTTTAAGAAAACATAATAGACTTTTTCTACTACTCAAATGCCTCATTATACAAATAAAATACTCTGAAGAACTTTTATCAGATATTTTATATAGAAAAAAGAAGCAGATGTAATTTTTTGATGAATCATTTTAATATATGTTTATATTAAAAGTTGATACTTCAATTTCAAGAAAATATGTTAATTTTTTTTGATAAAAAGAGTGAAAATTAATCCTCAAAAAACAAACAAAAACAACGAAATTTATTCGCATTAAAAATACTTTTGATTAGTAAAGTATATATTACATATATCTTTGAGTACAGAGAAAGTTATATAAATAATGCCAATTTATATAAGTAAAAATAAAAATAATATAATCATGATAGCTTAAATATAGTGAATTAATTAAAAAAATTATTTGTCTTAGTGTGTTCTGTATATACCCTAAAAAATCATTTGCTTATTTTTAAATAGTCTTTGAAATATTTAGCTTTTATATAAATTGTTCATTTTAAGGTTGCTCATTTTAAATTTCTACTCGAAACTACTTGAATATAAATGGTTTAATTGACTTATTGAGAAGGTTCTAAGTCATGAAGGACACGAAAATGGGTCTTATATATATCACTCTACTGTCATTTGAATATCTAACCTTGGTTTTGTATCGTAACCCTGTGTTATCCCTCTATAAAAAGTTCATGTCAACGCTATTCGAATTTTCAGTATTGAAGAGTCCTCAGTTAAAATCGAATACAACTTTTGTGACTAAAAATTCATAGCAGAATCAATTGTGAAAAAGTTATAAAAACGTTGACAAAATTAGACTGATCAAGGGTCATATAACCGTGGCTCCAAATAATTATTTGAGGAATTGATATAACGAATGATGTAAATATGGGTGGAATTCAAGTTTTATTATATATTGGTACATATTCTCTGAACTACAGTATACTATATATATACAGGGTGAATGCGGTATTGTGTCGCAATCTTATATTTGTGGTAACCCTGTTTCTAGCCGTCGGATCGAGCAACAACTGACGCCATTTTTTCCGTTGAATCTTCCTCTATAACGTTTTAAAAAGAAAGATTTTCGTCAAGATGAATGCCGAAGAGCAAGAATCAAAAAGAGGGGCCATTGCGTGCGGCATCCGCGCCGGCCGGACGAATCGCGAGATCAATCAGGACCAAAAGGTGAACAGAAAGAACAACAGGTGGATCTGCAATGACCCTCAGGATTCTCCTATTGTCATGAAGACAAAATTTCCGGCCACTGTAATGGTCTTTGGCGTTGTGAACAACGAGGGTCACGTCATGCCTCCTCACGTCTTTGAGACCGGCCTCAAGGTCAACACCGAGGTGTACCTGGACGTGCTACGCACTGTTGTCAAGCCGTGGATGGATCAGGTGGCCGATTGACGTCCATATGTGTGAGCAGGATTGCGCACCTGCTCACAACTCAAAAACCACGCAGAGCTGGTGCAGGAATAACTTCCCACACTTCTGGGATAAAACTTTGTGGCCGCCTAGCTCGTCAGACTGTAATCCACTCGATTATTTCGTGTGGGGCGTGACCGAGTGGGACATCAATCGTACTCCTCACAACACCAAAGTCTCCCTGGTCGCCTCCATTATGGACGTGTTTGCCAATCTCCGGAGCGATGACGTCGCGCACGCCTGCTCGCGCTTCCGGCGGCGCCTCGAGGCCGTCATTGATGCTAAGGGCGATTTTATTCTTTGAATCTTCAAAAAGGAAGTCAATAAAGATATCCTGAAAGTTTCATCTAAATCGATTCATTATTTTTCGAGCTACAGCTATTTAAAGTTTTTTTTCCCCGGGCGACACAATACCGCATTCACCCTGTACTTATATGTGTTGGAAACAATTTGGGATTTTGTAGAAGCTACAAGGTGTGTACTTCAACTTATTTTATTTATTTTTAACAGTAGCCGTTTGAATTACCAACTCTTCATTGATGCTATCATTGAATTTTCTGTAGTTAAAATTACTTATTTACTTACTCGAGTGAAATATGAAATAAAATGGTTTATCTCATATTTTGGTTACAACTTGTAGACGACATATATTTGTGGCGTACGAATTTGATTTTTTCTTTCTCAAATTATATCCTAAATGAACAAAAAAATGGCATGAAATGCTTGAAACGAATAATTTACAATAGTATAATAAGTTGATTTGAAAAAAAAACAAAAAACAAGTACGCACCCTCAAATGGGTTTAATAAATTAATGGTGACTTTTTTTTACTTTTCACATTATAATTTAACATTCTACTATTGTACATATGCCAGGGCTGAAACGATTTTTTTTGCACAAATCGTAACTTATATGTACACAGTTCAAACCTTTACATATGTGTCATCATTTATACCAATATTACACCAACAACATTTTTTTTAGAGTAAAATAAATTAGTTGTGCTTATCCGTACTTATTCCAAAGTCTACTTATTTTGCTTGATAGAGGTATAAACGCCCCCATATCCAAGGTCAATTATATAAATATGTACATACATACCATATGCTTTTACCCTCTTTTTTTTCCTCCCCTATCTGCTCCAATTAGGAAGGAAGCAGCCTTTCTCCACACGAATCCTACCTATATAGCTATGAGAATTATACTTCCTCGGTTCGAATAATATACAGACATATTATCTTTTAATGGATAATATTATTCTATGTACATATATGTCCATTATACGTATGTATGCACAGAGTGTTTTTCTTAGAATTAAATTTGGTCTCTAATTGTTTTATATATGTATATTATGTACTTATATGTATATCCATATTCAATAGATTTGAGGTAATCCCAATACTCTTAAGTTGAACATCATTTAATATACTTTTTTAAATACTACAAACTACATATATTTATAGAGTTCATATTCACAATAGCGATTAACAAACTCTGTTATTTGAAAATGAAACAATATATATATATATATATTTTATTGTTCAATGAAAAGCATGCACTTAAACTAATAGCAAAAAAAAAAAAATCCTTTTGTTTCTATTCCTCTTTCAATATGTTGGTACGCTTGCCTCAGTTCCACCTTTTACTTAGAATCTATATACGTACATACATACATATGGAAAAACAGTTTTTATACTTTTATGTATGTACATATATGTATACCTATGAAATCCACCAGTTTCTTCCATTTACCATTCAATACTGGTTTGATAGAGTGTATACATATATAGCGAATTTTCTTCTTCGATTAAAAATTAATCCACCTTGAAGTAGAACATCAATTTCAATTTGTTTATATGTATGTATGTATTTAAATAACGTATAAAAAACAATTCAATTCTCTCTCTCTCTAAATATATATATATATATATACATATATACCTTCCCATGAATGTATTCCTCCATATTTGTTTAAATAAAAGAATATATATATAGTTATATTTACTTTAGATGATGCTAGACTCTTGGCTCCAAAGGGGGGGGGAACACACACACACACACACAAATAAAAATATCCAGATCCTTTAGTTTTCATTGAAAATAAACACATAAATTGAAAGAGAAAGGAAGGGAAAGGTACATAGACGACTACTTATTATATACATACATACTATTGGTATTTATGTATGTGTGTATGTGAGAGCTGGTCAGATGACCCCTTCCCCCCCCCCTCTCTCTTTCTTCCTTCTCTCTCTTTATTGTGTGATTCTTTTCCATAACGAAAAACAGACAAGGTGAGGGAGGGAGAAAAAGGTCTACTACATACATTAACACTCACCCCTCCGCCCCTAAAAAACAATAACTAGAATCATTGTATGTATAATATGAAAATACGTCTCTATATTCTATTATCTCATTAGGGCTCACAGAGACTTAATGAAAAAAAAGCAAAGAAAGAACTTGATTGAGGGTAAAAGAGAGACATGATGAGTAAATTTTCTATCCCTGGTAGATGGGATCTACAAACATAAATCCCCCCCCCCCTCCTCCTTATACATACTTAGGTATACAAAGTATTTCTAATATTGTATAATATATACATAGATTTAAGTGAAAGGGATCACTTACAAATAATTTGTAGAAATAAATTATTTATTATATCATTTCATTTTGTCATAAAGACTTAAGTAACTGGAGAAAAATTATTATTGATAGATAATAATATATTTTTTTTATGAAGAAGAAAAAGTTTGTAAATTATACATATATTTATATAAAGTCCCTTTAGAAAAACATTGCTAAAAATTAATTGCAGCACTAATAAATAACTCTATTTTATTGATATGAAAATTTACTTTGTAAAAACTCTGATCATTTTAAATTTTTGACACAATTCTAAAAACATAGTTTTGTAGGGACTTTAAACAAAACAAAAAATACACTAAACAAATAAATATGGCAACCTTGAGAGACATAAAATCTGCTGATGACATTTGAACCTTAGAAAGGGGAGGAATATATTTTGAAGTTTTTGTCATCGGAGGAGGGAAGATTGGCACACATTTTCTTTTTTTTTTTTTTAATAGCTAAGATCATGTAGGGCCTAGCTTTTTTGATCAGAAATTTATACTCTGAGATATTTTGCAATCTTCGGTCTTCAAATTGAATATTCCTATGAAGAGGAACAAAGTTATATTTAAACATATAAATCCTTATTTTCTCCAAATACCTATTTTGTTTGTAGCAATCAGTCCCTACCTATGTATAGAGAACTTTTTTAAACCACCATTAAATTTACCTTGTAAAAAAATTGATCTATGTACATCTTTGCAACAACACAAAATATATAATATTACATAAATTTATTGGGATTTAAAAAGAAAATACCTTAAACCAGAAAATATGGACATCATGAGAGACAAACAATCTGCTGATGGCATTTAAAACCTTTCTTTTTGCCAAACCTGAAGCAAAATCAATTTTGGTTAATATTTATGCTTTGTGAAGAATTTATTTACTGTTATGGATCAAATTTGGATATTTTTGAATCTAATTTAAAACTAAAGAACAATTCTATTTATGCTAAATATTGCCAATATAGGTATATGAAATGAGAGTATTGAATAAAATTGCCTTCTGTAAAATAACAAACAAAAGTCATGCATTTTTGAAAATTATCTTTTTGAAATATATATATAAAAAAAGCATCAGGAAAATTCTTACATTGCTGAAAAAGTCGAGGAAATTAATCAGATATTATTTTTTCCCAAATAATAATAATAATAAAAATGGTATTGACATCGGTTTCAAAAAAGCATAAAGTCATTATGTTTGACATATTTACTTATTGGATGTAAATGAAGGACTGAGAATGAGTAAAAAATAACAACAGCCTGAAAAAAAAATCCTAAAATATTATGCAAATTGCAAACTGTGGAACTCTTAAATGTTTCTTTTTTTTTTTAGACGATAAATTATAATTCTTTTTCTAAAGTGATAACACAATTTGATCCCCCCAGTAAAATGAGTAGGAATTGAAAAGCAGAGATCTTTAGATCAAGGGGGTTAAATATTCTTAGTAAATATTTTTTTTTTGAAATGGCGATAAATCGTTAAATTTAGTGAAGGTACATAGTTTTATACATACTACCTAATTAATCTCTTGTTTCCAGATCTTTTTTCTATAACTTCCAAATTAAAAATGATTGTATTTATCAAAAAAATATTGAAATTAGAATTTATGATATATGATAAAAATACAATTTGTATAATGAGGTTTTTGAGTAGATAAATCCCATTTTGTTTTCTTAATGATACTTAAATGAACAAAAAACCCTTTGTTAATACACTATAATTACAAAAATACTTTTAGTATCAATATTATATATATATATACTTAAAAGAAAGAATGTCAATTATAAAGCAAAGAGAAAACAAATCAAGAAATGTGATTAAAATTTCATTGAGACATACAATACAATTAAATATCAATTTTTTAAAATAATCAATTGATTTAATAATTAATTAAATTAAAGTTCAAACTCTTAGTCATCAAATAATATATTTGAGCACCTTTATAATTGAAAATTTTCCTGTGAGGTATGAGTCTTGGCAGAAAAAATGTTCATTTTTTTTACACAAACAACGATGGTTTATATTGAAAACATGGTAAAATATAGTATAAAAATAGTTTTAGAATCTTAAAACATTATTAGACTTCAAGTCTTTCTAATGGAGTGAAATTAGTTTTTTTTTATCAAATAGGAAAAGTCGGGAATATAAAAGTTATATACGCTTATAAATTCGTGTAGATATGTTTGTTTTTTACACATATTTATGAATTACCTTCATTTTATTCCTTGATATTTACCAAGACTAATCCATTATGAGCATATTTATTTACTTATTATTATTAATATTATTATTATTATTTTACCTATTATTTAACGCCCACAATATTGAATTATATATTGGATTCTTCAATATTTTGGAATGATTGATGCTTTTTGTATATATGTATGTATGTAAGTAGAGCTATGAATCATTTGATATATTGTAGAACAAACTCCACACTTCCCATTTTGTATGTACACAAAAAGTTTTTCTACAAATGTGAAGAACAAGTAGAGGGAAATAAAAATAAGAAAGAAAAGTGGAGTTATATGGCTTTTTGTTTTTTTTTTTACAAAAACATTTTGTATAAGTAAGAGTTTTATACTTTAATTTAAATCCTCACTTACTTTCTTTTTTCTTCTTTTTCTTTTTTTTGATACAGTTTGACAATCATTGTGACGATATTATTTGATTCTTCTATAGGTATTGATATATTTTCATAATGAAGTTCATTATAGGTATTTAATAAAAAAAATGTTCGTACTAAAAATTAAAGAGCATGAGTTGAAGAGGAGTAAAGAACCCTAGTACATTTATCAATTGTCAGATAAATTTTGTTTGTAGAGCGTTTTACGTGACGTCATCATTGTGCAAGTCGGCCATGATTGAAGAAAGGAAGGAAGGAAGACATGAACAGTCAAATTTAAAAAAAAATACACAAAAACCTTACTTCTTTTTGATTAAGGAATATAATGAATTACTGCCATGTACTTATTTGTAACATTTCACTAGAAGAACTACAAAAATAAAAGGATGTAAATCTTTAGTAGATCAAAAGTCTGTCTTTTTTTTATTATATATTTTTTTGACCCTAATTTTACATTGACATGATGTGAGTAAATAAGTTAACTATTACACTTATAAGGATCAAATATCTTACGACAATACTCCCACGTCGATCGTCTTTAATCCATCTGGAAAAAGATTGATTGTAAAAAACAAGCCATTTTATAGGAATTATTTTCTCTATCTATTTATTAACTATTCAAATATTACTCAAGTTCTCTTTGGCTTCAAGTATTATTCGTTTTTTTTTTCTTTAACTTTTAATGCAACTACCTTATAAAGTTTCCTAGATATTTTTTATTGAATAGCTAATAGCTATGCTCTCAACTTGACCTGACTTCCATATACTATGCATTTTGTGTGATAAGTAAGCAAATTAGAGTTCTATAAAGACAATTTTCATGATATTATTATTTTAAGTATATAGATACATATTTATATTTTGCCTCAATTTATACTCACACCTATGTAGTTTTGAAACTCCCTTAGCTTCCTTCAAATTACTTGAAATAGACTAAAAAAACAAAAACAAAAAAAAGAAAGTAAATTCAACACTTTCTTAGGGAATATAATTTTTACGTTTGTATAAGACAAAATTTATCTGCAAAAGTATCTAAGAAATATGTACATGTATGTACTATTTAAGCACAACAGAGTCTTTTACTTCCTATTAACTATTTAAAATGATAAGTTGTTTCATTCTTATCTTAATTTATTTACTTTGTACTAACTTTACTTATATATGTGTATATATATGTTGTTTTTATTTATTTATTTATTTAAGCCTTTGTTCTACCTTTGTTCATAAACAACTCCAAAAGTTACTTTAAAAAATAAAATAAAACTACACAAATATATTTGTGTATGTACATATATATATATAATAAAACATTTGTAGAACTTTTATATTCCGTTATCAAATAAATTCTATCTTTAACTTTATCGTTAAAAAAAAAATATTATTAACCAAGGTCAATTCCTACATTTTATACACATATAATATATATATATATATATATATATATATATATATATATATTATGAAAATACTTCAGCACTTTTTTTATCCTTCTAAAGAAATACATAGTTTGCGTTATCAAAATCATTGAAAATGTATTAACTTCTTGTAGTCACCAAGTAAGTATCAAATAAACCAAATAAGAAAGTATTGGAATAAATATAAATTTATGTATGTAAATATATCTGGAAGGAATACTTTAATGGCTTTCCGTCCTTCAGTATAATATGTTTGAACATAGCCATTTTATTGTTTTACTATAAGAGAAAGCAAGTTCCTTAGCTCATTTTTCCTTAACCTCAGCATGGAATCCAAGGATCATTTACAAAAAAAAAAAAAATATATAAGAAAACAGTCAAAATTTGTATCTTATTTTAAAGAGTTTTAGCATGGAAAAAGAGTTTAAACATTGGTGTTTAAAGATATACCAAGAAAAAACTCATTTTTCTGTTATTTTCTTCATACACAACAATAGTTTTTTTTTTTTTTTTCAATTAAAAACTTTATATAATTTTTTTGTGTGCTTTCCAGGATTTTATCTGGAGAAAAAATCCCTCTGAAAAGCAAATTGACTATATTTGGTGCATTCATTATGCATTAAAATAGACAATGTATAAAATATCAATGATGAGTAATAATTATTATTGATTTTCTCAAAAACCGAATTAATGATTTTTTTGAAATCGACGTTTATCTCTTTAATACGCTATATATTATGTATGTATAGCAAATATGCTAAATTATAAATACCCTTCTTTTTGAGCAATTATTAGTACCTTTATGCATAGGTACATTATGAACTTGCAATAAGTAATTTAAGAATTAATAGTAGACGGAGAAGGAGGTAAATAAAATGGAATGATTAATTTTTGTTGTTGTTGAAAGAATTAAAATATATTAACTTTTTAATTTGGTGAATTCCTAATGTTGTTTAAATGTAATATATACACAATTAATTAATGTATATGTATACTTTAAGCATACACTCCATCTAATACTTCTAATATAAGTTTGATTATTCAGTATAATTAGCATTATTTTTACCATTATACCCTTTGCAAATAGTAAACAATGAAAGTATGGACACTACTCGAATATTTTATTTTTTTTGTGTGACTTTTTCTCATTATTATTATTCAACCTTTTTTTTTTTATATAAAAAACAAACAAATATTTGATTCAAATACTAATAGTAGTTTATTAAAAAAATATTTATATAATGTTACAAACACGAAAATCTATAAATAACACTATATACATATATATGTACAATATGTATATAATTTGCACGATATTAAAAGCCTCATATGAACTATGTATAACAACAACAACAACAATCACAACAAAGGTTAAAGGATCCAAATCATATGTCTCATCTTAATAGCATATAATGAAGAAAATAAAAGAGCAATTTATTAACTTTGTTGCATGAGTGTTTATTGCCTGATGTGTCGTCGTACTATATGTATATTTATTTGTACAAATGCTTGAACTTTCCTTCAAGCATTTGGTTCCAAGGGGTACAACCCCCCCCCCCCCCCCAACTTTTTACGTATTATATCTTGTCCAACTATGTATGTATATACAAATGTATTGGTTCTTTCATTATTTGGAATAGTTATATATAACAAATAGTGCGCCTTCAAGAACAAAATAGTACCAGAGTAGGAGTAGTAGGAGTAGTAAGAATGAAAAATAACAATAATAAACATAAATTGATTTATTTGGAAATACCGTGAACATCAATAATTATGAGGGTTATGCTAGTTTCTTTAGTTCCTTCTCTAAATGAGAATATACCTAATTTTGTTCGTTCCATATTCCCCCCTTTCCTCCCATTTCTACATTCACATGTGTACATATATTATGGAGGTATATATATATATATAAATATATAGTTACATACATACGTTTGTCTAATGGCTCTGTGTACGAAAAAAACTTCCATATAATTTATCATGAAAGGTCAATAGAACATAATATATAATGTATGAAAATAGTTTTTAAATCTCTATCTAGTTATACATACATCCATATAACTTTTTCTTTTCCTGCGGAGATTTTATCCAATTATAAACTCTAAAAGGATAAACTGTCGTAACTTTCATTTGTAGGTATATTCTTGGAAGGATACATAGAGTGAGTGAGCTTCATTCAACCTAATTAAATGTTCTAATTTAAAGGCATATAGGTCATTATAATAATAGTAACAATTATTATTATTATTATTATTATTTGCAAGAAACTCTTTGTCAGTATTTAATGTATTTGTAATGTTTTAATATAGTATTACATTTGGACGATACTTTGGTAAATGAGTGTACTAAATTTAGATCAATAACGTTTATTTGTCATATCAGAGTAGTTTAAAAGATCTGCCTGCATTGAATCAATACCCACGAAATTATTACATTACGAGGATAATTTGCGTATAGAAAATAACTCCGAACCAAAATATTTATATAAAGACCTTAAAGATATGAAAAGATTCACTCGCATTCGATATTTCTGCCTCACCAAAATTAGGTACCTAATCCCATATCCTGGTATTACTGAATATTTATTCTTTTGATAATAGTATGTAGTTATCTGCTATTTATGAATTTTCACACTTGGGTTAAACTTATATTCTCATTTTAGATATATTAATAATGTTTATAAGTATACTATGTGTAAAAAGCATTTTTAAACATTGTTGACTACCTAAAAGTCAAAATTAATGAGGACAGATATTGTTTGATTTATTAAATGAACCATTTTTGTTAATTTATCATGTTCTAGATAGATATTTGTGAAAGCCATCTTCTATCCATCTCTCTCTCTATATATATACACATATACTACCAATGAAAAAATAAATGTAGAATATATCAAATTACGTATTGAAAGATAATATTGAAGGCTTTTAACAATTATATTTAGATGTTCATCTATTATACAACAAATCATATCTACATACACATATAAATATATTGTCTCCGAATAAATGTACTTATATACTATCAAATCTATTTCTTTGCTTCCACTTATAATTTTTTCTTTTGAAATTTAAATTATTTTTTTTTATTTTTCGAAATGAAATTAATTTTTTTTTGATTTACTAATTCAAATAAATTAATAACTATTTACACATATTTACATCGTAGAAAAATAATAGTTGACCAAATTTAAATCAGGAAATTAAATCAATCTACACATTTTTTGCTACGCATACAATCTGTAATTTATTAATTTTGTTTGATCATGATAATTGATCATACTACAAACACTATCAAATATTTAATATTCAAATAATTTTGAATAAATATTTATACAAAAAAAGAGTAAAGTTGTCTTTTAAAATATAGAAAGTTTGCATTCTTTAGTTTTATTAAATGATATCTGTGAAAAATCAAATAAATAGCAATTTTAGTTAAAAACAAACAAACAAGAGAACTAAATTGATAAAACGATTTTATTTCATAGTACATTTACACAATTCAAAATCAATTTCGTTAAAAGATCAACTTACGCGTTGAACAGCAGTTGAGTACAGTAGAGAAAAAAAAGTGGTATTTTAATCAGTTAGAACTGTATAAATTAGAGCTACAATGATATAAATTTCTTTGGGTAAATGTCAATTCATTATTTGGGGATTTAAAAAACTGATATCCGAATAATCATCCGATTTTTTTTTAAGTTTACCAACTTTAAAAATAACTTTGGCTGCAACATAATTTTCATAACTAGAAAAACAAATGAAATATCTGCCAAGATTTGTAGACATCACATCCTATAATTTGTGCATTTTAGATTCGGTTGTATTGCATTCATGGCCAATTTGATTACAGATAAGATTTAATGCTAATATTTAGTTCTTTAATAACATATAAATGACAATTAAAAGTGATATCATATTGTATCGAAAGTTACATTGATTTTCCAGGTCAAAAAAATTAATTAAATAGTAAAATAAATTAGAAATGTGCCTATACTGGCCACTTTTGAATTTTCAATGATTACTAAAGTAATTTAAAACCTTTTAATATAGTTTTTTGTTTATTTGAAAACAAATTATAATTAACTATATGTTTATTTATCCAAATTGTATCTTTTTTTTTACGGAAATAAAATATCAGTAATAATTAATCAGGAGCTTTCGCCAATTATCAATTTTATCGCCACACCAATATAGTATTGGTCGAATCCTTGTAGTAACTATAGTTCATGAATATCAAAAAATATATATAACTTTTGAAACTTTGTTGCCATTAAGAAAAACAAAGGATGTTTAAGAGGGAGATATCATCATGGAACCAAGAGGTCCATTAATTTAATGGCTTCTTTTTCTTCTTCTAAAAAGTAAAAATTTAAAAACTAAAACACTTCAAGTATGAAAATATATCCTCTCATTAAATAAAGACAAACTTACACTCCCACCTTTTTTTTAAAAAAAAAATATTTATTTCAATGTTCAAATATGAACATTCCCTTTATAAGTTACTCCCGCCTAGAGTTATGATTTCTTTGAGTCTTAAGCTATGAGATTTGCAATGATATCTTCCAGAGATTACCATTTACCTAAACATTGCTATTACACTCTCAAAATATATATACACATACCTTTTATGTGAATACAAGAGTATTTTTATGTACATATGTATGTATGTATATAAATGTATGTGAAGAAACAGCATAGCTAGTTAATAATAGTTGTATATTTGCTATATTTGGTTACTTTGGTGGCTTAAGTCTTCCTATGCGTAAATTCACTTGGGGGAAGGAAAAAATACACAAATGTACATACATATACGTACCAAAATAGGTACACACACATTATATATTGCCTCTACCAACTATTTTCTATATTTATCTATATACATTTGTATATATATATATTTAGAAAAAATACAACAGAGAAAAAGAAAGAGAGAGAGAGAGAGAAAAAACCTTTTAAGGTTGATGACACTAATATCACTTAAGTACTCTATGAGAATACTTTCCACTTCTACTTTCTATTAAGTTATTAACTATTTGCTTTATATATATATATATATATTCATTAGTCGTATGATGAAAATAGAAGTACAAGTTAAAAGCTCTTTAAAATGTCTTCAATGGGAAAAAGAGACTTTTTTGTGTGTGTATGGGACAACTTTCCTTTATTTAAAGATAGTAAAATTTAACACAACAACGACAAAAAAAATCTATCAAATTCCATCAGATATTTGTATTATTGATGTATGTCAACCCAACCTTTTTTTATCGCAAATGATGTACATAATTAATAATAGCTAATTACTTTATTTTAAAGATGCTGTAAAGATTTTAAATTAGCCTAGTATAGGAAAGAATTAATAAATATTTAAATTAAAAATATTATTTTTCAATTTGGATTAATATCAAAAAGGATTTCTTCAAAATCCTTGCAAATTTTTTTTTTATTGTATAAATTAAAACTTTTAACGTATTATGTACACACTTACTTTGAAAAGCAAGTAAGTAAATATTTTATTCATATTTTCTACTTTTTTCGTGTATAAAAATATTGTAATAAAATAATATAATTATCTTAATTTTAAATAATCTAAAAAAAAATAATAATAATTACTTCATCATTTTCTTTCAAAGACATTTTTCTATGAATCAATGAACTTTTTAATTAATAATAAAAGTGCATTGAAATAAAAGCTTTTTCAATATTATTATTATTTTTACTTTTTTTTTTTTGCTGTTAAACAAACAAAATTTCATTTCTTTACTTAATATAAAAATTTGGTTAACCATAAAAAATGGTTCAAAATACGCACTTTTATTGGTAAGCAATGCATTGAATATGTACCTAAGTATATTTTATATGCAAAATAAAAAAAAATAGTACTTTTTGAATGCACATATATTAATAGATTATTTATATATATATTTAGTTTGTACAAATAATCTACATATTAAACATTACACAAGTCAACAAAAAAAATATTTTGAGCTCCATAATCTAATATTAGTAGTACTTGACTGTCAAACTATAAACTTTTAATTAAACTTTCCGTATTTGTTTTGAGACAATTTTCAAAGAAGATAAATAAAAGAACAAATCTACATATATAAATATACTCATAAATTATTTCTTGCAAAAATGTATCCTGATTTCAAATACGGCTTTATATTTTAATTTATATTGAAATGGATGCTCCCAATGCTTTTGATAAAAAGCAGTGTAAAAGTCAAAAAATCTTTTTTTTTAGGAGTTTAGCTTGTGGATAAAATAATACTAATTGTTTTGAATTATTTATCTATATTAAAAAAGGAGTTCTTTTGAAGTATAAATTTTTATTGCGGGCAAAGTTTTAAGAAATATATGAATTTGAATTTAATCTATATAAAATATATCAAAATTACACGAGGTTTAGTGCCTTAATAAAAAAAAGATCAAATTTAGATGGGATGATACTACTTTGAAAAAAAAATTGTGCAAATGATCTATGTGTATCATATATTTATTTTGTATGGAAATTTCCCAATATGAAAGTATTAAGTATCCAATACTAAGGTACATGACATTATTGATATCAATAATGTGTTTGATACTTTTATTTTTGTTAAGTTAATGCATATAATGGAGTTTTAGAAAAGACACTGAATAGTACGTAAAAAGTCTTTCTTATTTTGACATTTTATTTTGAAATGAAATGATTATTTTTATGGATATTATTACAAAAATATTGAATAAATTTACTTGTCAAAATATCTTTTTATTGCCAAAAAATAAAATATTCTTTAAATATTCATATAAAGTAAATCCCATATGTTAATAATAATTTATTTAAGATGAGAAACAATTTTTTAAATAAAAAGGAGGGAAAAAAATAAAAATAAGAAGCTATTTGATAGTCAAAAGATAGGAAGGAAACTTGAATGGTAACGGCATGTCACGTTAAATCCATTTCTATAAATAAGCGGCACATTCTAATATCATTAAAAAGAAATGAGAATTCCCTTCCCTTGCCTTAAAAGTTTTTTTTTTTTTTTTGTTAAACATATAAAATATAAATTAAACTTCCTTCATTCAAGAAAGAAAAAAAAATATAAAAAATTATAGTCAAGTTTTTTTTTCTTCTATTTATTAATATATATATATATATATTTGTTCTAAGGTCAACATAAATACGTATGTAACTTTATTTAAAGAGTATATATTTCTGTATCATAAATTTTTTAAATGTGTACCCACTTGAGGTTATAATTTCCTGGTAAATCGTCGTTTGGCTAGATTTTGAGAAATCAATTTCTACAAATTTGGGATCTTGGAAATTTTTTAAAAAATATAGTGAATAATATTTGAAAATTGAAAGTAAATTATTAAATATTTTAAACATAATCGATACATTTTCAGCTAGTCTTACCCATAAATACATTCCAGAGAGATCCAAAAAATCTCACTTTATTTGAAATAATAAATTAATGTATAAAACCTATCTAGAAGTAGAGGTTCCTTTGATATAAAAATATGAGACATCTCATACACCTACAGAAACATAAATTAAGTCTCAAATATAAGAATGAAAATTGTCGCTCATATGTTTATAAAAAAAAAGAATAATAATAATCTAGATCTCAAAATATTTTGATGTTTCGTTGAGCATCAGTTTTACTTTCAAATTTATTGAATGAATTTTCATAATGGAAACTACCATTTAATAAATAATTGAATACAAAATTTCCCTGGAATATGTCGTAAAGGTAAAATTCCGAAAAAACGAGATTCCGAGAGAGAAAGTGGGGACGAGTTCAATAAAGATGTATGGGTCTTTTGGATTTGATTTCAAGTTATTTAAGCACAAGTTGAACAGATGTCTACACATCACATTGGCCCATAACTTAGTGAACTATTCATTACTATTTCTCTATAAATTTCAAAATATATTGGAAATATTTTCAGTTTTATAAATCTTTTCTAAATCGTATTCCTTCAACGTTTCTTCAAAATGGTTATCTCTAATAGAACTGACTAAAGTATCGAATAATGTTCTATAAATACTTCCCCAGAAATACACTCTATAAAAAATGATTCACTTCAACAAAATATCTATTTAATAAAGTACACATATTTGTTTCAAAAATGGATTATATTTATTAGAAACATGCTTGAATGAGATTGGATGAGAGTTGTATCGTAAGAACTACAAACATAATATCACATATACATTTATTAATGCATATGTATCTGTATGTACACATTTGAGTAGAGGCATACATGAATCATAAAGTGCATATTTAGCCAAAAATTTATCATCCCATCAGAAAGTTAATTATTATTATTATAGTTTTTTTTGATGGGGTACATTGTTGTGGTGAATTGACTGTCCCTGCTGTTTTTACTCACTTCTCTTTGCTGAGTCATTAGAGAGGACTATGCACTGTCTCTAAATAATTTATATCAGTATATCATCTTGGTTCTTAATTTACACTGATGTACCTAATTACGTAATAAGGGTACTACGCTATTATTTATTTTTTTGAGTAGGAAAAGACATATATGTATAAGGAGTTATTCATCTTATCATAGAGAGGTGATAACTTTACCAACAGGAACGAACAATATACAATCGTTGTAATGACAATAATTGTTATTCACTTTACCTAATTAAGGAGATTGAACGAGATGTACCCACATTAATATTATTCATTCACGAAATAAAATATACATTAGTCTTGAAAGTGAATGAATTCATTCTAAATTTTGGGCGCAAACTATAAATTCACACGTCAATTGCATAAGCCTTATTTCACAAAAAATAAAGCACACTTCGTTTTAAAAAAATGTAAGGTATTTGAATTGGGTACAACGAAAACGGACTCCCTCATCTTTAATTGGCTGAAAGGAAAATATAAGTTGACAATGGGAATAAAGAGGAATCAAAGAGCATACTATTTAACTTCATTAAACAAAAAATGAGTACAATATTGTACATAACTTTGAACACTTGAGAGACACCTCCATTTTTAAAAGTTAAAGTTGCTTTTTTGTTTTGTTGATTAAGAGCAATGAAATAGTAACGTAGTCCTATTTGGCCTAGAGTTTTAGATTGGGAATGGTGCAAGTCGTATGAAAATGGTCGACTTTGACCAATTGAATTTGATTTGTCCATCTTTAAAATGTTAGTTTCATGCCAAAAATGGCAGTCCCAGATATTTCTGGTAGTATTTTTTTTTTTAAAAAGAAAAAAGACCCTTGCGACTTAAAAAGTTACGCGAAAAACGAAACACTCTGATGCAGAGGTTCCCAGCCGGAGGGTCGTGTATAAAATAATTAAAAGATTTTTATGTTGATTTTTTCCCCCTCTTCTTTACAGAAGAGGGAAAAAAAATGAAGTAACTAATTATAGATTGATTTTTGATGGAGCAGTGGGCAAAGTAGAACTATAGCTCTTTATACCATGGACTCTGTCCCATTGCGTTTTTCATTTTTTTTTCGAATTTTTTTTGTAGGACTAAGTCTACTTTTTACAGTCAAAATGGCAAAGAGGAAAGAAGGTTTTTTTACCCTATGATCTGATTTATTAATTTTTACTCTGCCCTTTCCCTTAATTGGCTTATATCATGTATGTACAATCATTGGAAAACTAAAAGAAAAAGAATACAAAAATAAACACGATAATATACCTACCCAAATGCAGCTTCAGTTTCATGTATGTATACCATATAACAAAGGCTTGTGGGGATCGAGATTCTTGCTCCGATCTTTTCTTCTTTTTTTATTTTGAGATAAATAAATGGGTAAATTAAAAGTATCTTTAATCTAAATAAGTAAAATACACAGAGTTTTAATGTCATAGGGTAAAAGGACCCAGATGTTTCAAACAAAAAGTCAAAGAAGAAAAGGACAATAAAGAAGTGGATGATCTAAGAAATCAGAGTTTTACTTTATCTCTCGAACCCATATTTCAACAAAAAATAACATAATAAGTCATGAGTGGGGATCCATCGCGATTCAAACTTTTAGAAAAGGGATTTTGGGTGTCAAAGGATTGGAAAACCCTTTTCTAATACATATTTTACATAAAAAATCGAATGTACTGTATTACTTTAATATAATAAGTAGTAATTCCTACTATTTAAGTCTTTCATCTTTTTTAATCTAGCAAAAAAAAAATCGACAACCTGTTTGTTCATTGAGGTAGAAATATATTTATGTACTTAGAAGGAGGGAAAAAAGAAGGTTCAAATGAATGTTGATATAATTTGACAAAAAAAAAAACCACTTCAAAGAACAAAATATTTATATAAGTTATGACTTATACATCAAAGAGAATAATAGCTGGAAAAAAGTTTACAGAGAATGAAACTCTTTGTCAAATAAAATGTTCAATTAAAGAAAGTCAAAAATATAAAATTAATTTTCCTTTCAAACTTTTTTTTTCATGAATAATATGACAGACTTATTTATATAGGTCAATAATTAAAGACTAACACGTCAAATTGCATGACTTTCAATATTATTATTATTGTACATAGTACAGTGTGTAGCTAGAATCAGTATATTTGTTTTTTTCTTGTGTGGATTTATTATTTTGACATGATTATGATATGTATGTTCTATGTACACCTTTGAAGCGTGTGGAGCCAGCAAAATATTTGTTTTGTTTCTTTCATATTGGGGTTTTTTCCCCCGTCCAAATTAAGTTTTTATGAATTATTCATGTATTACACATGAAAAGAGAGGAGGCATATGATTAAATCCTGATTTGTTTTGATTTTTGACCTTTTTTTTTTTATTATCAAGGTGTGAGTTCCATTTGACAGATGGATATTTTTTTTCTTTTCATACTTATTCTTTAAAAAGAATTTTATGCTCAAATATATTTGCAAATGAAATCCCTTGCACATATAAATTTATATTCTACAAAATTATAATTTATACAATGAGTAATCTATTTATTTCTTCATAGATGATGTTTACACTGCATAAATAAGTACATACGTACAACGTTTGGATAAAAGTATATAAATATTTTAATTTTTCATCAGATTCTTACTATTGCTCAGTAATGAAAAAAAGTTGGATATGCATAAAATATATGTATATCGTTCCTTTATAAATCTAGGAATGCTATATATATATATATATGTATATACATATATAATACAGCAACATGAAAACCAATAAAATGTTACATTTTTTTATCGAGGTCTTTGCATGTAAAAAAAAAAAAAAAGTACCTCAAGGATGCTGATTTATATGAGGGGCTAATTTATAACTTGGCATGTTGACTAAATTGGTTTAAGTCTTAGTAGTTTTAGCCAGAGTTCCTCAAATTAATAAAGGTATTGTGTGTATCCATAAAAAAATAATAAGATATTCTTTATAGGAAAAAGGAAATTAAAAGTTTTAAATTTTTTAATTCTCGAAAATCCAAACGTGTCCCTAAAAAAAAAGAAAAAAGAAATAAAAATTCATTGGTTTTTTTAATCTAAAAAATATTCGTTATCCAAATCATTTTATAAAAATCTATATTTGCCTAGCTCTAATTATGTCTTTATGCTTATATATATATATATATATATAAAACTCAAGTTTTTTTGCAAAAAATAAATTATTATAAGAAAAATAGGAAAGGGGTGTATAAATCGGAGAGAAACCCCCTCAATTCAACCATAAATAAATATAATTCTCATTAATTAATGAGGGCTATATAGGTTATTAAACTAGTTGCAAGATTTTACAATGCTTCATACGGTTCTTATATACGGTATATATATACACACATATATATATATATATATGTATTTTTTTATTGATATAATTAATCAGAGAAAAATATGTTACGTATGCATTTATATAATAAAAAACTCACATTAATTATATCCTCTCCTCCTTGAAATCCTTGACTTAATGGACTTAAGGACGCAAAAAAAAAAAAAAGAAAATACCCCCGAAATTATAAATACTATTATTCATTGTTATTTATTGTACCTAAAATGAAAGTTGTTATCAAAAAGGAATTGAATTCCTCTGTGATTCATGACATTTATCGTTCTGCCTAAAATAATAATAAGAAGAATAATAATAACAGGGAAAGTCACTATAAATATATGGCTGTATGTATAGCTAGCTAACTAACTAACATGGAGAGGAATAAGAAAATATGTCTGACATTTTCTATTCTTTGTATGTACGCTTAATCTTTAGTACTCAATTTTTTATACCTTTTTTTACAAAAGGTTTTATTCTTTACAATGTATGCTGAAGGTGTCCATATGTAATCCCTTGATCCGCATCCCAAAAATCCTTTAAAAATACTTTTTTTCCATATATATATATATACATATACCTATATATGATGGACATAACATTTTACACGAAAATGCTATTGCCTGTCAAAAAAACAAACAAAAAAAATATTATATAAATATATTTTTCCTTTCTTACTTATGAAAGCCCTTCATTTTAAGGTATTCTACCATAGAAATGAATAAAACCTTTTTTTTTTATGATAATCCGAATGAAAAGTGTTATGAGTTTATATATATATATATACATATGTATGAATGAATGAAGCGAAATGAAGCATTTTTTCAAATATAAATTAAGCTATAAATAATATTGTAAGTGATAAACATTTGTTATACTTATAATAATACGTAGATTATGTCGTCAAAAAATAATATTTATCCAAGGGGAGTGTTTGTCAATCAGTAATTTTTAGATATATATACATATACTAGCAATTTACTGTGTGTCATACTGCCACACGCTCAAAAAAATCAAATTAAAATCTATTCACATTAATGTACTTAAATTTGACAAGTTAATATATAAATAGTACAAATTAAGTTAACTTAAGATATGAATCATTGTGCAGTTCTACCTTATTATTGACCTAAAACAACAATTATGTACATTTAGAACCATCTAAGGAAGTTTTTTCGCTGTCACAAAGTGTTTTCTATGAGCATACCAATAAATTTTTATTCATAGACCTATTCAATTAATCTTACAGCTCTCAATAAACAGGTTTGTGACCGTTTAGAGCCACAATTAATTGATTTTCCAATAAGATTTTAAAAATTTAACAGATTAATGCTGGCATTTTGTAGCTTATTTTGTTCTAACTCAGGTTTTTGAAGTCTATCGAAAACATACATACATACATAAATTAATTTATAAATATAAAGACTGCCAAATAATATACTATTTATATATATTTTTTAATTTTCTCATCCATAAGTTGAATATATAAATATTGAGTTAGGGTCGAATAACTTTGGCAAAAAAAAGTATTTATAAAATTTATTTTTTTGCATTGAGAAATTACTTACTCCTTCTACCCATGAGTGCACCTTTATGAATAAATGGAGAAAAGAAATGACATTCATTGCCAATTTGCTATTCATTTGTCATGTTTTTTTTTGGTTTTTGTTTTTTTTGTGAGTCAATAATGGTTTGATACATTCAATTTTTTTATTCCATATATATAAATTTAATATTGTGTATTTATATGTATGTAGTATCACAATATATAACGAACATTAATTCGTTCTATATAAGTGATATAATAACACTGCTCCTCAAGGAACAATGAAAACTTAATTGACCCTTAGGGAAACTAAAATACATACATATATAAACTCAACAAAAACCTAACTAATCAAGATAAGAAAACTCAAAACGAAATGAAACTTAAGGTTTTATTTAATGTACATAGGTACATAATTTGTAGAGGGGTTTCTTTATTTGTTTTTACTCTCTTTTGAAGAGTAAAAAAAAAAAAAAACTAATTTTTATACTAATTTCTTTTTTTAAAGTAAATTTTAATACTTAAAAGTTAAGTTTTAAAAGTTATGTAAAAAATATTTTAACCTTACTTTTTATGCATTAAAGTTATTTTTTTTCCTTACATTCTCATGCATGTATGTAAGTATGCCTAGGTAGATAAATATAACAATCTAAGTAAAAATGCATTTAACTTTAAAATTGAATCCGTTTTTACCTTTTTTTGTGATTACAAATTAATTAAAATTGTTGAAAGCATTTTATTAAAGAAGGAAAGTATGTTTTTTTGTTTTTTTTAAGTTTGTGCATTTTCCATGCATCTCTACACCTCTATTCAAAAAAGGAAAAAAAAGTCTGATATTATATGATAACCAATCAATTACGTCACGTGGGGAAATATTCATTCCTCTCTTTAGATATAGAGGCAAACTACTCCTGAAGAAACAAGTTTGACAACATTGTGAGCAATTTTAAACCAATTGAGTACCTCCCACTCTCTTTATTCACTCTTTTGAGAGAGAAAATATAGTGTTTCAGTGGACTCCAAACCTGTTTCCTTTTTATTTGTCACGAGTTAAAATCTGTTGAACTATTTTCTTACGGAGGTCGAACATTTTGTACATGATAACTTTGGTCTCAATCAGAAGGAAAAAAAACGATCAACAATTCCTCAGATAGTTGACAAACTGATTTGTTAAGGAATGATTGGAACTAAAGGAAGTGTTCAAAATTTCCCTTACAGAGTTGCACAAACAATTTTGGTGTTTATGACTCAAAATAAAAGATTTGAGTTCATTAAATAAACGTACTGAGGACTACTAAATAATTAAGAGGCAAAAGTAGACAAATTGACAGCTGAATGGGTTTTTGATGTCATGGAAATACTATTCTGCATTTTTTAATACAAAGTATTCTATGTAGGTTTAAATTAATATAAAATACCTATCTGTAATCTGAGCTTTTAATTAAATAAGCACACCTTATAATTAAATTTGGCTTTGTTTATACAAAGACAAGACATATAAGTAATAGTAGGACAAAGAATTAATTAATATAATTAACTATTCCATTAATTAAAAATTACAAGTCATAGATATATATGCATTACTATACGTATTTAAAAACCCTTCCCATGTTATTAATATGTACATATATTGGAACATTCCATCTATTTTTATTAGACGTATATACTTCAAAACTACAGAATAGATTGAACTGATTTTTGCTATGTGATCCTTTGAAACACAGCAAAGGACATCAACTAATTTTTTTCTACTCCTCACACTAGGGCGTCTTTTGGGCATACATAAATTCAGTTTTTGCTCCATTTCATGATATACTTTTGGAATTTCCGTAAAACTTTTATCTATTACAAAAATATTGGCCATATAAATAAACAATTTAGTCCAAAATTTGAGGTGTGTGTAGCCTGTAAAGTGAGATCTCTAGATCTTGATAAGTAATTACTAAAATCATTAATATATATGTCATAATTTTTTGTGCAGGGATTCACGCCAAATCAGAACATGATAAAGGGTTTCTTCTACAAATAAATACTGTCGAGCATAGAACTTCAATAATGTATATGTCACTAAACAATATAATATTATTATAAAATAGACTGTAAATTAAGTTTGCATCCTTGATCTTAATGTATAAAATATATTTTGTACATAAATATTGGTCATATACAAATACTTTAAAGCCTGAACTTTGAGGTGTCTAGCTTGAAAAATTAAAGTCTTTAGACCTTGATAAATAATTATTAAATTTATCTACGTCTTTGTTTAGTCATAATTCATAAGACATTTTTATTGTTTTGATATATGATATTTGAAAAAAATCAAAAAATACTAAATACTAACTAATTAGATTAGTAATTCAATTGGAAGAGTATTGTATTTTATTCGTATTCTTTTACAAATATCTACACCATCTTTGTTAATAGATAGGTAGGCCCATTCTTAGGCATATATTCCAAAATCTACTTATAGAAAGCTTTACAATTTATAGCTACTATACATATATGTACACATTCAAGTGAATAAATTAACAACACCTCATTCCTTCTCATTCCACACAAAATAACGTACATTAATAAAATAATTAAATTCCCTCCATTATTTTAATTTTATTAACTCCACAAGAATTAAATTTTTTGTATCCAGTATAGGAAAGACGATTATTCATTACTTTAAAACTTTTTTTTTCATGTTGTAAAATGAAATTTTTTCTAAAAATATTAAATTTAGGTCGTTAAAAAATATTAAAACTTTGTTTGAAACAAAATTTTCTTGCACGAATCCCCTCTTTTTTCTAGAGTGTAATAAGCGTTTGCTCTAAAGTAATAAATGGTTAATTTGACAAATAAAAATAAATAAATATGTTTTGTGTTCACTCTCTGTAAAGAATAGGTTGGGTCATAGAAATTTTATTTGAAAACAATTTTTTTATCCGTTTTAGAGATGTACATTTAATATTAATTTTTTTTTACATTAAAACATAAAAAAATTTTTTTACATTAAAACATAAAAAATTTTTTTTACATTAAAACATAAAAAATTTTTTTTACATTAAAACATAAAAAATTTTTTTTACATTAAAACATAAAAAATTTTTTTTACATTAAAACATAAAAATTTTTTTTTTGACAAAAACCTTTTTAGTTGTATACAGGTTCTTATTTTTACATAAGGTAACTTTTCAGATCCCAAAGTCCATAATTAATTGAAGGGCTCACAAATATATATTTGTCCTCATCAACTTTTTATCAGCCATTTCATTAGTAAGCAATAAAAATAATAAAATATGAATAGTAAAATTCGTTTAATTAGCTCTTACTTAATGTTATAGACACTGAGAAAGCATTTGTCTTCTTTGGCTCTAATTTTTTTTTTTTTTTGTCTTTCCTCACTCTATTTTTTTTATAAATAAAGACATAAAATAATGTGTGTGTTTTTTTTTCCTTCACCAAGTGAGCTTATTTGGATGGGTAAACGATGATTTGATTAGTTCATTGTCAAAATGATTGCCAAGTCGCAAAGGATGATTTTACATTAAAAAAATATATATTTTATTTCTTTCTATTGAAAAAATGTGGTGTACATATATACCTTATGAGACTTTTCTTCATTTGTAATTGTATTTGCAAATACTTAATACATTCTGTAGCATACTCACATATGTTTTTTTTCTTCTTCCTACCTCTATAATATAATATAATTTCATTATATCAATACTTAACCCTTACTTTTCTCGAGAAAAAAGGGCAGTTTTTTTATATAACATATATGTAAGTTAGCATAAGATGTGAGAGTTATTTGTGTATTTAAAGATGTAATAAAAAAATATGTGCAAATTGAATACATGGTTCAAACAAATTTTGTATCAATTGCATGGTTATTTAATGCAAATCAGCTCAAAAATAATTAATATATGTACATATATATATTTTAGGCAACACTCACTGCCATTTTGCTCCTTGCCTCCTATGGAAACGATGGACAAAGGCTAAGCTTTGGTGTTGAGGATTTCCTAGGAGTTGGTGCCTCTCTTGGACTAGCACTGGTTGTACCATTGATTCTCATAGCCTATGTCTTTGGAGGTTCTCTTTTTGTTATGGTAAGTTTATCAGTTAAAGTATTCATCTTTGTATATTAAGGATTCACGGTATTCAGGGTAAGGCTGTACAGAGTTTCAGAAAACTTCGATCCCACGATCCTGGATCGCGAGGAACTTTCGTTACTTTTCCAAACTTATCGAAATTGAGGAACTTTTAAAGTAATTTTAAAGAACATCGATAAACCTAAATTACCTCTTACATATATGGGCAAATTTTGACCAGTCATTTTTTCTTTCCGTACGCCTATGCCCCTAGGTAATTAATCCTTTAAATAGCCATTTCATGTGACAGCTTGTTGAACTATATACAAATAACTTGTTAATTGATATAAATGATAATTTACTTTATTCAAGGGGGGAATCAGCCACCATTTTGAGGAACCTTTTCTATTTAAGAAAAGTCAGGATGAGGAAAAAATTACACTTTCTGAAACTCTGAGGCTGTAGATATTTTCAACTTACCATGAAACACAGATTTGACGTCATCAGCAGGAAGGACTCTGATGATGTCATTAACAAACAGGAGTACTTAGGTACCTACTAGGAGATAGTAATATCTAATTTCACTCCCCTGACTGTGTATTTATTATCTGAGAGGAGGGTCTGGGTTGACTATTACTTATTTGTACAATTATGTACAATTGAAAATGTATGGGGGGGACCCCCTCCGGTTTCTACGGCCCTGTAATGAACCTTTACACGGATTCAGAAACATATATTAAGGTTTAATGTCATACTGCTCATTCCTACTCTAGATGTTTGTATGAATATGTTTACACATAAAAACAATATTTATATGTTGATATGTAATGAACCATCCTCAAAGTGTGGTGCTGTCATTTAATTCAATCATTCAATTTTGAGAGAAATTAGACTCTATAAACTTTCTATATAGCACACTATATATATATATATATATATATATATATACATGTATTTGAAGTAATTGAATAAATATAGGTTTTTTTTTATGAAATAAAGTAATTCAATATTTTTTTCATTTCTCAAGAAAAAATAAATTATTTTCTGAAATCCTCTCTACTATGTTTTTATTTCAACATCAAAAATATATATTTATATAATTTTCTAAGTCTACAAATAATCTCACCTAAAATATTCACCAGAACGTTTATCTACTAAAAAATGTTATTTCAAATAGTTTAATTCAAGAAAATACGCAAAATAGCTCTTAATAAATCAACTTGATTAATATCCCTTGTGGCTTTCTGACTTCTTGTTTTCAACTATTTTAAATAAAAAAATTAAAATAAAGTTCCCCCCTTCCTATTCTTTAATTTAAAGAAGGGGGATTTCCCCCTTCTTACCAGTTAATTTTATTAACATACATAACGTGTGTTGTTCTTAATGCGATTAATTTTAAAGGACTATTTTTCTGCACTTTATAATTCTTGTTTCACGTCAAAACAAAAGAATATACATATATTATGTTATATTATTTAATATCTCAGAAAAATGAATGCAGTTTCATTCTTATCTTCCTACACTCATGCACAAATAAGGCATGAACAAAATGTTAAAGATACAATCATCATTTATAAAAATGTATATATACATACATAAATTCATTCTGTATAAAGTTGTAAATAACAAATATATTTTTATTTAAACCAAAGTGAAAAAAAACCCCTAACAACATAAAGTTCAACTTACTTTTTGTTATGCTTTTTTTTTTTTTGTAAAATGGGCTTTATGTGATGATTAGAGATCCCAGTGTGTTTATGGATCTAATATTAATTAATTATTTGAATTTTGTATATTGTATAACAGCCAGAGTTTGTAAATCATTTTTAATGAAAAAATCCCCCCCCCCCTCCTCCTTCCCATTTCATTAACAAAGGCCAAAACATTTTTATATTAAGAACGACAGGTGTATGTTTAGGTATTTATATCTTATTTTTTTATAAGACTTGAAGAACGGATATAAATCATCCTTTTAATATTATATTAATAGTGATATATATAGTACACAAAACCCTTTCCCCATATATTCATAATAAGCTATCTAATTCGATTTAGCCAACAAATCCAATTAAACTCATCCATCTTGCTTTCTAAATATTAAAAAAAAACACATTTTTTTTTTTTTTTTTGGGGGGGGGGAGTGGGTCTTTTAATTAAATTCTATAGAAGCTATTCGATCAATATTCTTTCTCATAAACTATGTGTATGCATATAAAAATTTAGTTAGTTTAGAACGGTACATTACTGAGGGGGGGGGGGGGGGAGGAAATCAAACTTTTCATAATGACTTTTGTAACTCGTAATGACCAAAGTTTAATAGTTATATTTTTTATACAATCATTTAACTAGAGTATAAGACATATCAAAGACATATGTACTCATAAGTATCAAGTTAGTTAGTATTTTTTTTTTAAAGTACATAATTTATTGTACTAGAAAAATGATGGTTTCATTCTGATTTTTTTAATAAATGAAAGCGAATTGTTAAAATTTTATTAAATGTAATATAGTATTTTGTATGGAGAATTAAAGTAATGGGTATCACTCCAAAAGACATGTATTTTACTTATTAAAACATATTTTATTACAATTTCCGATATCTTCAATCTATGTATATTTCTTTTTAGGGGTGAATTTCCTTTAACTAATTACTTTAGTTGTTGAAATCATAGTTATGTATGTATAAAAGCAGGTGTAGATGGTTATACTAAAGAAAAATGTATTCACGTTTAGATTGATGAATTAATTTACTTAAAACGAATAATGGTTTTTCTTTCCTTGCAAAATACAACTGATGCCAATTGCGAAGTTATGTCGATATTAGAATCTATTAATTTTAATTTTGTCCTATAAAACCATTATGTCAGACAAAAAAAAAACAATGTTGATGGTTTTCCCTCAATTACAGATCTTTATTATTTAAAAAAAAATATTTTTTCTTTATTTTCTTCTTAAATTATTATGAATTACTTAACAACTTTCATGACACACCACGTCTCAAACCTTTCAAAAAATTATTATATGTTCACAATCGTATTAAAAAAATTAAAAATGTATTTTTAATAACATTATTATTCAGCATTTTTAGCTCATATAATATTACAGTTCCTTGATTTGAATATTCTGATATAATCATGTTTGGAATCGAAGGAAACTATTTTCTATTAGTATAATAGACGTAACACATGAGTAACTGAAGTGATGTTATCATATTATATCACATATATATTTTCTTAACAAAAAGTTGGAAATTTGTAGCCTATTGCAACTTTTATTTTCGAAATAGTTCATTTTTTCAAAAGATTTATACAAGAATCAGGGTGTCGAAATTTGTTTACTATTTGTCATACAAATAAGCATAAAAAAGTACAAAATATTCAAATCAAGGAAGTGTAACATGATCTAAAAATACACAATAGTAGAGCGCTCTTATGTAAAATAGTATTATTTATTTCAAAATACTTTCATTGAACTTTCCTTTTTGATCAAACATTTTCATTATTCAGTTATGAACACTATTACATTATAAATGGAAATAATATATTAGATAAATATATACCTACATATATATGTAATACAAGAACAGATTATTCAATCAAAAAAATGATTTAGCCCTTTGCATTACATAAGTAGAAGAAATAAATCAGATTACAATTTGTAGACATGTACAAACTCCATGTTAATTTCCCTCTGCAAACAATTACATATAATATAATGTATTTATAAATAAATAGAAATGTAATTGATATATGATCAATCTTTTTATGTTTGAAGAGAAATACTGATTTAAGAGTAAAAAGTAAACGTTAGTTTACTTGCAGTTTCTACCACCTATGTATGTGACGTACATTATGAATTACAAACGTCATATCCGGTCTTTATCATTATTTTTGTCTTTTTTTCTATGAGAAAGGATCTTTAGATTATTTATATTCTCTGAATTAATAGAATGACGTAATATTAAATGTCTTAGTCATTTAAGAATATATTGATTTTAATCAATCAATTTTATTATATAAATACATTAATAATCAGTTCAATAAATCAATTGTCACCTCTGGAAATCAACTTTTAATTAGAAATGGAGGAAAAGAAAAAAGTAACACTTGAAAAAGGAGATACCATCTGAAAAAGTTAAAAATATTCAGCCAGTCTACATACTTTTTGTAGTAAAATCAACGTATCTCGCAACTATATCTTTAGTGTAAGTATATAAGAAACTTTTTGTACACAAATAGAGAGGAAAAGAATTATAGGATTATAAGTATACAAATTGAAAAATTCCCAATATAATGAGTTGGAGCATATCTGGAACTCAGAGAGACTCCATAAAACCCCTGGGCTAGAATATATATAGAGAGAGACTAACCGTCGTAAATTATGTATGTATATTGGAGGAATGCAAGGGATTGATGACATCATCTCACAGCACAGATTACATTCTATTCTTGTCACAAGCTAGAGCAAGAATCCCTGGAATTCTGTTCACCTCTCACCATGATGAATACTTTTTCTTTCTATCATATTCTCCAAGTGGTTGTTGCTCCATTTATAAGCGGCCATACCCTTTCTCAATTAAAATTATGAGGCATTTCAATTAGAAGATTCTCAAAACATCGTTAGCTGACAACAAAGTGCACAGTACATTTTTTTTTACTTGGATAGCACTGTGTATATTGTAAGGGATCTGAAGAAAAATATATATAAAACACTCTCATAATGATAGAATAATTAAATAAGTTTCTTATTGGGTTCCAATATTTGAGTTGTAGATATGTACATACATATATATATTTAATAATTTATTAATTATTGTGTGAATATTTGATATATTTTCATACATTTGTTGCATTTAGAGCAGATGCAGTCAGATTTCATTAGTGTCACATTTGGTAGAAATAAATGTACATTAATAAATGATGAAGATATACATATATTTATTTTTATATAATTGCAATAGGGGAAAATAGGGTCATGTTAGACCCTCTCGTTATAAAATTATACAATCGGAGAACATCTTATAATTATTTGTAAATTGAATTGCACATAACTTTTGAGATAATGAGGTTCATTGTAAAGAGATAATAATTATTTTAGTCTGTTGTAATGTAATATGCCATTAGGTAAGTATAATTTGCAATACATAATATACATATTTAAACCCTCATTATAGACTTTAAAAGTATACAATAAAAAACCCTAATGATTAGAAATGATTATTGTTTTATTCTTTGTTTGTTTTTCAAACCCTTGATATTAAATATACAATTTACATTTTATATTTCATTTGTTTTCCAGACGAAAGGCACTTATATTGATTGACTTGCCCTCTATTTAAGCAACACAAAAACAAATTAAGAATAAAATTATTGATTCTAAATTAATACTAGACATAAAATGCAACGCATCGTTTGTTATTATTATTATCTAATTAAGAGTCAAACATCAAGTACATATACAATTAAAAGAAAACAAAAATTGCTTCAAAGGCTCAAAGAAAATGTCTTACTAAAGACATTTTTAAAGATAAAAAATAAAAAAATCGTACATAAATAGAACAATGGAGTATAATCCTGCAACTATGAAAGAACAATGCAAAAATTATGGCTATAAATCAAATAAATATATACACATAGAGTCGTGTCGTCAAAGTATTTTGAAAAATCACAAAAAATAAAATGAGGGGATATAACAAAAAAAAATTATGGATGAAAAATACAGCAACAATTTTTCTTTATAAATCAGATTATTGTTGTCAAGGTGATGTAACCATTTATCAAATGGCAGGTTATTTCAAATCATTAATTTGTACAATGATATTCATCTTTTCGTGCTAATTTTGAGGAAGTTATTATGAGTATATGAAACAAAATCTTATTTTTACAGAGTATACATTATGGTATAGAGTGTTTTTACTCACATCACAGACTGCATCATAAATCAAAGCAACGCCATGTTAGGAGCATGAAGTTTATGTATATAATTATAAAATAAAATAAAATGGACAAAGTTTCCCAAAAAGTCTTTAAGGAAACTTCATCTAATGGCTTTAAAAATGAATTGTATTTAAATGATGCCAATAAAATCAAATTAATAACAACTAAGGACCCTATAAAACGGCTTCATATTAACAATTAAGTTAGTTATAGATCGAATAGGGACCAAAAAAGTAGGGTAATTGGGGAAAGATATCTGATCCATATACAACTAATACTTAATTTATTAGCCAAAACTATGTCAATGTATAATGCTGTAATAATATAACATATTTTCAATAACTATCATTTGGGTCTGAAATATAATTAAAAAAGATAGACTTTTGATCTTTTAAACGTTTATGTTCTTTTATTTGTTGTTCCTCTTGTGACATACAAATAAATCATGACAGAAATTCACTACCTACTGTATATTCCCTAATAAATTGGGTAGAAAAGAAGAAAAGGTCCAAAGTTATTTGGAATCCCCACTATGGAGAATTCTCATTTAATAGTGGAAAACTTAAGAACTGCTCATTTGAGCTAAACCAATCAACATTCAAAACACCTTTATGTAGCAAGCACGACGAGTTTTTAGAGTTAAACAAAAACACACTGTATTCTCCCTTCAGCTGATTTTCATCAGTTGACTCTCCTGATTTAAAGCAGCTGACTCTACGTATTATGAACTCAAAAAGGGCATTATTATTATTATTTACGATTTTTATATATAAAAAAATATATTAAGTCAAGGATTGCGCGCTTATTTTTTTAATTATTGAATAATAAACATGTATTAACGATTGATTTATATGTATATTGATAGAATTCATCAATGTATAGTATATCTAAATAATAACTCTGTCCATAATATTAAATAGCTGGCAACAAGGAAAGTACAGAAGATTAGCTACCAGTTGTTTTTCCAAATTTTTCCTTTATCCTTTAAGAGTCAAAGCTGTGAGTGCATTAAAAAGCTCATTGTGAAGAGAATTAGAAAATTGACAATTAACATAATATATATACATTGGTATTGTTGATGTTTTAAAGGTACCATTCTGTATAGAAAATGATCTTTGGTTTTTAACAGAAAAACAATACACATAATTTTTTAAAAAAGATGTGCAAATGGAAATTGCATTATGCTCTTAACACTTTATGAGTTTATTTTATTTACGTCAATAATAATTTAAAGTGTTGATGGTAATGCAAAATGAATAAAAAAAATATTACATCTAAAATAATCAAAATAAAAATTACTCTGATCTTCCAATATCAAAATAACATACTGACACTAATTTTTGTATTCATTTTTATTGTAAAAATACTTTTATGTATTAATGATTACCCAATATGGATTTAATGTACTTACCACTATTTTTAATTTTTGTTATCGGTCAAAAATAAATGAAATTTGAAAGCATTTGCATTTCGCTCTAGACAACCCACGAATTTTTATTGATCTTACAAATTCTTAGCTATATTTTAGTTGTTGTTGTTGTTTTTTTTACATCCCCTATCATAAATGCAATTAAATTCGTAACTAAGTTAATAATAATAAAATAAGAAAGGTCTTGTTAGTGAAATAGTTCTTTATTAATTTGAATTTCTTAAAGTGCTTAAAATTCAGTATCTGAGGGAATTATTTTATGTTGGTGTAACACTAGTAAACCCATTTTTTTCACCCTAGTTGTTAGATAATACTTCTGCAATAATAATAATAATTAACTATCATAAAAATAAAAGTTCCTATATAGGTCATAGGGTTATAACTTCTGAATTAGGAAATAGATGGTAGCAGGATGGTTGCATCATTTTTCTAGTTGGGGAAAAATGAGTTACCTCTCTTTTCTTAATAGGAGATAAACTCCTATTCACCCCTATATTGGGATACCAAAATATTCAAATCAAGGAACTGTCATATGTTGCAAAAAATGCTCAATAATAGAGTTCTTAAAAAACATTACATTTCCTGAAAGAATTTCATTAAATATACACAATTTTTTTTATTTTAAGCCTCCTGCATTGGCCTTACTTAGTGAAGTATAAAATGATTGAGATTTCGTTTTAAACTATGTAATCATCCGCTCCTTTCTTCCTTAGAGCTTCAAAATCACGTTCATAGTGTTATTTTCTACTTCAAATGAGAAACTAATCCCATAATTCACAAATGACATGATATGTAGATAATAATTATAACATTTTTTATCATATGAGCGCGTATATCTTATATGTACATTTAGGTAGAAGAAAGATGCATAAACTTTTTCATTGCATGGATTACATACAAAAAAAATGTGGGACCCCCCATAATAAATATATATATATATATATACCTGCATATATTAATCCCATTTGCTCTTTCACCGCATTCTTTAATTAATAAATTAAACATGCATTCTTGATGAGATGTGTGTACGAAGCTAAATTAATATGTTCCTTTTATAATGAAGCCCAAAGTTATTTTTGGTATGGTTTGTACATATATATATACATATGTACATCTATGTAACATGCCTTTATTAATTAATGTATACTTTTATTAAATACAAGTGATACCATTGGTTGCACCAATATACGTAGGGGAGAACAACAGGGAGAGTTGCAACAAGTTTTAAATACAATCCTAAGATTTTTACTCATCAGTGTTGTAGGTTTGAAAAATTCACTCAACTTCAGTGAGTACTTGCTCTCTCATTCTTATACTAATTAGGGCCTTGTAGGTATAAAATAATTCAAAAGAAGTAAAAGGTCGCGGACAGAATTTCGTGCCTTCAAACTACGATTTGCAGACTTCCTTGATTTTCTGTGAACATTTGAAGAAAAACGCTGTCTGGTTACAACCCAAATACATACATCAGCCCAAAAACGATCGCTTTGGCTGGAAGGCAATGATCTGTGGCTTCTGGGATCAGTGTAATATGGTTTAGTACGAGTTAGTAAAACCTGATGAAACAGTTGATGGTGCACACCTCCAACGACAATTGACCCATTTGAACAGTGCTATGCTCCAAAAACGCCCAGAATATTCCAATCGGCGTCACCAAGTAATTTTTCTTGGTGATAATACACCGCTGCATCAAACAAGAGCGACCCAGGAAATGGCCTGATGATTGATTTTAGGGCAAAGACGGTCATTTTTTTTGTCATAGCATCAACAAATTGCCTAAGAGAGGGGGAAAATGTGCCACTAGCTATGGCTATTATTTTGAAGAATAAAGTCCCATTTTATAGGTAATGACCTGGTAAGTTAAAACAAATTCCTGGTGTCTATTATCCTCATTATATTTGACAATTCTAGTGTGAATTTCATGGCAAAAATCTTTTTAAGCCCTTGAGAAAAAAGGCTTGCTGCAACATCTTCCCCGGTCGCCCCTACAAAAGTATATTAGTATGAAAACAAATTGGTCTTTGAACTTGATAAGCTATGTTTATAATTTCTGCATACATGCCTATATTTGGTTACATATATTTTTTGTGTGAATCTCTTGAGAATAAGAAATGAATATTAGTGAATGAATGTTTTAAAAGCTTTTTTTCTTTCTTTTTTTAAAGGAGGCTTTGTTGAGTATGGTGGGAGGAGCTTTACTCATTGGAGTTGGAATCATTACGGTCGATTCATACGATCACCCAGAATATGGTTCCCCTGCTGGAAAAGCACTTGGCGGACTCTCCATTTGCACTGGAGGACTCTTTATGATTAATTTTCTATTCGTTCTAAAAACGATTCGTGATCATAACTCTTGAGTGAAAAAAACAAAACAAAAAAACACTTTGCAAAAGCAAGACTCTACAAATACTATTATTTAATATCAATGTTACTTGAATAAATTTATAAATACCTAGTGGTATATATAAATTTATAGAATTATCCTAGTCTACTCTGTTTGTTCGTTTAAACTATACATATATCAAACTATATATCAATAAATTCATCCGTTGTCCAAATCAATTTGTAATCTGTTTGTATCTCATCAAAATAATTAATTATCATTATAATGTCTATTATTATTCATAAATTTTATTATTTCTATTTTGCTATTAAAATATTAATAACCCATAAATAGATGTTGTAAATTGTTTATTGAGAAATAAAGTACAAATTTTCATTTTTTTTCTGCTTTCTTTTATATATTCATATGCATATACATATATATAGTTGTAAATATGCAACTTAAAGACTTATTCTAATTATAATACAAGTAGAACAAAAAAAATAAACAAAAATTTATTTTAGTTTAAATGTTCGAGACAGTGGCTGTTTTTAAAAAAAAAAACCTTTAATAATTAAATAGAGTCAAAATCAGTAATGCATCGTCAACTAAAAAATAAAATAATAGTTTGTATCATGTACATGATTCTAAAATATAAAATTGGTGGTGTATGATGCAAAAAACAGACCACATGGTTTAATACCATGTGGTATAAGTTATAAATAGATGACATTTATCATTTCTACGAACCTTTGGCGAAAATAATAATCTTATATCTCAATAAAATACAATCACGATTTATATTATATAAGCATAACCATTAAAATTTGAAAGATTATACAGCAGGGGTTCTCAAGAGGACTGAAAATTACCCCATCCCCTCTATGGTTGAATGTTGAGGATGAATGAGTAATACAGTTAATTTGGGGCTAAGGTAGAGTACTCATTACATTCTAGGTACTAAGTTGTCGCATAAGGGCGTGACTTTCTTAAAAACAGCAAAAACAGGTCAAGGGAAAGAGCAAAGTTGAGAATCCCTGCTTAGGCAGGATCTTTATACTATCAATAAAGACAAAAAAGATCATTTTTATAATAGTTAGATAATGCTGATTTAAACGCACACAAAAATTAAAAACATACTTGGATAGAACTAAAGCCTCAATTTCTTTTTCAAAATCTTTAATTTTGATATTAAAAAAGGTTATACGAGAATTTGCCGATAAATATTTTATAATGAAATTATAGAGTAAAGCATTTGTGCCTTTAGCTATCATTATTTTAATTTAATATGCTATAGATTCTTGTAATTTTGAGATTATTGTTCTTGTTTATATGTAGTGACAGCATACTTTCTTTTTTTCTATTTCATTTTTATGGGAATAACTATGTCATATCATCCACATAACATAAATGAAAAACCAAAATTTCAAAATAAGAATCAATTTATTATTTTCATATATATATATATATAAATATCAAATTTATATCTCATAAAACCAAAATAACTTAGACTACAGCCAAAAATACTTGACTAAGAGCTCTAATTTCTATTGTTAATTATTTTTTATTAAAATTTATATTTGGCAAAAATGTATTTTCGGTCAATTTTACTCAAAGTATATTAATGCAAATATTTTCATTAACAGTTAACTAGGGATTTTTCAAATTGTGAAAGGGGAGAGCCCCCCCTCCCCCCCTTCAGCTAATAAATGAATAACTGATACAAAGGGGAGTCCTCCACTTCTTTTTCCCCCCTTTAGTTGGCTAAGGGGTGTTTTTTGACTTGGCGCCCCCCTTATTCCGCCTAATGAGCTCCCTGGCTCCCTTAGTTTAAAGACCACTCTTTGGAACTATTCAAAGCAAATGAATCCATTGGAAAGGAGCAGCATCATAAAAGAAGAAGAAGTTAAAAGTACAATTAACTTTGACCATAATCAAATAGAAAGTCTTTACTTTTACTTTGAGTCTGGTCTTATTATATTTATGCATATATATTTATATATGTATATGTACACATACACTGTTTTAATAGAATGACATGTACATATATGTACACACATCTTTAAATGTGTAATGTAAACATCACGAAAAAAGTTAATCCCCCTATGCTTTGGCTATCTCTAAAGCATGGATATTTCCCCCATGACCATAATATATGTATGTATGTAAGCTAATAAAAGGCAGGCATCAAACTATAAACAAAAAAATTAAATATACATACATACATATATAAATATATTTTACTATTATTTTATGTCGCAAGAAGAGAGAAGAATGAAAATTGTACTTAAATATACATATATGAACATACAGCATACACTTTGACTTTATTGCTTGATAGAGAAAGCTTACAAAGTATATACCTATACATACATACATAAACTTTTAAACTTGTGTTTAAGTATACAAATCCATATCCCTTTTGATCATGTTAAGGTTAATTAAAATTAATAGATGAGTTGGTTGTGCAAGTTGGGATTTTGTACAAATTGTAGCTTGTACAAAGAAATTGTATCCATTGCCATCAAAAAATGAGATGAGACATTTTAAAAAATGAATTTAATGTTTTCTACATGTGAAAGAGACTCTGAAATAAATTTTTTGATGGATATTCAATATACATATTTCTTAAGGGTATAGTTTCTGATTTTTTTTTAAAAGATACTCATTAATAAGGAGTATGTGGCTCATTATATAATATTAGTGCCCACAAAATAGATTCTTTAATAATAGTTATGAAATAAATGAAATATATTAACTTATCAAAATGATATGTTATAATCACTTACTAATTCGTAAATAAAACTACCCTTGTTATTTTTAAAATCACCTTATTAAAATGTACAAATTACTATCTTAATCAAATTGTCCATCTAAATGTGCATATTTTCATTCAATTTCGAGCAAAAATTCGCTAGAAATCAAAGGCTCACGGTAGAGCTACTTAAGTAGTAGTGTGCAGAACAATTTCAGCTGTTTCCTTAGTTCTTTTGCACACTACTACTTAAGTAGCTCTACCGTGAGTCATTGATTTCTAGCGAATTTTTGTTCGAAATGGAATGAAAATATGCACATTTAGATGGACAATTTCTTCTTAGTCAAGGATTCTTATCCGGGGGCTTGACATCTCGTTTGAAAGCTGTGGGTCTTAGCTCTTAAATGCATTCCTTATTAATCCATTTCATGTAATATTCAAGGAATTATTTAAGTACAAAGGATTTGGCTGACTTTTGGGCCTACTCCTGCCTCCTATGCCCTCAGAAGTCCTTTTTGGTCAAAACAAAGACTGAAAATTGAATTTGCATTAAATCATTATTTTTTAATTCATAAAAAGAGTATCCTTCTAGGCTTAAGTTGAAGTTGGAAAATGGGCCAAAAAAGCTAAAAAAGTAGGGTCCAATTTCTCGAAAACTTTAGGACTCTAGTAATTTTTTTTAAAGATATGTGCAAAACTGAATAAACTTTATTATACTTATACTCCTTAGGATTTTTGAAAATTCAAATTTGTTGACCAATGTTATTGTAGGTACAAACAAGCAAATGCTCTCAAGCTTTACTTCCAACATTTAAATAAGCTTATTTTAATATTGTATGCATACATATATATAATTATATCGATGCACGGAAGTCTTTTGGATTATAATAGTTCATGTAAATCCTTCATAAGTCCCTTTCTTTTTTAACAAAAATACAGCATGAGACATTTCTTAAAGGAGTTTTTTTTTTATAAATATCGCATCCAGCCTTATACTACAAAAAATAATTGACTGTGTCATTCAGGCATATAGATCTAAAATATTAATTACCGTGTCGGAGGAAGAATGTAAGAATGCAGCTCTGTACAATGATACTTTTTTAAATTCATTTTAAAAAAATGCTTAAATACGTATGAAGTATAGCACAATGCTCAAAAAATTTAAACTTTTGTTTGTGATCAAGTTCTAATATGATTTATATGAATTAATATGAACTTTAACCGAGGGTCAAAAGTACACTGACAGCTTTCTTTTCCAATTTAATTATATGCATATTATAATGCAATTTAAAATGATATTTTTGTGAGGAATATTATTCTTACACTTTTAGCTTTATTTATTTAGTAAAAGGCTATGTAATATTTTTTTTGTCAAATGGATAAATTAGTGAATGTTTTTTTAACGTAATATTATAATTACATACACTATAAGTAGGACAGTCGCATGGAGCTTGAATCTTGCTGCAACTTAAATAACTTTGTCATTAGGTTGAAGAAAAATAAATTTTTTTTAACCAAGGGCTATCAAAATTCATTTGTGGACTGCAATCTTGATCAAGTTCGTCATTTTTGGATCTAAAATGCATCTTTATGCCTTATTATATGTGTTATATGTGATCTATGATCGAATAGACATTTTATTTTTCAATTTTTTGAACAAAACGTGCGTGCAAATTTAGATATTTGACTATATGAGGACAATCTTTTATTTTTGAAATTAAGAAAATCTTTTACTTCAATTATATATTATTAAATAATGACTCACTGGAAAAATATAAGTCACAGATTGTTTCAGATACATAAACCGTTAAAAATAAGATGAAAATATTTGAATGCCCAATTTTATGTTTGCTATGTATGACATTCAATTCAATTAAAGGAACATTTTCTGTTCAGGAAAATGTTTAGATCATATTTTTAACTCTAAATGATTTCAAATAGTTATACAAAGCTATTTAATTTTATGCTTCTGAAATTGGCTGCCCAAAAATTAAAGTTTTTGGGGTTTTGAAGGAAATAGGGTTGCAAAGCTTATAGTTTAAGGGATTAATATATTTATAAATTTAATAGATGGATTATCTGTTAAAATTTGTTTGAATGAGAGGATTTAACTTCATCATTCTTTTTTAATTTTCCTAAGAAAGAGTTAAGAATAATATGTTCATTTATATTTATGTAAAATGGGTTCAAATTGAAGTCATTTCATAACTTAATACGCACCAGACTCAATATTCAATTAAAAATGCAAAAGTTAATTATGAAATTATGGTTTAGTAAGCCAATTAAATAAATTTTTTAATTATAATTTTTATTATTATATGAAGAGAGTACACGTCAGTTATATGGAGATAAGAATGGAAATACTCTATTAAAAACTGATAAGACATCTACATATATTATAGAAAAAAACTTTTAGAAGTCAATTAAACCGCTTTTCTCTTTCTCTCTCTATATATATTTTATGAAGTTATATAATTAATTGAGAAACTTTGTATTGACTAATCAATTTGTCAAATTTGCTTGCATTAGTTCTTCAATAATAAGTTTTTAAACTTTGTTATTGCATAGTCTGAAAATTGACTAATAATCCAGATTTGCCCCAAAAATATAAATTTTTAGTATATAGTATGTTTGATTTGGCCAAATAACCCTATTGCTGATCAAAGGTAGTCACTTTTTGCCCTTACATAATCAAAAAAAAAATTATATTTTCTACGATGTTTATTAAATAACTTTAACAAAAAACAAACAAAAAATCACATAAATGTGATTTTTGTGTCATTAATTTACTAAAAAAGGGATATAAAAAAAAAGATTTACGAATTAATTTTCAACATTATCTTGAGGTAAATATTTTAGAGGCAATGAATGATCAAAAGACAATGGTTGAACTGTATCATATTTTTAAATGTATTTATAAAAATATCCAAACTTATTTTTCCTTATGTTTAAGCAATTATTCCCCATAAAAATCCGTAGCTAGCAACAATGTCTTCATATATAGAATGTTATAAATATTATAAATTTGTCCATTCTGTTTTTTCCCTAAGCACAATATATTAGTATAGCACATGAAATATATTTTTTTATATCTAATAACGATGCTAATATTGACATATTATGTTATATTCCATTTTTTGTAAAGGATAACAACCATTATTATGAATATATGTCTATATATATATATATATTACAGATATTTTTATTCATTTATATAGTTTTTTGAAAAAAATTCACCTCATAACTTTTGTATTTAATATATTTATTATTTGTACTGATTTTTTTAATCCGTAATTTATTCATCTTTTATTCTGACTTTAATTGAAAAAAAAACGGCTCTTACTACAGACAAATAGTTTATGGTATTTTAATTTAGTATATCTACATTACATTGGGGTTTCTTTTATTTGGTTAAATTGTTTTATATGATGTTTCATATATTTTTAAATAATTTGATACATTTATAAGCTAATTTATATTTATAACATACTTATTAAATATATTTACATATGCGTGATTACATCATCTTCATTGTAATTGAAATATGAAAGAGTCCTTTTTAAATATTTTTGTATTAAATTCTCTACGTTTTTTTTACAAAAGGCTTTATTTCACTAATGTAGGTTCATGACAAAAAATGGTTTACCTTCCAATTGGAATTCATTAATGAGCTAAAAAAATAATTTTATTTATCTATTTCAGTCTACTATCAGTGATATCGAAGCAAGGATTTTTGAAAATAACGACGAACTTTTGGCTTTTCAAATTCAATTATCAAATAAATCTAATAATTATCTTATTGAGGCAAATAAGAGTAAATGAAGCACAAGATAGCAATCGTACTATCACATTGAAAAGCATTTGAGGATTCTTGAGTGACTTTAATTCTTGATAAGAGTAAAATATCTGGAATTCGAATGAAAGTTGAATTCATGCCATAGAGTTTGGAGAGAATATTTTTATATTCTTCTACCTTCGTTCTTTTTTTGATGTCAAAAACATACAAAAAAGTGATGATGTAATTTATGAACAGTCCCCTCTAAACTTACAAGTGTGTAACTATTAATATAATATGTTATTTAGAACAAAAGTATAACGTAATTCCACTGGTCTGTCAGCATTGCTTACTACTTATTTTGAACCAGCATATAGGCGATGCATACTTTATAGTTTTGTTCAACTCCAAGGTAGAAGCTTACTTTTGAAGCCTACATCACCAACTATATATATCGCAAACACAACTTGATAAAGGAACTTTATTTTGTGTATGTACGCAATTATGAAATAATGACAAAACTCGTAATTTTTGAATGAAAAAAATATTAGGAAAGTATAATTTGAATATTTTGTAGTTACGTTAAATATTATTTGACAATTTTTCAAATACGTGAAAATTTCAAATAATCACATTTTTTTTTATTTGATAACAGACCTAATTCGTACTATGTACATATTATATCCTTTTATTTAAATCCTGGTATTTGATATATATCATCAATTGAAAAATGAACCGTTAATGATTACTTTTACAATGCAGAAATGTCGCACATTGAACTTGAAAGTTTAATAAATTTAGATGATGATATAATCATTGAAAGGAAAAGAAGAGGACTTTGAAAGGGATAAGACTATGAGTTGGTTAAAACTGATTCTAATACGTTATTTTACTAATTGTATTTATGTGTTCCTGTCCCTTTTTGACATACTTATAAAAAGTAAGTATTTTCTGGGAGTTTGTACAGAAATAAGATATATAATTACACTGGTCAACAGTCAAAAATCCTAAGGAGTATAAGTATAATAAAAGTTATTCAGTTTTGCACGTTAATTTCAAATTTGTATTTTTTTGTCCGACGGTTTTCGAAAAATCGGACCCTACTGCGTATCAAATAACTACCTAACTTCTAAGAGGTTTCTTTCCTTCTCTTTCTTGGAAAATAAAAGAAAAAGGAGACGGATGATAAATGTAATTCATTAGGTCGAACCCCTAGGTTTTTTTCCTCTTTTAGGAAAGGGATTGAGGTGTCAAAATTTTCTGAACCACAAATATAGCCAAATTAGAAATTATAACATTGAAGTTTGAGCTTTTATATTACTTTAAACTCTATAACCTAAGGGAAAACATTTCTGTTAGTAATAAAATATTTTATTTTGATAACTTTTGCTCATTTTAAACTAGAGTTACAAACTATAAAAAAGCTATTCTGGGTGATTATCTTAACTCTTTAAAAATACACATTTAAAAAAAAAAAAGAAAGAAAGAATTATATATATTTCTATTATGGGGATGGACTTTTTAATTATAGTTTTGAGCCATTTATGAGAAATTCGATAATAAATAAAACCCATCATTTCCCTTTAGATTTAATGTACAATAAAAGCTATTAGTGGAGTTTGAGTAAAAAAAACATTTGATCAAAGCTTCATTACCAACTTTGATTAAAGTCAATGCTAATCTTTTTTCAGACTTTAGTTAGACATTTTTTTTCTGAAGGTTCAATTATGATTAACACCTACCATATGTACAAACTTAAAAACCTTTCATAAGAAAATATGGAATCTTAGAACAAAAAAATTACTTTTCTAGTATTTTAATTTTGTAATATCAGCAATAAAAAATAAATGGTTTTTTTTTTGTATGTGAAAACTGTAGTAAAGATTTTTAAGCAATTTGATTAATTTCTAAGGTCCATTATATACTGGTCCAATTAACACTGTTTTTATTGTTTTAGCTCCTATAACGGATTTAAAAAAAAAATATGATTAGCTATATTTTTTGAACTAATATGATATACAATTATTTAGTAATAAAATGTAAGTCTGTTGTATATAAATTTGACTAAATATTTGAGCTGTTTTCCATCTCCCCTTTAGAATAATAAAAAAATTATATTTTAGAAGAGACTAAAAGCAATTGAAATACATACCTGACTTTAGCTCAATTTCTCAATATTGATGCAGTTTAAAGATTCCCAATTTTTACACAGGAACCTAACTTTTGATTACTATAAGCCAAATTAATTAGGAAGACTCTTTTTTTTTGCAATTAGCAAAAGGTGTGAGACTGTAGTATTTCCACTCTTTCTTACACCTTTACGTTCAAAATTGGTTTGTAAAGTAAACTGATCTTCATACCCTCATAACTTTTGAAAGACTTGAAATTTCGTACTTAAAATTTTCAACCTGTTCAAACTCTTGTATATAGAAAACATTTTATATCAATTATGCTTAATAGCTGAGATGGTGGTTGTCATGACCCCCCCCCCCCCTCCTCCCCCCCCCTTCTCCTAAAATTATCCATTTATTTTACAAAACCCCTTATAACATTTTTACCAGTTACATAAATACAGTTGGTGTAATTTTTACTCCTTCAAAACGTTTTATCATTCTAACTATTTTATATTTGCCATCATTAAAGTTAGTTTTATGGGATAACTCTGTGTCATTAATTTAATATACTATTTTATAGTAATCTACTATAATACTTACCTATCTGTGTATCTAGACACATATAAATAAAGGATAATGACTTTAACAAGTTTTCTAAGTACATTTATACTCCCTTGATAATATCAAAGTAATGCATTTTTCATAAGGTTAAAATAATATGTGAAAGCAAAACAAACTTTGATAATTTATAATTAAAGATATTACGTGTAATTAATGTTAATATAATATTATATATATATGTCCATTAATTACTATGAAATGTTTTAAAAGGCTAGAGTAACGTAATATGTTTCTATTTTAAATTGACAAATGATAGACATATCTATTTATATAATAGCGAAACGACTTAATGAAAAAAGGTTTTGTATTCATTTTGTTCCCTTTAAAATGAAATGCATCTAATAATTCACACATGTTTTAATTATATATAGATCAATAAAAGAAACGTCTGATTAGTTTTTTAATTTGATATATTATGTCTATACTATAAATGAGTTAACATCTGGATAGACAACTGACTCACATACTTAATAAAATATCACCCAGCAAATAAATAAATAAATAAAATGAATAAATATCATCATTAATCTTTCATTTATAACTTAAGGGAAGAATTATAATTAATGCATTGTTTAAAATTAATGAATCATGGATGCGAAGATAGAGACTTAACACCTACATATAATAAGACTCTCATTTGAGTAATAAAGAATGAAATGAAACTGTTTGTAAACCATGATTGTATCCATATTTATATCTGTTGAAAAGTATTAATGAAGCATTTGGTTATTATTGGTTATAGATGCTTTTTAAAATAAGTTTCTAATATATATCTTTTGTATTTATATTTTATAAACATTTCAATATGATTATATATGTATAAATATCTATAGTATTCATTAACTTAAAAAGCCAATCCGACTTCGTTTGTATTTAAGTAAAAAAATTACTTTTTAGCAAAAGTAACAAATTTATTTAAAAACAAACAAACAAATAAAAACCCTATTAAAATGTACATATCTTCAAATTTGTTAATGAGTTTTAATTAGTTATTACTTAGTAAATATACAATATTATACTTTTTATTTTATTGACCATTAATAAATATTGAGTTACTGTAGCTTAAAGTTATATTTTTTTTAAGACAGTTAAAAAATAGAAAATTTGACACTTAAGGCCAATTTTTTCAAAAGTGCCCTAACTAATTTTCTTGAAACTTTCAAAATCATAAAATATAGATTTCAAAAGTTTTAGAAACGGTTTTGACAACTTAAATCATTAGCATGCATATATACGAATGTTTTTTTGTTTTTAAACTAATGGGGTTGAAATCAACCTCAAAACTTTTGAAACCAGGTTGAAGATTAACGGTGTATAGATTTGATAGTTAAAAATTCTAATCATAGTGTTGATTTCTATATGAAAAAAATTGGTCATTTATCACAAATTTTATATTTCTCAAAAAAAAAAAAAAAAATGAAATGCAATGCAATAAATCGACAAATACTCCATATTTGTGTAAAGTTGATAAATAAAATTAAAAGTGTAATCATAGATGCCAATACAAATTTTAGTACCAGTTTTGGCACAAAAAAAAACAAAACAAAACAGGAAAAACGAAATAACTAAAAATTGAAAAATTTGTTGCCTTTTTTGTTACGTTCATCTTGATGGCATAATAAATCACTGTAAATGCTGTTTATCATACCAATTTAGTATAATACTGTTTTAAACAAGTCAGTACTTCAATATCACATTGGCAACAATATATCAAACAACACTAATGCTGTGTATTTATTAAATGAATAAAATTTCATCAAAATTTTTGTAGCAATATTAAGGGGGTTTATACGTATTTTCTCTTGATGAAATGACTTTCTTTTTCCCCCAAGAGTAATTAAAAAAGAAATATACAATGATGCTCATTTTTGATGAATAAACAACTAGTCTAGAATTACATATTATCTTTCAGAAATATTATTTCTACTACTCCTCAAAAGTTATTTCTCTATTCTCGGGAATGCATAAATATGTAATATAAATACTTTCTCAATGTTATCTATTTGGCATTGATCTGCGGAAAGAGTAAAAACTCTTCCCAAGACGTATACATCAAGTATATATATATGATATTTTGACTTAGATGTTTGCTGCCAAACACTGATTCCTAATTTTATTTCTCATCATGAAGTAATACTCATTTGTAGATTGAAAAAAGAAAAGAAAAAAAAAGAACCCAACAATAAATAAATTAGATTCCTATCCATGTTTGATTTTTATGGCATATGTGTAGATATATTAGCTAGGTACTGATTGAGCCTGAAAGGGATTCTCTTATATTTTGTCGTTTGATTAACCTAAATTATTTATACTTACATACCTATATACTAATGAGTCATTTCTATCAACCTAAATGTTTGAATAAAAAAGTACATATCGTATTAGTATAAATATGGTTAAGAGTTGAATAAAGTTCCTTGATATTTTATTAAATCACTTAAAAACTCTAAAAATTAATTATAAATTTCTCTACTTATTTACCAATAACTAGAATATTAATATATGTTTCTTATAATAACATCAGAAAAATAAATAAATTAACAGTCCAACCACATGCCAATGCATGCCAATTCACTTCATTTATACTACATATGTATAATTAGTTATTGTTCATATTTAGTTAATGACATACACATTGAAAAAATTAAATAATTTATTTTCATCTCAAATAATTGTTTTATTGAGATTATTGATTTTTTTCAAAGTGGGATAGAGACATTCAAAAATAACTCTTGTTATTCATAGACATATTTTCTACTTAATATATGTAGTAGGGCTGGGACGATACAGTATTGAACCGTGGAAGAGTAAAATAGACTTTCTATTTATAGAAAGGTTATCAAATTTCTGAGACTATCCCCTTCCCAATTTATTTATTTTATATGGTGGAGTCACAAACCCAACTGTGAATCGTCAGATTCGAACCACGGATTTTGTGAAACCTTCTCAAACTTAATACGTATGTACTGAACTTATTACTCTTATGTCTATACCAATGAAACAAAGGTACATAGACACAGGTTTTAAACGAGATACAAATGAACATTTGAGATCCTTTAACAAATTTGAAATGTAAATGTTAGAGTTCCTCATTTCCTAGGAAATCCCGAGAAGTCAATTTTTAAATACTGGGATCCCAAAAATTTGGAATCCTGGCAGAATACAATGAGAATACATTTATGTATTTTATGAAGTACACATGTATATGTAGAAATTGTAAGAACTCTTTAGTCACAAGCTACATATAAATAGATATTTAATTTTTAATGCTTTAATTTAACATTAAGTAAGTTCACTCTTTGTGCTATGTTTTATATCTCTAATGGTTTATAAGTATGGCATAAATCAATATGAAGACTCATAATATATTCTCAGTATGTTATTCGATATCCAATATTTGTTAATATATTAATATAAAGTCTCATTCCATGTATGTAGCTTGTTTATTCTATACTTGAATAATATTGATCATAATCCAACTCCTGTTACCCATGACTTAAAAGTCTTAAGTGGCTTGATATTTGAAACTTTATTCATTTGTTAAGTTGACAAATAAAGGAGAATCTATTTTCCTATACTATACATACATAAAACGACGTTAAAGTCACGTCTTATATATCACATCAGGAGAAATACAATATATATGTCATTACATATGTTGGGCTCAACTATTTATGGGCATTAGTGGAATTGGAAGAAAAGTAATGTAAGACAAAATCCTTAACTAGCACATTAAAGTTGAAGAGGACGAGGATATCTGGGAATGTGAAGCTCTTGACACGGCATTACAACCACCAACATACAAAAATAACATACAAGCTGTCAATTTTTTCATTTTATTAAAAGTGTTCTGAACCACGTTGACTCGTAGAACTTAAATAAACTCCTATGAAGCTGTGAACAATTATATATGTACTATTAAATGAAAAATAATTCATCTGTTGGAATTTTTTTTTGGCAAACTACCCATAGGAAATTGGGCTTCGTTTCTATTCTTTCTTTTCTGAGAATAGGTTGCGAGATACAATACATGTAACATCGTGCTGAAAATTCTATTTTAACTTTATTTTTGTAAATATAATCACAAATGAATGGTTCTGAATCCTTCTTAGAAATCATTTTTATGTTTCATACTCAGCCTTTTTTGAATATTATTAGAAACCTTTGTTCATAAATATAATCAAGCCATTCATCGATCCAATTATTCATTCATCTGCTTCACTTTTATTCCCCACAATATTTGATAAATAATTTCATACTATGAACATAACTGTCCTATGGGAATTATTAATAGATGGTACTCTTTTCAATTAAAGTTTCAATTAAAATGCGACTCGTCTTGGACTCACAAGACTGATGATAATTAAATATTCGTTATAAAATTCATTTATAGGTTCTTTATGTCGTTTTTATGAAGTTTTCTTCCTAAATAACACATAAGTTTCTTCAACAATAGCATGAGCTTCAGTAGGACAATTTTTATTATTCGAGGAGGAAGATGATTTGAATGACATGTAAATTCATAATCCATGAAAATTCGGTGTTTCCATCTCTTATAAGAACATTGTCACATTAGTCATTACATTTACTCATTTATTATGAATTTCAGTAATGCTTAAGGGGGGATCTAATTGTATATTTGTTTTAGAAACAGTTATTAAAAATAAGGAATTAATTATTTTTAATTATTTATATTATATTTTTGAAGATATTGCTCTAAAAAGATAGGAAGAAGCATTTAACCATAAACATCAAGGCTGAGCTGCTTGGCTGCCTACATCATCATAAAAACTAATGTATACCTACTTTACAATATGAAAATAAATAATCGAATTTTCTATCAATTTGTATTACATAAGCTATTTAAACAGCTTTAAAAGCCTGATATTAATTTTTTTCTATAAACAAAAATCATAATTTTTCTCAAATTTGAACGTTACATCGTAATGAGTATGCAAGACTTGATAGGCTTAAAGGGCAACAAAGAACGTTCAAATTACCAAGGAGTACTTATCATTTATCAAATATATATATTATATATACCTTATTATTTATCTCAAATAAATAAAAATGAAAATGGTTAGAAAATTTATTAGAGTTTTTATTAAGAATTATAAGCTTTGTTTTTTGTCGTCTTTTATCCCCTACCTCGTAGGAAGGAGTCTCATACATCATCAATGTTTTGAATATATAAAACCAGGTAATTAAATGTTTTTAACAATTGGTTGTGTTAGGCTAATATTATTGATCATCTACGTAAGTAATAATTAATTAATCTTGTCTTTCAGATCAGAAATAACCACAATAGTATCTCCAAAGTATCAACAAATCCTATGTATTTTTTTGGTAACCTCTCAATTTTCTACTTTTCTCATCCCTTGTTAGTACTCTGAACAACTTGATTTTGTTGAAACTCGAAGCATTAGCTGATGTTAAGTGTGTGAAGTGTTTCTTCACCCACTAAATTAAGAATAATCCCACAGTTGAGAAGAATTGGCCAACTCATTTCGGGCCTTTTCTCTCTCTGATTTTGAAAGGTTGAAAGAACCAAAAAAAAAAAAAAAAAATAAGATGCTATATGTGAGATAAATCTGATTATTTTCTCAAAATTAGTATTGCTTTGGGCCAAAAAAGTTATTTGGCAATATATGATTGATTATCATACAAAAAAAAAAAAAAGAAAAAAGAATAACTTCGTTTCTAAACTTTTTAGAGTACATAATAAAGTATGCTACAAAATTTAGAATGTGTAAATGTATGCAAAATGCTTTTTAAGAAGAAAGAAACTTACTTAATACCCATATCTTGAATTGTCTAGATATGTACATAAGTTTACCGTATATACTCGCATATAAGCCGACCCCCTAAAACTGCTTTAAAATGGCCAGTTTTTGCAAAAACCCGCATATAAGCCGGCACTCAACTTATCTAATTTTACCCCATATTTTTGGTTCATAGAAATTTGTTACTGTAAAGATGTAAAATTCTTACTTTTATGTTACATACTAAAAGAAATAGAAGAAATTATAGCTTGAAGTCAGCAGTATAGGACATACGACTTCTTTTTTCTCCAGACATGATGTATTGCGGAAATAATTTTACAACTAAAATTATCAAACTTTTAAATTCTGTGGCCGCGTGCTCACGTTTGCCTTATTGGTTTGCTGTTCTTCGATACGCAACGTAACCCTCGTCCCCCTTCCCACGTGCTACCTACTAATTGGCTGTCTCTGATTTCCCTCTTCGACTGCCTCTGTTTGAGCGTGTTATTTCTAAGAAATCAAACCGTGTACCAATGACGTCGGCTTCATCATTAGCTCTAGCTGGTTACGGCTCGCCACTGGTGACACACAACCAAATAAAGAGTCAGATAGTGATGAAAACGAGTTGCTGGAAAATTGGCATTAGTATTTGTCCTTGTGTTCATTTTGTTTTATGCGCATATAAGCCGACCCCTGATTTCAGCATTGTATTTTATACTTCTAAACTCGGCTTATATGCGAATATATACGGTAATTAATTCGGCATACTTAAGATGAAAAATAATACTTTTCCTTGGGAAGAGGAATTTATAATATGTAACTTGGTAAGAACTTACTAAATTTGACGATTTTTGTTAAGATAAAATTATTAAATTTATACTTATATTAGAAGCATTTAATTGATAAATTATAGAAGTATTTACCTAAATAAGTGCATACATGTTTATATCGAACATAAAATCCACAAACTTTCTGATTGACATATTGCCAATCCTTCAATCTAATTCAATAGTATGTATGTATATATATTGACAGTTTTATTTCCTATAATAAAACATTTTGTATATTACATTCATTGCTATTTTTAGCAATAATGCAAAGTTTATTTCATAGTGTAATACTTTTAAATATGATAAAAAATTGGCAACAAATGACACAACTCAATGCATTTTGTCAATGAGGATTGTTTTTTGAAAGCTTTTCTGTTATTAAAGTATTTCTAGAGCAAGAAAAAGAGACGAACTAACATTTGATGTACAAATATTATCCGTAGTGAATAGAAAATACCATTTTTTCATAACTTAAGTAACAACATACATTGGTGATTTGGTCAATGAAATAAGACACTTTGCTATTAATTTCATGGTATATTTATGTCTATTTCATAAAGTAAAGCAATCATAAACAAATGTTTTTTTTGTTAAGGAAGATTGATTGATTGATTTTTTTTTTCAATTTGATCAACAGTGAGATTTTCTAGCCCAATAATATTTTGCAAAATCTTTTGTTAGAGTCCAATGTTATAACAGTTAAAATATTTCTATTTTTTTTTATTTGTAAATTGTTAAGAATCTTCTACCTAAAAGTTACGTCTTAAAGTTGTACATACATATCCTTTTTTAGCATAATGTTGCTTGTATGCATATGGAGTAAAAAATTTGCTTCTGTAAAAATGTTACTCGTATCCGGATTTGACTGTACCAACATATAATATCTAATTATGAAAAAGCTCAAATTGATCACTCTGATGCTTTAAGCGTTTAAATTTATGGGGTTGGGATGATATTTACGTTTTGACTTTTTACATGGTTCTTAGATAAACTGTTGAAAATGTATATAATATTGTAAAAACTGTGAACAATTGCAACAAGCCCTTTTTCTCAAACATAAAAAAAGGCCTCAATTGTATAGTATAATGATAATTATTATTAGCCCAAAAAAATAAGATATTTTTGTAAAGTTTTCTTTGAGATATTTAATAAAAAAACTAATTTTGAGGGGTAAGAGTAATTTTTTAAAGGAACGATATTTTTAGTATTGCCATTTTGTCAGTTTTTTATTATGTTTTTGTCATCATTTGAGTTATTGATTATTTTGCTATTGGAAAATATAATTTAACAAAATTCAATGCTCACACATTCAGGAAATATTTGAGATATAATTGTAGCGTTCAGTAAAAAGGGGCCAGTTGCAAAGTGTGTTGCAATGTTCACGAATTGTTTACTCTTGGATTATCATACACATATTTACTTAGCTTTCCATGTGCCGACATCATTGTGAAAGTTGGCCATATTGAAGGCATAAATAATAAAATTTAATAATAATGAAAATAATTGTTTCTTTTTTTAGTTAGAAAGATGTTGCTCCTGTAATTTTAGATGTCAGTAAAGAAACTGTCAACCTTCACCGACTTTCAAAAATCTTTCTCCGTGTTATGATATCCTATTATGTACTAAAAGTAACTTGATGTATCATTATACAGTTACATTCACGTAGTGTAACCAATACAATTGTTTAGTTGTTGTTTCTTTTTGTCATTTTTTAGAGCCTTTTAAAAATAGTTTCTTCAAGTTCTTTAGGAAATTTGACTTATTTTATTTAATAAATATATGGATTATTTGTCTTGAACAAGACGTCACTTTGATTAATTATGAAATCAGTGACGTTGATTAAAAACGCTCTACATTACCTAAATTAGGGCCAAGAAAATGATTGTGAGAGTGAGGATACTTGGTCATTAAGAATATATTTTATAAAGGGAATTGGTCTGTATCTCGAAATCCCAATCTACAAAACAAAAAAACTAAGTAACATTTGCTTTTTTAGTCTTTTTTAGTCTCTTTAATGAATAAAATAATTTCAATATCATAAAAGCTAAAACAAAAAAATGAACCATGTACCCAATGGTCGTTTTAAAATTTGAAAAATTTCATGACTACTACTATATAACATAAGTCTAATTAATTGCTACAATATATTAATGTGCAATAATAAATGCAACAATTTAATAGTTCAAAACCTTGATATAAAATCACTATTATTATTTATGATCTACAAAACATTACTAATGTACTTTGCTAATATGTTATTTAGTCATTTACTCTTTAAAAAAATATTATTTAGTCTAATGTTCGCAAACTTGTTTTTGTTTTTTTAAATTATAACACTGTTATAATTGTTTCCATAGCTGGGGGGGGGGATATCTGCAACGATTGTCGAGTCTCATTCAAATGCAATTTGTGAAAAATCTACACAACATTATAATAATCTTTAAGTAAATTCAATCGATAATAAACAAATGTAATTATATTGTGTAGGTCAAACATTCTCCAAGTAGTTAAGCCAAAAGTGTTGCAATTGTGCCAAAGCTCCCTTATACTACGATTAAATACATATATGTATGTATATATATGAAAGAGATTTGAGATGCAGTTCGATGAAATTCGATACTATTTTCTTGGATGATAGGGGATCCTTATTCGATATCTATCGAACATGTATATCAGTCCCGCCTTCCGTATAAATCTAAAGAAAAGAGGTAATAAAAAACATATCCTTGAGGATTCAGAGATCTAATATAAAACCATAAAACAGTTAATATTATATATATTATAGTGTAACAAAGTGAGATAAAATTTTGGATTGGCTTGTAAAACTTAAGCATCTAATAATATGTAGTATCGAAATATCCTCTAGGGACTATTTATTTTTGTTTTTTTTTTTTTATAAAAATTACTGAATAGGATTTATTTTAACAAAAAAAAAAGTGAAAAACATTTATTCATTTCAAAGATATATATATATTGTAATCATATATATACAAAAAACTTTCCTCCCCCCCCCCCCCAATATCAGGCATAAATATGTAAATAAACGCATGCATAAAATATTTTTTTCTCCTGAATATTGATGAATTTCAAAATGAATGTTTATTCCTTAGTAATACATAAAATCAATAACATCCTCGTTATCGTTTTATTGATTCTTAATTACTTATCTTCTCAAAATAATTTATTTCATTTAAACTTTTTGGATATACATACATATATTTGTATACCCACTTGAATGAAACAATAACAAAAGGCTTTTTCTTGAAATAAGATAAAGTACTTTGACTTAACAAACGTAAAAATGAAATAGGATATGTGAGATATCCAATGTACTTACATATATCGTTATACCTATAGAAAGTTATATTGCTATATTGTGATAAGAAACACATTTAAAAAAAATGTTTTAAAAAAGGTTTGTGAGTTTCTACAAAGGGGCTAGTTGGCACACTTCAACTTTCTAGAGCATGTTTCAAATAGTTGTGCTTCAGTACTTTTTTTTTTTTTGCAATAACCCCTTATAGACTATTAGTAGTATTACTAGGAATGTAAATTATATGCAATTCGGGCTTGTAATAAAAAAAGAAAGAGAAAATCAACCTGGCAACCCTGACAATTTAATGAATGTTGAGGGGGGAAGCAGCTTGAGCTGTCATGACGTTTTACTTAGCTACAAGCTGCTATTCTCCAATATATATGTATACAAATGAAAACATCAAACCACAAACATTACAATACGTTACTCCAGATTCATTATTATATTCACAAATATCATTAACTCCATTCTCCTCAATGAATGATATCCACTTTTTAATTTTTCCTTTGTTCCTCTCCATGATATAATCTTTGCAGACTGTTCTTTTCTTTTAAAACATTATGTTGAGGTAAAGTTGATGTTACCTTCTTAAGGGAAAAAAAAGTGATAACAGCTTCTGAAAACAAAAAGACCTGTTTGAAGAGCCAACTCCACTTTTTTATTACATGCCCGATTTGCATATGATTTACTCCTAAGTATTACATTAGCTATGGCTCTTTGTAGAGTGATGACAAGTGGTGAGTTTATTTACCCAATCCTAGGCCGTGAGACATTTTCTGAATTTACATACTCAGAGTACAATATTTTTTATTTTTTTTTCATTTCCATAAATTATCTTCTAAAACTTAAGTAGGTATTAGCTTACATTTTAAACACTTTTTATTGTACGACAATATAAATATTTGTGGATAAATTAACAGTTGAATATAGGTTATCACCTATGTATTCAATGATATATAAGTAATTAAAGTCAAAGAGTTGCATAGATAGGCATGCAACTTTCTCACGACTAGCCTTTTAGAATAAACAATAATAATACAAAATGTGCATAAAAAAGGAACTATATACAATTTTGATTTATATATTAAATCAAGAATAGTGCATCATTTTTTGAATATTAGGTTTGTGTATCTTCGGACATTTTTTACATTAATAAATAAAAATTCAATGCTCTGCAAAATACTTTATTTATTCTCTTTAAAATATTATTTGAGAAATACTAATTGATCAATTGTAATATCACTTAAACGACTTTGAATTTTAGTATCAAAATTGCGTAAAGAACTAAAAGCAAGTTCTGTTTTTACACTTGAACAGGGAATCGTCTTTAAGTCTTAAAAAAGTTTTTACAAGGATTGAGGCCCGGTTTTTCTCTCTTCAAAAAGAACAATCTCTTTACAAATCACGACAAGTCCAAAAGTTTTTTTACAGATGATTTTCTGAAAGTCTTTCAAATTTTTATAACACAATGTTGATGCTCGATTTCTCCTCCCACTTTTTTCATAATTGCTCCTCCATCTATCACATTGGCAACAATATCTTTAAAAAGACTAATAACAAAGTCATTAAGTCTTTTTGTAACAATTTATGCAGTATTAGTTACAGACATTGAACCAATAATTCAAACTGCTCCCAAAGAGCAAGTCCTTTTAGTGGAATTAAGGTTTATATTCTCTATATTCTGTTTTTCAATAAGAGTTATTCATCCAGAGTAATAGAAAAGCGAGATTTGTTCTGTTTTGAGATACTCAATTTCGATTCTTAACCAATATATAAACTTTTCGTATCCCCGGGGTCCTCGGAAGTTTTTCCGCGGAGAAGGGGTTTTTATAGCAGTAATTTCCCTTGGGATTCCCGGGGTTAAACTATAGTTAGTACTAATCATGATTTTATAAGGGAAAAGTTGATCAATATATTTAAATAATAACTTTGCCCAAAATTATCAGTTGGCAACAAAATTATAAACATCTTTTTGATTCAAATTAAATTTTATTCAAATTATACCAATAAGCTCTATTATTTTCTACCATCGATGGAAAAGTTTGGGGAAAAAATACCAGCATTAAAATTGATATTACAGCTAAAATACTATTAACTATGGTAGAAAATAAGTGCCAGGCTTTGCTTATTCCTTTCAATTTTGTAAGAAAAAAAATCCTGTTTCAATATCACTTTTACAAGCTGAATAGTATGCTATAAACTAAATTTCACACCAGCCTGCAACTAAATTGGTTGATTTCTAATTATAAAATGTCTCTCCCGTATCATTACAATCTACTAACAAAGACATTCTATAATTAGAAATCAACCAATATGGATTTGTTGAAGTCGATGCTGATTTTTCTTAGGAAAATATACTTTGATAAATCAATAATTGACTGGTTTTCTTATACAACATTTTTTTTTTAAAACAACTTTCTGATTTTGGCATTTTTTTTATTTATAAAAAGCACTTTTCAGAAAGTTTTATGAGATTTTTTTTAAATAAAAATTAGTTTAATTTAATTTTCATACATATCTCAAAATGAACCTATATATCGGGTTCCCAATAATCGGCATATAATGCCAATTCATGTTATTCACAGGAAGCCAATGATCGGTGGATTCAATCGGTCGAGTTTTAATCATAATGATGTTATTATATCATAGAAACTGTAGAATGTCTCGATCAAACATATAGCTAAGAAAAAATAACAATAATTTGTTTTTTCTTTGTACAAATAAATTTGTTAACCTGATATAAAATCACAATTATTATTTATGGTCTACAAAACATTACTAACTTTGCAAATGTATTTCGTAGTAGGACATACACAATATGTATATACATAAAATAAAAATCTTTTTAAACAAGTAATCAACATGTGGTCGTAAAAGTTGTAAGGCTCATAAATCATAGTCGTGTGTGTACGTACTCTTACAAAGAGCAAAGTTTAATCGTCTCCAAGAACATTACTTTTATTTTTCCATCTGATTTGCACTATATAGAGTTGTAGATAAGGATATAAAGAAAATAATAATATTCCCTTCCATGTTACTCCTTTCCACTTTGATTTCATATAACAATATTAATATGTTTATACATACATATATTCATGATATATGAATATACTACTCAGAATAGAAAATTAAGTGTTTTGAATGAATAAGAAAGGGATCCTTCTTCATTTCTTTCTTTCTTTCTTTCTTTCTTTCTTTCATTTCCCTTCATTCCCTCTACTCGTATGTTCATATATACATACATAGATCCCCCCCCCCCCCCTTTTAAGTTATTAAATTTTCATATCCGACTTGGAATGTGGTATTATTTATTCTATATATATATATATACACTTCGTTTTGAATAACATCATCCACACATTTAATATGTAAATAAGCAGTATCGAAAAATTGTGTTCCCGAATAATTGACACCTTTTTTTTCTTCCTCTCAATATTATCATAGATAGTATAAAATAAAAACCAATAATTTTTAAATAAGAAAAGTCCTTGATATGGAACAATATCCCTGCTAGAGAAGTCATTCACATACAAAAAATTTGAGGAAAAAACTAAGAGCTTGTTTCTTAAAAATAAATTATCTATGCATTGTCTATGAAGGGGCGTTAATATATTTTGTAATGTAAATTTTCTCTCTAAAGTGTTTTCACTGACGTCACAGGTTGTATAGTAAATCGATCCAATGCCAAATTGGGAACATATACTTATAATTAGTATTTTTTTTATATAAAATGGACAAATGTCCATGAAAATCATGAGTAAAATTCATTAAACGGGTTTAAAAATGAAAAAAGACTAATCACCTGTATTGAATGCAACTTGATGTCAAAGGGAAACAATGGAATTTGAATCAAATGGAATTACCTAATAGGTGGTCATAATTTCTATTAAATAGCACAACTTATATGATTTATTTTTTTTTACTGGAAGGATTGTGGACCAGTAATGTAGGATAACTGAAGAAGTATATCTGATTTTTTACTAAGACAATAGTTAATTTATTGACTACACTATCTAGATATGAATCTATAATGATATAATAACATATTTATAATATATATAAGAGCCCAATATATATTTTATGGATGATATATTTTTGTTAGACGGTAAGATTTAAGTCCATATATTTGTTAGTCCCATAGTACCACACAAATCCACGACAGTAATACACTATTTTTCTAAATTTTAAACAAACAAAGGTTTAGATTCCTATCTGATTTCTTACCAAGATGGCCGACTTCCACAATGATGATGTCACATTAAAGCGTTCTATATGATAATTTCAAATGGCTTAATTTATAATTATACTAATCAACAATCAAGTTACATATTTATCAATGTTATCAATAAAGGTCAATTAGTTATTCTATTTAATTAATTATTATTTAAGTTTCAACCTTCTCATATTTTGAAATATGGTTACTATGTGCTCCACAGTTTTTACAAAAATTGTCCATAAAGACATTCCATATCTTCTAAATCGATCATCAAATGTGTTAAACAATAAGATTAGATATTAATAGATAAAAAGTTACGACATCAAATTGAATAAAATGATGAAAGGCTAGGGTTTATGACTATAATCTTGTTGTAGAGATGTGAGGTGAAATGATCCCTAACTGAAATATCCAACCATCTTGAAAAGAGTATTAAGTTAATTTGCTATCATTTTCAAATCCTATCGATCTGAAAAGAGATGTTCACATGGATCAAATACAAATGGAATTGATGTCAAAGCTTCATAACTTGTTTGCATAGTTTCATTAAGAAATATGCTTCAAGTTTATGTTAAATGCAGCCATAGACCATACATAACAGTCATATACATCGAATTAATAATAAATAAGGGTACAAAATGACACTTGAGGAAGCTCTGTAAGCGGGATATACGATCTAAATTTGTCAAAAACATTTGTTAAACAATATCCTCTTTGGAACAACTAAGTCCTATAACTTTATATGTAACATAGTTAAATACTCTAAAAAACATATTTTATAATGTTCTATATTAATGTATTTGTATCCTTTATATTAATGAACAGAGCTAATAATAATATGCAGATAATTGTACAAGGAATCAAAGTGTATTTATTTTGTGTGGAGTGACACATTCCCTTTACAACTTATTTTCTATTTCTTTAAGTAGCATATATTTAATTTTGTATTCTTCAAGGAAAAAAAAGTAATTTTATAGGAAATGAAGTGATAAGAAATAAATAACAACAAGCTATGTATTCCCTCGCTAGTCGAGATTAAAGCTCATTCTTGAAGATTCAATTATAGAGTAATGTAATTATAGAATTTACAAAAAAAATAGCTGTTGAGACGTGCTGTAGTGTGTAATTGATTGTTGTAGTTTCGGAAAAAGGTAAATATTTTACCTACACATTATAATATAAGTACTCGTACATCAGCTCCCTTGCAAATACATACAATAATATGTATCTTAATAGTCTTTTTATTAACGGAAGTTTTATAACTTTGGACTGCAAAACCTCTCATTTATGTAAATAGATTTGCATCTAACCATTTTCTTTAACAATATCCCTAATTTCATACCGCTGTTCAGTCATGTAATTAGCTAAAACACGAATATAGTCGTATTGGCCTTCATATCAATCCTGTGTTATTGCTGTCAGTTCGAACTTGAAATTATCATTATGAACTTCCTTCTATTTAGGAATAATTTATTTCCTTTAACTGGAGCCGATAACTATGAGATAAATTATACTATTAAGTACTACCTTGATTAACTAAATTAATGGATGTATTTGAATCGAATATGAGTATATTTACATTCACAAATAAAAGTAGCATTGCTTGTTAAACAGGTATATAGGTCCTTGTTTTTATGTTTTTTTAAAAAGCTTAATTTTCATGAATGAAAATAGTATTTAAGTTTAGGCACTGAAAGCAACTCCCTTTTTAAAAAGTTCCTGTGGTAATATTAAACAAGAAATATAGATTCTCCTTATAAAAATAGATTGTTTGTTCGTTTTTTGCACTTCCTTAGGATTCCAATTTCCTGTTTATTTCTAAAATGCGCTATGAAACAGATAAAAGTGAGCGTAACTCAATAAAAAATTTATGATAAGAGGCAAAAAATACTAATGTAACCTCCTTTTGAAGAATTTACCTCATATTATATAAATTAGAATATAAGATACTGTAAGATATCTTATATCCAACCCTTTTACGGTGGTGTAAATTATTGTATAAATTTCTACATTTTCAGAGAGAGGAAATTTCATTTTTCGACACGGCATCATAATGGGAGGTGACTCCTGTTGCTTCTTAATTAGACACAAAACTGAAGAGGACATAATTAATGATGATATTAATAAACAACTTCATAAGGACCGAAAATTACTGAAAAGAGAATGTCGGATATTGTTACTGGGTTGTGGAGGAGCTGGAAAATCTACATTTATAAAACAGATGAGAGTAATACATTCTGAAGGTAAATGGATCAATTCAGCCATTTTTGAGTAACGTCACAATATTGGACAGTTTATAAAAACTCTAACAATACCAATATTAGTAGTTAGCCTTTAATTTATTTAAGCTATGACAAATTTCAAAATATTAAAAACTCTGCTCTGATAGTCTCTTGTTCAAGAGGTATTCAGACCAGAGAAGTCTAAAGGATTCCCTAGTGTATGTAGTATAAATTCATTCAATATATTAATTCATGAACTTGAATAATTTTTTTAAAGGCTTTTCGAAAGAAGAACGAATACGCTATAAAAAGAACATTGCAGATAACATAAAGGACTCTATCATTGCTCTTTTGGATAATAAGGTTGGAGAATTCGAGACTAAAGAAGAAGAGGATTCTGCAATTCGTTGTCGTTATATTGATGATATGAATGATGTTATTGATCTCCTGGAGGACATTGATATTGTTTGGAAGAGTGTTCCTATTCAAAAGGCCTATGCAATGCGAAATAGATTTCAAGTAGTGTATAAGAACCTACTAAAATATCCATAGTAATGATAGTAACATCTTCATGCTTACTCCTTGTATTTTTCTTCTCCTTTCAGCTCCCAGAAAGTTGTAAATACTTTATGAATAGCAAGGAAATCATAATGGCACCAGACTACATTCCAAAAAATGATGATATATTCAACACTCGTGTTCGAACAACTGGTATAATTGAAAACTTTTTTGACGTAACGATTAACGGCGTTCCAAGTAGGCTAACGTTTGTAAGTTCAGATACAGCTTTAATTTTTATAAAAATTAGTTAGGGCACAATTGCTGGCTATCCATCATAGAGGTGGTCGTATACTAAGTAATTTGAAAGTTCCGTTTCATTTACGTCGAGCTTTTTTGTTCACTCGCAACCTCAACTGACAAAATGGAAAGGGAAAATTTGAAAAAACATATGGTAGCTACCCTTCTGTATTTTCCTTGTTGCCAACTTGTTAATATTTGGCAGAATTCATTATTTAGATATACTATATATTTATAAATTTTACCAATCACAAACCAATCGTTACTACTTGTAATATATTCAAAATTCAAAAAAAGGGCGCGCAATCCTTGATTTAATATATTTTTTATATATCAAAATCATAAATAATAATAATACCCTTCTAGAGTTCATAATACGTAGGATCAGCTGTTTTAAATCAAAAGAGTCAAATGGTGAAAAACAGCTGAAAGGAGAATACATAGTGTTTTTGTTTAATCCCAAAAAGTTCGTTGTATTTCAGTCAAGATACATACATATATTGAAACTTTGGTTATTTAAGAAAATTAACTTATAATGATGCTAATGATAGTTTGAATCTTATATCGAACACGATAACTAAGGTCCATAGTTATATTTGAAAAAGGCATAATTTTGATTGTTTTGAATTTCAATAAATTATTTCATATATTATCAACATCAATTTACTAATTAGCTCAAATTATCATAAAATAATCAAGAAATATATGTATATTCTGAATAAATAATGTATATAAATTGATTAAAGCCTCTTTGTTAGTGTCCCAAAAAACTTTCTTATCCATCAATTTAATTGAAAGGAGCTAAGAAGAATTCTGTAAATTACTTTTTTATTTGAAGATATTTAAAGATTATTCCTTTTTTATACTGCTATACTCATTACCTTACAATCATGTATAATCTAAATCATTCAATATAATATTCCTTTCCACTATCTCATTAAAATTTATTTATACTCTCATTATGATTGTATATATATAACGTACCCATAAAAGTAAGCATTAAGAATACGACTATTTTATTGAATTGCTTATTTTTAGTATTTTTAAAATGTAGGCACGAGGTTTTCTGGTACTTTTGATCCTAATGATTACAATACATGATGTCTCTAAATGAGTGATACATTACAAATTAGATAAAAAAATAATTTAATATGTTCAAAATTGGCGGAAATTGCGGTTTTAATTCAGCCGAAACACACTATTTTGTTATTTAATAATAATTATTATTATGAATCATCAAAGTGAATCAAAATAAGGTTGAAGCAAATTAGGGCATTGTAAAAAAAGATCTTTATTCTATGAGGGAGTTTATCTGTTTTAAAGTCAATGCTTCACTAACTCCGCTGAGCCTTTTGTATTCCTTATTTCATTATGGTCCTTGCTATCGTTGCAACAAATATAAAACCAATGGAAAGTCGAGTAATAATATTATGTTCCCATTGAGAGTATAAAGAAATATATATCTAAATAATTCAGAATTTAGAGAATAGTTTTAACAATTTAATACATTTAATTTCCTTTCTCCAAAGATAGATGTTGGAGGTCAAAGAAATGAAAGACGGAAATGGATTCATATCTTTGATAACGTGATGCTCATACTCTTCATTACTGCTATTTCTGAATATGACGAAACACTGGAGGAAGATCCTTCCATGAATCGTATTCGTGAGAGTTTAAATTTATTCTCAACCATTCTCAGATATAGATGGTTCTCTGAGAAAAGTATCATTCTTTTTTTAAACAAGAAGGATGTCTTTAAGGAAAAAGTTGAGTCTGGGTCGAATGTCGTTGACTACTTTCCAGAATTCAAAGGTGACGTTAAAAATGTAAAACATGCCATGGAGTTTTTTCATAGAAAGTAAGTCAAAACAAAAATAAATAACTTAGTGGCTTATCTGCAGCTGATAGGCTACCACTATTACAGTAATTTCACGACTATAAGGCGCAAATAAACGTCTTAGATTTTCTTCAAAATGAGCAATGCGCCCTATCGTCCAGTGCACCTTATGGGCAGACGTGAGATAAAAAGCATGAGAACGTTGAAGAAGGAAGCGTAGGCGTGGATTGTATGTAAAAGAACAGACTACGCCTTTTCATACGGTGCGCCTTATGTGTGCGTTAAATACAGTATATTGGCACACATAATTGAGACTGCGCCTTTTCGTACGGTGCGCCTTATGGTCGTGAAATTACGGTAAATTATATTTATATAATAACTACAGATTAGCAGAGGGAGAGTGAGAGAGTATTGACAGTTGAATGAAAATGTGGGAAAATTAATATCAACCTTTAAACAAATTATATACTAAATATTGACTTTAAATATCGAAAGCCATACGGAGAAGTAATAAGATATATGTAGATGTTTTGAACACCTATTGTGGATAGAACATATGCAATTCTTAGATCTGGGATAACAGCAAGGTAGCTCATCTGGCAGTTGAACACAAACATACATAGATGGACTGTGGAAAAAAATATAGAAAAATTGCCTGGTATTAAAACATCTAAAGTGACGTCTAAAGTATACATTTACATAAATACTTTGACCTCATTAGCTGTTAGAGACACAATTACTTCGTTTACCCATCTCTATTTATTATATAACAATTATATTATCCTTAGTATCCATAGATTCATGAACTGTGGATGTTGAAAATTTCCCAATGTAATTATAGCGGTTGGGAAATTCACTAGACTCCTTAATTTATTTTCTTTATTCACATGTTCATGTCCCTATCGATGCTCATAATATAAAATGGTATCAACTCAATCAACTTTTTCTAGATATACCTATAAGTAATAAGAAAAATTATATTAATAATTTTCAAATGTTATGGATAAATATCTGTTTAAAATATCATGTGCAGTTGGATTCAAGAAGGAGTTAAAAAATATGGCGTCTCTCAGGACCATTAACAACCTTTTTTAAAAACAAATAATGTGAAACTATAGGTACACTTTCATGTTTGACTAAGTAAAAAGGTTCTTCTGTTGTGGCTTTTCTCAATTTCAGTACCAAAAAAGAATGACCAATCAAAAATAAAAAGGTTAAAAGTTCATGAACATAAATTATTAATACCTAATATTAAATTAAATTGTCTAATAAGTATGCTTATTTGAACTAACTATTTTCTTTTATTTCAGGTATTTAGATTTGAACCCTGATCCCAAAGCTCGAACAATTTATGTGCATAAGACACAAGCAACAGACACTAAAAATATGAGCGTCATTGATTCCGTTATTCATGATATCATCATGCAGAAAATATTAAATGAAGCGCATTTAAATTAGAGTATTACTTTACGAATGACATGTTTTGAGAATATAAATGTTTGAAGTATGATTTTTATGCTATTTGTAAATTGAAGAAAATAAACTTGATATTTCTAGATATTATGTTAAAAAAATTCCAAAAAATCCTGATCATGTTTTTCTATATATATTTATCAATGTTTCCTCAAAATAAATAATGAATGTACCAGTGTTCACATGATTAAAATTTTGAATTTAACATGTATCACATGACATATGAATTAATTTGACTAAAAGTATCAAATTAGCATAATTTTTATTTATATGTGTATAAAATATGACTAAAAATTGGTTTCAATTATCACATTACATACTAACGTATGATGAAATTTCCTGAATTTTCATCATGTGGAGAAAACATCTGTTTCGATTGATGTTTTACGTTCTATTTAATTAATGTTCCAAACGTTTAAAATGAATCCCTTTTGCCCTCCAAAAATGGAAATTGTTCAAAAATCAGATTTGATAGAAAAAAAATCAGTTACAGATTCGTGATTTAAGCGTCAAGTACTTGTATAATTAGATTTGGAAAGTAAAATATTTTTTTTGTTGATTAATGTAATTGATCGTATGCTCTTAAAATTGATAGAAAAAATGTTTTTTTAGATCGTTGAAACAATAATTAAAATAAATATTATAACAGACGTAGATCTCAAATATAAGTTAATTGAAAATTTCATAGAGAAAATATATAAAACCAAAAATTAAGTAATTATTAATATTATACTATCAAAAAGATCATTGATTCATTGTTATCTTTACTCTGCAAAAAGATTAATAAATCATATCTATATCACAACTTGTTCGTGTTGCATGTTTAAAAAAGAATACTCATAAAATAAGTCTGTTTGAGATTATTTTTGTATTAATATTGAAGTCCTTCCGTCAATAGTCATAGATATCTTAAGTAATTCATGCAATAGTATGAAAATAATAATCAACAACTGTTAAAGAAACTGAGAGGATTGAAGGGAATTTGAATTATCAGAAATTCAGGATCTCATGAATTTGTCCTTGCTTGCTGATATTTGACATGACACGCGCGCATGCACAACATTTATGATTTCAAGAAAATATATTCTTTTTTTGGAAATCTACCCAGCCCCAATGATTCAAATGAGAGAGACATGAGGTTGATTGGTCAAAATTTTAACAAAGTTAAGGAAAAAGAGGTAAATAATATGTAAGTACCCAGTCCGATTTATCCCAAAAAAAAATAACAGGCTAAGGTTGATTAAAGTAAAAATAGGAAGGTCATAAAGATATATTTATTAATTTGATTATTTAACTTTAAAGAACATAGTCATCAAGGAAAGGTAGTCTTAAAATTAGAATTTTTCAAAAAGTACATGCTATGCGCTGACTGGAATGTTGTTAAAAATAATAATTGACATTAAAATGTCAAACTAGCAACATATCACTATTTGAACCATTGTAAGTTTTTTTTTCTCGTTGCTAATGAATGTTTAAATTGACATTATTATATTGAGACATAACTGTGTATGTATACAATATACATCGTATATTAATATTCACTTTGAAGAGTTTTTGATTTATAAAATAAACTCACGAAGCTAGGGTTTTTCAAATAAAGATTTGATTCTTTAAATACATCATAATTAGACTCAAATACAACAAATATATATTTTATTTTGAAAGATTTCATAAAAAAAAAAATGATTGAAGTGGATTGAATTTATCCAAACTATAATATACTGATCAGTAATCTATAGTAAAAATCTTAAATGAAAATTACAATTAATTGAACACCTTTAAAAGTTTAGTTATTTATTTTTCTAAAAAAATAATATTTAGTCTATTTTTTTTTTTAATTTCTTACTCGAAATTGATTTTGTATAATTTTGCAATTGTCGGGGACAGTTGCAATAGTGGACAGATTGTATTCAGGGTGTTATATTTAAAAAACTACAACCTGGTATAACATACATATAAAAAAATTCGATGGAATACGTTGTGTTAAATTTCAATACATCTTACTCATACCTGCTCCCAGAAATTTAGCTAAAAGAAAAAAGTATTGCAAATATTCCAGGTCTCCCATACTATTAAATTCTAATTATACTTTTTTGCATATTATGATTTATGATGTCGGAGCATATATATACCCGCATTCAGCACTTGTAAATTTATGTTCTAGTTTTTTCCCTTTTCTAATAACTATGTAGAAAAGACGTAATAATAAAAAATAGATCTTCCTCATATGAATAATAAATTTGCCCATTTGGTCCAAGTGAAATAACAAAACTTTCAATTTTTAAATATTGCTTGGATTGTTGGTGAACGAATATCGTATTTTTTTCAAATCAGACCTTAGGAGAGGTTGAGTGAAGTATTATAAAGAAATCTTATGACGTTTGCCGTAATCATTGAACCTTGAATGTGAATCTGTTATTTATTAAATAAACACGTAATCTTAATGTACGAGTGACTGAGAGTGACGACGACTCCTTGAGCTCCCTTGATCAAACTTCAAATTAAAGAATCCTTCAACTCCTACTTTTTGTATGCCCAAGAATTTGTGGACTTCCTGTGACTGGCCGCAGTCTCCTGAGGGTCAAGCTGTGTTTTCTCAATTGACTGATCCACGCACTGGATTTCCCGGAATTTACGGTAATTTCTTGACTCACTCATTTTGAAATACTCATTCTGGATTTTGCTCTCTTTACAGGACTCTTGGAAAGACCCAACTTGGGATCTGGTGAACACTTTGCATTCAAAATCTCTTTGCTAAGTAAAGGAGCTGATAAATCCAGCTTCCTTGGATTTTTGACGGGTCGTCATCGAGTGATCATCGCACCCGGGGGTGAAGTACCTGGGATTAGAGTAACGAACATCTTTTGGGCAGCTCAAACCACTCTTGATGGAAAAGTTCGTTCCTTTAAATTGAGCTTTTGGGACTCTGGTGACTCTGCAACAAAGGTGGGCCCTCATTTCATGTCTCATTTGCCATTTCCAATATCTTTCTTTCTTTTTTTACTCTTTTGTAGAGGTATGCACATATTGAGCCCTCAATAAAAGGAGGTGCACACGCTGCTCTTTTACTTTATTCAGGGGAGTCTGGACTGCGTGAAGTAGAGACTCAGATTGAAAAAATTCGATCTTCCACTAATAATCAACTGGGAATTATTGTTGTAGCCTACGGTAATCATTCAGACTTGTCTGATTTAGAGAACAAGTGGGGCACACCCGTTCATAGGATCCTTCATCAATCCCCTGGTATAAAACCTTATACATATATAGCTAATTACGTTTATCTACATTTGTTACTTACCTTTAGCGGAAGCTTCGTGTTTATTACATTCAATTTGTGATACTGTTTGGGGTGTTCACATCAAGTCGTCATAAAAATGAATGATCATCATAGGATATACTATATACTGCGTCTTCACGAAAGTTGTACTCAGGAGGCGGCCGAGTTCATTGTAAAAACTCTTACAGATGATGCTGGACTCGAGCTTTATCGAACAAAGCACAAAAATAGAGGTATGATTCTCCATATTACAGCCTCTGATGAAAAAATCTGGTCGATTGCTGAAACTGATTTGAAATTAAGGAAAAAAGACGCTAATGGAATTATGTGTGATTTTAAACGATCCGGCAACTATAATAATTCAGAGCATTGTACGAAAGGCATCATAGGACCTCTGACATTATCAGATGTTCAACGTTGTATTTCATATGCTATGGAGTCTGTTCATTTTGACAAATCTTTGACTATTCTTCCCGGTCAGAATAGAAGTTTACCCATCAAAAATTATCCAGTTTTAGCTGCTTATAGAGAAGCTAACTTAATCGAATCCTTTCCAACCCATAACGAACGATTACTTGATGAACTTTACAGCTCGTGGAAAACATTCAGACCCCCTTTGAATGCAATTAGGAACTATTTTGGAGAAAATGTGGCTCTTTACTTTTCTTACTTGTCATTTTATACCATATTTCTCTCCACAACATCCTTCTTGGGAGTATTACAATTTATATTAGATTACCTTTTTGGGGTTGACTATTTATATAGTAATATTATCTTTGCGGTACTGAATCTTGTCACAGTTTCCTGTTTTTTGGAGATTTGGAAAAGAAGAAGTAATGACCATTCATATGACTGGGCATCAAGTGGTAAACTTAGGCATAAAAAACCTAGACCAGAGTATCGTGGTGTATTGAAGCGCAATCCAATATCTGGAGAGATGGAAATTTACTATTCATCTTACAAAACCTTTAAAAAATTGATGTTTGTTTCTATACCATTAACTTCAATTTGTCTTTTACTTGCTTTTATCTTTATGTTAATTTCGTTTAAAGCGGATGAGCTATTTGAAGTTTGGTTCCATGATTCTGAATATGGTGAGTACATTTGTATTTAGTGTTGTTCATGTTATACTCATTTGTCTCTTTTTTTTATTTCAGCTTTTATTCTCAACAATGTTCCAACAATCCTTTACTCTGTTTTGATTATGATTTTTAACCGTTATTATTTGCACATGGCTCATTATATGACTGAATGGGAGAATCATCGTACTCAAGAACAATTTGAAAAATGGGTATTAAATGACTGTATAAGAAGCTCCTTGAATTGATTTATTTTTTAAAATTAATTATAGGTCGTTTATAAATTAGTTGTCTTCGAATCTGTGAATACCTTCCTCAGTTTATTCTATATTACCTTTGTTCTTGGGGATCTTAAAGTATTGAAAAAACAAGTCTTTTCAATGCTTTTGACATCGCAAATTTTCACTCAGGTATATTATTTGCTTTTAATTTATTATAACTAAATCAGTCATTGGAAGTGATTATTTTTATATTGAAATTGTTAGACCCTGGAAACAGTTTTACCAATATTTCTAAAGTTACCCTCATCCAAGAAAGTGTTAAATCGAATCAGTACTAAAAAGATAGATAAATGTCTTCACGATGGTGTTGAGCTCTGTCCTCCTTTACCCGAAGAATTGGGATTCGTTGATTTGGACTTTCAAAAAGATCCATATGAGTCTACCTACGACGATTTGATGGAATTATGGTTACAGTTTGGCCATGTCTTCTTCTTTAGGTAAACATATTTAATTATGATTATAACAATTTCCAACTTCATCCATTTTAGTTCTATATGTCCGCTTGCTGCAATACTGGCATTAGGCAACAATTTACTGGAGTTGAAAGTCAATTCCTTCAAACTTTGTAGAATTGCAAGGAAACCTACTCCAAGGGCGAATCGAGATCTTGGTGCTTGGTACGATGCCTTTAATTTGACAGTCATTATTTCCATCATGACAAATTTGGCATTACTTTCCATGGATCCTGATGTTCAATACTTCGCTGGTACTAAAGAATATATTCTAATCTTTGTGGTGTGTGAACACATATTTTTGGCTATAAAAGTTTTAATAGATAAGTTAATTCCTGATGTGTCTAGTAGAGTTAAGTTTTGTATGGATAGAGATGAGTATTACCTTAGGCATAAAAGTCTATAATATGTTACGGTGTCATTTAAGTTTTTGGATTTCTTGAATTATATGTAATAAGGCAAATGTCCTCCAAACCAGCGATTCTGTTGAGCTCAAACACTTACCATGAATTAACAGTAATAACATTGTGCCTTACATCTAATGTAGGTATTGATTTTGTCTAATTATAATTAATTCATCATTTCTAACGAAATTTAAAAAACAACAACATATCTGTAACTTTGTTTTTATATACCGTTATTTTATGTACTTAAAAAAAACGAATGAAAATTCCAGTTGTGATAAACTCAAATATTTACAAATCATTATTTTGTTAATAACCAATGTTTTCCATTTTTTCTTTTAATATTGATAAACTCTATTAACTTTGTGTATGCAAAAAGAATAAACTATATGTAACCAATAAAGTACGGATTATGCACAAACAAACAATTATGCTACATATTTTAGTCAGGGTATATCTTTTAAAGGAAATATATGCTTGTAGGTACATATTTAGAATTATGGGTTCAAAATTAGTCATGTATAAGTTTTAAATACATTACAAAACTTTTTGATAATGCATGAATACAATACATAATACAATGAGATCTCACAACTAAAGTCCAAGATTTAAGTGGATTAGTTCTGCTTTGTCTATATTTTTGTTTCAATTAATGCAACATTTTAAGACTAAACTAGGGATCTTAAACATTATGATTGAAAAATACGCATGATATTCTTAAGATGCGTATGAACACAGTTCCATAGTGTCCCCGTTTAGCTACTTAGTAGATCCTAACATTTTGTTATAAGATCCCATGGTATATGTGTATAGGTATGTCAATATTTTATCCTGAATAGAGTGTTTGACAAATTTAAGCAGGCAAAGCGTTTCATAGAATTTGGAGCAATGCTCTGAGTGGGAGAGTGTATACAAAAATACCTATATCAATGGTTCTTAACCTTGTTGGAGGTACTGAAACCCACAAGTTTCATACATGCATTCATTGATCCCTTGGCGTGATCAGGTCAAGCAGAGTGTGACATCACAAATCATACGAGTGGGGTGAACCGAACCCCTGGAGTTCGATCGAACCCAGGTTAAGAATCACTCGTCTAGAGACACCAGGGGCATCGGAACCAATACTAACAAAAATGACGTAACACACTAATGACACCATTAATCATTAAATTTTTCCAAAAGTGTGGCCAATGGCTCCTTGCTCTCCATTCCAGCGCTGATGTAATGGTCGCTTTCTTAAACATAAACGGCCTGCAAATAGACTCCACTTAGCTCGACCTGTCTGTATTTCCTCTTTTATTTACCTAAATGGATTGCCACGATAAGTAAATATAGATTCGTCGCTCAAAAATTGAATGAATCGAATCCCCAAATGAAGAGAACTACGAGACTAACGATTTGGGAGGCCTATATTCTTACTGATAAAATCACACAATGATTTGTATTAAAAGAAGGAGGAATGAATGAAGCCTCTTGGAGGTTATAACTAGTGCACACTAGGTAAAAAAAAAGAAGGATATATAAAGGTACCGAAAAAGGTAAAATGGTTCGAGTAGATTAGGGCAAGTGCCGCGTACATTACAATATTAACTCCTTCAACCCCTCATGGATCACGATATACGAAACAAGGTAGAGAAATAACTTTTCCCATCAAGCTATCTTTTAACTCGGCATTTGATAAGAACTCAATAGCACATAAATGTTTAAGGACACGGACTTGTGAGCGAAGACATAGAACTCTATTTGGACATGCAACATCATGTCCTTTTTCCACCTTTAAATTTGAGTTAGACTCATGATGAATGGATCATAAATAATACATTATACCCCTTGGTACATTTATAATTATATAATTCATTTAAACTTTCTATATTAGCCCAAAATCGATGATATTTTATTATGATCAATTGTTATTGTGCAATAGAAATTCATACAATCGGCAAATAAGGACACATCCTGCAAAATATTAATAGAGACATAGCTTCATGATATTACTGTTTTTAATTTGTGATTCTTGCGTCTTAAAAAAAATATTTAGTTCAAACTTTAGTTTCAAGAAGTTTTGTAATAATTGCTTTAAGAAGTTCCAAATGAGAAGAAATTAAAATTTTTGTTTTAGTAATCCCCCAAGCTTCTTCCCCTATCATGGTTATACCATCATAATCATTAATTAAGGAAAATAGTTTTAAGCTCTTAGTTTACTTTTGTACGTACAATACTGTTTTTAAATATTTAAAAAGTCTGGGAAAAGAAGCAGTACTTTAATACAAAACCTAGAATCCTAATGATGCGTGGATAATAATATCTATGGTGTCTATATAACTCATCAATTATTATCATACGTTCATACGTTGTTATTTGAAAGATAATAATAATTATTATTCTACTTCTTTATGTGAAGATACATTTTGGTGATTTTTGGATTTAAATTCTTAAAAACTATTTAATCAACCTGTTTGCCTCTATTGAACTTTAAGGATCTCTATTTGATTAATACTAGAAGATTTAATTTATTATTGATAAATTAATAACACAGTAAAAATGCTTAAGAGATCAAAATAGGCTGAATTTACTTGAATTTGATCCCTAGATGGCCTTAGTTTATCCTTTTCAGTAAAAAGCAATAAAGTTAACTGTATTTTTTGGTACTTTTAAGATTTGAGACTTTTTTTTGGCGCTTAGTATTCTAAATAAATATCAATGATGATTATATGAATCAAATCCTAATGTTTAAAGATCCTAAAACCGTTTTGATAATGTCTTAATCATGTTGCTAACTCGAAGGATCTTTGTTTAAATTGTTGATTTTTTTTTTGAAAGTTTGATCTTTAATTTGATGTAAATATTCTCACCAAAAAAATCTCACTGTCCTTGTCCATTTAATATGAGGTCATCGAAATATTTTAAGACTAAAGCTCCTCTTTGGAGAAATTTTATATGTAAATAAATGGATAATTACTTAATGACTTTGGATATAAATTTTTGTTATTTTAGTAGCTATCATAATTATGTAATTATACTACTCATTTATATTTTATGATTTACAGTTTGTTACATGAAAATAAATGTGTTAAGCATTATTGCAACGGATGGAAGTGCCCTATTCTCATAATTTTTGCCCAGTTATTGTGTTCAACTTAAGCCTTACGGCCTGGTGCCAATTATATTTAGTGTTATACACAAATAAATTAATCAATGCACCAAATATTGTTCTTAGTTGTGGGTTTTCTGAAACATATTTAACATATGTTGACTGATGAGGACCACTGCTTCTAAACGGTCTGTAGTGTTAGACTATGTTTTTCCTCATTTAATGTTAAATTGTTTAGGTGACATCTCTGCTAATCTAGCCATTAGAAAAATTGTCCAAATCGCCCTGTCTTTTTCCTCAAAAAACATAAACAAAAGCAAAACAAACAAACAAACAAAAACTGAAAAAGCCATTGTTCTTGAGAATAAGTTAAAATGTGAAACTGACATGTGTGCTACTGTTAAGTGTTTGGCCATAGCAACCCGTTCCCACCAATATCCATTAAACATATTTTATGAACTATGTTATAATTACTCTATCTATATTTGAAGGACAAGTGTGCTTTTGTTTTATCATCACAGCATCAAGAACATGTTCAATATGTTTAAATTCATTGACATATTATTTGTAGAGATAGACCTTTCACCTTCGGATAGTACAACAATTTCATTGAAATTTCAGAAATATAATTTTGTATCTATGACTCCATTTTCATGCTCACACGTCATGCTAGTTGTATTAAACGGAAATTGTCACGTTTACTGACTCATACGCACCTACATAAGTTTTATCTACTGTACCTAAGTTTATCCATAGATTAATGAACTTTCGATATAACTTGTGGTTATTTACTTTTCATGGCAATTTTCCTCCTACAAACACGAGATGCCTGCTGTGGTCGCAATCCCTCTTTGAGGATGCTTTCTATCAATAATAAAAATACTTAAGAACAAGATGGTTTAATTTCTATAAAGATGGTAAACTGAAAGGTCTTATATAATCTTTCCTTTATTTTTACCATATTAATTCTCTCACGAGTACTATTCAAGGTGATATCAAACTAGGGTTAGATTGAAAAAAGATTTTTTTTCAAGGTTGCATCATTTCCTTTTGCTTTTAAACCTCAATGTAAATAGTTTAGATGATTTACTATGAGTATTACGTATGATATGAAGAATTACATATACATTTATCGCTAAAAATTGAAACTATTCATGGGGTTATTATTCAGAAATTGGATCTGTCACCCCTTTTCCCATTCATCCATTCATTTTCTGAAAAGTTTACGTTCAGGTGCTTATTTGTTCATTTTTTTCGTGAAATCGTTCATTTTTTAATCGAAAAAAGTCATTCATGCAAATTGTTACATTTATACAGTAATGAAATAACTTGGCTCAAGAAGGTTAAAAAAAAAGAGGGACTTTATTTCAAGTTCTTTACATCAAAAATATAAACATATATAAATTAGTTTTGACAACTCAAAACCCCGGGTCTCACAATGATACAACCAATAATTAAATGTAAAAAAAATCAATGTGACAAATTGAATCTTAAATAAATTTATTATCATTAGTAATTAATTATTGTCCATCCCCCCCCCCCCCCAAGTTAGTTATATGCCATACTTGTAAGAAGCAATTATTGGCACTCAACAGGGGCTGACTCATGAAATACTTATCTTTATACTACTGCCTGTATGGGTGTTTGGCCTTGCAAGATAGCATCTCACTTGAGAAAATAGTTGCCAGGAGAGTATTATTCTTCGAAAATACCTTTTCGATTCGCTTGCATAAGCTAGAAAAGAGCTTTACGAAAGAGAGAGGAAAGTACGAACGGCTAAATGAATGCCGTTCAATGATTTATTCCCTTATTCATTTTTTTTCCTATTCAGGCGCTCAAATATGAAAAAACACACGGCATGAATGGCACTCATTCAATCTCTAAGTATGCAATTAATTAATAATGAGAAATCTTTGCTACAAACATTGAAAAATGTAAATGTCATGGTCGTTGTTGATCATTATGAGTCTATAAATAGGCACTATTAAATAAAGAAAGAGTACAAAAAATAGATTTTCTTTTAACTCAAATATTATTTCAAAATAGGTTATTTTCTTACATGCTAAAGGAAGAAAAAAAATGAAAAAAAATGCATTTACGAGAAATTTACAGAGCATGAAATTTAACCGTGAATATTACAAAAAGACAACATAGCATTACATTACATTTATATGTTTTTATATACATACATACATATATAAACATTAAACATATGTACAATAAATGATATTATTTTTACAGAATATTTTACCATATATACAGTACAAGTAGTTATATCTCAAAAGGATTCAAAAGAACTTATATTTAGTTCAATTGATCAAATAACAAATAGGGTGAACATTATATTGGGCTCAATATTGATCCTTTAAGAAGCTACCTACAAAAATGGATGCACAAAAACATAAATATACATTCATACTTATGACCAAATAACTCCCAATCCTTTTTGATTTAGCCAATTAGTTTATCATCTGACTGTTAGCTGAAAAGTTAGCTGATTTGTCACGTTATTTAGCAGTTTTTTGACTGATTTTTTAGTTATATAAATTAATTAATTATTATCATTGATCACTATTAATCATATCGTTATTATTAGTAGTATCTTATTACAACCGCTATTGTATAGTAAACTTTGGTAACTAGTTCAATACAAAGAAATTGAGGCTATACACGTCGAGCTTTTTTGTCCACTCGCAACCTCGAGTCACAAAAGGGAAAGGAAAAATTTGGAAAAACAACTGGTATCTACCCTTCTGTATATTCATTGTTGCCAACTTGTAATATTTGGCAGAATTTATTATTTAGGTATATTATATATAAATTCTACCAATCACCAACCAATTGTTAATACTTGTAATATGTTCAAAATTCAAAAAAAGGGCTCGCAATACATGACTTAATATATTTTTTATACATCAAAATCATAAATAATAACAATACCCTTTTTGAGCTCATATGAGCTCAAAAAGGGTATTGTTATTATGCATAACACGTAGAGTTAGCTGCTTTAAATCGAAAGAGTCAAATGATGAAAATCAGCTGAAGGGAAAATACAGTGTGTTTTTGTTTATCCCAAAAAGCTCGTCGTGATACTTGATGGCAATCTTAAAATGGAATATTGTATATTTTGTGGTTCACAATCATTGGATCCTCACATTAAATTTAAGGCGTCGAGATTGAGAAGTGAGATCTCTTTGTCTTAATAAGTAATGGCTACAATCATTTATATAGCTGTGTTATTTTTTTTGGATGGGAATTTACACGTGGAGAAAGATAGAGAATTCCATCATTCATAATATAATGATTCTCCAGTTTTTCATACAGCATAGACTAGTGATTAATTTCCCCCCGATCGCCAATCTGTCTATAAGTGCAAGATTTTTGTTCCAAACAATTTTTTAAGCGTCCATAGTACAATATAACGAAGTAATATCCTTGCACTAGAGGATAAAAAAATGAGTAATCTACGCACATTTTACTATTTAAAATGCATTGACGAGTTAGGGCATTTAAACAATGCTTACATTGTATTGCTGTTTAAAATATTCAAAATGATACAAATAAATATATTTTCTACAAACTTTTAACCATTTAATTTGGTTAAAGATTAGCCGATTTTTATCCCCTTTCAATGCTATTTATTGCTGATTTTTTTCCAAAATACTTTTGGTATCACTGATCACAACATCCCTAGTACACATTGATAATATACTATTCAAATAACGTTTATGCACAATTCTCTAATAAAAATGCATAACAATTTTGAGTAGTAATTATAATTAGATTTCTATGATATGAAAATTTAATAAAATGGAAATTCGTTATTTGAATATCACAACCAACTTATACTATATGTATTTATTGGTCTATGCTCAGTACATATACTTCTTCAGTGAAGATGTAGCCAGGAAAGATTGAAAAATTTTCAAGTCATATAATTAATGATTTTGGTCAATAAATTTTATTTGTAGAATATATATGAACATTTAGGAAAACAGATTGAACCTAGAAGTGAAGTGATACGCAGGGCATACAATCACCAAATTATACTAATTAATTAACCAAGTATTGATGGAAAAGATCAAGTTCATTCCTCACATCAAATCTATTTCTCAAATATTAGATAAATAAGTAAGTATAACTATGGCCAAGTAGAGATAATCTGCCTTTCGCACAAATATAATAATTATTGAGCTTGATTGCAATTATCTGATGAATCATTCAATAAATATTTTCATAAATGTAGTTATCCAACATTTTCAAAAAAAACACAACAACGAATGAAATAGTTACATAAATTCAATTATAGGTAAAACAATCTTAGAGATGAGTAAATGAATGGTTGTTGAGAGTTTATTGCACATAAAACAAATATATTTTATGTTTCTGTAAAAAGCAAAAAATCTTTACTTTTGATATTTATTTATGGCTAGAATACATAGTATAATTTTAGTTATTCATAGAAATATTCATTATTGATCCACTTCCAAGAGAAGTTTTAAGACGTTCGATGAAGCTTCTCAGAAAAATAGGAGACATACATTATCTCAAAGATCAGGATCAGAAAAATCATTCAAGAAATGATGGAATACATAATGGGAGCATTTTGGGTAACAGGATTTAAAATATAAATAAATAAGAATTAATCATCACACATGTTTTAAGGCATTATTTGATTAATAGTAGTATTTTTTTTACATGCTGTCGATTTTTCTACTACTTTTGTAACTTATGAGTGTTCTGAACATTAAATTCATTGAACTCAAAATGAGTCTTGTACAACAATCAACCTTTACATTTTATAATTATAAGCTACCTTATTTGAAAGTTGTGTCCTTTTTTCTTGCTTTTTCTACTCAAAGGGACTTTTTTTTTGCTTTATTCCTCTTTTATACTAACGTTCTCAAACCCTGCCTGAGTTCATATAATGACTGATGAAATGCGACCTGAATAAATAACAATCAAATTACTATTGATGATTACAAGGTTTATAAATTATATTATAAATGTAATACAATTAGAGTTAATATAATTACAAAACTAGATGAAAGCAAGCTAAGGAGACAAAGAAAGAAAGTGAGACAAAGTTCGAAGGAAATATCAATGGACATTGAAGCCTTGTATTTTGATGGAGAAAAGGATACTGTATTACATATTATATGCGTTTGAAAGAGAAGCCAATCCAAATTCAAAATATTTTGGATATTTTACTCACAGTACTATTTATGTATCAAATATAACTGTTAGAATTTTTTTTTTAAACGTTTTTTGCTACACATGATATATATATGTTAAATGTATACACACAAACATAGACATATAATCAGTACGGGCACATGTAAAAATAACTTAAACTTGAGGTGCCCTCGCAATAGTTGGCCGATTGGTTAACCTATTGCAATCCGTCCTGAACGTGGTCTAGGGATGGTGCATTCTTCAGCCAACCTCCAATGTCAGTATTCATCAAGAAACTGGAGAGTTTGGAGATGGAATGCCCCTGAAAGGGCTGTTGATAGTCCAAAAGCTGTGCCCGCTCAATAATGAATTTTGGGCATTCATATAGTAGATGAAGAGGTTCTTCATCTTGTTGTCCGCACCCTCGACACAGTGAGTTAATTTGGGGGTGCATAAGGTGGTAGTGGCGACGTAGTAAGCAATGCCCTGTAGAAAACTGCACCATAGAGCTAAGTTTATCTTTGGAAAAATCCAGGAGATGTTTCCATCTGTGTAGTTCAATTCTTGGCATTACTTCGCGGCTTTGACGGCAATATTCCAGCCTTGTCCAAAGTGTCTGCCATTTATCTGCGTAATACGCAGACACCTGCTCCCTAAGAAAGCTTCAGCAGTACATATACTAAAACTGTTAGAATTATTGACTATATGTAGATATTAAGAAAGTAATTGACTTGTGACGATACATTAACTATCATTGGCAGAAAGAATAACATTATTATTTATAAATATACTAGAGATTCATCTGATATGGAAATATTTCCCTGTTTTATATTTATTGCATGCCAATGAGATATCCTTGTGACATTTATTTCATCATTTGGATGAAGGAGCTAGTGGAATCGTTCTTTATGCATTTATTGTAAGAAGAAGAAACTAACTACGGGCTTCTAAGTATTCATTGATTGAATAATTGATATACTCAGATAATTCAACAATAAGGGGTCACGACAAATAGATGGTCAATATTCTTCGAGATAGCCTCCTTCGGTCAAAGTGAAAATACCTGGAAGAAGCTGTGAATCTAGTTTTTATTTTATATGTACATTGTTCGTATGCTATGACTATGGAAAATTATACATATAAATATAAATTACATTTTACTAGGTTTTAATAAAGAAATGATTCATTAAAGTTGAAAGCCTCAGATGATAATCATATAAAGACGGATATAAAAGATCGAAGGAAAGCTAAAATCAATGTCTTATTTATTTTTTTTCCACCAGAAACACGGGAAAAACTTTTACTATAATTGTAATGTATTGATTAGATTTTCTTCAAAGAGGAAGTAAGGAAAATAAGAAAAAGAGATGGAGAAGTAAGTATAAGATTAATGGTAGGATTACCTGAATGATTGATGGTACACCATTATGAAATTTACTCAACTTTTTTTTCTTTTTTTTTTTTACTTCACGAGATTTATAATAGGCTAAATATACTACTCCCCATACACAAACACATTTAATAACTATGCCTATAAAGAAAGCCCATCCTTTCATAGGATCCTTTTTACGTTTAATTTTTTTTTTTTCAAGAAATAAAATTGAAAAGAACTTTAAAAAAAAAAAAAAAGAAGAAGCTGAATACAATTTTGTACTAAAGGAGACTTGTATTAAATTTATTATTAAATATATTTGCTATTTTTTAATTAATGTTAATATGTAAGGACGAGTCCATTCTTCTATATCAAAATATTAATACCCTCAAAGAGCAAGAGAATTCCTTCCTCCCCAGCCCGTATGTCTCAAGGAGTGTCGGTTTCAGAACATGCAAGACCTGATCAAAGAAAAATGTGCAGGATCAAAATCTGTGTAATTCATACGTTTTCATCTATCAAATCTTTATTTTTATATTTATGCACAAGGTCTGGTTTCCTCTCCTTTCAACCAGCGCTGGTATCAAGTCATAATTTGTCAATTAAGTACTATTTGTACGCAAATGGAGCAAACGAGTGTAGCATGAGTTAGAACAAATATATGAATTAAAGTACATAAATATGAATATATTGATCAAATCACAATTTACATAGAGCTCTGTATGATCAATGATTCAGATGTTTTTGAATTTGAGTTTTTTATGAATTCCAAGTTGTTCATGTTGAAGTTATTAGTGGAGAAAGATCCAATCGAAATAACACTTCCCTTAATTAGCTACTTTTATATATATATATATATATATATATATATATATATATATGTAAATTAGGTTTTTTAAATATATTCAATCTTCATGAGGAACCATAGGGGTCAATTGACTCTTAAAAGTCATAATTTCCTAATTGAATCAAAATTGATTCAATTATGAAATTATGACTTTTACTGACATTAGGTAAAAAACAAAATCAGTAAGTCTTCCCAATTGTATGTGGATACTGAAAAACTGAGAAAAATATTAACACTCTTGTTCGTTTATATAGAAGTGAAAAAATCAATATTTTGAAAGACAATTTGTTTAAAACTTACTTTATATTACTGCATTGATGAAAGTTAGATTAATTAAATTACAGTTTTATTATCGGCAACTAAATGGAAATTGCCATAAAAACAAAAAACTTAATGGGTCAATGAAAATGAGAGTTCAAGAGGACTTGAAACTGTGAGGTGGCTAAACTGAGGAGTTCCTTGATATTAAAGTTTCCAAATATTTAAAATTATCAATTAATTTCAATTACAATTCAAGTGATAAGAGTATGAATCTTAGTAGCCTCTAAACTTGAAATGCTCCTCCGTTTATTCCTATAAATGCTGTTTCAATCACTCTTGAACGTTCTCAAAGTGTTTTTGGTTAATTGAATTTTTGAGTTTGAGTTATGATGATCAAACCCTCTGGTCTTACTCTGGTCCTTTTTTACATATACTCTGATTTACTGTACATTAGAACTTAAATATTTGATCTATAGTTTTTTGATTTGAGATATTAATTACTTATACGCTCAATTTTGCCCCCTCCTCTCCCCCCCAAAAGGACTTTTTTTTTAAATTAGTCAAAAACCTTCTAAGAGGTCTGTCACTTAGCAATATGTTTTTTATTTCCCTCAACAAATCTTTTTTTATGAAGAGTCAAAGTCCCTCTAATAATATTATATAATTGTTTATTTGAAAAGTATGACAATAGTTGTATTCTGTGAGTCATTTGTTTAAAAACTTTCTCTTTCCTTCTATTTCATTTTAAATCGAAGATAATAGTTTATGAAATAAATACGATTAATATTTTCTAAAAAACAACTGATTCATGTAAAAAAAGTTATTTTATAAATTTAAAAATATATGTCTTATTGTGCTTTGAAGATAATTGAAGAAAAAGACAAAACTCTCTCAAAAAGAGCAACCGTTGAGCAAGCTCTCAAAACTTTTTTTTAAATTTGTTTATTATCTAAACATCTAAAATGTACATTTTAGTCTGCCTATAAGAGCTCAATATATTTCTAAAAAAACCAAAAAAACCGTTTTTGATAGACCACCCTAGTATACATTTATGTTGTTGGAGTTGACGTACCTGACAACGATCATTTTATAAATTTTGCACATAAAATTTTTATCTATGTAAATTTGTGATTTATTACTCATGTTTTTCAAAGACATTCATGTTTTAAAGTTTTTTTTTTTTTTTTGTGTGTGTGTGTGCATACTTTTATGTACATAGTAACATACATACATATATTCGGTGTGTGTGTTTTTTCTTTTAAAAAGATACAAAAGTTTTTTAACCAATTTATAAATTACATACATACATACATATATTAGCATACAAAATATAATATTTATTTCCTTCTACATATATGAAACTTATTTTTATATAAATTATAAATTATTATTAATCTGTTCATGTGTTATTCATATTTTTGAGTATAATTTTCAAACAAAAAAAAAAGTTTTCTAAAAATATTATATTTTTATAATAAGGAACACATATGCGGTAATGAATACAATATAAAACTGCTCAATAGTTTAACATTTTGTAATAGTATTTTTTGAGAGTATTATTCTCAAAAAAAAAAAAAAAAAAATGAAAGTTTTTCCATTAACTTTCATAGCTAAAGCTATACCTACATAATAAATATCTAGAAATAAATAAAGAATAGTTGACTTTAGAGCTAAAATTTGTAAAAAAAATTAATGCACGTAATATTGTATTAATAATAATAATAATAATAATTTGCACTGGAAAACGAATTGAATTGCTATGAAGAAACTTTAACGTGTTGTATGCAAAAGTTCAAATATTTTATGTCAAAAATATTTAATACATATTTTATAAAAATAAAAATTTAAGTCTTGTTTTTTTAGTTTCATGTCGTTGTATCTCATATATAAAATAAATTTAAAAAAATCTCCAAAGCTTTTAAACTTTTCTTTTTTAAAAATAAATGTAAAGCATATACATACACGTTTGTCAAAAAAGTAAAAAATTATAATTCAAATTTTTGACTACCTACACATTCTTTTTATTTTAAATCAGTTCATATATGTACGTAGTGTAAATTTGACAACTTGAAATGTAATAAAGCCATTTTATCTTAGTGTTGCAAAATAAATCAACTATAATTATTTTTTCAGATATTGTGCAGAACATGGCTTAATTGTATAAGTCCCCTACCAAGTTACGCTCTATTAAATCTTTTGTAATCTTGAACAATACTTCCCTCAAGTAAATTTTGAATCAAATTTTCTTCTGCTTTGAATGCCCAATTGGCTAGTCTTGACAACGTTGTAGCTAAAAAGAGCTACGAATGAATCAGTTTCACATTATACAAGTCAATCCGAGTTTGTAAGTTCAATTTCTCCATTTAGATAGTCTTATTTACATTAAACCTTCTAAATATTTTTTATTTGAATAAGATTCTCCATCTTGTCCCCTTCTACATATTTCAAGAATATTAATTTTATTTTGACCATGAATCCCTGATTTAAGATTACTTAAAGTTTTTATAACAATGTGTATATTTCAAAAATGGTTCATATTAAAAAAAATATTTAATTGTTATAAAAACCTGTCAATCGAACAAAATCATTTTTTGCTTCCTGAGCTCATTTCAGCAATTTATAAATTAAAATATTTTTTTAAAAAAATGATTACAAAAATTAAATGTAAGATCTATTAAATGAAAATAAACAAATGACAATATAATGTATGAAGTCTGTTCAAATTGTATATTGGACCAATAATTTTTGTTTTTATTTTACTCTAATTGCAAAAATTGTGCTAATGATTTGAATAAAAGAACATAAAAACGCTATACATGATACACTTATGTGCCTTGTTATAGTTTTTATACCTTTTTACTTAGGATGGAGTTGTTTTTGAGAATTAGAGCAAATAATATTTCTAAAAGATAATGTAAATTTAATTCAACTCAATAAGTCCAAATAAATGCTCATTTCTGAATAAATCTGAACAATAATTTGATGTCATTTTAGTCAATATACAAAACTATACTTTTAAGTTTATAATCCATTCCCTTAATGTCCATTTGCTGTCAACTTATTGTAGCTTAAACTATTTATTTCAAAATTTAAGATAAAATAATTTACATATTTTTTATTCCACAACTGCCTTCAAAAGGTTTGATATCAATTTTGACCCTTAGGTAAATCGTTGTTTTGACAAGTGTTTAGACTGTTTCTAGATACATATTTACATACATTTAAATATTTATGTGAGAAAAAAAATATAATAAAAAGATTAATTTGCTTCACATTTCAAAGTGATTTTCTCAAATGGTTATGTTTTATGTACGTATATTTGAGCAGATATATATGCTATTACTAATCTTGTGACATTAACAGATGTATTTCTTTTTGAATATCTGAAAATATTGACTCATAATAATATAGTACTCGTATTTGAAGCCTCTCTCAATATATGAGACTGTACTTTCAAGTTTTGTAAGCTTTTAAAAATATTTTTCGGAAATGAAGTACAATAAATCGGATTAGCTCTTCATTACATTATATGTATGTTTGAATTTAGTAATTATACCATTTACATATTTAAAAAATACCCATTAGATATGTTTACTCAAAAACTCGCAGAATTTAGTTGTAACAGTATAATATTATTGATCAAACTTAAAAACAAATTCAAAATCAAGTTTTACATTAATAAATAATACAAAACTTTTTGGAGAATCATGATTTTTAGAAAGTTATAAATCCCTTATACTCCGATCGATTCCATGGATCAAAAGTAATATTAATTTTTTTTTCATGATATTGAATTTTGCATCTATACATATTTTTGGAGTCTTAAAATATTTTGTAACGATACAAAGTTCAAAATTACTATATATTTTATTAAATTACATATTTTATACATAATATTAGATAATAATATGTAGATGAAATAAGACATTAAAACTTTAATCCCTTCTAAGAAAAAGTTTAATTATACGAACCAAAATTGACAAATCCTTATCACTTTTGATAACTCACTTTTAAATACGTTTCAAACATGTCGTGTCGCAATCAATTTATATTTTTTACTTAAATATAAAAAATAATTATCAAAGCACGTTTTTGACATGAAATATTGAAAACAAGGATACAAAATTTCATTTATTGATTTTCATAGCAATGAATTCATTCTTCATTATTGTAAATACTCAAGCAACTGGGCCTAATTCTCTACTGTTGTATTGTTAAATAGAGAAAATTATGGATTTTGAAGTCAAGTTTTTGATATTCAATGGTATTCGAAATTCAAGTATTTACTCTAAATACTTGTTAAACTTGTGGTTTTATTCCATTTCGTTAAAAAATTTATGTCTATTTTTAAGAATATATTAACTACAGTAAATTTTTTTTGTATTACTATATATATATATATATATATATATATATATATATATATATATATATATATTGTATATATGGCATGGAAATTTTTGCAATAAAGTTGCATCAAATTAGCGTTATGGAAGCTAATGTTGTGTAGCTTTAAAATCATTTAAAGAAAAAGTTATAAATAAACTAATTAACGAAAAAGCTACTTTTTATATTAACTATTAATAGGCTAAAGAGTAAAAAAAATTAGTATCTCGTCAGAATTAATTTCACTTTTAGATATATAAGTTGAAACAGTTATGACTTGTGACTTTACTACCATTGAAACGGTTGGGCCTCAGCCTTTACAAATAAATGGCAAATTCTATAAGATAAAACTTAAATTTGTACCATCTAAAGAAAAGGGAGAACATTGAACTCCATCACAAAGTGTTCAATTCATACCCGCATATAAGATCAAGTATAACTCCTGTTATTTTGTCAAAATAAACCCATAGAATTGAAACTTTGTTGCCCATTTTGAGGACATAAAATATCTCAAATTAAATATTGTCAGATACAGACTTTTCTGGGATCCTATCCTTATTTATTTCCATTTAAAAAGTTTGTAACTTTTTTAATATAATATATTTTGGCCTATAGCCCTTTCGAACCCAGAGTTTTCTTTTTTTATTTGATAGCTAAGATGTCAATCTATTATTCATATTTCATAGTTAGCTATAAAAAAATTTGATTTGAATATTTTTCAAGGTACTGAACGTAACAATTTTTACTTTCATACAAAAAAATCATGTTTCAACCAAAATAACTTTTTCGTTTTTTGTTAATCAAATATTTGTTCATATTTACTGAAATAATTATAAGTTTGAAATATTTTTTAGTTCTAACGCATACATTAGAAACTATTCAAGTCTAAGTTCTTTGGGGCACAAGTGCTCCTTAGAGTGTGAAGGGAGTTTTTTTTATTGTTAATATATCAACAGAAATTACTTCATAAAATATCAACTCTAAAATGTACATAACATATGATATATAATATATATTTTTTATTTAAGATTTTTCAATTTTTTTTGTTAAGTAGAATATAAGAATAAATATTTCTAAAGATATAATAAATACGAAAAAAGTACTCATAAACTGTGTATTATTAAGGATGATAAAAATTCTCTTCACACCCAGAGGGACACGAGTGTCCCATAATAATTTCTTAGAGAAACGGTTTGAGATACAATTTTTTTATAAAATCTAATTAGGTTGGTAGTGTCATTCTGACCTCAAAAAACATAACTTTCGGTTAAAAATACTTTTTGTTACCTTACAGATTTGAAAGTGTTAGGGATTTCCATGTAGTCCAAAAAATATATTAACTTACTAAACTATCAGTTTAGACTGCCCATATTAATTTTTTTGTTATCCAAGTACATTCATTTAATCAAAATATTGAGATTCATATATCCGCCATTTGAGGGCGTTCTTGATGCTCAGTCTTGCTTAAAATTGAAATGAAGAGCCCCAGAGGGGGAGAGAGTACATAAGTAACTCTGTTAAGTTTTCTTAGAACATACACACACAGACACACTTGTTTTACTTAATTAGGATACCAATTTATGGTATCAATAGTTATAGCTCTTTACTTTGTTCTTGGCTCATGTATATTTTAATTTCTGGTCACACGTCTTAGCATTTTTAAGAAAGATCTGTCAAATAAAAGAATGGATCAATTTGACAAAGCGATAATTCATAACTATACGCAATACACAAAGATTATAATTATATTTGAAATATTGTCAAGGGAGAAACATTTATATTATATATATATGTATGTTTAGATTGTGACTAATATAAAAGCAGATGAGATAAAATAGGTTACGATATTTGATCCTAGAATATCGAATTGCTCATAAGAGACTCATTTTATCCCTTATTTTCATTTTTCACAAACATCATTCCCATGAGAAAGAGATAAAAATAAAATAGGCTTGAATAGATGATAATATATTTTTCATCCACTATCTATAAGGCACGCGTGTGTGTGTGTGCTTAAACCAAATGGAGATAAAATGAATGATTTGACACCTCTAGAAAAGTCATATTACATCTTTCGAATATGTACTTAAATTATTACAACTTTTGTAATCAATATCATATATATACTTACCTGGTAGGATAGTCTAAGAAATTTTATCCTTTATTTCTTCTAAATTACATTTCTTATGCTTATTTATGGATATATTCCTGGCGCTTACTTTGATGATAAAATATGTGAAAATATGTAGTCCCAAGGTCAGCGGGATCTTGATTAAATATTCATTCCTATTTCTATGTAATCCAGTTGAGTTCCATAAATAATGTTGCTACGTTTTTTATATCAATAAATAATTGGCTTTGCATGTGTCTAAATATGTACAACACTTCAGAAAGCTTTTGATTCATGAGATAATATTTTCCTACTCACAAATCCATGTATTTAAGCAGAAATAATATTTATTTATGTATCAAAGAAACTCATTCCACTCTTGAATTCAAAATAAATAAGATGTTCTAGTTCCCTCTTGAATTTTCAACCATTATCAAAGGAAAATACATTAGCATTTTCTATTGTGACAAGATTTTGGTTACTACTATACGTCATTATTTTGTCAAAAGTAGCCGAAAATGATATATAAATTTATTTATGAATATTTAAATCCACTGTTTGTTTGAAATGGTTCCAAGGAAGATTCACTCAGTCTTTTCTGAAGACTTTTAAAATTTTTTTTTGTAAAGGTTTGCAGATGCTCTTCAGACTTCCTTTTAGACAATCATCCCACAAACTTGCAAGACCAAGAAATAAATAAATGTAAGAACAAATCAATTTCAAGGAGCTAAGGGTCAATGATTGATGCTATTACTTCAAGTTACTTCGTTTCTAGGGATCCTCTGATCGTATAACAATACAAACTATAATTTTGTTCATCCTTTTTGTATAAAAGTGCATCGATAATACCTATGATAATAAATGCATTCAGATGGATAATTTGGCTATGCAAATAAGAGTATAAGCTCATTTACTCACTGCTTTATACTAAAGCTAACTGTTCATCTGCTAAGTTTTTGATTCCAGATCTACGGGGGTTTATAACACTAGAAATTCTACCAAGGTTTCACTTACCTACATATATAAAGAAATTTTAGCATTTTTATGAACAATTCCATTGACAATTTTAATAATAAAATATTTTGGAGTTCTGCATATTTTTAAATTGGGCTTTTTCAACGTTCCTACAACCCGATTGGAAAATAAATCATTCCCTGCAAAAATAATTAGTATCGAAAATATAATTTTGAAAAACATTATTAATATATGTAAATACTTGGGATGTATTTGTACCAAAAACATTCTAAAGATGATTTTAAAATACGATCTTGCAAGGCTTCATCTGGCGTCTTTAAATTCACCTACGTGGATAAAAATTAGAGCTACGTTCACTTGACTCCTTGAGATAAGTAGACACACATATGTGTCAAGTCAACAAGAAACCTAGCTCATATATGAAATATTTCAAAAATGAGCCAGTATATTTGGATTAATTAAATAATGACTCCAATAATAATTGCAGCTTAATCACAGGAAAAAACCGACTCTAACTAAATAAATCTCTGGGGCTATGAAAAAGATGGATGTTCTTTCAGGGACCTTATCGGCTCCATGTGCATTTGTAACATTTATTCAATTGCTTAATTAGATAGACAATGATCCTTGATTTCTCAATTAAAAGTGACATTTTAGCCAAGACCTTGCGCAATATGTCTTTAAATGACTCTGAAATGTTTGGCCGTTATATTTATGAAGTAAATAAAATTTAAAAGTGGATTTTCTCCTTTTCAATATTTGAACACAAACTTGTTATCTTGTTGACTTGTCACATATGTATATACTCTTTCCTTTTCTTTTCCATACTCATTTGTAAATACTTTGACCTACCCTACCGATTTTTTACACTGTAACAGTGTATTCGATGATGTTATGTATAGATATTTATGAATACATAGATTTGCCCTCTTCTTTACGTGTGTAAATTGTAAGCCTAACGACCCTTGCAGAAGCTTTGCAACGTGATAACTCCTCTCCTTACATCGTATTGTAAACCACCTTAAATCTAACGAACACCTCCATTTTGGAGGTGTAAATGTCGTCCAATGAAACAACATTTCTCAAATGACATCATCATTTATCAATGCTGGCGATAATGGAGTTTATAAACATTTACTGTTCATAATAATAGTAAATAATTAAATTAAGCTTAAATGAAGAATAATGGTAGAACTTTTTTGTTCATGAAATATACTGAAAGTTGTATTCAACAAACTCAATTGGTAAACTAATATAATGATGTCATATATGTAGATGTCCTTTTATATTTGAAACAATTTTCAGGAACCGATTTTATGCTTCATATATATATGTATATATTATTATAAGTATAAGCCTACTGATAAACAGATTCAAACAGATCTTTTTTTTAGTAATTGAGATCACATGGTAATTTGAGGAACTTTTTATATCATAATTTTTTTCGTCAAGAACTTGATTTTATTCAAAACAATATTTTGAAACCTCTATCTTTATTGCAATGATAGATTTTTATATATATTTTATTTGCTTTATTTAAGTAGCATAGGTTGAGTTGGCCAAATTTTTTTTTTCTTTTTTTCTTCATCAATACACCAACTTAAAGATATATATTTTTAGAAAGATATAGGGGAAAAGATTTTTGTGAATCTTATCATAGCTTTGATGTATATTTCTTGGAAATGTTTTGATCCTTCTTCTTTTTTCCTTAACTTACCTGTCAAGTAGTTTGTGTATATGTAATGGAGTTAAAACATTATTTTGTTTACATACCTATGTATGTATCAGGAAAATTTATCTTTTAGGCTCTGTAGAAAAATGTCACCATCATCCAAGATTAAGGGGGAAAGTTTTTTCATAACTTCAATTCAAGACATCCTTATACTGTCTTTGATACATGTATGTAGATACCCATCAAATCCAAATGACCAGGGAGTAATGAAATTCAATTATTTCTATGAGTAATGTAAAAACACTAAAAGATCTAGAAAATATATATATTTAATCATAGTTTCATTTCACATTTTGTATATAATTAAGTGATGATATTGAATGAAATGTCTGTTTCTCTATCACAACGATAATAACGTAGAATTTATTATGGATTGACACAATTGTATACATAGTAATGATCTTTTGGAGAGATAAACATGACAGACAGAATAAATTGTATATTGCTTATTGTGTGTCTATCATTGAAATTACTTGTCACAAATAAACTATAATTTAAAATGAGTAAAGAAAATTTTTCTTGAGATTATGTATGTCAGCACAAAAAAAAACAAAAAAAAGCCATTCGATTCTGATGTAGATTTTCTTAGTTGCGAGGGATTTATTTATTTTACTTTTTACAAATTTTTCAACTTTGCTTTTTTGTCATTACATATTTCAAACTATGTCATTAGAGATATTTTATAATTAATGTTACATATATATCTTATTGCCTCCCTAAAACTTTTCTCTAAAAGGATAAAAAAAAAGAAAAAAGAACAGCTATCATTATTGACGTCATTTATCTAAACTGTCGAACTATGACTTTTTATTGAATAGAAAAGATATGTTCACTATTTAAAAAGATTTAATTTGATATAAAAAAATACATAATACAAAATTCTGACATAAAAACATATATATATATATATAATGATAAGACCTTTAATATGGATCTTAAAGTAAGTATGCTCACTATTATGAGTCCTTGAAAAAAATTACAAAGTCTAAAGCTTCCTCTACAATTTTTGATGGACAGTACACAATAAAGTATTTTTCACTGTTCTTTAAAATGAAACAGATTAATATAGTTATGAGAATATAGTTATTCTTGATTAACGTTTGTGAGAAAGAAAAAAAATTACATAATATTAAATATTTTGGGATCAATTTGAACCCACTCTCGTTAGGTGTTTTATTTATTGATTTGAACGGCAGTTGTGTGATAGATAAATGTTCGAAGCAAACACATAGCATGCATGTACCTATATTACAACATACAAGTATTGGTTTTTTTTTTACTTTTTATCCCTTATGCACAGGACATATTTGACATTTCCCCCTCTTCATATCTTTTACTTCAGTTTTTGTATCTGGGAAACTTCTACATCACTTTTCAAAAATGTGTTTGTAATAAATCCATTCTATTTAAATAAACTTTAAAGTTATGAATAACTCTAAACTCTTCTTTAGAGCCAATTAGAAGAGATTAAAACATGGAACCTTAAAAATCATTCTGTCTTATGGATACACTTAATGAATGTAATTGGATTATTTTGAGAATCTGGAGTAAAAAGTAAGCTAAACAAATTTTGATGCATCTATGTGGAAAAAATTAGTGGGTAGATAGGTATGTGGCCTCAAATTCTAAAGGTTATTTATTATAATTACAAGCATGAAATACTTTTGGATATCTTTAACATAGTCGAAACATATGAATGATAAAGTTAATGGACGATATCCATAATGAAGTTATTGAACAAATTATATTTTATTGGTTGGATTTTGCGTCCGTTTTGGTAACATCCTTAAGATTTAGAGCAGAACTGAATAGGACGGTCAAGTTTTGTAACCAAGGCATCTATGCACAAATGTTATTTTAAATACGGGTTAAAATTAAATTGTATACCCGATTGATTGATTAGTTTATAATAAATGAATAGTAGGTAAAGAATAAATATACATACATAAACTTTATTCAAAAAATCGAATAGTAATAAGTATAATGTATCATTTACCCACCAACTCTAACTTAATGATTTTACTACAAAGAAAAAAAGTTCTTAAATTGTTAATTATTTTAGTAAGGCATATATACATAGTTATGTTAGTTACTTAAAAACTATGTTTATAAAATTTTAAAGAAAAAATATTTACATAGAAAATTACTTTATTACATAAATTAAATTTTAAGTTATTTTTCAAATTTACAAGTTAAAATATAAATAAATTTGTTTTCAATTGTGCATTTATTAATTAATTTATTTTTTTGCTTTTTTGAAGCCTCAGCTATGTACACTATTTTGTTGCTAATTATCTATTAAAAACCCAAAAGTATCTAAAATAAAGTTGAATTGAATAGTTTTTATCGACCATGGGTTCCCAACTACAATTGGTGATAATATATATCTAATTTTTTGGGTCATCAAATCAATTGGTATGTGTAATATTAGTCCGAAATGATTAAATATTGTTGTAATTATGTAAAGACAAGTTAAATTAAATTTTAAGTAAACTTGTTCCTGTTTCCGTCGTAGACAGCTGTGCATAGGTACTATATGCATACCCATTTTAACATTCATATTTATCAAAGGTTTACGATTATTTTTTTACACGTTTAGGAAGGGTACTTACTCACTGGGTGATGAATGGAACTGTCGCTCACTAAGAGTAGCATCAACAAGATGGAGTAAAAAAATTCAGCTTATATTTAGTTTGCAATAGTATGACATGTTTTAACCTATATGTATTATGAGCAAAAACCCAGAGACATTGAATATTGACGCTGTATGATACCTTAACATGAGTAGCAACTGGGTGATTCCATATAATAAAAGAACAACAAAATAAGTTTTGACACCCACTACCACCCCAGATTTTGACCAAATTTGGATGAAATGTATATATATACAAGATATACTCAATTGCTAGGGATGGTCATTTTGTTGAGGTGAGAAGACATGCCCGCAATTACAATCTGGTATCTCTACATTTTATATGCTGAAAGTTAATTGACAATATTAAATAATACACAATAGGTACTTATAATTGTATCAAGTCATCACATCAACGATAGTGAGAAGACAGCATTCAAATGGATCATGAAAAAAGTATGCAGTATCAACTGATATTTTTTTTCTTTTCTCCCTTAACCTCAACTTTATCTCAATATTTTGCTCATTTCTAACAATTACAAAAGTTTAAACGAGAAATTTCATTTTCTTCAAAAGTTATGAGAGCTTCCCAACTTCCCTACATTCAAAAAAGCTTAAAAATTGTACATTTTTATAAACGAGTGCCACTGATAATTTTCTGATACAACTGGTCTAATAAGTAGTAAATTAACAGAAAATTTTAAATTTTTTATGCTTGGGCAGGACTGGCAATTTTGATTCAAGTGACACCCTGCACCGGGTCTGATATTTCTCTAGACATGACATTAAAACTTCAAAAAAAGTACTTTTTGTTAATAATTAAATGGTTTCAATGCAATTTTTGATTTATACCTATTTAAAATGAATCTATATTCTAATTTTCAACAAGATTGGTCGATTAGTTCCAAATATATAGCTAATTCTGTTTTCTTACGAAATCCGTAATGAAGACTACACAATGAAAAAATTGTAAATTAGACCCATCTTCAAAATCACATAACTTGTGAAGGAAATCCAAATTTGGTCAAGATTTGAGATGGTGTGTGTCATAACTGTCCTACGTTTATATGGAACGATCCGACCCAATTTGGATTTGTGATTATCGAGATTGGCTTATGTTCGAATTGTCACAGTTGTATAGGTCTCGACTATAGAAACTCAAAAGATTGCAAGGTTTTAATTAATTATTTAACTTTTTGTTGATTAAAAAGACTGTTTTGATAAAATAATTTATAAATATATCAAAACATTTTAATGACATGATATATATATGTATATTAATACATAGTATTTGAGAGCCAATTCTTAATACTTAACTACTAATCAATATAATAGGATATTGATAATAAAATAAAATGAAATTTATCTTATTTAAGTCGATAAATCGATAGAATATGATAATAATAATCGTATTAAAAAGTTTGAATATATTTTATAACTTTTTTTTTACATAGTCATAGGGCAATTAAAATAAGTTTAGTCCAGCTTTTACTGCAATTTAAAAATTGTCTAAAAGAAAACACATTCAGCCTATGACTCCTTTACAACAATGTATAAAATTGATCAAAATGTGCTTGGAAAACCATTTTTTAAATACTTGGATAATTTAATGATAGTAATTTAATGGGAATATTGTCACTTATTATGACTTTAATGGAGGAACTCACTTTTACCACAGAATATTTAGATTTCCCTTAATTTATTTGTTCATTCAATTGATATCATCATCCTGACATTCAAAAATTGTGTAGGAGTCTTATCCTTTAAAGTAGGGAAATGTTATCGTAAATACTTACATATAAGAAAAGGTTGAAGTTGTTCATGGTTCATTGAAATGAATTGATGAAAGGAAAAATCCACTCTAGAGCTCTAAACTTCAAAAAGCATTCTCTTCATTAATACTCTTTCTTATAAAATCGGGGTTTTATATAATATGATACTCTTTTTTATCACTTGTTTAGAGATTTAGGATTTGGTGGAACCATTAAGAAGTTGTGATATTTAAAAAAAATTAGAATAGGGACAATTGCCCAAAATGTTGCAGTTATCTCAAAGGGAGCAAATATAACCTAAATAGTACAATACAACACTTGAGTGTCATAATAAGACTACTTTGTCAGAATGTTGAATTCTTTTCATATTTCAATTACATTATCAAGTATGCAAGGATCATAGAACACTGATCAGCAGGCAAAACGTCTCTGAAACCAGAGTAGCAATTTTTAAACTAATTTTATGCCGCAGATAATATAATTATGTAATTTGTATTTTATCTCTAATTTTCAAGATATCTATGTCACAGAAATTTCCAAATAAACTTGCAACAGTATGTTCTTTGACTCATTCATAGTTTCACACCCCTTTAAAATTCCTCTAGCTGTCATGGGTGTACCAACACCTTGACAATCACTGGAGTTTGGTTTGAAAAATGTTCAATCATGTTCAAAAAACCTCTTATGAAATCATTAAATATTTTGTAAAAGCTATATTTTGACAAACTAATTAAAGTTAGAATAAAATTTATATAAAATATAAACAAAATGTATATATATATATAAATATCAGTTTCTACTCTGTAGATGATTTAAATGCGTATTTTTATTATTCAAATATGTATCTACAATATATTAATATGCTTTAAAAAAGAATAATTGAGTGGAGTGTATTCTTATTTAGCTTATAAAACATGGTGAGATATAAGATGTATGGATGTTACATTATCCAGACTTGTCCAAAAAACAACAATTTGCATATTATATTGTTATAATATTTTGTCACTTTTTCCCAATTTTTTTTTTTGGATATGGAGAAAATCTTCTTCTGCTTTTTTTTTTTTTTTTTTGAAAACTCTGCCTCATGGGCTTTAAAAATTTGAAAAAAATGTCTTATATTTTCTGATAGAAAAATCTGTAAAATGGAATGCTAGCTGATAAACTAATGATAAGATAATAATTTGAACTTATTTTAATAACACCTAACTATAATTTCACTCTGTTAACACAAAACTTCGAAAGTTATATCAAGGTAAAAACGCAAAATAGTGCATTTTGTACGTAATAAAATAATTGTCTTTGTCTACAATATCTTTCAATTTTTTTTGTGTGCAAAAAATTTGTTTAATTTTTATAACAAATATTGGAATTAAAAATTTATTAAAATTTGCTATTAATTAATATGTAATACATTTAAGACCCATTTCGATAAAATTCACACTGATATAATTTTCTTCTTTATATTTGAATATATATAATTTATAAAATATAGGTATTGACAAACAAATTTGTCTATAAATAGTATTTGATTCCAATATATTCATTTTTTTTTGTTCAAAATACTGACTAAAAAATTATCAAAGCAAACTAAGGAATGATAAAGAGTTGATATAATACCATATCAAGGATTACTAGAACAACAAAATAAGTATCATGTCACTTCAATTTAGACTATTTTAAAACTATTTTTTAAGCCATGGGAGTGATAAGTGATGAATTCAGTGAAAGGTATCATTGAAATATTTCAACTATGGAAAAAAAAATCTATATTAATGGAGTGTAAGAAAGGAACCTACTATTAAAGTCATGCAATGAGGCATAATGTGCATAGATATGTGCATTGTAATAAAATGCTACAATAGGTATTACATGCCTAATACCTTTAAACAAATTAAATTGTGGGAAATAGACTTACATATATTGACATATATATATATGTATATATTTATATTATGTATCTCAAAGGTAAAAAAAAAAATGACAGTGACTAAATATTAGCAGGTACGAATAATTTAGATGACTTATGTACATTTGTTCAATGCACTTTAAGGGGTAGTAAAAAAGCATGAATTTTTAGAGCAACAAATTGCACTCTTCAGATATGACTTGTATGGTTGAATATTTTTGTATTATGTTCTTAAATTTTCGAACTTCACATAAAAATGCAATAGAATAAATTCATCAGCTTCGTGTTTGGCATGGAGACTTAAATGTCTTAAAGCAATGATGTCAGAAGAGTGGAGCCTTGAACAACAACAAAAAAAAAAAAGACATTGCTCCCTAATGCACTTACTTAGTAGATGGGTATATATATACATATATCTATAAGATGGATGCCAAGATATGTATTTATATGGAATATAAGATCCTTACTTTGAACATTTTATGTACAAAAGATTAATTTATGTTATTTACTTATATATACATCAAATTGATTTATTTAGCTTTAAGTAATAGCCACTATTAAACTAATAAATTTAACTACTAAATTATTTCTACCATAGTTCTTTGGTTGCATTAAATGTCTATAAATTTTTTATTTTTTTAGATCTTACATTTAAAAAAAGTAGAATTGATGTGACTACTTCTTTTCTTTTCTTTTTTGAGGCAGAAAGGGCTGTAGGATATGTGATGAAATTTTTAAAATTCCAAGACAATGAATAATATAAAAGTTTTTTTATAAAAGTAAAAAAACAAAAAAACAAATTTGTAAACAAAATTTATTATGATACTTAAGAACCTCTGGTAATTATAATTGCCTCAAAAAGCTTGAAATTGAAACAGTATACCTAATGAACTTAGCCCTTTAGAGTCAAATATTTTTTTTGATAATGAAGGACCAATTATTATTATTCAGGCCTTAAATCAATCCCTTTTGTCTTAAAAGCAGCTTAAAAAAATTAAAACGTAATTCATTTCCAAACAAAACCCTTGAAAAATGGTGGTTTTTGAAATTTACATTGTAATTACTCAGGATTGAGTGATTCCACATAAAATATAAGCCCAACTTGAGATTGTAAAAAAAAAAAAAACTCAACAAAATTGTTATTGCCAATTGTAAATTGAGCTTTTTAAAAATATCAGAGGAGTCGAATATATAATAGAAGAGAATGCTTTCTTTTTTTTGTACTAATATTTATCTATGATAATTTTATTATTATTATTTTTTTAATTTGGTGCTACATTTTAGGAGACAGATCACATATCAGTGATTGAAATTTTTGTTTATGTTCAGCTGTTTAGCCCCTGTACATATCTATCTATCTATTTTTCAAATTTATATAATTAATTTGCGAATAAAATTATAAAATATGTAAAGAAAGAAACATTCCTTGTATGTAAAATAGCCACCACGCTTGAGAGAACATCATTAATTTATGGTAGCTGTAGATTTCCGGAAGGAGAATAATGTAAATGGTATAATCAAACTGTTTCGGAGAAAGAGCAAGAAGAACATCCTTGAAGGGAAGCAGGGAACTCAAATCCAGGGATTCATATCCATGCTTCCGACTTTGTCTCAAAAAAAGGAATAGAATATAACTGGTGCTCTGAAATGTTATTAATCCCATGGATTTTTCCTATATCTGTATAAATTGAAAAGGTGATATCTATTGCAAAATCCTTTAACAAGTTATGCGAAACGAAAATAATTTTGAATAATTATGAGATTATAGATAAATAACGTGTATTCACTTAGGAGTCGGATCAGAAGTAAGCCAAGTACAACAAAGCAAGTAAGGGTTGTAAGGATTGAGATCAACAGATAATGCTTTGGTATCCGTATTTTAGGATATGATGATACCTTTTTTCCATTAATTACGTGTATCTTGAAAATATAATGAATATGATATAATATTGTTGATATGATTCAAGGAAGAAGTCGTCAAAAATGGTCACAAATGAAGAAAAAGAATGTGAAATTTCAACAATATAAGCAAGTCTGTCCAAAAATGACCAAAAACTACATGAATTCTATTTGAAATTGCTTTAGTGTCCATTATATTATCAGGATCTATCCCCAAGTCTCAACTGTCTGCTTGCAGAGCACAAATAATTACTAAAAAAAAAAGAAGAAAGATTTAGAACCAATGAAAAAGTAATTTCAGAAACTGTTGCGTATTATGAGGCCCAAAAAACAAATAATCATCAAATTGATAAGGAATTGGTGGAACTAGTAAATTACCATTAAAGAAGACTAGATTCAGGAATAAAGTCAATTTTTTCTTTTATTGGCTAAAGAATTATTGGATAAAGTCTTACATATATGTATCTAGGTATACATATATTAATGGTATTGATTTTTTCTTAAAGTAGCTTGAAATGGTAATACAAAGTAGATACATTAAGTCCGTTAATTATAAATAGATTAGACATTAAATGTAGCCCAAAGGTATACAGAACATACAGGAATGAACATAGACAGTAGAGGGTATTTTCACGTGACGACCATCTTGAAAAAGGGATAAATGAATAAATTTAATAAGAATAAAAACCTTTATTTCTTTAAAAATATGCATTTGGATGTTACATTGAAACCTACAAATATATGGAATTAAATCTTACTGTTTATTAAAACATATACTCCTCTATTGTGTCTCACATTTAGAAGGACAAAATAAAAAGAAGTACAATTTTTTTATAAAACATATTTTGGATTCTAAAAGTGAATAATAAATAGGTAATAATTTTAATATTGGTTTGGATTTCGTATAAACTTTTTATTCTATGTAAAAACACATTTGTGAGAAATACAATTCTATAAAAATACTTTAAACCATAAAATAAAATAACAAATATCTTTGAAAATAAACCAAAAAAAGTATATTAACTCTTCTTCACTTCCCTTATACAATATAAATGTATCGGGTTGGCAACGAAGTTCTTGCCATTTTTTTAAAACTTTATTGAGTTTAGAAAATTTATCGTTATATTGCAATATTTTATTTATTTTTTAAAATCTACATATCTTAAATGAAAAATAAGAACTAACAACTATTTAATCGATGATGTAATCTCCATTCGTGTCGACAATTGTGGCTCTTGTGTGATTTTTTTTGTTATCCCTTAAAGCGTGAAGAACCTAGACTCCACATTTTTGGACTTTTACCATTAGATGAAGATGCTTCACTATACAAGTGTGAGAACAATTCATTCTTTCTGCCAATTCCCTTGTTGTTTGGCGTGAATATTCATGCAAAAGTTGGTTTAACCGCCTCTCATCAAGTTCAGTTGGGCGGCCAGAACGAGGTGCGTCTTTGAGATCAAAATTTTCCTCTTTAAACTTAGCAAACCAGTAACGAGCGGTTCTTTCTACCATTGCATTTTCCCCCATACACAACACAAATTTCATGAGCAGGTTTTTGCGGCAGTAAAGTCTCGATTGAATGCTAAGAGAAGGATGTGTCGAAAGTGCATATTTTTTTCAACTTGACATTCCATTTTGATGATCTGAGAATAAAGTGAAATAACTTGAAATGAAACACAATAAATAAAATATTGCAATAGATTAATTTTTTAAAGTTAAAAAAAGGACACGAACTTAGTTGCCAATTCAATATATGTACATATATTGACCATTAAAGCCTTTAATTTAATTTTTGTTGGCCATTAAAATCTTACATATGTACAGCTTGATGATTTACAATATATAGATATATTGTATATATATATATATATATATATATCACCTTATAGCTTCCAACACATTTCTATTTATTTAGGTACTTACTAAATAATCTCAACTTCTTTGCCCTACGAAAATTCGATCAAATATTTATCAATGACATTGGTAAAAAGAATCCCTTTCACAATATTTTCTTATAACGTTTTAGTCATTGTGAACACTTTCTTTATATTATATGTATGTATATTTTGTCCCATGAGGGTATAACGGCCTCTTATACCCACCTGTTTTTTATTTTTATTTTTTTCATTTATAAACAAATAAATTGAAAAAAAGCAAAAAATTATTTTAATTTTAAAAAATGAAAAAATAAAAACAAATATGTAAAAATATCAAATAAATATGTTTACTATGAAATGATTTGAAAGTAGAAATGCTTTGTCATGTTAAGATTGGTGGTTATTAAAAGCTCTTGTAGTGTATATAAGTGCATTGTGTTCATACAATTTAATGAGAATATTTTGATTTTAAAATATACCATATAAATATAAATATATTTATAAATTGTTAAAGAACGAATGTACAAATATTATGATAATACTTTATATATTCCAAACAAGCAAAAAAAAAAAAAAAATATGAAAAATAAATGATAATGTTAAAGAATATAATTAATCGGAGATTCATTATTACTAAAAATTGTACTTAAAGAAATTGTACTCAGTTCAATATTTTTATTAAACCATTGTTCAATTTAATTCATTATTGATGTATTTACTTATTAATTATTATTTTTTTCGTTTATTTCAGAGTAAATCAAATGTAATTATTCGAATAATTTTGAAATTTTAAATTTAAGATATACTTATATTTAGATGAGGCCGATGCTCCATGTTTGGGTGAAAAGTTTTTTTATTTTTGGTATTTTGTATGGGCACTATTAACATATTTTCATTGAAATAAGTAAATTAATACATATCGTGTTTGCATATTTGAGCAAGTTTATTTTCTTATACTTCTACAAAATAATACAAAATATTCTATGAATAAAAGGGTTTAAAAAAAAAAGAATTGATTTGGAATTTAATACATAGCAGTTATATTATAATAATAAGTTTAAAATTAATAAAAAAATCCCTCTGTTGTGGACATTTTATTTTGAGCATAAGTTTTTGTCAAGTTACAATTTTTTTTGACTACGAGTCTAAGAAAAACAACAACAAAATAAGTTGAATTCGAGTCTAATGGTTCAGCTCTGATACAGAACAACATACTTAAATAAATTTGAGTATATCTCTATTTTATTAATTCCACAAAATAATTTTGTATAAAAATATATGTTTAAAAAAAAATCTACTTTTTTCTGATGCTATTCTAATTATTATTATTATTATTAACTAAGGATGTTAATGGGTTTTTTATCTTTCTTATAGTGGCAGTTTGTTCACAATATATGGCTGTAAAAGCTTCTTTCTCATTATACGATAGCTGCTATGTGTAATTACAGATGTATGCACATAAAAAAAACATTTATGTAATTCTGGTTTTTTTTTTTTTAATTGATAAAATAAAGTTGAATGACCATGCATTCTCTCCCATTTTTTTCGGTCTCTAAATATGTGTCTCCCTTAATCTTTGTTGTAATAGTAGATATATATATATATATATATTCCACTTTTGTTGTTCCACGTTTGCTTTTTGAATAAATCTTTTTTATTTTTTTTTATTTTTAGGTGAGGTACACTTTGAGAGAGTAAATGTATCTAATTAAGATTTGAAGCATATGCATTTGTCCTTGTAAATGTAAAAAAACAAACAAAAAACATCTGATCACATTGTTTAACAATCATTTCATTAGTTGACCTGTTTTTTATTTCATGGTAGACAATGAATAATTTTGTTTAGAAAAATGTCTTTGTATGTATAATTCAAATATCTCAATTAATAATGATTAATATCAATCAAATGCTGTGGTCAAGACTTTGAGGAATCAAGATTGCTACGAGAAGCACATCACTATCAATTGCTTAGAGGGAATTGTAGCTATAGTTATAAATATATATATGATAAAATAAAAATAAAAATAAAAGGTCAAACATATTTAAATTCCATAATCAAATATTTGTATATTTATCGACATTCGTCTGTCTGTCTGATAGACATAGACTTCAAAACTACTAAATGGATAGAGGTAATTTCTGGCATGGGATCCCTTTTAAATACTGCAAGGGATTTAGCCTGCTTTTTTTTCTACTCCAAAGTTCAGGGCATCTGTAAATTCAGTTTATTTCTCAGAATTCCTCTTGACATTTCAGTAAAAAATTATTTTAAACATAAATCCTTGCTATGTGATCAAGTACTCTAGCCTAAAATTTGAAGTAATTATTTTGAAAAAATAAGGTCTCTAGGTCTTGACAATTAACTACTAAAATCATCAATGTATTGATCATAAATTTTGAAATGTACTTTCGTTCATAATTAAATATTGCTAAGTCTGTAATCTCAATGCAGTTAAGACCAGGGATATTTATATCCTAAGTGCCAAGGGCGTATAGTATAATAATTTGTAATGCTTGTAAATTCAAGTTAAGTTGAACATCATACTATACTCTTGGTATTTAAGACCATATTAATTTATTCAGGAGATAAATCAATCTTGGTTTTATAGGGATACACTCCAGCTTAAATTTTGGTGTGTTTAGATAGAGAATTAGGGACCTCGATAACCAGTTATTAAATTACTATTTAATAACTTTTTTTTAAATTTTTGAACAGGTATCAATGACAAATCCGAGTAAGATATATCAATAAATATTGTCACATACAGTATATGTTGTATTTTTTTTCTATCTCTATGAACTAAGGGCTTATAATATACGAAGATTATACTTTTATATTAAATATTAATAAATAAAGAATAAAAAAAATTTAGTTAAAATGTTTAATAAAAAACTACGTTTTAATTATGATTACCGAAAGAAAAAGAAAAAAGTTTTTCAAAGTTATAGAGTTTATAAGTCAAGTTAATCAGGCATAATCGTATTTATGGATTCGAATTCTTGTCTTTATTACCATCAATAGATATCTTAATTCTCCCCCCCCCCCAAAAAAAAAAAAAACACACTAATCTCAGTAGAAAATTTTCTAAGGCAAAATATACTGAAAATGATGTATCAAGACAATTTCGACACACCTAAAGCTCGTGATGTAGCCTAGTGTGCTACTTTAAAGAACCAAGGTAAGTCTGCACATGAGTCATTGGAAACTCTATAAAGGTAAATAAGGAAAGGTACCTTTTCTTGAGACGGATGAAATGCTGCTTTTAGTTACGACCCACATATTGGTGTCTCAAAGTTACAAAATTGTTATTAATTGAAAAGTGACACAAAATTAAATTAATATAATATTAATAATATTAATGATTTTTACTGTAGTATTACAAATTAAAACAAAAAAATTAATTATTTCAACATTTAAAAAAAAAATTTCTTCGAGCATAAAAGTTCATTATGAATTTAATTCATTATTTAAATATTAGATGAGTTAAATATATTTTTAAAATGAACTTCTGAATGTACTGTTAGTTATAAGTACATTATTTAAAAACATTTTATGGTATTATGGTTATTTTATATTTGCTTTTATGTCAAATAATATTAATTTTATAAATATAGTTTAGTGGTCTAAAGATTCAGACTCATTTTGAACTTGAAAAGTGAAAAAAAAAAATGACAAAAACATTGAATAAAAATTTAAAAAGGAGGTTTTTGATTTTTAATTTTCGTTGACATTGAAGAATACACATAAACTAACCATTCAAAACCAAGCACAAAATAATTTTTTTCATACACTTTAGAGTGTCATTTTTTTAGGATAAATTTTTTTACTCTACAAACATAATATTTCCTGTTAGAAACAATAACAAAAACCATATGGGAAAACAAATATGAAGCTTTTCATACAAATAATGCTAAAATACTGACCATTTAAAAGGAAAAAAAACATAGTAAGGTCAAAATCTAAATTCAAAAAGATAATTTTTGACTCAAGAATAATTTTTTTCTTATATAAATTACTAGTGGCTTACTCAAAATCTCATATTTTTTCTATTTTTTCTCCCTGAAAATGTGTTGGTGCAGTAAAAACCTGCTAAACTAGGACAATCTAATAGTGTGCTTTAAAAAAAATTAATTGTATCCCCCCCCCTCCCCAGGGGCGTACTGGGGCGAAAATTTCCACCGGGCAAAGAGTAAATATCTTGTACGATAAAGGCGCATTATGCTAAATCGAAGGGGCGCCTAGTAAAGATTTCAGAGGGGTGCACCGGTCATTGACCGGTTGACCGCCGGGCCAGTACGCCCCTGCCCCTCCCCATCCTTTGTTGCCTTGAAACAAACTTAGTGCCGTCTGTTCCCAACCCTCTCCTATTCTTAAAAGGAAAATATTCTCTTTTCCTTTTTTAATGAATATTTTTCGAAATTCTTTGAAATTAAAATAAATATTTTTCATGGAGATAAGTGAACAAATCCCTTATATTTTGTCACTAATGAGCGGGGGGGGGGGCTTACTACTACTTCCCTAATACATACTTGATAGTTTCATTCAAGCTGAATATTTGAAAACCAAATCAGGGAAATAAATTGCTCATAGTGCTAAAATTTTTCTTATACATATTTCCTCTAAATCAATGTAAATATCATTTACAGTACATTTCTTCCTTAGTATTTACTTATCGATACAAATGTGGGGTATAAACTGCGAGGAGCATAAACAAATGAATAAATATTATATCTCTACTATGATTGATATTACTTAAATGAACATACTCATTGTCATTTTTGTTTATATATATTTATGCTAATTTTTTTTTTATTTACAAAAATGTGATGGAATTCCTTTTTCATGTAAAGAGCTGTCTACTACAAGTTAAAAGACTTACTAAAACATCGAGTACATGTTATGAAAAAATAACAGCAAGAAAACAAAAATATTTCATCTCGAGTAAATAAAAGATGAGCAAAGACAAAAACTCTTTTTGTTCTTGGAAAACCATCAAACACGTTTTATCTCTAGAGATGAATACTAAATGACGACAAGGTACAACGAATAAAAAACTTTAAAATAAGAACTTACAAGAATTGACAAAATTATGTAAATGAGCTCAGTTTTGCATTTTTATTCATCCCCTTGACAGCAAATTTTCAATTTCTTACTCAACTTTTTCAGTTTCTTATTTTTTTCATCGTCATGAAGTTATTTGATACATATATGTATACAACGACCATAGAGAGCTGTTAGAGTGATCAAGTTGTGGTAACCCATTTATTCAAAAAGCACTCTTAGAAATTGTTAATTCAGTTGTCAGTATAAGTTATCGCAACAAGGCATTCTCTATTAATTAAATTGATATGGAGAATGAAATTTCTAAGAAAGTTTATTTAACTTGTGCTGTTTGTTTATTTCCAATCAGTTTTTTAGATAGAGTCCTCTTTGTTATAATATTATTCTAGGCATATTAATATTGGCTATTTCATAATGAATTGTCTTAGAAAAATATTGTGTTTTAAAAATTTTATACAAGATTTTGTATCTTTTCCTAGGGTAAAATTGAAAAATTTAGTTAAAAAATAATATTTCTATAAAAAGTGCAATAATAATTTATAGCATTATAACAAATATAACATTTTCCCAAATGAAAAGATGTTGTAAGACTAAAAATAAGTTCCAAAAACGACTATTGACTAATTTTATTTTTTAATTGTCCTAAAATTAGAGGATTTTATTCGATAAATATTTTAAAATTATACGAAAGAACAGTCATATTTGCTAAATTTACATATAGGTATAAATTATATTTCAACTTTTCAATTAATGTTGACATAATAAATAAATATGTGTGGTTTGATATTGGACTAGTAAGGGTAATCAATACAAGAGATAAAGCTGAAGACCCTAGAATTTTCAAATGATTCATAGAATGTTTACCAATAAATAATTGTAGGAAAAGTTAAAAATTACTCCATTATCTTATATTGAACATTTGATTGAATGTTAATATTTGAATTATCCACATCACAAGAATTCTAAACTTTTAATTTAAAACGCTTCATCTAATTTTTAATTGCAATATACTTGTAACAAGGTTCAATGTGTTTATAGGATACAACATACATATATGTATGTAAATATACATAAACTTAAACTCAATAATTATTGTAAAATAGTGCTAAGAAATTAAGTTATTTTTGAGTCTCTTCTTATAACTTTTACCTTCAAAAGATTGTTCTGCGTGCATATAGCGTCAATTTTTCAGAGAGTTCATATCTCTTAAATAAGAATAATTCAATTTCAATTGATTTGGAAGGAAGCTCATTAAAAGTTAGTCTTTTCATAGAACTTGTGAAGCATTTGTTTTCACTGTCTCCGTTTCATGACTTTGAAGATCTACTGTCAGCAATGCCGAAATTAATTGTTCCAGATACTATGAAATACTTTTCTACTCAGAGGAAAGAGTAGTAGTCAGTGCTAGATATACCTCACTCCAATATAGAAGCTGAGAAAGTTGTAAACTTGATGGAAGAGATTTGTACTATGTACAGGCAAAACTGACAAATATCTTTAGAGCAAATTTGCTAATATGTATCTGATTGGCTATTAAATACACCACAAATGCTATATTTCATCTTTTTCATATGTTCTACAAATGTGTTGTATGTATAACTGATAAAATTGTAAAAATGAGTGATTGAGCTCCGGGGTCTTTAAAATGAAATTGTGATGGGGACGAAGGTTTTTTTCTTCCTTCAATATCTTACAAAACCAAAGGTATATCTCCGAGTTTCAAGTAATAGTCCATCACTTAACACCCGATGCAAAAAAAAAATCGATATTTTTCCATATTGACCATAAATATTCATATTGCAAATTGAAATAGATTATCAATCCGTGCATTCCTTTTGTGTTCATTTCTTTGTGTGTGTGTATGTATGTATGTATTATGCAATTATAGAGCAATAAAAATCTATTTATTAAAACTTTTTTATCAGCCCCACTCTTTCCATTAAATAAATAAAAATGAAATCCTCTTAATGGGAGCACATAAATTCTCAAAATTATGAAACAAAAACATTAAGCTTTTTATGTGAACGATATAAAAATATAGATAGTAACAATGACACAACAGTGCTTGCTTCCCTTAGATATTTGTTGTTTATTGTACATTTTCCTCGTCAAATACTTTTTGTTCTATATATATATCTATATATCTATACAAAGAGTGATCTACTTTTTTGTCTTTGTTAATTGAATAGTACACACCCCCACGCATGCTCCATGTTCCTTTGCTAGCTCATTATAAAAGTATGAATAATTAAAGAGACGTTTAAATCATTTTTGCCGAATTTCATCATTTACAATTTTCTATAAAATTAGTTATTTTTCATGATTACATAGCTAAGTAGAATGCATATTCTATCCAATTAATCACCCAGTGAGTAACATACTTTGGAGACAAATTGCACGCAAATGAAGAAATAGTTGCTTATTGATATTACATGTACATATATTATATAATTTCTCATACAAAGACTGTAAGGGAATTCAGATAATGCACATAGATATATTGCTTTTAAAATGGTTCTAAAAAATGTCTTTTGATGAATGAGCAGACAGTTTGCAAGACAAATCTGCATTTTTTTTAATGTAATTTTAAATGATATTGTATGTAACATTGTTGTTACTCTTTTAGCTTCATTTATTTATTAAAGAGCAATACATGTAATATTTTTCTTGTCAGTTAAATAAAACAAAGAAGAGTTTTTTTGTGAAGTATTATCGTCATTATACTCAATTGTAATTACAATTTGTCAAAATTATGATAAAATACATAATTTATATATCGACGAAATGTCGACAATTCAACAATTTGATGAAGTATTTTTATTAAAAAGCAAGTTTAAGAAATTTTACATATATGTATATTATATAAGGTAGTTTAAATCTGCGATTTTTTCTCATAGTACACATTTTAACATCCACACAAATTATGTTATGAATTGCTTATTTATTTAAAAATAGTATGTACTTGAAGATCAAGAAGAAAAATTGATGAATCAAAGAAACGAATATCGTATTTTAAAGAAACTATATTAAATACCCTGCCAGAGATGAGGAATATACATATATACTTTCAAATATGATTTTAAAACTACCTTATATTAAATGACAAGTATGAAAATAGCTTACCTTTTAGATAGCAAATATTTAGGCTTGTCTTGAATTTATTTTTATTTTTTTAATAATTGATTATTTAAAGCCATTTTATGTTTTTAATTCCCACCCATAGAGTTAATCCTGTACTATTTATATTATTATGTACTGAACATTTAAAAGCACATTTTTTAACTTCACACTACTTTAAAAGCGAGTGTGAATAAATAACAATGTAAATGAATGGTTCTCTAGACAAATCTATGTACTACGAAGTAAATGAATAAACATAGCCCTTGGAGAATAATAAGTACAAGAAAATTCAATATATCCCTCTTATCAAATACTTATATCGACAATATTAATCTCAAAAAACAAATAATAATTAACTGGCCGATATTAAATAATAGACATAAATCTACTTTTGGTATGGGACCCACCTGTTGAGATTGTGTTTTTTTTTTTTGCGAATGACGTCAAATACAGAGGGTGATGTGAATTTATACCTACAAATTAATACTTTACAAACATAATCAGGAATAAGGAGTTGGTGATTACGTACAATTTATATTTATAGGTAGATCGTTAATTTGAAGCTCAAACATTATTTTTTAAATCAGAGAGCAAAATATTATGTAAACTAGAACATGTACATAATTAGTTAATCTATGAACTTGATTAGTTAATTGAAACAAGTAAGGTCGAGATAGAATTGGTTTGATTAATATTTTTTAAAGAAATGCTATTCGTCAAAATGCGTTGTATTTATTTGCAAAATAAATTCACCTTCTTTACAAAGAATTGGTCGTGTACGGAAAAACCTTTTTAATATTTCCGATGCAATATTGAACATAAATACCAGTTGAAATGAATAAAAAATTATTTCCCTTTCTGAATGTTCGCATTTCATGTGACTCTATCAAATTATTGTGCAAAATGATGTTTTGATGAATACACTAATTATATTCTGCAACTTGCAAATTTTTAAACTAATTAAACTAATTTATTTTATGAGTCATGAAATTATTACATAGAGTGACATATCTAATTAATGACATACCTTTGTGAAATAAAGCATTAAATTAAGAATATCTTTGTATGTCTTGCAATTGTATTTCAATCCAATCACTCCTTTTCCAAACATGTATCGTCATATATATTCCCTTTTGTGTTCTTTATTATAGTACATCCTTGTTGAACTCCGATCATTTCAGTACTTTCAAACGATTATAGGAGTCAGGACTGATGATCAAGGAAACTACACTTAGTTTTTGTTTGAGTCGTACATATTTGTATATTTGTCAACTTACAAGTTGGAACCGGAGATAGAAGTGAGCAAAATCTCTCCACTTTTTAAGATTTTAATTGGTTTTTAAGACTTTTTATAATGTAAGATAAATGTATGCAAATAGAATGTGTCACTATACTGGGCTCAATAGGGAATAAAAGGCTACATTTTCTAGGAGGAGAGTATCTTTTTAGTCAATCCATGTTGGGGGCTAAAATTTCATAATTCTTTTGTAATCGTCGAACCCAAAAGTAGTGGGTCCTTCTATGTCTCAAACTATATACCCTCCCCCTCCCATATCGTTTTAGATCATTAACACCGTGTTGAAGGTCCATCTTACTTACTTGAGTCTCTACCCTAAAATTATCTTTCCTACCATTTTATGTGAATGTACCAGAAAAAATAACAGACCAAATGCAATAATATTGTATTTTATGTTTGTACTATTGTTTTTCAATTGCCGTTGATTCCTATTTGAATGTAATCACTGTGATACCTGATGATGATGATGACGTATCCATTTAATAGTGACTCCACATGATTGTGACAATATAAAAAAAGGTCATGAAAAAATGAAGCCATTTATGGAAAAAAAGTAACCACTTTTCAAAAAATATCTTCATTTTTATACACATTATTTAAATAGTTTTTGAGTGATTTTGATCCAAGTTTGTTAACTTCAAGTAGTCTCATGATACTTAAAAGCATTACCTCATTCTGTTTCTATGGCATGCATTTTTTTTTGCCTTAAATGCTTACTTAAGTATGTTTCTATATCCATTACTGCAGAATAGGTTTTACTTTAATGCCCTATTTATGTAATTAGGTATATCCTTCACATCCGATTTTTTGAAACCATCATTAATTCAATACTCACATTTCATGCTACATATATTTAATTGTATATGTATACCTTTTTTTTGCACCGTCATTCTTTGAAAACTTCAAGTTTAACTCTCCAGCTACTTAAAGGATACGTCCAACTTAATGAAACATCAAAATGAGGCGATACCTTTACTCTCTTGATGTTCATTAGAAATTATTAAAAAAAAATTCAATAGAGTTGACTTTGGAAGAAACCACTGCCTTAAATCTTTTTTGGCCGCTACTGCAATTTGAATGAACTGCTCTACTGATCAGAGGTACATATTTTTACATGGTACATTAATTTGCACTTTAGTAACTAAAATAAATCAAAATAATGTTAGACGTATTTGCAAAAAAAAAAAAAAAAAAAATTGAACTTTGTAAGAAAATATATTCAACACAATACTTAGAAAGCAGTTATTTTTTTAAAACTAATGGTTCGCAAATTCTAGTAGATCCTCTAGATATATATTTGAAATGTCTTTACAATAAATAAAAGATGTAATTAAATATGGAACGCCCCTCCCCTCCCCAAGTAAATTTATTTACTTAGCCATTATAGTCACTATGAAATAGTATAGATAATACTAGATATTTGAACGAAAAACTTTAAAATGAATGACAAACTTGTGTTTATGCGATTTGTGATAAGCTTTTGATTTGAAACACTCTGCTACGGAGTACAGCTCTTCTGTCGTAACTATTTGTAAATTGTAAATATATATTCTAATCACATTGTTCAATTTCTATCAAACAGACGGTTTTCCAAACGTTTTTAACATATTTATGCAAACTTTTTATTTCATTATGATTTTATGGGAATACTTTACTATCTTCTATTTAGTCTAAAAATAGTGCATTCTAAGCTTTTTGAAATAGTGTTTGAGCATATGTGTTCTACGCCAATTTGACTTATTCAAAAAAAAATCAGTTTTGTTTTTATATTCAATGTAATTTGTTTTATGTGATTTTTTGAATTCAACAATTTTTTATCTATTTCGAATGTAAAAACATTTTGCTTTGAAAGATAAGACCTATGACTAAGTATGAAGGTCAAAGCATTAAGGTATATCTCAAAACTAGGAAGGAAAAAAAAAAGGTAGTTTTGATATTCTACATATCCTTTTAAAAAAATACAAGTTACTTCTGATTTTTTACATCAGAGATGGCTGAAATAATGAAAGCAGTCATCGATTATAATTATGCATTATATTATATATTAGAAAACATTTATGTATGTCATGTAGAATATGAAAAGAGTCTCCTATTATGTTAATTGACGTTAAATTCTCAATCAATCTATTATTGTAGTCAAATGAAACATTAATCAAGAGAGTAAAACATATGTATGACGCTGTTATGTTTCGATAATGTATACAGTCGTTTGGTACTTAAAATACACATTTTAGAACTCGAAACTTTTATGATTTATGACGAAATACAATTGGTAAAATCAATCATGTGTCAGTATTGTATTATTTTTAAGACATACCACCTAGTGTGACATCATTCAAGTATTTTATATGTACATATATCTAAAAAAATTGATTTTTAAACTATGATTTTTGAAAAAACTTTCCTTTTATGAGAAATTGATATTTATATACGTACATTTAACAAAATAATTTGATGTAAAATCAAGCCACTCTGAAAACTACAATACCTTGCACTTTCTACTTGTTTTTGCAGACTTCTATGAGTGTTTGCAATATAGAACATAAACATTTTATTGTCCCTAGAATAATATTGAGAGTAGAAGGAAAAACAAAATTATGTCTATAGATAGGAATGGGATCTCGTCTCTCTCTTGTATTTTTTTTTTGAATGAGCTGTTAGAAGGATTCTGGTTGTGATCATAAGCCATATTTAAGTCATGGAATAGGAATGATATTTTAATTGATTAATGCATTACATTTCCAAGGTAGAATGTAGAAGATTTACCTTATGCTTTGTTCATGGATCGACTCTGTTATTATTTTTAATAAGAAACAATATTACTACCACTTTAAAATAAAGAGTCCTTAAACACTGCTGCTTTATTTATTATCTGAGAGGTTGTAATAAGTGATATACTTTTAAAAAATTAAAAAAGTTCACACAAATGAGATACGCAGAGAAAGGACCCAATCGTAAACCGTACCCAATTTGAACTTCATTCCATGTAGATAAAAAAGAAATGTGTGATGATCGATTTCATTGAAGTATACTTTTTTTTAGGAAGACAAGATGAAAAATATGATATTTTTCTTTTAGTCCTTTTTCATCGTTGAAGACATTTTGCTCAAAATTTTTTATATATTTTATTCGTTTCAGGAATATTTGCTGCAATGATTTTAAAATAAATAAAATATTAAGCTATTATTTCAAATCTAAAGTAATTATATAAGTTATTTTCATAATTTTCACATATATCAAATATTAGCATTTTTAGGATATTAAAATTAAAGAACGTTGACATGGTCAAGAAATGCTCAATAATAAGTTTCTTAAAATACATGTATGTATGTATTTTTGTCAAAGTCTTTGCAGTGAATTTTCCTAGAACCATTTTATTATAATGTCAAAAAATGGAAATGTGACTTGTGATATTTATATACTATACATATAAGATGTATCCATTTTGGATCGAGAAATGAGAATAACTAGATCCTGATATGAAACACGAGTAGCAACACGATTCAAACTCTGTTTTACTTTGTTATAAGAATATAATAAAACACTATTTCACAAAAACAAACAAAAAATACTCATTAGTTTACCTATCTGACAAGGAAAATATATTATATTACCTTTTAATAAATAAATTGCATATGTATAAATAATATTTTTCGGCGAGATAATTTCGTTGAATTATCTACTACCCACAGTTTTTTATGTACATATACGTAGAAAAAACACATTGTTAGTTTGAATATTAAACACGTTTAAAAAAAAAAAATGATTTATATACTTTATTTTATGTTAAATATGTATGTGTGAAAAATAACATCATTCCTTTTCCTTTTTAAAAGTTGTCAATAAATAATGTATTTTTGTGCTATTCAAATGCTACCACAAAGTGATGATAAAACCTTCCTTCAAACATTATACCTATATATATATATATATATATATATATATATATACATATATTCATGCAAATATGAAGTTATAGATATATCTACTATATGCTGTAGAGACATGATCAACTCCTCTTTTTTATAGATAGAGCCTCTTTCTTTCTTTCTTTCTTTCTTTCTCAAGATTGATTACAAATAAAGAAATGATGATATAATTTGACAAAGACACTGCATGGCAATTCAACTAATTAATCATTTCACATGTGTTAAATTCTATACTCTTATGAGGAAAGGAACAGAGGAATAGAGAAGAGAAATTTTTTTCTCTCTCTTATATTGTAAACATACATACATATACATATATATATATATATGTTGAGAAAGCCTTATTTTTAGATTTCTTTCTTTCTTTCTTTTTGTAAATATAGAGAAGGAAACTCATTATTTGCTTAATCTATTCACTCTATGATAAAGTTAATTATGTGCATTGATGTTTGTATATATAATATTATATACATAGTATTGATTTAAAGAAGAACAATTTCCCTTCAAAACTCATTATAAAGTAAATAATGTATTGAATTAGGGAGATGAAAATAAGAGTATGCCCCCTACTTTGCAAATAAATTTGCACAGTAATTTATATGTAAAACTTTTATGTTTCACAAAAAAAAAAAAAAAAAATCCCTACAAATGTTTTATTTTGACTATTTAATTGTCATATTCTTTTTACGCTCCCTAAAAACAGTACATACTACATATGTAAAAAAGAAATGTAAAGTAAGTTAGTATTAACTCTCCCTCTAAATTGAAATGTGTGCCTTGGGGGATCCTTACTTTTTTTCTTCTTCAAATAATATTCTTTACTTTGTACATATAAATGCCATGTTTGATGCATGTACTCTGATGATTAAGATTTGAATAGTATGGGAATTATGAAAATATATATTCATCAACCTAGGGCATGCCAAAATAGGGCTCTAGAGAGTGCATCAAATAAGTAAGAGAGGGATTTAAAATAAAATAAAGTATAAAACCTTTTTTAAATCTATGCTTTGTCGTGTGGTTTTTTTTTTTTTTTTAAAAAAATCAATCTAAAATAGCTGAATTTTTATATATTAATAATTCTTTTGTACTATGTATTTTATGATGTAAAAAAGGATAAAAAGATTAAAATCCGTTTTTCCTCATTTTATTTTATTTTTTGCCTTTGCTCATGTTTGTTTCTCACACGACTTTAATCAGTTGCTATCTTTTTTTGTGCAGACAAATAAGTAGCTTAGCAACAAGTCAACGGGTCTGTACATTATATAAAACAGCACATTTGTTGCCTAAAAGCTATTCCAAATTTAATTACAATTTTTATTAAACTGATATGTCCATTTTAATATCTCTTTATTTACTCAGAATCTTTATAGTATGAAATATAAAAATTTAACAGTCAATTAAGATAAGTTACCTTTACAACTACTTTCTATGTATGTAGTTTGTTAGAAACATAATAGTTTATGGCCCTATGTCACCAAATATCTATCTTCATAGGTAATTATGATTTATTAGTTGACGTCAATATACTATAAATACATATCTAACTTAATATTAGCATAAGTTTGACATCAAATACGTATAAAAAAAAACATTGCAGTACATCTTTTTTTTTACAAATAGAAAATTTAAGGTGTAGTTATATTAAGTGTACTTTTCAGTATGTATATTGTCAAATATGTCTAATCATAATTTAAAGGGTTTTTTTTGTAAAAATTCAATTTAAAAAAATTAATTCCCCATAAAGTACCTGTAAGCTACCTTAAAATGTGTTAAAATATGATGGTTAAATAATTAATATTATTAATAAAACGGGAACTAATTACATTATTTTGTTCCATGCCATTTTTTTTGGAATTAAAGAAAAAAAATTATAACTTGATATGATCTTTTTCATAAATATTTTGCTCTAATTTATTATTTAATCAATTACAAACAGGTAAATAATAAATAAATCACGCTTTTCACGCCTAAATCTATTGAAGACTAAGATATCCATCATGTAATTATTAAATATGTTTTTTATTCACCTAAGAAATTCAAAAAATATAAGCACTTTTAGGTGTTTTGTTAAACGAAGAGCAAAGCTTTAAATAAATGACTTAATCAGCAAGCCATTGACATTTCCGACCAACTAACGTTACAAAGTCAATATGTGAACCATCTCTAGTTTTGTGTGATTATGTTTGTGTGAACCTATTTTAACAGGCTGTTCCATGATATTTTGTTGAGTGGAAGTCAAATCATAATATGTAAATGATATATTCTTGTATTTCCCACTTTACTGACCACTGACACAGACTCATAATGAAAACACCATGATGTCTCATTACGAGTCATGATAGATTCAAAATAGTCTTTACTCGTTGGTTTAAGCTACGTTTTTGTGCTACACAATTCGATTCAACTTTTGAGTTTTCGTTCAATAATGTGAAAGAAAAATTGAAATTCGCTTTTATCAACAATATTTTTTCTATTTTCTTCACTTGAAATAGTCAACCAGAAAGTTTCTTATCCTTTATATGTTCTTTTGCCAATTTATAATTTTCAAAACAGTTCAAAAACTTGTGTTTTTATATATATAAAAAATTACCATAAGGAATTCTAAACATTTAAATAGTTTCTGAAGCAATTGTAGCGTTCCTGAAACAAAATTTTAATATTTTTTATGTGTGTATATTTTTTAAACAGAGCACAAAAACAGATGTCACTTAATGCATTGTATTTTGGTTGATATAGAACACAATATTATGAAACTTTGACAATTTATTTAAATAATTTATCATTATATACGCACACAAACAACAACAGCCTAACATGGCATACTAAGTTTTACAGATTGAATACCACGTTTAGTTTATTATTTTTAAAACAGAATGGGGGATATATTGAATAAGAAAATATCTTTTTAAAATCATTTTAAGCTATTCATATTCAGAAAGTTTCATTGAGTTTGCTTAGATTTATACTAATTTCCACGATGCTTGAGTCTAATAATTCGTTCGTACATGGGCATAAAAAACAAGCATTGTAATCAATGTTGCATAAGTCTACAAACATATATATGTAGGTTGGTATAGAATGGGAAAATTTAAATCTTTTCTAAGGATTTATATCACATTACCAACCTTAGAAGAAAGCAATTGTACATATTATAAATGCACAGAAATACAAATTAGTTTGTACATTGTTGTTAAAATGATAAAAGGTAAATGCAAACTAAAAAAAAAAAAAATAACAAGATAAAGAAAGGACCCGTTATATGTATGCATTTATGTACAAAGATATACGAGAGGAACGGAGTAATCAAGAAAACCTTTTGTCATAGATGATATAAACCTTGCTTGTAGCCTTTGAAGCAAAACTAAATTGATTGCATCTCTCTAATGACCTTTAAAACACGTGTATACTTAAAATAATCAAGTTTTAATACCCTAAATTTTATTATTTTCTTTTGTATCTCAATATACTAATTCATAAATTTAAAAAAAAAAATCATTAAAAGGTCTTTAAATGTCTTCAAAGATCAGAAGATTGACTTTTTTTTTTTTTTTTTTGAAAATTTCCCTTTTATATTTCATCCACCTTCAAATACATGGAAACATAATGCTTATTGTTTCTTATCTTTTTTGCGTAGTTGATTAAATAGTTTTCAAAAAGAACTTCTTCTAATTTTCTCTAAAATATATTTTTTTGACATAAGTAAAGAGGAAAATATGGAGAAGAAATATTATGATCTTTCATATAAGACTTGTTTTATATATTTATAAACAAAAATTTATAACAAATTATCCTTGTTGTTTGAACTTATTAATGACTATTAAAGAAAAATAATATAATTCATTTAGATAAATAAATACTAAATTAAAATATATAATTTTAATTCACTTCTGAACGCAGTTTTACAAAGATTTATCAAGTTTTGTATGATTTATTGTCGATTTAGGTATGAACAAAAGTTTTTTAAAAAAGGTTAAATTAGAAAACTTTGCTACTTCCCATATTTTTTTATAAGTATATCAATTATTAAAACATGATTCCCTTAAAAGTAATGTAAAAGACAACAATATGTGAAAAAAAGTTTTTGAGTAAAATTCATTAAATCTCATTGTATTTTTATGATAATGAATGAAGAAGATATTTAAAAAAAAAATCGTTAACTTTCTTAACTTTGAAGGCGTGGAGTAACCTATAAATGTTAAAATTGTAATTTTTTATATTAATATATTGGTCTACACTATAAAGTAAAAAAAATTAGGGGATAAAATGTACAAAAAAAGTCAAACTTAATGTTGACTACTTATGATACCCTAATATATATATATATATAAACATATGTATTAAGACTGTATTTGTGTGACCATTTCAGTTCATACTACTTATTACTAAATATAAGATTTATTTGCAATAATTTTTGGCCTAAAGCTATCACAAAGTTATTACTTGGCTCCTCCGGTTTCTAAGACTTTAATTAGTTTTTAAGGCTCAATAAGTTTATTCTAATTTTAAATAGATATAATCTTACATTTAACCATGTTAGATCCTCCAGTCTCTACAACTATATTGCCTCCCCATATCCAAGACTGTGTTGAGTGCCGTGTAATATCACATGGCACATATCTGAATCTCAATGGCAATAAAGATTGCCATTGAAAACTCTTGCAAAAATCCTTATAAAAATGAAAATTTCAGATTGATTGAGATAAAAGATTCCATATTCGTCTTCAACTTTTCATCCTTTCTAGCAGAGAACCGTTTAAATTTTCAAAGTGTGAGAGATTAAGTCTTTCTCCATCAGATTTAATGAATACCTCCTCCCCCCCACTTTGAAAACTGCTGCTTTAAAATATATCATGCATTAAAAAACTGTGGGAGTGCGTATATCCTCTTGTAAGTCAAAAGTTTTTTTTTTAAAAAAGTCAAAAGTTGTCATATTAATTAAAAAGGGAAAAAAGTTGCAATTTTGGTCGAATGTTGGGTATTAGATGTAAGTCGAAGCTCCAGACCTAATATATATTATATGGTTTAAAGACAAAAGATACTAAATTACATTTTCGTACAAAAGGGGCTATGAGCTCCAACTTATTGTAATTGAGTGATAATTTCATTTTCAATTTGATGTTTCATCATATCAAATCTCTTTCCGTCTGTAGCTGTCATCTATTCAAGAGCTACAGCAGATTTGATAAATAGAGTCAAGTACATATAAAACTCCATATATCACACTGTTTTCAAAAAGGTCGTTTAGAACAACTTTGACTTTGAATCAAGCCTAATAGTATCTTCAATGACAATACCTTATTTCCTAATATTTTTAAAGGTCCTAATGGCAAATTTTGTCATTAAAGAGATAACATATGCCTTTTTTATGGCATTTACAACACCTAATCATAAAATAATGTTCAAGTACCTATATATGTACATATATAGATTAACTTCTTTTTTTGTAATAAAAGATAATTACGTTCATAAAAATGCAAAGGTGGACAGTAATGGCTATAATTTATCGATTTAGGTATGGTTATATTAAGGTATGATGAAGTCAGAGAAGTGATGACTATGAAAGAAGGAAGCACAAGAAAAAAAAGAAGAAGCCAGATAGATGAATTAAAAAAAAAAAAAAAATGAAAAAAATGGAATTGATTACTTTTAAATTAAATTCATTGACAAGTTATTTTATATTTCGAATATTGAATTTTCTCTTTTTTGCTACTGTTACTTTGATTACTTCAATTCTAATTTATTTTAATTAAATAGAGCCTAAGTTTATTAATTATGTATATTCCTATTTCATACTGCCAAGTTTGTTCAAATTCATTAATGACATTTTGAAATAAATCAAATTATAATATAATAATTTAATCTATGATCCTGCCAGCTCATAGCTATTGTAAATAAATTAATTATATTTGAAAATTAGCTATCAAAAGACTAACAAAGTTTATATTTGTAATAACAAATTTCACTGATCAACAAAATCAAAGATCTCAAATTAATATAGGTCGAACTTAATAGAACTTAATACTTCTATTTCAAAAATGATTTTTTTTCTTTTTTGCTTTTTTTTGCTATTTTTAACATTTGAGGCTTTTGAACGCCTAGTGTTGTAGACGGTGAATATATATATAAATCAATGTCTACTATTTAAAGAATTTAAAATCATTTTGATAATGCCTTTATCATATTTTCAATTTGTGTCAACTTTGTTTAAGTTTCAAAAAAGTAATAACGCTCAAAATAATTTTATCTGATTTCGCAATCCTTCTACTCGCTACTACTTTAGTAGATCTACCGTGAGTCTGTGATTTCTAACGAATTTTTGGTCGAAATTCAATGAAAATTTATACATTTAGAAGGACGATGTCTTGTTTGTTAAGTATTCTTATTGAGCGATTGACATCTCATTTGAAAGTTATGGGTCTCAGCTTTTGAATGCATTCCTTATTAATTCATTTCATGTAATATTGAAGGAATTATTTAATTACAAAGGATTTGGCTGACTTTTGGTCCTACTCTCGTCTCCTACGCCCCCAAGAGTCCCTTTAGGTAAAAAAAAAGACTGGAAATGAAATTTGCATTAAAAACACTAGCAAATCATTATTTTTAAACGCAGAAAATGAGTCTCCTTCGAGGATTAAATTGAAGTCGAAGTAGGAAAATGGGCCAAAAAAGCTCAAAAAGTAGGGTTCCATTTCTCAAAAACCGTCAGACTCTTGATAAAAGAAATTACAGTTTTGAAATTAGTGTGTGCAAAACTGAATAACTTTTATAATATCAATACCCCTTAATATTTTTGACAGTTGACCAGTGTATTTATTAGTATACAAATGCAGACCATGTCACCTTTACATACGAGCTTAATCCGTTCTGTGACCGAGCTCGTAATGTAAGGTAATAAAACAAACATAATTGAAGTTCGTTGTTGGGTTGCTCGTATGTCGAGGTTCTGCAGTATATACATCCCCCCTCAAAAAAAGAAAAAACCAACCAACCAACAACAACAACAAAAAACAAAAAACTTTCAGTTGGGATAAAAGTGTATAAACATACTTTTTGAGGTTTAATAAATCTATTCTATGAATTCACATTTACATATGTTATCAACATAAACCATATATTTCTAAAAAATTTCCTAAAAAGTGGACATAAAATACGTATTTTCCTTCTTCTTTTAATATTGAGAATTATTGACATTTTTATATAAATATGAAAAAGACTAATATTCAATAAATCAATTTAAATATCATCTCACTCTCCCTCTCATAACTTTACAGACTTTTCATAAAAATATATAGAGATTTTAGAACATTTTACTCAAGGTCAATTCAGGAAACGGAATTTCGATCGAATGTTCATACAATTTACGGAAAGGACATTTTACCGCTATTGAAGATAGACTTAAATTATATGAATATATTTTTCAAAAACTAATGTTTAAAGTTTATTTTTAAATAATTTTTAAATTGTTTTGACCATGTTTTGAACTCAAAATTTCTTTTTTGGAGCAAGAAAATTGATTTTTTTTTCTGGAGAGGTTCTTTTATTCTTAGCATAATACATCAAATATTTTATAAATAGCTGCATAAAAGTTCGAAGAGCACATCCAACACATAGAGCAACTATGTCAAATTGTCAGTTATGAATAAAAACATCAAAATTTGTCAAGATTCCAGCCCTTTGTTTTTGAGAAACTTTTTAGAAAACAAATGTATTATAAAAGAAACACCTCAAAACTAAATCTCCATGAACCTATCCCAATCTATTGATTGGAGAGTTGGAAAATCCGCTTTGAGGATCCCCTTTCCAATTGCATTTGGATGGAAAGATGAATGTCAAGGGTACAAAAATGATGGAACAAATAAAACAAAATGATCCAAATCAAAGGCTTTGTTAGATTTTTAAAACTGGGGAGACTTAGGATAAGAAAAAAGATGTACACATAGGTTTTAAGGATAAATTATGCTCTATATAGAAAAAAATGAATATTGATAATAAAAAAGAGTAAGCTTGATTATTTCACAAAAGAGTTCATCGGTGAGAATGGAGAAAGAGGTTTGTATTCGATATTGCTTTTCCCAGAAATTTGGGTTTCTGCTTTTAGTTTCTCAAAACTATCTTCAGAGTTACATATATAGGAATATTTATCTAATAACTATCCTTCTTATTATAATGACTGTAAATACGGTTCAAACTAACAGCTGCATCATCCTCATAATGAAATGAATCATGAATAAATAATAATTAATCAATTAACAGCTAAAGGTTTCAATTCGTGGCAAATAATTATTTAACATATTATAACTCCTAAACATAGTAATGCAAGATGAATTAGATATATTCAAATCTATTTATTATTATGTAGGATTTCAAACGCAATGATTCAGCGATTTAATTTTGCAACTTGATTGACGAAATTGACTTTAATCCATTACATGATTTTAAAAAACCACTACAATTTTAATACTTGATATGCTTATTTTGAGCCATTTAATTCATTTTTGTTTGTTTCACACCATGAACTTGAGAATTTTTTTTACAATATTTGAGCTTTTGTATGGTTGAGAGAATTTTTATGGTAGGGAAAATACAAAAATAATCTTCCAAGTACCCTTATTTATTATAGAACTATTAAAGAACATAAGCTTATATTTCATACGGGATCATTCAATCCTGAGAAAAAGACAACGTAAAATTCACACAATTCCCCTTTTTAAAGGGTTTTGTTCGGGGATCACTAGAGAGCCACAGTTTTCATATGTTGACAAGCTCAAAAATAATAATTTAAAGAGTAAATAATTGAACTTTCATTCACAAAAAATAGGTATACTTCAGCTATAAAATTCATTTCGTTTTCAGTTTTTCTTAAGCAAAAATTACTCGAGTTTGATATCATAACAAATGTATAAATAAATATTACAAATTACCTATTTATACGTATTTTTGTTCTTTATTTCCTTTTTTAATACCGTAGATATAATTAATTTTCACAAAAAAAAATTATCATTAAACCTTGAGCCTCAATTAAATCAAATCAATATTATTGCTAGGCTATTAATATACCCTTTAGAGACGTAAAATAACTCGTAAAAGTGACTATCAGTTATTAATTATTTACTTTTATGAGTTTCAATTGTTTTTAAACTGATGAAAATCAAAGACGTTATTAATAGGTATTTGCCCTTTTGTAATTAGTGTATGAAGACAAATCTCGAAGATTATGAATTTTAGAAAAACTAATATTTTTTGAATGTGAGTTATCAATCTAGTACAATCCAATTTGAATCTATTATATAAATCCGATTAATATTTCCATATCAATTAATTAAGATGGATGATCATAAATGCTATAAAGAAATGTCATTTTGCTAGAGAACAAGAACTTATATTAGAGAGCTACATTACTTTTTTTTAACCTTCCAATAATTTCACAAAATCTAAGTAGTACGTACATATGTAATTGTAATATTATATTTTACACTATAAAATTTAAACGCTCAATAATATTAAATTAAATTCAAAAGGAGCATGAAGAACGACATTTATGTGGTTATTAAATTACAATACAAATATCAAAAATGGATAAAAAAATTCACAGAATAGTAATTTTAAATAAATTTGAATTTTGAAAGGTCAAGTCTTTTTTTTTAAAAAAAACCTAATATACAATTTATTCCGATAGATATTATTAGAATAAAATTATATTATGAATGTGACCCAACAAATAATTTTTCTCATGTTAACTTATCAATGTTATCTTATGTTTTGTATACTATCTGTAGTATTGAAAAAGCAAACGAATTATGAAGTTAGTAATTCATATATTTATCTACATATATAGTAAAGGGTTATAAACAGACCTACTAGGTTTCTTGCATTCCTTCGACATAATATTTTGCTCTCAGACACGCCGAGCACACTATAGAAGTTCCTTTTCCCCTTTCAAATATCCCCAAAAGTTATAATTTAGCATTTTTTGTTGTAAATTTAAACATTTATAAATTGATTTTAATGTGGATGGTAATTCAAAGACTCAAACCTTATCAATATAATTCAAAAATAGGAATTTACCAATATCAAAAGTTCCATTCATCAAAAATAAATAGTTTTTTTTTTACTTTGATCCATGATAAAGTAGATCAAAATATTTTCAATTAAATGATAATAATAGTTATATAATTAATTTGTGTATGTACTATTAAAATTTATAAGTTTTTATTCTCTTTAACTTAAAACTGACATAAAATGCCTGATACCTATCACTATTTTCATCATTAATTATTACTTATACTCCCACTTCATATTTTTTTCCCTCTAGCATCATTAAAATTTAAAAAAAAAGTTATTCATATAATATGATTGAATAACTCAAAATCAGTCATTTGCATATTATTAGCTAAATATATATAAAGAATTGCTCTATTATCTTAATTCTCAGTATTAAAAAAAACATAATTAATTTATCTCTTATATAGGCATTTTTTTTTACACAAAAAATATCAATGCCTGTCTTTCAATAAAAGGATACATTTTTATAAATTTAAATTATGCAAGATATTGTGACACTTTTTATATGTGTACATATATTAAACATTGATAAAAATCTTTTGATTCGTTTTAAATGACAAGTTTTATTGAATTATAGTAATTATTTTATATATATTTTAAAAATTATGCCAAAACTAAAGTAAGATAATTTCATAGTTAAGAACCCTGATTTTTTTTTATAAAAAGTTGAATAACAGATTATATATTTATTGTAAACTAACCAAAAAACATCTTGAAAAGAAGTTAAAGCACATTTTTTGAAGAATTTAAATTCGTATGCTACAGAGTTTGTTGTAAATTTTCTTTTATTCCTCAAAGGCATGTATATCCTTTATTTAAATTTATCATTTAGTCCAAATGATAATTTTTCTACGAAGATAATTCATTATCAAAATTTTATTTAATGTATACGAATAGTTCAATTGTAACATGAGTTTTTGTTCACAACAAAGAGATACATTGTTTAAATAGCCTTGGATATCTATTTCCAAACATAATCATAATATTTTTGACTCATTAGTACAAACGTATCTTTTAACATAAGTAAGTTAGGGAACGCTACTTTAGGACATATAAGATGTTATGTCAAACTTGTCTTGTCGTGGTTTAGTCTCCTGCATTTTTAATTCAAGTTCTAAAATTTAACTATATAATAATAAAACTCGACTATCATAGAATTTGATGATTTTTGGCCCATCAGCTCTTATTTAAAAGAAAATAGTTCGTAGCAGTCCAAATCAGCCTTTCATGAGATATGGGAACTTTATTAAAGTTATGTTTTTTTCTTTAACCAAATTAGTTAATAATATATAAAAGCAATCATAATGCTCGTTACAACCATACTAGTAATGTCTGAATAGTGCATTTTGTTGAGCTTAAATTAAAGCTTTTTAAATGCTTTACTCAACAGTTGACATTTCCATCTCATATGAACTTTGCTGTTAAACGATAAAAAATAGTATTAAATTAATTTTTTTTTCATGTTTTTTATATCATAGAATTAAAACCTAAATAAACCTAAATACGAAATTGAAGTATCTTTAATTGAAGCTGCTATTTTTTTTGTGTGCTATTATTCCCTTTTGGTATTCAAGTAACTAGATATTTTTACTCTCATGTAAAAGTTAAATACATAAATAGCTTTAGAAGTTTTTGTTTTATTTAAAAAATAAAACAAAAACTAAACAAACATTCAATTCCATATAATTTCTATGAAATCAGATATGCAAACTAACCTTTAATATTAAATTGATAAACATATGAATATGCATCAATATATATATGTTATATCACGTCACATGTATTGATTCTTCAAACAAGAAAAAATATTGTTATGCACATAAACTTTTTATAAAAATCAAATACCTTCCCTCATCATCATAATTTTTTTTATTTTGCAGTTTAAACGACAAAGAAAAGAAGGAAAAATGTATGAATGTATTCTATGAGAACCTTGGATTTTTATTTTTATTTTGTTCATAAAGTGAAAGCCGATTAATTATTTTTTTTTTTAAAATAAAGTTTGTCTATATGTGTGTATGTACCTATAAGTACCAAAACTATGTTTTCAAATTAGTTTTTAAAGCTACAAACACATCAATTTTTGTTGATACTCTCAACCTTTCCGTCGAAAAAAAAAAAAGAAAGGGAGAAAAATGTTTGTGGTAACTGCCTTGCTCGAATTTCAAATATTACAGCCATTTTAAAACTTTTTTTTTCTTAACACGTTCGCTACTCGTATGTGAGTGAGAGTGGATTTTCTGTTCGTACCGTGAGTGACATCTTAATTTTTGAAATGACCTCTATACTAATAAAACTAATTGGTGTTCATAGATTTTTATTGAGATTTCAACAACTTAAGTTTCCATGCCCTTGTTTTTTTTTGAAAAAAAAATGAAACTTTTTTAAAAAAATATTATAAACTTAAGAAGCTTTATTTTCTATTTTATTATTTAAATTTTTCCATGGTGAGTTCCAAAGCACGAAATATAAAATGGCTTGTTTCCACATTGCAAACACAATTTGTTGACTAGTTTTGCTCTTTTTATCGCAGATTCTCTACCTTCAATTTTCTATAAAATTTTGATATTAAAGAATACATCTTTTTCTTGTTTTACTTGATTTATTTTCCACTTCAGTTAAAACATGGGGAGATAATACTGCAGGCTCTTGAAGTCTTATTGAAGATTGTAAATTCAGCAATGATATTGCCAATTCTTCCCTAAATTCCCTTATTCCGATGTTTGATGACGTTACCTTTGTATATATGACAAATGAATTTACGATTGAAACTCCAAACAATAATTCAAATGCTAGTTTTCGCTACCATTTTACATCTTTTTTTAAGACTAAAGCGTATAAAGCCATTTGATCACAAAGTTCAACAATGCCTGCCTTTCCTCTGTAGTAGCCGATGATTGCTATCGGCTTACTTTTTTTTATGTTTTGAGCATTCAATACTTTTTGTTCACTTCGGCCATTTCAGGTTTGTGCTTTGTAATAAGCAGTCTTACATTTCGAGTGTCTTTCCATTTCATCACTAAAATTCATTGTTTTTCTTCTTTATAAGTCAGTTCACCCTTCTTCAATTTCTTATCGAAGACTTCTTTCGGCATATCTTTTCTATTTGCACGTGTAAAGGTCATAAAAAAGCTCGTGAATGTTATAATCACTGTCACTACTATCAATATCGTTGCTAGAACTATCACTTGCATCAAGCAATTTTTCAATATCTTCTTTTGATAACCTTGACATAATGAAGGATGTTAACAAGCTGAATTGAAATTATAAAAAATAATGCAACTTTATTAGTAATAAAGGATATTTAGAACAAAAAAACTGCAACGTAATTACAAACAAAGAAAATTCAGAACCAAAAAAAATGCAACAAAATTTTTAACAAAGGATATTTAGAGCAAAAAAACTGCAACGCAACTATTGACAAAAGAAATCCAGAACCCAAAAAATGCAACGAAATTACTAACAAAGGAAATTTAGAACAAAAAAAATGAAACGCAATTAAATTTTTTTGTTTATATTTGTAAAATTTTCGTATATTATGTCACTCATATGTGAGTGACATGGTAACTGAGAAAAAAATTATACTCATAGCATAATGTCACTTATTTTTCAAATTAAAAATTTTCAATTTATGAAGTCGATTTTAGAGTTAAGATAATAAAATTATTTAGTTTCTGGAAAAAAAAAAAGAAAAAAAATAGGAGCTGGTACGAACGGTATATTCTGAAAAAATGGTCTGGTAGCGTACGTGTTAAAGTAACTTGATCTTGTTTTCATTGTTCTTATTAAATAGTTGCAATATTATTTTCATCACATAGCTCTTGACCCCCGTATAGACCACTCCTGATAGTTACTTTGTTACATCATTTTCTATATAATAGTAGGGAATTTATTACATGATCGCTATAAATTTGGGAAGAGGGAGCAAATCGGGGCTTGCAGGAAAAAGATGGCTGAGGGCTTATATAGAGCTATTATTATCAATTATTATTTTATTACACATACAACAAACATTAGTCATATTAGTACAACATGCAAAACGGTTCGTTGTACAAAATCTTAATAAATTAAAAGTGAATACTTTTGAATGTAAAAGCTTTTTTATTTTAATGAGTTATAAAAAGTTTTACTTCATACAGAGACATTTGTAGCAATAGTTGAGAGGGAAGATGAGCAAGAAATGGCCTAAACTAAACTTTTACTCAAGTCTTTGATAGAACCTAACAAACAATGTCTACAAAATGGAGCTTCCTACTTAAAATGCTATGTTTCTCACTCTTCTCTAATGAGTATATGAATCAACAGCTTACAGGAATTTATTTATTTTGGTATAGCATTCTATAGCATATATATATAAATTGTTACGTTTCGTGGGAGCAAACCAAGGTATACATAAACGTAATTACTACGCAACACCATCTCTTTCTTTTATGTGTATGAATAACGCTCTTTTATTATTTTACTTTTGAATGTGCGTCGTCTAAAAGAGTAAGTTGTTTGTGTTTGGTAAGCATGTGAGAATCAAGATCCTTTTTTTTTTTCGTCTTTCTTTCTTTCTTTCTTTTTTCTATTTCTTTTTCTCTTAATTCATAAACATTTAGAAGAAGAAGAAAAAGCATAATATTATTCTATCGACGTGGAGTCTTTCAAGAGACAACTTCCCTAGAGCCACCCTAGAAAAAAAAAATTAGTTGAACGAGGAGAGCCTTTATAATCATTTATATACATATCTATATAAAAAAACAAGTGGTTAATCAAACTTTTTTTTTCACAACTTCTCCCTTCATACAAATTGGTTGGTAAATCCATTATTTATCAAAACCAAAAAAAATAAAAATATAAACCTAATATGGGTAAGTTATATATTCTACATTTGTTTGTTGAATATGCCAGCTCATTCATCTCCTGTATAATTTTTGCATGTTGTATGAGCACAAAAAAGCGGATTTGCTAACTAACTAACTAAATATATAAATAAGGAGAAAATAGTGCAACAAAGATAAATATGCAACAGGGAAAAAGAGAGGAGAAATAAGGAGGCTAAAAATAAGTAAAAAGGACCACATTTACGAAAATGTATATACACATTTTAATACCTAAATATTCTACACCTTTTGTTAAGAAATATGTGTATTTGAGAACAAATTTGATGTAGTTGCTAAAAATAAATTAATATATCCAATTTCATTACTCATCAAGGGTTTTTTTGTTCTTTATATCTAAAGAGTACACTTCAGAGCTACCTATAATGAAATGAAAAAAATTTCTTTCCTTTGAGAAAAATGTGCTCAAATTACAAGGGATTTTTATTTCTTCTACTAATTGAAGTTTTTTATAACATTAAAAAAAATACTAATAAACTCTTAAAGACTTAATATTGCATTTTCTTGAACAAAACTAGATTTTTTTTTTCATACCTGACAATGACTATCATTGAATTATTTTGTACAAATTTATTCTCCTTAATTTGATGCCTCCATCTTTGCCTGTAGCTATTTTAAACCTCAAAGACTTATATAAGTATAAATTTATAAGTGCATGTAATTATCTTATAATATACTTTACATATACTTTTATGCCTATTCAAATATATATATATATATATAATAAGGAAAATGTTTTTAAAGTGAAAATTTGAAATGAAATTCCAGGAAATGACTTAAAAAATTATGTTAAGATGTTCATATTTGAGTTTTATATATTTTTTAATTTTTTGTACCCGGTGTAAATTTTACAAAGAGATTGTACAAACATCAATTTTTATGTTTTATAAGGTCTTATTTGATGATTATTACAGCCGTCATTTTCATTTTTGGCCCCTATAAATGAGTGCTGCTAACATTTTATTTGATTCATAATTGCTATTTATTTGTTATACATATATATTAATTATTAAAAAAAAAACAAAAAAACATTTAACTTTAGAATTGTTACAATTAATTTTTTATTTAAAAATTCTTCATATCATTTTGATGTTGTACCTAGTAAAATCAGATTACACAAGTTAAAACTTGTACGCAATATATATATGACGAAAAAATAAATGATTTAAAATTACAATTTGATTATTTCTTTATGTAAAAATCATGGTCAAAATGTCTACTAAATAAAAATGACGCGTTCTTATATACTTATAAATCATTCATGCTTTGCTTTTAGGAACATGGTTTCAAGAAGCACAATTTTTTGATTTGCATTTTATTATTATTATTATTATTAGACTGGTAAAATTAATGTGACATAAAAAAGATAGAAAAAATGTATGATTTTTTATAAGAAGCCTCTTATAGAAAAAATGACTTCTGAGCAGTTCTTTTAAAAGAACTTTATTATCTGTTTGTCATAAAAAAAACCTATAAACCACACACACACACGCACAAGCAAAAAAATAAAAGAAAAAACCTCTTTGCCAAACGAATAATTTTTGATCGTATCAAAGTACTTTTTTATTTTCTAATACTTCAAAAAAAAAAAAAAACCTTTGTTTTGGAAAACAATTGTTCGAATATTGAAGAATATTTATATGTATTAATATATAAGTCATGGAATTTTCTTCTAATCATTAAGTAATTAACATTAAAAAGATTTAAATTCATTTTTTAATTGACAGTTGGTTTAAGTTTTATGATTACACATTTAGTCATTTTAAAAGGATCTTTTTATGTATATTAAAAATAAATTAAACACAAGGGAAAAAAGGGTTGTTGTAAAGTGCATGAGTAGTCTCTTTATATTAAACTAGGTTAATGATAGACTTGATTTAAGTTTAGATATATGTTAATATCTTTAAGAATGTTAAATTATATCCATGGTTCCACGCCATGGTTTTTTATATTTTGAAGAACAGATTTGCAGAACTTAGAAAAAAAAAAGTCTTTGCAAAAGTGAATTATCATATTATGTAGATTCAAATTTGTACATAGTTAGTACTGTCAATAAAAAATAATGACAGTTTGAATATGTCCTTCAAGAAAATCAAACTTTTTCCCTCTGACAAAATATACATATTATTTAAATTTTATCTTATGTATATGATTTTTTATCGTTTTCATAGATTTAGATACAAAATAATTTGTGTATTTATATATATATACAAGTTTTGGTCATGCTACTTTGAACAAATAATTACTTACTTGTAACATTTCTAAACAAGTTGCACCGTTAATAGTGCCGAAAGCAAAAGTAATTATATATGTACATGTAAAAATAACGAGTCCGTAACATTAATAAATACGTTCATTTTTTTTTTTTTGCTATTATTAATTGATAATAAACAAAGAAAAATAAATAAATAAAATTTAAATATGGAGCTTTCTAACTTAACAAACGCTAATTTAAAAGTTTTATTATTCACAAAGTTAAGAATAGTTTTGAATTTATGACAAACGAGACAATCAGAGCTAAGTCTTAAAGAATTATTAAAATTAAATTTTCTTTATTAAGGACCATTTTTATCTTTTTTCTTTTTTTTGGCGTAAGAGTGTTAGAACAGAAGGGAAAGTAAATCAAATAAAATACCTCATTACTGAAAAAAGCAACAGGGCTACACTAACTGCTTTTCTCGTTTCTAGCTATAACATAGCGCTATCCCAATAACATAATGCAAACTTCCTTTTTTCTGTCAATTGCTGATTTTTCTATTTCCTTCTTCCCCTTTATTATTATTATTTTGTTAAGCTCTGGAAAATATGTAACTTCAGAGTTCTACAAATTGATTTTGAACATTTTTTATCAGTTTCTTATTGGAGGAAAGGTTGTGAAATAGAGTAAAAATAACGTCGTAATAAGCTTCAAATATATAAATATATATGCGTATTTACTTTTTATGTGAAAGTACAATTTTAGTAATAGGTTATATAATAGATTACATATATTTTGAATTACGTTTGATACATTCGAAAGCCTCTTAGCAGTGAAATATAGGAAATACATTCCTTTCATTTACTTGTATTTCCACAATCTTTGAAATGCTTTAAACCCTTATTTATGATGTATTCTAATCCATGTATCCAACCAATATCTTAAAAATGACTATTGAGTTTAACTCTACATTTCCTATGTAGATAATAGTTAAAAGTCTGTAAGGAAGATTAAAAATAAATATATAAAATTCAATTCAGAGCATTTTAATTACTGTTTAATATTCTTTATATAGTAAGTATATTTGGAAGAAAATAAGACAAATTGTAAGAAGACCTTACATTATTATATATATAGACTATAATTTTTCTTTTAGGAAGAGGATTTAAAGATGTTAATTTAATACGTATGTATGTATGTATATAGATAACAAATATCAATACTGTTGACATAATGTATCAGGAAACATTGTTATTATTGGAAAGCTTATTAGAATCTTAAACTTTTCCCCGTATAATTTGTTAAATACAAACATATTATATAAAAGTGTTTCATTTTCTGGTTCCCATCCATGAATATAGAGCTATTATAGTACACCGAACATATCTGTTATAGAAAACTTTTCCCCAGAGTATAATCAGTATCCTTTGTTCCATAATGATGAGGTTTATTTTGATAGCAGTACTAGTAGTTAGTAAAGCTTATTAGTTTTCAACAAATTGTGATCGTTCTCAAGGATACAAATTTAAGGTTAGATAACGAGGGTTCTTCATATCTTTTTTTGTTCCATTGAATGCTATTGAATGAATAAAAGAAAAGCTTGAATAACGTGATAAAAAAAGGACAATGTGTCAAAATTCCTATGTATGTACTTTTCTTTTTTACTTCTTTATTGTCAATAAATAACTTGTGCTAAAGACTTTGTTCAAAGGTTGATTTTATACATTCAAAACCACACAAAGGACTCACTGTTTGCGTATAATAAATCAAATATGTATATCCCTCTATGTGCACCCTTGAGTAGCCTACTACTCTCAGAAAGATGAAACATTTTTTTTGAGTAGATAACAAATTAGAATATATGTATATATCCAATTACTCCCTACATAGATTATTCCATGCGACATAATTCCACAAGTAGTGGAAGTGGAGTTCCAAGTGGTGGAGGATGGAGTCTTACTGGACCTAAAACGGATTGGAAAGTATCTACTCCTTTGGATATACACAGCCCACCTTACAAGTCTGCTAATGGGACTGCCTCTGATTTAAGTACAAATTTGGTCAATCTAGTCATTCTTGGTGCTCCTGGAGTAGGAAAAACGTCAATAATTCAGGTAATTATTCCACCTTTTCATATATGAAGTATGTAACCCTTCACGCCATGTCCTTTGAAGCAATTTGTTTTGGGTACTTTTAACTCATCTTACTACCCCACTGGAAAGAGAGAAATATACTATCCTTCAGTTGTTCTACATGATCAGCACTTTGATTTAAAAATAGTTGATATCCCGGATCTTCCCTTTCTCACCGTGAACACTTTCAACAATCTAACTGATGCACAAAGAGCGTTTTTCTCCATTCCTCTCTGATTATTTGTTTAAGCCGTGTTTATGATGTGTTTTTTTTTATTATTATACGTATGTCCACACATTCAACACATTCTGGATCTTTCATAAAATGCCCCTTGAACAAATAATCAGAGCAAAAAATAAAAATGCTATAAAAATATAGATTATGGACTGACTGATGCCACTGCCTACGTCTTAGTATTTGATCTACTATGTCCAGATAGCTTCGAATATGTTTCAGGGATATATTCACAAATCAGCGAAGCACCAGAATTAGAAAGCATTCCCATCATTGTCATTGGGAATAAAACAGACAAAGTTGAGCTTTCCCTAACGTCTGGTCGAAACAACAAACGCCGCAAGGATTACTACGAACGAGACGATTATCATCATCACAACGATCACGATCATGACCATCAAGACCTTGATTTTTCCTCCTCATTTGGAACAACTCATCACCATCACCATCATCAACACCACTATGGAAAAAAGGCTTCAAATCGGAGATCCTACAGCAAGGACTCTTACTCCTCCACCTCATCAAAGTACACCTCTAATAAAAATGATCCCAACGCTTCAAAGTATGTGAGTAAGCATCGAAGTGTAGATGTTTGGGGCAAGGAAGCTTTCTTTGACAAGGAGATTGCGGATCGAGTCATCACTGAGTGGAAAGCTATGTATAGGGAGTGTGCTGCAAAGGACTCTGAGTCTGTGACAGAGTTATTCAAGGCCATTATGGAATTAGTAGAAGAGAATCAATTTGAAAATGCAATGAATGCAGAAGTGAATAAAAAGTGTGTCATTTTGTAAATAAGTAGGTTTATCAACAAACAAAGATATATATATATATATATGTTTGTATGGTAATATATATATATAATACCTTGATGTAACTTAATATTATATACACACAAATATTTGATATTTCCCATCTCTTTTAACAAAGACTGTATGTTTTTATGAATATAATAAATTTTATTACATTATTATGTAGTATTGGAATGAAATCGATGTGTTTATATAGAAATATATTACTATATATATGTACTATACGAATGTTAATTGTTTTGTAAAGTAGAAGTATTTCAAAGCTAACTCAATGTTGCACAAATTTTATAAAGCTGATCCATTATTATTATTATTTTTAGTTTTTTATTTAGATAATATATATTAATATTTTCTTACGCTTTTGACTGCCATAGTCTTATTTTATGCAGGCGCTATTCATGTACATATAATATGAATGTAATAAATGTATTAATTTTTTGTAGTTAACTAAAATTGTATTGTGTAGAAGATATTATTAGATGACTCATTCTTAGTTTACATACCAACCAAGCCAAAGTTTAAGAAGAAATAAAGTAAAGTAATACTCTTTGACCTGTTTAAATTCATTTCCATTACAAAAAAACAAAACAAAAAACACACCATTTGTATCAATGATAATAAGTCTCTATTGTGAACTGTTATTTTGTCCAATTTCTCCAAATATCTTTACGTTTTTTTATGTTTAAATTATAATTAAAATTAGGCTACAAAAAAAAACCGTCAAAAACCATGGACACACTTACCTCATATTTACGGCTAAAGATTATATATGTACATTTTCATTTTTTGACAAATTGAGTCATTAGTGTCTTTTCTTTCTAAAGAAAACGAAAAAGGATTACATAAAATCTTATTTGCATATACGTTTTGCATATAAATGCAAATATGAATACATATTTTATCTTAAAAGATAACTATTTCTTGTTGCCCACACTTACACAAATGGATCACCGGACATCAATGTATTTATTAAACATACTAAAAAAAGTATGATATTTTGTATGGCAGGGTTAGGAGAAGCCCCTTCATTTGTTGCAAGTTCAAGTGGAGTCCAAAGTTTTTGGTATCGGGTTTCAAGTCTACTACCAATTGGCTGTGAGCCATTTTCCTCTCTTTTGTTTTTTTAGAAGGGAAGTTTGCAAGGTCTAATAAAGATAATGAAGGGGTGAGTATTCTATGTACTAATTATTCTTTATCATAGCAGAAGTAATGATCAATTATAACCTTATTCGAAATACCTATAAAAGGTATTTTGAAGTGTACTTTATATCCAGATAAAAATAAACAGCTCCATAAAGTCTCAAGTCTTAGTTTTAGAATGCGAATCAAGTCTAATGGTTGAATATATGTATATTATGAGTATCATTCAAATTATAGGTAGGTAAGTGTGATATAAATGAGTTAAACGAGTAAATATAATCTAAATTCAACTGATCAATTTAGATCCATGTTCTTATATAATACACTTACATACAAAATATACATACATATACATACTTATGTAGATTGAAGCTTAATGCCTGAAGCATTCCTTTAGATAGTTAAATTTTCTTTGAGATTATTCCCTGATATATATTGAAAAAAAAAAAAAAAATCAACTACATATGACTTACATATTTATATAAATATACATATACACATGATAAAAAAATGAAGACATGTTCAAATAAAGTCGTCTACTGCTACTGATAAGGGAAGTCATTTTAAAAAAAAATACATATTAAATTTGTAACAGTATCAAATTTCTCAATAGCATTTTGTAAATGTGACATGAAATTTTTTTAAAAAGCTTGAATGTATCATAAGTCTTTTTTTAAAAAGTGTTACTGCTCGAATTTCTTCTTGATGTAGCTAATATACAACCTATATGAATGTAAATTTTTATAATTATATTTTATAACGTTTGAGTACTTTTCTCTTTCTCAAACGATTGTGTAGTAGCTCTAATTTGACGTGGAATATTCCGATACAAAATGATCACAGATATTGTTAGTTTCTTAACGACCACATAAAATTTCACAAATTTTATGAAGAGTTTTTGTTAATACAGTTATAATTTGTTGGATTATATCTATATCCAATTGCAAATAAAATTATTGCATCATGTAGGCAATTTTATTTTTATAAATGTAAATTAACTTGCCTTTTTTTACCAAACCAATGGTCAAACCTCTTCTTTCTTTCTTTCTTTCTTTTCCTTTCACATCTAAGAGAAAAATTGCATATAAAAAAGTTAATACTGTCAATTACTTATTATAAAAACTAATTGAATTCAAAGATCAAAAAGAATATGCATTTTTTACGTTTGCAAAAATATACCAACCTTTTACATATATTCTCAACATGAAATTATTCAAGATTTTTTAAGTTTTTTTTTAAGAAAAAACTATTTTTTAAAGTAACACACAAAATGCTTACATCACTTTTTAGGTGAAAAAAACCCTACAATCATTGAATTTTTGTTAATAATATATTTCTTAGGGAAAGTATTATATTGTGAAGGAGAAGTTTTCCTATTCCTAATGATACTTTATTTAATAGGTAAGCTAAAGTTGCATATATGTATTAAAAAAATCTTTTTACAAAACATCAATGGAATTAATCACGCCTCGACCTTGTTTACTCAAGATTTAACTATATAAATTCATGTTCTAATTAATGTCATAAGTAAATAATGTAATTCAAAATTTTGACTAATTTTTCATTATACATATTTTATATCAGTGCAAAAATGTAGAATAATAATTAGTAATAATTGTATTGTAGTTTAGGGTGAAATTAAGAAAATATTTGGGAACTTCAAATGAATGGGCTATGAAAAAAATATAAAGTGTGACAATCAGGGCTGTCAATGCATTAACTTTTAGATATGAATTCACACCACTCTCCACATTTGCCGTCATTGACAAATACTTAAAGATGAATTAAATTTGTAGATCCAATATACGTACATTTGCTAATAAAATAAGTCTATAAGGCCACCAAAATCTCAATTTAATGCGGTAACCCGTGTAACATACATTCTAAGACTCGGATATACATTTACAGATCAAACAACGGTATAAAAATAACAAAATTCTACATCACGACTCATTTAAAAAAATGAAATAAATAAAAGGTGTAATAAAAAAAAATTAATTTAAAAGAACAATATTGTATCAAAAATTTTCTTAAGAGCATCAATGAACAATAAAATTTATTTTTTATGTCAGTATTTATTCTTCTGGGTATTCCATATTTCTCTCCTTGTTTTCTCCATTACAAAAAATGTCTATAAATGGAATAAAGACTCAGCAGTTTTGCCATAGAGTCTACAAAATACTTTTTTAAAGAAGTATTCCCTATACAAAACCACTGACTCCCTGTTTTTAAACATTCTCCAATTCGGACAAGGTTCTTCCAGAAAGAACAAAAATGATCAACACGTTGAATCTTCTATCCGTGTTCTCTGCCAAGTTGGCCTTACATGCCTGTTGATCTCTTGTACAAACAAAGGGACTTCCACCACAGAGTCCTTTCTTAAGGTATGATACTTATCATGACACTATTATTTAGTTGTGTTATTTCTTCTTTCCTTTGATATAATAGTTATTCTTTATCCAATTTAACCGAGTTGAAATAGTTGTTCCTTTTTGTTCAAAACTTGTACAAAATAAAATAAAACGTATAAAAAGTTTATTGAGGATAATTTTTTCCCTCTTAATAGCTACTTTGTTTATTCTCAATTGAATTTAAGTTTTGATTCAACAAATATCAAAGACATACATATACAGATGCTTTATTATCCAATTAAAAAAAAAAGTATAAACAAACTGAACTACGTACTTTACAACTGATACATTGTAGAAAATATTAAAAAACATTCAAATTACTATCAAAAATTGATACAAATAAACAAAATAGAGCAAACAGACAACGATGAGCTAAAAAGCAACAACAACGAATAATCATCACATACAGTTGACTCTCCATAAAAAGTCGATGTAGCTTTTGAAAATATTTCTGAAAGATTACTTGAGTCCATACATTTTGGCCTTCATCATAGATTATAGGCAATGTCAAGTTCTTAAAATCCCAGGAGAATGTTTTCCTTATTACTTAAAGTGAGTGAAGTAAGTTCATTTCTCTTGAGTACCCAGGTACACTCCCAAAACTTTCCTCTAGATTCATTGTCAATAATATATCCATTGGCTTTTAACTGCACAGTTGAATACAAAAGGGGAAGTTGATTTCTCCTTTGCTACATATCAAAGATAACAATTTATCTCCTCTAAAAGATATTTTTTCACTTCCAAAGTCCCTGTGTTGTAGCAATTATATGTACAAATAACTTCAATAGCAATAGCTCCTACACCCTCACTTGTAGGGAAGACACGTTGAGTTTTCTATAACTAAACATCGAGTTTAATCTACTTCAAACTGATTCCAATTACATTTTCCTAATATCTAGATTTGGTGCTCAAGCTTATTATCTATATTCTAAAAGGGAGGTCTTATCTAAAACTCACTTTTTTTTCGTTATATTTTTTTTCGTTTGATATACGTTTTATAGTATTTCAGATAGTTAAGAAGTCTCCAAAAATTTCCATCCCACTCCCACAAATTGATGGAGAGCTGTTTTAGATCCTCTGTTGAGAGCAAATATGTTGAGATAAGCCCTCAAGGCATTTGTATCGGAAGGGCACATAATTTAAAATACTAGGGAAAAGACTTTTCTTTTTTTAATTAAGGAAGTTGAATTTACATACATTTGTATCTAAGGGAATGATGCTGAAACTTTGTTGAGATATTAAAATATATTTTTGAGTGGATAAAGTTAAAATCTAAGGCAACATATTAGATTATGTTTGTATTTTCTCCATTTTCCATTTTTTTTAAAATAAAAAACGACATTCAAATATCTATTTAAGCTTTTTCAGTATTAAAAGAAAATTAATTTAATTCACTGTTCCCCAAATACATATAAATATTTGTTGGCCGGGTAGTCATATATCTCTTTCAACAACGATATCAGCACACCCTTAATTGAAGTACATTATCTGTATTTTTGAGTATTGGAAATCAATATGATCAATAGATATAGAGTTGCATTTACACTTATGGTATGGATATAAAATATAATTAAGATGAAAGCTCTTTGTAGTAAAATGATAAAAATAATTAAGAACTTTATATAAATATTAGTATTTACTCTGACAAATCCCTATTTGGGACTTTTTCTGTTCATCTTTTTTTGCTCTCAGCCTCTCCCTTGCTTTATATTTAATATACATACATACATATGTAATACATACTAAGATTTAATGATGCTACTTTATAGGAAACGAAGTCATAAATTGTCAAAATATAAAATAATTGGTTAATGAAGCAAGCCAATTTCTTTATATTAACAGATATATGTATAATTTATATATATATTTATATTAAAGAGAAATGACGAAAGAAAATACTATTTTTAAAACTGCAACTAATTCCTGCAAGATAAATCTTGGGGTTAATTGAAAAGAAATTTATTAGTTTGTCAAAAATATCCAAATATGAGACTTCAAATTAGTTGATAATTATAATTATAATGTATATTTGTCTCGTAAATCAATGTGGACATACAAGTTGATGATTTCTAGTAATTATTTGGTCAATAAATAAAGGGGCTCTCCTCTCTTTTTTTGCTCCTATGTTTAAGAGCTTATATTTCATATGCGTAATAGTTTGTTTGTTTTTTACAACACATTTTAATGTGTAGCTATATTACCCTTATTTATTTAATGCTTTCCCTGGTAAAAATTTCGAAATGAATCTAATTAATTATAATAATTTAAAAGGGAAATTAAATTTTTTCTTAGTCTAATTACTAAAATTTTAATTAGTCATTTCTTTAGAGTAACTAAAAACATACTCAATCTTTTTTGTGAATTCATTATCGTCTTCATACTTAAACTTCAAAATTTTTCTCAGAGTGTCAAACAAATGATTGACTTTATTTGCTCTTTTTTTGGTCAATGATGTTGATGATTTTTTCATCTGAAATGTATGATTCGAATTAGGAAAATATTAGATTTGTCCCTTATCTAAAAAAATAGACCTTATTAATTGTTATGGACCTGTCTTATGTACCTATGGCAGATGTGTTGAATCGAGTCATGAATTTGACGTTTTAATGAATTGACCTCCAATTTCACATTAGTAGCATGGAATTGAGTCCTTGGATGTGAGAAATGAATCATTGAATTATTGAAATATCTATTCTGAATATTGAAGGAAATATAATTTTGACAATTTTTAAAAAAAAAATTGCTAGTTGGTTGGGTACTTCAAATGTATACCTACATTCAACTTATTTATATATCACTTGACCTCTTTTTTTTTATAACTCCGATGTACTTCATCTTTATTATTCACAATAAACAAAGAACAACAACAACAACCAAACACAACAATACTTACATTACGTATTTACAAAACAGATTTATAAATAACTCTAAAAATATACTCGATTATATGTATATTGTATATACATATAAAACCGATACTAACATTAACGAAGGAATATTTAAACATCCCAATAAAATGCTAAATATTTTCTACAATATCCAAAGAGCGAAAATTATTTTTAATAGTTTGAACAATGGTCTCTGAATATGTAATTTCCTTTTCCATGTTGTTCCTATATCATTTCTTTGTGTGAATCATTTGATCTATCTGTGTAATGGTTGCATCAATTATTATCCTATTTCCAAAGGGCACACCCAAAATATCTTCGTAATTAGGAAGTGTCCTTATTTTAGTATCAGTTGGCTCAATGATTCCTTGTATCTTTGGACATTCCAACATGAGATAAATTATGTTCTCAGAAGATGTCTTTGCAGAAACTACACATTGTATTAAGAAAAATACATTCGTCACTTCTAGAGTGACGAAAAGGACCTATACTTTAACCATCTTTCGATGAAGTCTAAATATGGGTTCTGAAATTAGACTCTTGATTCCCATCTTATTTCCAACTCATTGAAATATCTCTCATTCGACTATCCAACAGTTACTCTTGATGTCTCTGAAAGTCAGCTATGTAAATTATATGCTCTAAATGAGATTTTATTATTTTTTTTCTGTATTATGTGTTTGGTAACTAACCAAATACAATACAACATTTTTTCCATTTTATTTTCTTCTTGTTTCTACCCACAGAGTTCAAAGTATCTTTTATCTTTTTTTAGTAATAAGTTTTTGAAAGTTCTTTTGTTCTTTTACGTCAAGGTGATGCAAAAAGAAATCATACATCATTAGAAAAGGAATTCTTTTCAACGCAACTATATGCTTTTAGTCGTTCTTGAAAAGGAAATCTATCATTCAAAAAATATTTGTATCTTTTTCCACTTTCAGCATTTTTTTAAACTGTAATATTTGGAAATATCTGACAGACTCTAAATTGTTAGCGAATTATTGCTAACACTTGTTTTTGATATTAAAGATCATACAGTTGAATCTTTTTTTATATATTACTCAGTTTTTATAATCTAAAAATAAGTTTTGACAAATTAAAAAGCATATTATTTTTTGGCATTCAAATGACTTTAAAAAGGAATTCTAAAGAAATTATATGTATATATTTTTATGTATCCAATTACCTTATTTATTCATAAAAGCTTAAATATTAGGCATATTAGGAAACTGAATTTTCCTAACTTGTTCCTGTATAGAACGATGTAATTAATTCCGTGTTATTTTAAGATATACATAGATAGGATGTATCTATTTATACCAAAGATATATAAGAAAATTTCAAATGAACATAAAAAGTGAAATGAAATATTCAACAACTATTCACATGCATGAATATACATACATCACACCATGCCCTATGCATAATTTACATTCAATCCTATAAATAAACTTTATTATTCAATAGCTTTCCAATCAAATACAATAATATCCCTACATAACTAAGACTAGACTACTTATAGATTCATACATATGCAAACTATTTGATTAAATTACTCGTACTTTAACTACAATTAATTAATCAAATCTGGTTTTAAAATATTTTATTTTGTATGTACCTTAATTTTTGATGTGGTGTTTGTCTTCAAAAAACATGTTTATAGGAATTAAAATTAAAATAGACTTTCCTAGTGTAATGTTCTAATGCCATTCTAATCTAATTTATTAGAATATAATATATATATATCAGTAACATACGTAAGTACTGTAAAAATAAATTTATTTAGGTTCAATATCAAATACAAGAAATGACAGGAAACAATGTGGGTATACATTTAATCGTGTGAAAACAATTCCCCAAAGGGCATTTGACCGAAAAATACTATATGTATATGCATACTTTAATACAATTAAAAAATGCTATTGTGATAAATATTGTTCTTTTTTCCTTCTCATTTATGTATTTAAAAGGATGGGTCATCCTTGAAGGAGTTCTACTTTAAATATGCCCCCACCATCCCTGCCAGGTTACTCCTGGTTCGAATTGTAATGTTGTTTGAGTAACTTTGTGAGTTATTTGAGAAAAAACATCATGTTGGTCATCAGCCTTCATTGTATTATTTATTTCTTAGACCTTAGTGGACTTCAATCATGAACTGGATCGAATTGTACCCATTTTTTGGGTCCAAAATAAATATATATTATATTATATATTCATCACGAGTCACATCTCATGTTTGATAAAATAATATTATATTTATATTGTATATTTCGGCAAAATGTCCTTTGGCGAATTGTCTTAGAACCATGTTTAATAGTTTTACTATATACTTTGAACATGTTCAAAGAATTCAAATAACAATAAAATCATCAATACTAACTATTTAATATTTTATAATTTAGAAAAAAAAATAATATTTTTTTGTAATTATTTAATAAAATCTATTGAATAATTTAATTCAAAAAGACTTTAAATACATTTATACGTATACCAGAGTAAAGGTTTGATTTGAGGTCCCAAAAATTTGGAAAACATTTTCCTACTTTCTACATGTTAGCTTATATATTTAGGTTTCATTTCTTAATGTACAGTTTTGAGACAATTTGTAGTTTTATTTTGAGCTATCTTGGTTTTCTTGATAATCTTAAGAAAATTTTTTAAGACGAATTACGATATCCAATAGGGACTTTACAATTTATTTTATAGAAACAACATAATAGGTATAAATCCAAAATATTTAGTCGTTGAAATTTCAATGAAAAATATTGACAATTAAAAAACTGACAGAAAAGTTTGTAACTTCTCTCGAGGAAAAAATTAAAATAGGTAGTTAAAAAAGTATTTTTATACAAATTCAAATTATTTTTTTATTATCTATAATGTTATAGAATAATATCTACAAAAAATGTTTAATTGACTGTTTGTAAAAATAAATATCTTAGTTAAAAATATAATTAGAAATACTAGAAGGGAGGGCATGTACTATGTGTAACGTCCATAAAACATTTATTTATTTCCCAATTTCCTTTAAAAATTTAACTTTTAAAGACATTTTTTTGTTTATTAACAATTACACAGCTTCATCATTAACACTGTTTAATTGAAGACAATGATTCAATAATACATTTATAGGTACATAATTTATCTAGTAACTTTAGTTGATATAAAACAGGTTATTGAGTCCACTTCTACTAGAAAATTCAAGTAATTTTGCTTGGATTTTTCATATAAGTATAAATTAGGATTGTTTAATTTTAAGTCCTTATTTTTTAAAGTTTTGAGACCACATATTTATAGGATAAAAGAAAAAAAAATAAAGTTTACCATGATTAAAATTAATTAATTAATGGTTTATATTTTACATGAACATCAATATTTATTAAAAATTTAATTTTATTTTGTAATCCTTTAAACAGTTTATATTTAATTAAAAATTGAAATTACGCAGCTATAATTTAATTAAATTATGTGAATTGGATGCGCAAGTCAACTTTTATTTTACAAAATGCGAAATGATGGATAGTAATCAAATTATTATAGCAATTGACACGCTAATTACGAATAATTAATTAGTTTTTTTTTGTCATATTCTCGAAAATTTTCTTTTTACATTATTTTTACACATTTTGTAAGTTCAAAACAGTTTTAAAGAAGAAAAAAAAAATACAGAGAGCCCTCGAAAATAGATTTATTTTATCATGTAAAAATTTAATGTTGATTTTAAATATGAGCTTATATTTCATATCATCCCATTTTGTGGAAAAACAATATAAAAGTTAAAAGGCTCTTTTATTTTTACAGATACTACTACTTGAGGATAAATAACGACCCAGTTTTTCATTATTCCTAAATGTTAAAAAAACTTATTCACAGTACATATGATTAATTTTTCACTTACATGCCGACCTGCTACTTGTAGAAACCTTAATCTAAAACAAGGATAAATAATATTATTGAAAAAACAAGAGTTCTTAAGAGTATAACGAAACTTAAAACAATAATAAGTAAGGGGAAAAGTAAGGAATTAGAAATGCAACACTGCTTTTAAAAAAGTAAGTACCTTTAAATCCAGCTCAGCAACAATGTTTGTAATTTTTTAAAGTTAAAATCCCTCGAGGTTGATCTACTATGTAATGTTAAAAATTTTTGATGAAGAATACCCTACATATATATACTTGATAAAAATGATTTCTTGACCTCTTTTTTTAATGGCACGAACAATGGAAAGATCAATACTAATACAAGAATGAAAAAAAAGACACCATAGGAATAATAAATATTGTAAAATATTATATCTACATATGTTTTAATGAGTTTTTAATATTATTTCTTTGAGGTAAGTTTCAAGATTATTTCATAATAATTTGTTTTATTTCTTCAATTTGAAGCTTTTATTTGTTGTTATATGATTTATCCACACATGTCAATTTTTGTCATACATACATATAATTGTGTTTTGATGTATTTTAAAATTAAATTGAAACCACATTGGCCAAAATCAAAATATATGTAACTATATATAAAAAGTAACCTCATTTTATATTTTCAATTATTTATTTTCTTTTTTTTTAATACAATATTTTTAATATCACGAAATTAACATGGTACTATTATGGGCAAAAAATATCGGGAATGAAAAAAATATTCATTTAATCATCAAAATTCATGTTATTCCTCATCAAAAGTAGCCCCCCTCCCCCCACCCGATGCAATGCACATATACTCACGTTTTTTTTAATTTTCAAAACAGTTACAAAATTTTTATTTAGTCAATAATTCCAGAATTTACAGAACTAAACTGCTGAGTTTCTTGAGTAACAGGTTATGTATCTCGAGAAATAAGAAAATTTCAAAAGTATACAGTCTGGAATGTTCATTTAAAATTTTTTGGTTTGAATAACGTTTCTCTAAAATATTTACATTTCAGTCATCATCTTTCAGACATTTTAAAAACCTAAAATTTGATTTTAGCTGTTTACAAAAGGACGCGTATCTCAAACACTAATGAATATTTTGACGTGACATTTGGTACAAATGTCAGTAGCAGAGGTGTTAACTTAAAAATAAAAAAACATTTATCCCTGTCCAAGTCCCAAAAAAGTTAAATTCAAATCATAGTAGGTTATTACTACATCTTGAGCTGTTTTTGCCTTAAAAAAATTGTATTTAAATCAATATGTATTCATTTGAACTAAACGAAAAAACAATTAAAGGATTTGTAATTAGCGTAGGACCAACGATAATATAGAACCAGGTATTCAACATTTTCAATGCTCTTAACACAATCATTATACCGAAGATTCTTACTGATTTATTTTCTTAACTGAACATTTGTAAAAATGAGTTTATAATTCAAATACGTATATACATAGACTTCATTAAAGGTAGTATTAAAAATATTTTGGCAGTCTAGTTGATACATACACATAATTATTTATGTACATAAATGAAGGATCCTTTAATGTTTATTAATGTAAGAATTTCATTAATTAATTAATTGTAATAATAAAAAGGAAAAATAAATAGAGCATTTTGTTTATTTTTTTGGCTCTCCTTACTAACTGTCCTTTGGGAAAAGTTCTTTCATAATATTCCTTAGGGAATACAGCAAAAATAATAATAAAATGTAATTTTGTATCCAATTTATCATTAGTTTTTTATTTTCTCAAAGTATACGAACGTCACTTAATCTTATACACAAAGTACATACTTAATGATGAAAAGTGGGCCTTTTTTTAAAAAGGAAAAAAAAGATATACAAAATATTAACAACCTAATAAACGAACTCATTTTTCCAAAATCTAACATTTAAACAAAAAGAAGAGAAATATTATCTATATTTAACATGTTTAAAAAAAGAAAAAAAGATAGAATGAAAGCGCTGCTTGACATTTAGTCTTTAACTAATTGTGAATAATTCCATTTTAGTGCTAAATTCTGCGCCAAATTAATTCATACGTGACTATGAATGTTCATAGATGTCAATTAATGAATATTATTATTTAAAACAATAATATATACATAATAGAACTAGGGTTTTGAAGCAAGAGCCCACACAGCGAAGGTTTTTTACTCTAAAATCCTCTCAGTTGGCAAGTTGTATAGTGTAATTGTTTTATTTAATGCTGTTTTTAATTATTTTTTTAGTTATCATAGAGAACACACCTATTAATTAGATATGTTTTGAACTAACTAATAAGTTTTTAAAATGCACATTTTATTAAAATGAAAAACTTTTTTTTCCCGTTTTCGTAGTGGTATTCTCAAATGGCCTAAAATATAGCCGTTTTGAGATAGGACAGCAAAATAAGAACAGCTTCTTCATTTATTCCTTTATGGCAGAGTAAACTGCATATCAGTAGATATGATATCTCTCAATGTTACCATATGGTTTATAACATCATCTCAGACATGCTTTTTAAATTTTTCATAATTCTCAATATGACCATTGCGAAAGATGTGAAAATCTCTGAAATCCCGGTGAATTTAAATTTCTCATAAAGTATGTCAGTTGACAAGCTGTAAATTGTTTGCAGTTTTCTTAATTATTCCTTTCTATTTTAAAGATTCAAATGTCCTTGTCAGACGCGGCAGATATGTTGTCGCTTGTGCTAGTATACTTTTTATGACATCATCTTAAGAGTGGGTTTTACACTCACTGGAATTCCAGAAATTTTTACATCTCTCACCATTTCATATACGAACACTTTCTTGTTGTTTATATGAAATATTGAGGAAATAAATTCAAAGATTTGTTATTTTTTTTTATTAACATTATTTTGATAAATATCACACATCTAAATATATTTATCTTTTCTAGGAGCAAAATTTTAAACTATATTCTCTGTATAAAAACAATGAAACAATCTATAAATTAGACTTCTATTCATAGAAGACGTTAATTCCATAGTTACATCCTCCATGATTTGTGTGTAGTCAGCCCGGTTTATCAAGACTTAAAATTGTTTCAATATATTCAGCTATGTTAAAGTGGAAATCGACTTTTTAGCTCTGTTAGGTTATTTTAAGCAATTTTATCAAACCCAAATCATGTGTGAATTTTTCAATTAAAAAGTTGGAAGCTGTGCAAAAAATATAAAACTACTGTGAAGAGCCATATTCTAGAGAAACCTTTTTCTGAGCTTATTAAATAAATCTGCTAGTGTTTACAAATAATATTTCCTTTAAGGGCTGAATCATTTAGGGGGCAAGACGTTTCTCATTTCCAGGCCTAATCCGGCTTCGAAGTTAAAGCTTAGTCGTGTGGAATTCATATTTAATTCAAATGCTTGCTGTGAGTAAACATGTCATAGTCCATTAGCTTTGACTCAGTGCAGTAGTGGGGTGTACAAATCCTATGTAATGATAATATTAATAATAATAAATGTTTTTTTTTTTTTTTTTGCATGAAAATGATTCGTATTTTATCAAATGATGTGTCATTAAAGTTAAAGAGAGAAGATAACCTTAAAATATACATACGTACATAGTGCAGCAGTGTGTATTTACAAATGTACAAAGAGACTGTTGGAGAATAATAATAAGAGTTTTTTTTTTTTTTTTTATGTATTATGATATAAATTTTATTTTTACTTAAAAACCTTTTATGATATAAAGATAACTCTTTATAGCTAGTTCTTTTTATGTTCTTAGAAAATAACTTATAGTACTTATAGATGTATCACTTTTATATTAAAAAAATAGAGTCTTCAAAGTCTTATCATGTTTTGACCATGCTCTACCTTCCAATATGGATACCTTTATAACTTCAATTTTTATTTTTGTGTACATACTACATACAGCCAAGTTTAACAGGTGAAGAACGTGGGTATGATAAATTCTAGAAAATATATAGAATGAAATATATATTTTATAAATATGTTATAGTAAGAAAAGTCCAATAAAAACCCACTACAATCAATGAGAAAAAAAAAGTGTTCAATCACTTTGACCAAATTGATTGACATAATTATTATTTATCAACAAGCATCGGAATGAAAACAGCAAACAACAAAATAATATTATAATAATATTTACCAGATGTTTCTCAGTGTCACCACATGTTACATGACGTCATCTCAGACCTGGTTTGACCGCACACCTTTGTTCTTCTTCTTCACATTTCTATTTTTAAAGTATATTTCATGATTTGACTTTTTTTCACACTTCTCTTAGAGCTCTTTAGAGCATCCTTATGTTCATTGGATGATTTAAAATATAGAGTCTTTATTGTGGGTATAATACTTATAGCTATAAATATTTAAATCCACGTTCATATTTTACACCTTGAAATTATATGCCTACTCATAAATTTACAATATTTTCTCTTCTACACACACCAATATATGCATAGGAACATAAATTGCCTATGTAGTTTGTTTCACCTAAATATTATACAACTCAAAGTTTGGTAAAGTTATGACTGTGTTCATTGACTTTCTTTTACATACACACATTTCAAATCAAAGTATTTTAATTTTGTAATGCTTATTTTAATAGTGAGTAATTACCTTTATATTTTGCGAATACTCTTATTTGAAATATATGTATGTTTGCCTATTTACACACATAACTTTCCTCTCAAATTAATTATAAACTTGTTTTTTTGTATGCTGTATACATAATAAAATAATTTGAGAAATTTTTATGAATTAAAATTCATAAAAATTCCTGAAAATAATATTTAATTAGAGGATGAACAAAACGGATCATACTATCAGTAATCTACGTTTACTATCAATTTATGTATGTAATTTAATATTTTAGAACATGTTGATACAAATCTCACAAAAAGTATGGGAACATATAATTTATCATCATCAGAAACGGATTCAAAAAGTTCTTTTTTTTATACATATATCAAAAATCGAACTTTTATAAATTTTCCAATTCGTACATCAATAATAATAGTAACAAAAAAAAAGCTTTGGTTATTTATTGTCTGTAATATATGTACATATACGAAACCGTTTATTTTTATCAAATTACAGGATTTGAATCCAATTCTATTTGTATGTATAAACTTTTAGTATGTACCAAATTCTGTTTTCATGTTATCTTGTATGATAACCAAAACTATGTATGTACAAACCAAAAATTGTTATATTTATTTGCCAAAAGAAAAGAAAAATGATATGCTTTTATCATTTATATGATAAAACAGAAAATGAATACAATTATGTTTCTGGAGAAGTAAAAGAATATATATGTATGTATACATGGAAATAGTATCTTTAGAGATCCTTATAAACCATGTACCCACAAAATATATCGGCCCAACATTTATACCATTCCATCGCATAGGCATACATATATACAATTATTATTATTATTATTATATAAATGGTATATCATCTATTACAAGACTGTTAATATTGCTGAATAACTAAAAGAAAAAAAACTAAATATCCATAAAATATAATCTAAATATTATATTTTTATGGAATTTCTTTTATTGTCTTTATTAAATATAATATAGGGCCTCCATATAAATACATACATATAAAGGCTCTTTAGAAGAAGAAAAAAAAAGGCAAATAAAAATAATTATTTATTGTAGCAAATATTCAAGATATACGTTCTAAATACCTACTACATACATATATTTGGAAAATGTACTAGGTAAGTAAAATGTGCAAATATCCTAAGGGAACTTTTTCCTCTACAATATTAAGTCCCTTCAGCCCTGAGTGATACCAAAATCAATCCAATGCGTGGGTAAACAAATTCATATTAATATTTGGAGGATAATTTATGCCTGGCGTACATATGGATGCAATTCTACCTTCATCAATGTTGGGGTGTGAGCCAGAGTTGTATCGATACTACACCCAAAAGTGTTAGAGTAGATCATTCATGCATAAGGTCTGATACAAACATCTTATACTTCATATTGGACCAGATGGAAAAAAACAGTGACAAAAAACGCCCGACAGTTCAAGGAGATTTCCTTGGGCAGGAGACAACTTTTTCTCTTCCTAGATTTTTCAGCACATAAATTTATACATATATTTATATTTTGTTTTCCCTTTGCAAAATTCATCTTGTTTAAATTGAATTAACTAGATGAATTCATGGAGGTTGCAAAGTTAATTTTATAGACAACTCATAGGACCCTCTACAACTCCAACAAACAAAAGAAGTCGTCTCATGGTCTGCTCAATTTGGACAATGGCTATCGTTTGTCGATTTGTTTTAGGGTCTTTATGTGATTTAGCAGTTAAAAAAAACAAAAAACCCAACAGATGATAAATCTAATTTAATGCAACTTAAATAAAGAAAAATATGGTTTAAAACATAATTTGTCTCAAATTTACTGTCAAATTTCATTTGAGCAAATGATTTTTTTAGGGAAAAATGGAGATTAATGAAGGAGTCAATGAGCATTCCATTGTTGAATAAACGAAACAAGTAGGACATTTTTGTATCATGGCATCAGCAATGGAGATTACGAAAAATTAGGCGGTGATGAAGCCATAGATAGTAATAAAAAAAATATAAATAAATTTGATATTTCTAACCATTGTTTGAATACTATTATTATTTTTTACAATCTCATTTTTTTCTTCCTTTATAAAGTTAAAATATATTGCGAAATCGTCACGAATAGAAAGTATTTTATAAAAAAAATTATTTGTACTAAGACTTTTTTTGTTATACATGAAGTTTAATATAAACATTATCTTTTGTGTTTTTATCAACAGTTCACTTATTACACTAAAATATCATTTAACCTTCATGGTTCTGTTAGTCTTTAAAATTTGAGGATGACTTTCAATTTTCAACTGGTTTTTCGATAAAAGTACATTCTTAAATAAGTGTAAAAATAAAGTGATAATTTACTAATTGAAATTGATTAATACTTTTGATTATTTGATTATTAGCATCAAATTGCCTGCTTCTGCAAAAACAGGTTAACATAAAGCATGATTTTCCCATTGTGGTGGAAAGGTTTAACTGTAGGATAAATCCTGTTTGTCCAGAGGAAAAAGCCATCTGTATTATAACTTTTTTTTTTGCAAAAATAGACAACTAGTTAAATAATAGCTTAATGGGGGTCTCGTAGTTTTTTTTTTAAAAATATTGTTACAATAAACAAATATTCTATTATTATATAATCTATTAATTTTACAAATCTGCTATTCTCAACAAATCTTTTTAAGTAACATATAACACCTACATGTACAAATATTAAGTTTCCATGCTAAAAAAAAGCCCTTTATATACTTATTTATCTATTATTATAATCAATATCATGAAAAACGTTTATTTTGATGCATTTCTTGTAATAAATTAGATTATAAAGGATCAATTTTAATTGACAAAATTCGTATATAATATATATTAGATATAATATAATTCACTCGAATATGTATGCAATGCAAATTATATTTATAAAACTTTAGTAAATCTCTATTATGGTTAGATAAATTAGGTTAATGATATGCTTCAAATAGTGAAATTTAATTATATTTTGTATATAAAATAAGCCTAAATGTACCGTTATGAGTGTGTACTTAAAAATCATTGTACATATTTGGGAAGAGAATAAAACGACTGGAGGCCAAACTGTATGTTATTATTGTTATTTTTAATTAATTATTCTTTGGAAAATACTGTAATATTGTCAAAGTATTTAATGTTTTTCGTAGCACCTTTCAAATAAAAATCTTCAAATTAATTTAAATACCTTTAATTGGAATCTCCTTTGTCAAAAAAGTTGGTTTTTTTTCTTTTGCTAATTTTCTTATTGATGGAATAAAAACACTCACCCTTTTTTGAGTTGTATAATTACATACACTGTGATGTGATGTACAATTAATTACATAGGTGCATACACACATATGTTACATCATCTTACACAAACAAATCATGTCACTAATAATAAATTTGGTAGAGCAGAGTAGTCATAAATTATATACATACATAATATTTACTAATTTATTAGCATTAGACAAGAAAAAAAGTTGTTGTATATATATATATACCCTATTCGAACTTTTATTATTAGTCTCTGGTAGTAAATTATCACACACAAAGAAATATTTGTTTGTACAACACTTGAGATTCCTATTCTATATTTATGAAATGCTAAGAATACTATTGTTTGTTTTATTATTATGGGCCTACATAAGTATGTATGTATGCCTATATATTTTCATACACTTATGTGTATAAACATATATAGGTAATATATATATATATATATTTATAAAAGAGTAATTCACACGAATTGTTCTTTGCTTTTTGATGATGTTTTTTAATAGAAAATGGAATTTAAAAAATAATACTTTTAAAAGAGAGAAAAAGCAGAAAAAACACAATCAAGGAATTCTTTAAAGAATTAAAACTATTGAAGTCATAGTTTTTTTATGTTAGCCAAGGCCAAAAGTGTAAAAAGTGCCTTTAAATAATATTAAGACATCCATGATTAAAATTTTCAAAATATATTCAATTACGAAATATTTAGAAGATTTACTAAGAACAAATCATTTGTATTCATATTCTGCAGGAATATCTCCAAGTTTGCGGTTTTGCTATATTGGCTAAATATTTTGAGTACAAGTATTATAGTAAATCATTTTTTTCTTGGTACTGCTTGACACAAATCAATATTTGACAAGAAAAACACGGTTACATTATACCTTAAAGTCTACGATGAAATTGTGTGAATGATTTTAAACGGCTTCCAAAGATTTAAAAAAATTAAAACTATATATTATTTATTGCGTTTGACTATGCTCAAAAAAAATATCTTTTAGCTCAATAAAACAGATATATATGAAGGTATATCCAACCATGAAATTGTTTAAAAGTTAAATTTTGCATACATATTTTGTACTTCTTTATAAATTCTAGGTATATTGTTTTATGAATTGAAATTAATGAATTTTAAAATAAAAGCTTAAATAGTTAGTAAAACTTTAATTAAAAAAAATATTTTTTAATGATCAGAGTGACGATTTTAGTCTCGTTCCATTTAGCACAGGCCTAGATATGTATGTATCTATTATGATTTTCTATTTCTTAGAAAGTTGTTCGTTAGTGATATCCTGGGAAACAAATTTCTATATTTTTGGATCCAAGGTGAGATAGTAAATAATAGATTCTATGAAACTAATGTCCAACTCATTATTACTAATATATTTTTATAATAAAACATAAACTTCAAGCTAGTCTAGATTCGTAAAAGATACAAATATCAAATATTTTCACTTTATTGGACCAATTTTAAGAATTACCAGTATGTATGTACATGGGTTAAAAACAAGACTTAATTCATTTAAGTACGCATATACGTGTAGAGTATCTAGGTAATATGTAAGACTTTAGGAGTAGCAACTCCTTTGGTATAAAAATATGAGTCATCTAATACTGCTCTCAAAACATAAATTAGGTCCCAAATAAAAGAATGAAAATTGTGTTGTATAACAAAAATCATCAAGAATTCGAAAGATTTGTAAGCTATGTTGAGCATCATTTTTAAAGCATAAACCGTTCTCAATTTTTTAAATTTATCCAAAGTGAACCGTCAATATCTGTTCGAGTTTTTACTTTTAATGAATTATAAAGAAAGTTTGCACTATTCATGAAGTAATTAAATGCAAGATGACCTAAAACTTATCATAAGTGTAAAACCACAAAAAATACCCAGAAAACAAAATTCCCATGAATAAGCCATAATAACTATTTATTTTGATAAGAAATAATTCAACTGTTTGTTAATTGAATCCAAAGTGTACAACTTTGATATTTTCTTTAGGATATACTCGTAAATATATATGTATGTATTTATATTTTTTAAATCAAATAAATTTTTCGTTAAATTGATTTTTGTAAATAAATGTAGAAAGAGTATAAGGGTACACGTATATATATATATATGTACAAGGAAAAAAACTTCAACATGAAATAGTTATTTTTGAACAAATAATACAAAGTAAGGTCCAAATTATTTATTTACAATTAAATTATAATAAAATTTGATAAAATAGGGGGATAGGCCAGGAGTCGACTCTTTGAACCAAATAGTTCTTATTATGACTATTGCATACATACATATATATGGATAGGCTCAGTTGGTTATATTTTTACAGTACACGGAAGTTATTTGAATCAAATTTGATATAACTTATTATGAAGAGCAATATTTAGTATATATAGGTTGATCGATATGGTCTTTTTGTAACCGAAATCAGTTAATTATTTGTGGTTTAAAATACCAATAACTGATTAATCAGCCTATTTAAAACTTTTTTAAATTAACCTTTGAGATTTCAGTAAAAATTTCACAACACGAGCCACAATTAAAGCAAGATTTTGAGAAATTACATTCTATAATATTTAAATTTTTATATGTTATTGATGGCCACGGTGTGGCTACAAACTGTTTATGTCCTTTTTTTTTTGTTTTTTTGCAATAAATTACAATTAAAAATGACGATAAATACCTTAAATTTTTACTAACTATCAGAGTTTAAAATATTAATTAAAGTTGTAAGTACATTCAAATATGATTTCATCTGCCACAGTTGTGTTTTCAATGACTAACTACTTAATAAAAAACTTTTTTATTTCATGCTTTTTTGGCAGAAACAAATCTTGGTTACCTTTATTTATTTAAAAAAAAATGAAGTTTATTTAGATTAGCTCGTCTTATACCTATAAACAACTATATGAAAGGAAATCACAGTCCTTGTTCATAGGTACATTTATAAATATGTACAATATGTTTTTTTTTAAAGCATGAGTAACTATGAAATTAGGCCTAATGATATTTTTTTTGCGAGAGTATCAAAAAAGAGTTTTTTTTTAGCAACAGTGATACTTGTTGAATCATAAAAAAATACAAATATCTTAAATAATACATAAATTGACTTGCAATTATTTTTTCAAAAGAAATGATAATAATCAAATCACAGCCAAAAAACAAGGACAAACCTTTCATCTTTTAAAAGTGCAAATGTAAAAATTATTTTACAATTAGTTGATAGAAAAATATTGCAGCAAATTTCATAACAAATACATTTTCAATTAAATAAGAACTAAAATGTTACAACTGCATTGAATAAAACTAGTTTTTTTTTTTAAAAAAAATAAGCTTCAGACATATTTGCCCTATGCCTTAGTAGCATTTTTCATTACATATCTACTAATAAAAGATAATATATATATATATATATATATATATAAAGTCGTGGTAAGTGTATGCATAAGCTCTTTTAATCATATAGTTCTTTTTAAATAAAAAAAATATGTTTTTCATGTCTTCACAAATTTTTAATGGTTTTTTTTTTTGAATGCATATATACGTAAAAGAAGCAAGTAAAAAAATATTATGGTATGGTAATAAGGAATTAGGATATTACTACAGCCTTATTTTAGTACTCTTTGTATATAATTCAAATCTGTGGTGGTTCAGCACGATTTTAAATATGAGAGTCAAATAAAAAAGGAGAAAAATCCATGTATTTATTTATAGCTATTTTACTTCTATAAGATAATCATGAGACATTTTCGACTTATAATAGTATAAAAAGGTTTTTAAAACTTTATGTACAGAAGTAAAACTTTTTTATAGCAATTAAATCCATCTTTTATTTCATTTCATTTTTCGCTATGATTGGCTCATTAAAATTTGTCATAACTCCGCTCAATACGAAGGGTAGTAAAGAAATAATAATATAATGTATGCAGCCTGGATATTTATACTAGTGCTTCCACAGCCATAGGCAGTTGTAGAAGTACTACAGAGGGAGCACTAAATAGTAAAAAAAGAGTGATTAAATGATCAATATATTTTCTAATAATTCACAAATTTAAAAAATTCCAAAAACTATGAGGTGGAGGGGACCCTTGGGCATCAGGTCACTTAATATGTTCGCCGTTATTGTCGATAAAATCCTCAACACGGCGATGGATTCTGGAGTTACTGTTGCGGATATACTTATTGCTCATGTTGTCCCATGCCTCGTTGTAGAGCCTTCAAATTTGTATGAGACGTCTTATTAGGAGCCCTCCCCAAGACCCTCCACACAGAAAAGTCCAACAGGTTCAGGTCTGAGCTTGAACTGAGCCACATAGTAGCACCTTCTTGCAGCGTTCAAGGCGCCTTTGCTTCAAGCTATCGTTGAGCAGTTGTCTTGGAGTTCTGGCATACAACTGCATTCCCAGATCTTTGTGGACACCCGTCCGAAATTTGAACTTCTTGGTCATGGAATTCATGGTTGTTGTTGTGTCCTCAGCAATCTTGGCCCTGATGTCGTCCAGGAGGTCTCGAGTTCGTTTTTTATCATGCCCTCCACTTCCTTCAGCTCGACAGGTTCCCTGACCAGCATTGACAGCCTTCTTCACGTAGTAGGCAGTGCGGACGTAGACACCAATGGTCTCGGCAGCCTTCTCAGGAGTGACTCCTGCTCGGAGCAAAGCTGACAACTTCTCTCTGTTCGACTCTCGCTTTGACATTTTTGTCTCTACCACAAAACTGCTTTTACAAAAGTTGTTTGTTTTGGTCCAAGCTACCACCTGATTGAAGTTACTGCAAAATTTGGTTCCTAACCCTGTAAAATCATTTCGAACCCCACATATTTGTCTTAATCCATGCATAGTGGGGCTTTTTGTACGATTCTTTTTTCTTAAAATAAATATGTTACTAGGGTGTTTTTTTTTGGATCGTAATAAATAACATTAAGTTGTAAGGTTATGATGCCCTCTAAATGTATAGAAACTGTCGTGACTAAAGGCCCTTTGAAAAAAGCTTGCACACCTTTACATACACTTTATGTAATAAAACACTTTGTAAATACTGCAAATACCTATTCATATCAATCATACTTTTTTTGGGTCATCATTTAGATTGATTATAATATATAATGGATTCATATAAGAGCAGCAGTTTGTTAATGGATTTATATTAGGGACGAAATACCTAACGACTCGGGCATTAAAGCTATACAAAGTCCATTAGTAAATGGATTTATTTAATGCTATAGTGGTATTATTATAATTATATTTTATAAAATACCATTACAATTGTCCATTGAGTTGTCATTTGAAATCGATGTTTATCTACATAAACATACAATCTACAATTATTATTTGAAACGACTGAACTAATAATTGAATCCATGCACACATGAATAAATTATAACCATTTTGAGAAATGAATTATAAATGACTTTGCTTGGTCATATATCAACAAAATGTCTACATACAACGCTTCCCTAAATTCAAAAGTATCGTTTACATGTTATTTCATTTATGTTGGCTTTTATTTTACTCAAAAAAAATTATTATATGAGTCAATTGATGAGTCGGGGCTTTCTACAAGGTACACCTTGAACCACTCAATACCATGCAGAATGAATAAATATCTTCGTATGTATGTATCAAAGCAGTAAAACAAAGCGGCAAAACCGCAAACTTGGAGATATTCCTGCAGAATATGAATACAAATGATTTGTTCTTAGTAAATCTTCTAAATATTTCGTAATTGAATATATTTTGAAAATTTTAATCATGGATGTCTTAATATTATTTAAAGGCACTTTTTACACTTTTGGCCTTGGCTAACATAAAAAAACTATGACTTCAATAGTTTTAATTCTTTAAAGAATTCCTTGATTGTGTTTTTTCTGCTTTTTCTCTCTTTTAAAAGTATTATTTTTTAAATTCCATTTTCTATTAAAAAACATCATCAAAAAGCAAAGAACAATTCGTGTGAATTACTCTTTTATAAATATATATATATATATATTACCTATATATGTTTATACACATAAGTGTATGAAAATATATAGGCATACATACATACTTATGTAGGCCCATAATAATAAAACAAACAATAGTATTCTTAGCATTTCATAAATATAGAATAGGAATCTCAAGTGTTGTACAAACAAATATTTCTTTGTGTGTGATAATTTACTACCAGAGACTAATAATAAAAGTTCGAATAGGGTATATATATATATACAACAACTTTTTTTCTTGTCTAATGCTAATAAATTAGTAAATATTATGTATGTATATAATTTATGACTACTCTGCTCTACCAAATTTATTATTAGTGACATGATTTGTTTGTGTAAGATGATGTAACATATGTGTGTATGCACCTATGTAATTAATTGTACATCACATCACAGTGTATGTAATTATACAACTCAAAAAAGGGTGAGTGTTTTTATTTATGTATTTTTTAATTAAAACTCATTTTCGGAGACACACACAAAAAAATTGCTTCAAATCTCCTTTATAATATTAAAAGATCTATTAGCTATTAATACAATCAAACAATGATGATTAATTGATTCTTTAGTTGAAGCAAAATCCAATTATATGACTTTATACTATTTTTTAAATAGTAATAAGATTGTAATAAGAGCTTTCTCCTGCAAAAAAAAAAAAGAACCTTCAAATATGACTTAATACTATATTTTAATCATTGGCTGATATACACAAAAATACTTTATTAAGAACGAAATTCAAAAGTAAATAATTAAAATAGAACAAAGAAAAATCGAAGAAATATGCAAATAATAAAATAATAGAGCAAAATTAACTAATTCAAATTATTTTTGGTCAATGAGAAGACGATACAATGTACGAAAACGCTAGTTGCTGAGAGTATTATAGAAGAAAAGTTCATTTTGGTTAAAATAAACTTTAAGCAACTTTTTTTTTGTAGCAGCTACGCAGTATAGAGTACTTTTGCTAAGAGTCCTCAGATCAAATGATTCAGCACGATATTCATCAATTTTACTCATCTATTAAAATAAGACGATTTTAAAACTTTAAAATTGATTATTAAGCTTAACAAAAGTTTTCAAAAGTAGGCGTGAATGACAGATGCATCTACCCTGTAGTGTTTTCTTTTTTTTTTTTTTTGTGATTTATTTTATTTTAATTTACAAGCTATTTTTATTTTCGGTGATGTAGTCGTTACAGTCTATTTTTGTCATTTTTACTTGCTTTTACGTCTGGTTTTTAGAATTTAAGTCGATTAAGACTTTTTATTTATTTATTTGTAGGTCTTTATATTTGAAAAAAGAAATTTAAACTGTTTAAATGTTTAGTCTTTTGATTTTTTAAACGTGATAGCTTCAACTTTTTTGTTTTTTATATAAAGGTAAACAAAATCGAATAAAGTCCATTAGAAAATTAAAATTCAAAAATTTCTCTTCTTTATCAATATAAGAATGAAAAAATATTTATGCATGCCATTTGTCAATGTTGAGGGGCTCTTATGCCCCTCAACAGGGGGAATTTCCTTCACATATCACGTGCTTCACTAAAAAACAAGTGACATAGTTTTATTAAAATTGAGGACTAATCTCATTCGTAGGAATAATTTGAACTTTTTTTTTCTTTTCAAAAACAGATCTTGTCACTGAGTCTACATTTGAAAATAACACTTTTAGGCTATTTAAGATAACTCTTCACGAATCCTATTAGACACAGAATTATGTAAATATAATTTAAATTTCCCACAAACAACTGATAGCACATGAATCAAATTTAAATTGTGTTGCATTAACTTTTAGAGTTATTTGTACAAATAAAGAGGACTTTGTTGATAAAAGTTTTATTTGTACGTTTAAATGTATATTTATTTTCTCATATCTTAGAGAGTGCCAAAACGGAGCATATTTTATTATTTTCTTCATATCTAGTTTCTTTTTTTTTTTCGATACCATTGTTCTCCTCCTATTTTTTTTTTTTTTTAAGAAGTGCATTTTAAAATGATCTTTAAAGAGCCCTTCATTTTGCATTATGAACACCTTAAAATATTTATTTTTTCATTCATTGAAGTACATGCATTAATTGAAATGAGGGATTGTTCAGGAATGAGATTTTTATTAATGAATACAATCCTATTATACTTCATAGTGAATAAAAATGAATAAATAGACCGTAAACTTTTACCATAAGGCTTTTTATTATATAGGTAATTTTATGCAACATTGTTCTTATAGTCTTATATATATTATAAGTCATTTTAAGCTATAGTATACCATGTGTATGGGTCAAATTTAAATGTTTCTAAATTAAAAAGTAGCTTTATTCTGTTGAAAATATAAATTATACTTTTTTATAGTTTAATCAGCTATTAAGGGAATGTTTCTCACTTGATAAGCGCTATTTTCTAAAATTGATATCATTTTTGTCTATAAAATGTCCTCCTTGCAGAATTTAAAATGAAAAAAAGTTTACTGAGAAAAGAACAAGTTCGTACATATTTAGATTTTTTTGAAAAATATGTTCAGTATTTTTTTATTCAAAAATTAAATTCTTTTGAATCATGAATCTTGCGTTAAAGAGATTATCTCGACAAAATGAATGAAATTATGAAAACTAAATAGATTGTTAATAAATTAAATGACTAATTTACTTATCTCATAACCAGTATTGGGCACTTTACTTAAAATAAATAAATCCATCGTTCGTAATTAGTTATCTAATTAATTAGAAAAATAACAATGTTACTCAAAAGTAAAAGTAATGAGGTACTCGTAATACTAACAGGTTCGTTTCTTTAATAAATGTTATTTTATTTTTGTACTCAATAATAAACAAAGTAATACAGAAACATAAATTTGAATATGTACCTTTCTAATATATTATACCATACGCTAAATTAAAAGTTGTATTATTCACGGTTGTCTTAACTTTTTTTTATTAAAAAGTACCCTAATGTATTTCAAAAAATTATATGTTTTATCCATCATAACGATTATTTGAAAATTTATCTTTAGAAATCATTTCATTCGCAAGCACAGCAGTATTCCAAATTATTTTCCTCTAGTCTCTTCGAAATGAGCCCGGATCATTCTTAGTAAATTAGACCAAAATATTAAAGTTTCTGAATTAGCCTTCAAAAAGGCTGGTTTAAATCGAATGTAACCTTGGAGATGGAGTGTTCCGTCTCTTCATGCTTCATCCCTAACACTTGCATATACAACATACCGTTCATATTTCTTTAGATTTCCTCAATGGAGCTTTCTTCATCATTGAGGTAATTACTAAGTGTAAAAACAGTTTTATTAGAACGAATTATTATGAATTAAAGTCTATAATAAGAGATGCAGGGTTTTTTTTTAGTGATAAGGCAACTGGTTAAGTATTATCCAATAGCCCACCTTTTTATGTACACCCTTATAATTAATATTTTTTAATTTGTCCCCCAATGCATCTCTAATTTCCCCCCACTTTTGATAGTATCGTATTTCATCATGTTGCGTAACAGTTATTTATTAAAGGAAGATAAGAGAGTCATAGTTGCTCTAAATTGTCAAAGACATATCAGACAATCACAAAAGATAATGATAGAACTATTAAAAGTTATAGTTTCGTTAAGTAACAGGATAACGATTTTTTTTTTTTTTTGGATAAGAGTGTTAAAATGAAAGAAAAGTATGTAAGGTACCAGCATTACTAACGTTCATATGCAATTTCTGCTCATAAAAAGAGTTGTTAAATTTTTTATCCTACCATATAGGTAAGGTTGTTGCTTTCAGAGTATTATAAAAAATAATACGGTAACCATGGGAATACAGAGAGGCAAATAGAAAAGGAAATATCGAAGTTTGTTTCAATTACTATAAATATATATATAAAATATATATATTGCAAATTACCAAATGATGAAACTTTGAAATTATTGTAGCTCACACTCAAATCCCCCTTTTTCGACAACTCTTGGATCATAACACAAAAGTGGGGAATACTTAAGTAGGATATGAATTCAAATGGTTTATTTTGTTGTTGATGCATCTTCTAAAACATTTTGTAATTAACCCAGTTAATTTTATTTGAGGCATTCTTTCCTTATGTTTTCTCTTTTCCTTGTACTCAAACAGATCTAGCAACAAGTATCAATAACTTTTAACAACTATTGATAAATGTTGTCAAACATGACATTTACATTGAGTAGTTCCATATCTTTTTAACAAGCTTCAACAACTAAATTCATATTTATATTGACCATATTTAAAAAAAAAAAAAAACAATCTCCAATTATATTAGAGTGAACTTTCTGATGAACCTAAATTGGTGTGATGAAGTATATTTGGAAACAATTATTCACAATTAAAAAGAATTTAGCAAAAAAAAATCATAGCTCTGTTTATAATGAGATGGTATCTCATGGAAAAAGAAAACTTTTTGTAAGATCTTTTTTTTTACTCCATATACAACTTCGCATAAAAAAATTAATGATAGATTCCATGAAAAAGAGCAATTTTTAATATTTACAATTTATGTACATACATGAGTTTCAAAAATATATATAAAAAAATTAATCAAATTAGCATAATATATTCATTCAAAAATAATTTTGAAAGTATTTTCCTGCAATTCATTTTCCTCCTTCACTGTCCTTGATGCCCATTCAAACCATTCATGTAACTATATTGTTATAGAATTGGGGGGGGGGAAGAAAGTCTTGTATTAATGCTTAATAATGAAAAACAATGAGAAAATTCGGATTTTATAGACAAAGTGTATCTAAACCTTAGTTGTGAACCAAATAATTGAATTATATATGAGCAAGCTTTTCTATGCTCTTTTTTCTAGATGTGCATTGGATAAAGACTGGACTGTAAAAGGCTCAATAGATGTAGATGGGGTGAAAAATCTTCATTGACTCTCAACCCTAAAGATATATTTTTTTTAAATAAATGTATGTAAATCTATATTCTAAAATCCCCTTTGAACAAATGTATGCAAATACTTTTAAAACATTATACAGTGTACTCAATATAAATTTTGCAAGATAATTAAGAAAGTATTGTTCATATACATAGACCTTGTATAAATAAAACAACTCATCGTTACAATAAGCCCTAATTAGAGTTACATTACCTTGCTATATCATAATGTACAAAAACTATCGTACATCTTACCCATAAAACAATGCACTTCATCGATAAAAATATAGAAATATACTTTAACTCTACGTACTTTAAACTTTAAGATAGTGATGTACACATAAAATCTCCATATACGGAGCTTTCTTTCCCTTTTATATAATCACCATATTTGCTTTTAGACTCTTCATATATCTATAAATATAGGCTAACTATTTTTCCTTGTTCAATTCAAATTTATTTGTTTAATCGGTTTTTTTTTTAATGTATGCACAATTTTTCAACATTGAATGTAAAATAAAGTAAAGTTTGCTTACCATACTCGTGTACATTATTTGCTCATTTTGAGTATATTTATGTAGGTACTTATTTAGATGAGTTTGTTTACTAAGCAATGCAAATATTTTATAGTGGATGTTCACTGACAGTAGAAGTTGTATAAATAATAACAAAAAGGGATTTTAATGTTAAGAGGCATATTATAATTGATTTATTACCTAAATAAAATGAACACATATTCAAAAAATATATTTAATATAACACGATACCAAAAATAAGTAAAAATAGGTGGTAAAAGTCCCTATATAAAATGACTAGAAATTTCTACTATTAATTTCCGAATGAATTAAGAATGGGAGAAGTAGAATTATCGGATCCTTTCAAAAATAACTACTAATTTATTGGCTGCACACTGTGAATATATAATGATGAAATAAAACATTTTTATTTGATACTATTAGGGTTTGAGGTATGATAAAGTTTTAAGTTATTTTTATTTGACGATTTCATTGTGATATCCAAATGTTCAGTTACTCCCTTTTTCCCTTAATTTTAAAGAAGGAAGGGAATTATTTTTTTAAAAATATGATTGTAAATACTGCCTCTCCCAAGATAGTGTCTCGTGAAAATCCTCTCTTGCATGTTTATTTATTAGGGTAAGGATTTATTTCTTCAAACCTGTGTCTATCACAAATTTAATTTTTAATTTATATTTCTTTAAAAGATTATAATCGGTCCTACATAATCATCAGTCAAATTAAAGTATAAAAAAGCCTGCTTTTAAGTAGAGTATAAAAAATATTATACGCATGACTTATCTTTAAAAGCAATAACAAGTGAAAAAAATCACCAAAAGAAAACTTTTTTAATGTGACAGTCGGTCAAGGAACATTTACATATATATATATATATATATTTCCTCAGTTCAATAGGATTAAGTTTATATCCTGAATAAATTATATTATCCATTGTCCTTGAGCAATATATGAACTCCTATTTTCCATAATATGCATACGTAATTTTCAAACAGTACATATACTTATTTGATTATTATATAAGGACTTATATTTATTGATTTACTTAAGTATTTACTTATTTTTTACTTATGTACATTTATGTATTGTATGTACTATGATTTGAAAGCTTCTTCAATCCCATGTATTCTGTGTCCGAAAATGGTCATCTATTATCATTAGATTAAATTAGCTATTTGTAAATGTGTATACAAATGTATGAAAATGGATTTGATTTAAGAGCATGTACGTAATTGATGTATATACGTATTTTGCTTAGAAGGTTCCTTTTATGTAAAGGAGAACAGTTTGTACTTTAAAAATATTGCTGCATGACAGACCTTTATACAAATAAATTGATTGAACAATCTACAATGACGAGGAGGATATATTACGCCATGATCCTATTGTTATAGTAATAATACCTAGGAATGTAAATAATATGCAAAATGCCGAGTGCGAGACTTTGTGGAGTTGGCTCTTCGAACAGTACTTTTTGTTTTCCAAAGCTGTTATCATTTTTCCTTTATTACTGAGGGGAGAACATCTACCTGATAGTAAAGATCTCGCATGAAGGAATACATGCATTAAGGTTAATAAAGCAAATAAAATGTAAGCAAAAAGGGCTCAAGTCCTCGTATAATTATTATTAGTTAAAAATATATAATTTCCTGACATTAATTTCAGTTAATTTTCTGCCTCTCATCTATGGTATACATAATGTTATTATTTATTATTGATGTCTTCATTCGTATACATATATAAAGGAGAATAGCAACTTGTAGCTCAGTAAAAAATCATGACAGCTCAAGCTGCTTCCCTCTCAACATTCATCAAATTGTCAGGGTTACCAGGTTGATTTTCTTTTTCTTTGATTCTTACAAGCCCGATTTGCATATTATTTACATTCCTAATAATACCCCTGAAAAATAAATAAACCAACTTTAAGCTGTACATATATATTTAGAGTAATCGATTATTCGGATACTCTCTAGCTAAAAAATATTCTTTTTAACTATGTTTTTAATGGAGAAGGCCTTAATCCTTAAATGGATTTATCAGACAGTACCTATTTATAATATAAAATATACTCGAAAATGTGCTAAAAAGAAGGATGTTTTAACAAAATAACGAGGTGACATAATGGAAGTGAAATTGAAGATTTTTATAGGGTGAACATCACACATTATATGTATATAATATGTATTTCTTATAAGTACACTAAATCAGACGTAGATTTGACATATTTATTTGTTTTACAAATATATCACTATTTAAATCTACATATGTACTCGGTAGGTATTTTAACCTATTTTGTCTTACATATTATATATGTATACATGTATACAGTCGATTCTCTTTCTAATGAAGTCCAGTTTGAAGGAAGTAGACAATGTAGCGAGCAATATTAGAAGTCGTCTCTGTATTAGAAATTATTTTTTTATTATACAGTTTGTATGCGGTGAGAAAGAGCTGAAGATTTAGGCAATTTTTTTTTGTACTTTTAACGATTTATTTAAGAGAAATAATTTAATTGTGATGAAGGTCATGCATGACCAATATTTTATTTCCCATTTTCATTCAACTTACATCTTTTTTTTTTTTGAGAATGAACTCTCTCAGAAGTAGTCAACAATTTGTAGCCAAAATAATAATGCTCGCTCTTACAAGTTACGTTTTAGAAATGTTAGAAATGAATTTCATTTTATCTTGTGTGCAAAAAAATTGACTGTATGTATATAGAAGTGAATACTCAATTTTTGCTTATAATGATCATTTTACCGCAACAATTTAAACTCATTTTTGTCTGCTCCATCAATTACATATTGGATTATTCATCTTTCTATTTGTCAAACAAAACGGCTTTATAAGAAGCTGGAATCATGATCATTCATGAATTACTTATTGATATATATATAAGTTTTATTGGAATCCTTAAATACTATTTAGATTTAATGAGAAAACACTTTGATGATGATATCATATAACGTATTTATATTGTACTTCCCAAGTTTCCATTAAATAAAAGAAAAAAGATCCTAGGTATAATATTAACTGTCAGATTTAGCTAATACTGTCATTCTTCTCAACTGAGGAAATATTGTTTATTTAGTAGAAAGGATATGTTTAGAGCAGTGGTTCCCAACGTGGGGCGCAGGCCCCACCGGTGGGGCATGGCCAGGACGTGCACCCTTCGGCTTACTATACCAAAGACTACGGGGCAATTCGAGAATGAGTTATTAACACTGAATTGTTTTCTAGTGAGTCTGCGTATTAATTCATACATAAAAGTATTTGTGTGTATGTATGTACATGTGTAATTGGTACACAAGGTATTTATTATTAGTTCAATAATTAAAATGATCAAAGTATTACATAATATTTTTTCATTCAAATATTTGCTATTTCTGCATTTCAGTTCTCTATTATATGTTTGGAAACTTATTTTATTTAACTGTCCTTTCGTTTCTTCGTTTTCTCTTTCATGGATGCCATGCTCTTTGAAAGCTTGTTGAGAGATCAAGTTAATGGCCTTTTAAGCTTCCTTCACGGTTATAACAGTAAAATTTTCAATAACGAAAATTAAATATCACAGGGGGGGGCATCAGGATTTTAGAAACGCCTAGGTGGGGTATGGCTTAAAATCGGTTGGGAACCACTGGTTTAGAGCATAGAAATATTTAATTCACACTCAGTAAATCAACAATCAGAGCACTAATAAGAGTAGACCAATCTTCAAGCGCTGGGACGCTTTAAGAAAAATGGAGTGTCCTTTTTTATGATTATAGATTGATTCTAATTCTAAAGTTGTCAAAATTCCAGGATTAAATATACACTTCATAGTCAAATTTCCATACTAGTAGCTATAAGGTTGTCTCAGGGTGCAATAATGATATACTACAAATCATGGAATGCACCGCTGAATAAAATTCTGATCATTCTTCTAATAGAAAATGTATTATATAATGACTTATTATAGGTTTTTCAATGAATACTAGAGTTCTCACTTAGGAAAGCTTTGGGTTTGCACTGTTTGAGAACATCTAAATGTGGGCAATGAAGCTCCTTCAGTGATGTATGTTACTTTATAACAGTTCAGTATAATAATATACCCATGTACTGTAACAAATAATCACGGAATCGATTCTTGTGTTGCAAATTTACTCAAAATCTGGAATTATGAATCGTCTTAGTCCCAAAATCATATTTTAAAAAACAAGTATATCTACAGATATGGGCCGAAAATGAAAAAAATAAAATAATGGAAAATCGTAATAAAATCAAAAGCAGAACTGAATTAAGAATTCAGGCTAAAGTGATTTTGTTATGCTTGCTATATTATTCAGTTTTTTATACTTTTCAGTAATATCAATGTGTAGATGTGTCTTTGAAAGTAAGTATAATTTGGTTTACATGAATCCCATTACTAATGCTAAGGTTCTATATCTTTAAAAATTATACAGTACCTACCATTTTTATTGACATATTTTTGAATATTCAATACGTAAAGTAATAAATTATTAATAATATAAGTATAATATTAAAGAAAGAACATAGATTCTAAACATGTTATCACTGTGAATTTACACGCATGAATCTATATTTTAGTAATATATTTTTAAAATATAGAGAAACTATTGACATAATTTCTTTCTACAAGGTCAATATATGTACATACTTAAAAAATAGAATGAAAATATTTTAAAATATTTGTGAATATTGATTTCAAATAGTACATTCAGTGTTTTTAAGTTTTTTCATATTTCCTACTAATATATATTTACACAAATGAACACGTTCTTTTTGGATTATTTTTGACAATTTTCATATATACGTATTAATCCATGTAAAAATATTTACTTTAAAGTCATAATAAATTAAACATATATTGTACGTGCATAATAATTACACGGTGGTATGAACTGGAATATAGGCTTTATTAGAGGTCACAAAACTTCTGAAACCATTCACAAACTTCCTATAGTCTTGATTTTACGTTTCCAGATGGACAACTTTTTTTAGTGTAGGTTTTTAAGAAAATTAGTCTATTATTTAATGTTGATTCCAATTAATTTTAACTGGATTTCAAGCGATTTAATTGTAATTGATAAAAACATGTGTAACCTTTATGATATTACTTGGTGCTGATCCAATTGTAGTTACTGTTATTTTCAAGTATAAATATGGATGTGATTGGACCAAATAAAAAAATTACAATCTATACGGTGAATCGTGCATATTTTCATTTATTAGGAAAACTCCTCAATAATAACCATCAAAATGTAAGCATACATTATCAGTCTACACTAAGGCTTTTTGGGTTACTACTCAATGTAACTGGCATATCAACTTTGCAGTTCTTTTGAAAAAAGAGGATCAAGAGAAATTAACTATTGGGATATTTCGACGATAATCTAATTATTGAAAAAACGTACATGGAAACCCTGTCGAGATTTGCAGAGTTCCTCCTCAGGACCGAGAAAGCCAACCTCAGATTCAAGACGATCAAAACAAACCTGTTTGTTCCAAATACAACATGGTTGAGCCACGATATAGGTTAAGGATGTATATTGCTGTCGAAGAGGTTAACGGAAGCAATCAATCATATATTTTACCTAAAATTAGATCATCTTAATTAATACTATATATAAAGTATATATATAAACTATTTACCTAATGTTGTTAAATAATATCTATAAATGACCCAGATTGTAAATATTTTCATCTTAACGATTTAATACTGCTCTTCCCTATTTGATATCTTTGTATATTTTGAAAGTGTATTTTCTTGTCTTTGTGTGATGGCTCTTATGTTTGTTCATTGTATAAGGTCAAAGCTTCATATGTATCTAAAAACATGATTAATAAAATATGACTTGTTAATGCTAGATTAATACCTATATTTAAGTACGTAATTTAATATCTCATAATATTCACCTTATAACCAATAACCAGCCTTTAATTACACAGAAAAAAATGGTTGTCATTCATCATTTAGCTCTTCTAAAACTGTTAGAAATAGAATTATAAAGAAAATGTCGTTTTTTTAGAGAACATCTTTTTAAATAAGTGAGTTTGTTTAAAAACCTCTTGCATTATATGATAGATATATCTTTGTATATGCCTAGAAACATATGTACCCACCTATATTGAACGTATATTATAACTAGTAATTTCTTTTGAAACCTCCTAAAATCATTTCCAAAATTGTATTTATATGATGTATTCATATATGGACTTTTTTTGAATCCTTAGCATCACTTCTTATCTATTTTCTTTTGTCTAGCAAACAATGCCTTTTATCCACGTTAAAAAAGCAAGCAGATATGATGATATTGATGTTCTTTTTTTGTGTTTGCAAATATGTTCTAATGTTTCCACATCACTTTAAATATCGTTATAAGAATATATCAAGACTTATTTTCCTTCATAAAACGATGCAATTTGATTTTTTTTGTAAGAGGAGATTCATGTCAATAATATTTATTGAAAGAGTTATTCGTTTAAATTACGACAACATGTATTGTGGCGTTGGTATTCAATCTGAAGATTCTAAACTAGCCCAAAAGTGTTATATTTTTATGGAATTGATCTCTTTTAGTACTGGGAACGGTCCTCTGATCAAGCTTGTTTCAAATCGGCAATCAAAAAAAAGATGATTAGTTGATGACTCTTATCTATTAAATAGTTTTCAGAACCGATTTTTTCAATGTATTGTTGATGACGTCTAGTGCATTTTAAGAACGAGCAAAGATCGCTGCAACAAAGTGAGACAAAGATTTATAATGACTCAGTCCTTCTGATTTTATCCTCAAATAATAAAGTAAAAACTCCAAATGTGGACCACAAAGGGATTTTTGTACAGCTGTACCCAAAAAATAAATTTTGAATGATTATTATGTTTAACGGACTATGGATCATTCTTCTCCTATTGGTGTCCCTTTCAAAAATTTGTTAGCCTTTGTTTGGAACGGATAAAATAACTGTCGACACTTATATAATGATTAAATTTTGATGGACACTCTAAAACTGACAGTTTCTACCCAAAATATTTGTCTAAAACAATCCCTTGAGATGAACTGTCAAATCCAATTCATTTGTCCTGGAGACGACTCCTATATACACCACTGTTCTTCTTCTAAAAATATGACTTTGTCATAAGTAATATGTACAAACTATATAAAAATATGTAAAGAAGTTCAATATCAAACAGACATCTAAGTATATCCATTTTTCATTACATTGATGTTAAAGTTCTTTATAATGATAGAAATCTTCCTTACTGTCCCTTGTGAAGTACTGCATATTTAGAAAATGCACTTATCTCAATAATGGTACACTCTAAAAATAATGTACTTTTTGGTATTTGCATTAAACTGACTACACATATTCATGACAATGATCTTGCTTTTTCCTCTATTTATTTTATGATGAAAAATCGTTATTAAACCACCCAAAGTACGTGAAAAACATATAAAAAATATCTAATCATAAATTATGACTTATTACATTCTATGATCATTACAGATTTTTTATTCAAAATCCTTCATAAATCTTTTAAAAGTATAATCAGATCTCATTTTTCCCCTTAAAGTTGTGTATATTGTGCTATTTATCTTTGTTTTCTTTCACATTAACATATATGTATAATTTGATCGAGAAATTAAAGTTGTCAAGAAAGAATGAGTCCCAACGTGTAAAGATATATCTATCATCATGATGTCAAGAACAGTATGGTAACCATGGAGAAGAGCATGTCCACTGATGACGTTTGAATTTAACATACTGGAGGCCATTTAAAGTGCTTGCCTTTAATTCATACAAACACATTCCAGCTTACTAATTGACAAGATTTTTGAGACCTCAAGGGGAGTTTCTTTTTTTTTCCAAAACTCTCAATGGATTATAAACATTATCTATTAGTACTATGATACTTTTATAATTAAGTCTTTAATATTCAAAGAAGTCCAAGTATGTTTTATTCTATAGAACATAACTCCAAAACTATGTTTATGTAGATTTGTGTAGAATTATGGATAAAGAGTCCTCGTAGCGAGCATTTATCACTTCAAAATCGTCTCTGATAGGAAGTTGTACTATGTTTTGTCCTTTTATATTTCATTATTCTTTCTTAAAACTCATATTGAACACATCTACTAAGTTTTCACATTTCAAAAGAGTACAAAAAAGATTATCTAAATCATCCTCTTTGCCATGAAAAGATGCCACAAAGTTCACCTATCATGTAGAATGCCTTTTTTCTTCATTTTAGTTGCATTCTCCTCAGGTGGATTAAGCACTGATCTGAAATAAAATACAACAACTTCATCATTCCCACTCTTATTAAAAAATTGACAGCACATCAGCTAATATGTGTCTCACATTGTTATCATATGGTTTATAGTGCCATCTCAGGCGTTGTTTTTATTCTCACTGCAAAGGCTTTTTATTCAGCACTCTACATAGATTTTAGGCATATGCGGCACCTTAATTTTTTCCTTTTCTAATTTAACAATCCGACTAAATCAACTCAAGTTGAAACAATAAGTTTGTTGCCTGTACCTAAAATTAAATTAATAACTATAATAATACATTTTAAGATATATGTATATGAAACAAATACCTTTATCCAGGTTATCTGAAGGTATTTATAGAAAAAAAATTTGGTGAGTTTTCTTATAAATTAGATGTTAAAAAGGTACATATATCATAAAATTAATAATATCTCAATTTAAAAAAAAAAAATCAGAAATTGGACAATTTCTTTTACTCTTGGATTTTCCATTCATTTAAGGAGAATGAAGTTTTTTTTATACTTATAATATCTTTTAGTGGTAGTAACATTAGAAAGAAAATTCAAATTGAAAAGCAGTACATCAGTAGTTGCATCTAAATAACCTCACTACTCAATTCATCACCATTGACAATATTTTTACGGAATCATGCTATTGTTATGACCAAGAACTCTTTTGGTTCAAAAACACAAATAGAAATCATACTTGTTTTAAAATCGGGAAGACAATTCATTTACCCCTACTGAGCAGGAAGGCTGACACCGTCGCTGACTACAATAATTTGATATAACCAAAATATATTAATTCTAAGAAAGAAAGAAAAGGAAGTAAGCAAATTCTTGCTTCTGAAGGGAATAATTGATTGAAATCTGCAATTCAAGATTGCATACGCGTATTACACATTAAATTATCTCTCATTAAATATACATATGTCCTATAAAAATAATCCATTTCTTAATTGATTTAAATTACATACGTTTATTCTACACATCACCATACAAACATACATACATATGTATATGTATGTTATGATCTGGTATCAATGTGTTGCAAAAGTATACATACATTGTATAATGAATCACTTCAATAGTAACAATAATAATTTTATATGATGTGATGATAAATGTCCCTCTTCATTTATAATGATTGCTTTATGTATGTATGTATGTGTGTATAATAGAAATCCTTGATCAATATTAAAATCAGAATCATTAAAGCATATTACATTTTCTTTTGATATTCCTTTCAAAAAACATATCAAAATGATTGATTAATTGAATTATGTCAAATTATTATTATATTGCAATGGAGAAAGAAGAATAAATCATTATTGAATGAAGGACTCTGAGCATCATATGAATATAAACTTGAATCATTTTTTGCTAGATGGGAAATTTTACGTAGGTATGTATGTAGCTAAATAAATAGGCATACATGCATGAAAAGTATGTGAGGTAATTTATACAGTTTTTTCCATTAGGGCTATGAATGTGAATGTATAAATGTTGTAATTTGTTGAAAAAATAGTTACTATACATATATGTATATTTTTGGAAATTTATATTATGAAAGTGTGTAGAAATAAATAAGAATGTAGCTATGAATTCAAACCTTTAAAAACACATCTAAAAACTACATTTATTCGTCTTTGCTAAGAAATCCCTACGTACAAATGTACATTGAAGAAAAGCTTTCTTCATAATATAAATTATATAATGATATGAAGAAGTTTCTGTCTATATTTATACTACAACTTTATTTCCACACAAATATTCCGTCTAATTCACTCGTTGTATAATGTCTATTATGTATGTATATTTATATATTTACACTCTAATATAGGCTGTTTTTCTACAACTTGAGTAAAAATATCTGTAAAATCACTACAAAATCAATGAGCTAGAGAAGGATTTGTCCCAAAAAGTGTGATTGTTTTTTTTTTTCTGATATAAATCTTTAAATATTTATGTGCCAATCAATTTTATAAAGTAAATATTTGACTTTCGAACAACATTTAGAAAATATTTAATTTCAAAAACTTTATTTAGCTTAAAAATCATTATCTTCTGTATTTCTCTACGTATGAAACAGCAAAGCATTCTTTCCAACAATCCAAATTGTGCTCAATAAAAATTCCTTTATGGTGTAGCGGTAAATCTTACAAATAATCGATTTTAAAGTGCAGTCCTCCAAATTAAATCTAGATAAATTCTAAATAATTTTATTTGTAAAAAAAATACATTTTAAGTTATCATGTTATTGCTATTTCTAATTATTCAAGAAATGGATCGATTTGTAAAGTTCAAGTCAAAGTTTCTGCTAAATAACTCCTCTTAATCAACTTTACGTTTCAAAAAGACACTCTTTTGTACAGTTTATATTTTTTATGAATCTAAATCCATGCATATATTTATACCTAAACTATATAAAATATTCTAAATTTTGTTCAATCCAAAAAGGTGGGTCACTAGTGCACCCAAATAAAAACTACCCACAATGAATAAAGGAGTTTCTTTTCATCACATTAAATGTGACTTTTTATCTAATAAACAACCAAATACCCTTATTTATAAATGTTTCATGGTAATTACTCTATGAAAATAGTAATTGTCTTAATAATTATGATGAAATATGTTTATATTCTATGTATATTCTGTACAAGTTGTATCTTGTACAAACAAATTGTACAAGTAACTAATTAAGAAATTAAGAATGTAATAATCATGAACCTACAGTACTAGTGATTAATAGAATACAATTATTTTAATTCCATTTGAAAGCTGATACATTAAGATTGAAATTTGATGGTAGGTATATAAAATATGATCCTCGGAATTCCGAGTTATCTGTCGTCGGTAAAAGTAATACATGAGATACATTAAGGGATTAAAATGAAATGATAATAATTTCCATGTACAGTTTGCGGAATAACTGACAAACCTTATAATTATAAAACGAGAAAATTATACGATATATTTTAGAAGTTGTGGAAAATTCAAATTTGAATGGAATAACATATATGTACTTTCTATACATATAAATACATTTATTTTGAAATGACGATTATTCATTGTTAAAAAAAAGAGAGAGTTAAACGATTATATTAAAGAAAATTTGATACTTACATACAATGTACTCTATCACAAAAGTTGATCATCAATCACGAGAGTCAAAATTCAAAAATGCCATTAGCACGCATCAATAATTTCTTTGAGAAATTAACACAATGCATTGTATGAACATATTATAACAACGAGTCGTATGAAATTCATTAGATTATAAATAGTATGATTATATATGTACATATGTATAATAAATTTTGTAAGCTTATATGTACATACATATAATATTAAATATATTTGAGAGAGGACTTTTGTATTTTTCATTGCATATATGGGTTCGCAAGAACATGACTCCATCATATCCACTACTCATTACTCATTTTTTGATACCCTTTGCATAAAATATTATTGCTATAATATATGTACTTCCATTACTTATTTAAGACAAATAATCAGCTCTATCATACTTATTTACCTTTTCAGACTACAAAAAAAAATCAACTAAACTCTTGAAAACAGTAGTGTTAGGATTGCTTTATTAACTGTGTAAGTTGAATGCATACATATATAGTAATTTTGTTGCAATTTTTTATTTAAAAAATCAAAACATTGAAATGCAGCATTAATTTTCATGCTATGGTGAATAAAATGGAAAATAAAAAGCATTCAGTGATATCAAATTTCAAACTATTGTCATATTGGTACCCTTCAATATATATATAAATATGTTAATATACTAAAATATATTGAAATACAAATTATTGGCACTCTTATTGATTCAGTGCTTAAATGTCAGTAAATAAATTATTATAATTATGATTCATTTTATGAATATACAAATTAACAAAATTTGAACTTTTTATAGACCTGGGTTTTAATGGTTGTTTATTTACTGTTATTATTATTATTATTGTTTACTGATATATCAAATATCATTACAATAACTAATTTAAACTAAATTTATTTTTTCCACATTTTAGGGGATATTAAGATACTCATTTTTTAACATGAAAAAAGGTAGTATTTGAACGAAAGTAAAATATAAATATTATACAAAGGTATTGTGTTTTTTTTTTTTTTAAATGTGCCTGGGTTTTAATAATTAGTTTATATTTGCTTTTATATCAAATAATAAGAGAATGGAAATTTTAAAATAAAATTTTTACCTTTTTTGTCGACAGATTGATTATTCAATGCCTATTAAATATCCAAACTCATTTTTCAACATGAAATAAATAAATAAATGGGAAAAAATAAATAATGTAGGTTATATTTAGACAGCGGTATGAAGTTTTTAGAAATGTTTAAAGTATTCCTTTTGTTGCGACCTTGGGAAAATTACTTACACTTGAGCAAAAATAAAAATATAAAAAATCCTTTTCTTTTGAGCTCATACATTTTCTCATTCTTAGTGATAACGATTAGAATATAATTTTTGAGCTAAAGAAGAAACATACACCTTTCATTTTTTTTTAAAATTAGAGATACCTTATTTCTAAAGTTATTCTTATTTTGTTGCACTATTATATAAGTTGAAAAATAAATTAATTAGGTTCTGCATCTACAAAATTGTAATACTATTTGTTCAAGAATGTGTAATTTTTTCGCGTTTTATAGAGAGCTAAGCTACGAAGCAATATTGACTTGATTGCATTTTTTTTTGGGGGGTGGAAGGGGGAGGGAAATCAATGAAGGTTGATAAATTAGCATAAATATAAATACGTAAATTCTATAGTTCATTTGATTGGATGAATATTCTGTCTCTTTTTTATATAAAATATCAATTATTTCCACAAAATTTTAAAGAAATTCAGTATTTATGTAATCTGGAGTAATTTTCCCCTAAATGCATTCAAATCAATATTGCTACTGATTAAGAATCTATAGATATATATACATTTTTGAATGTGAAAACTCAATTGTATAGGCTTTAATAAGTATTCTTGATATGGAAAAAAAATATTTTAAAAAAAATGGATTTTTTTTTTAATTTAAAATCTTTTTTTTCGGTGGATGATATTTTTTTTAGCAAAAATTATAAGCATATCGTACAAAGATATTTATGAAACTAACATTAAATTTAAAAAAAAGTTTGTCTGTTTTCTTATGAACTACTATTTATTTCTTTTCTCACTCTGAAATTATCTCAGAATTACAAAATATTCAAAAATATTCAATTTTGCATATGCTTGAAAACCTCATTTGAAAAAAAAAATATAATTACTGACTCGAAATCAGCACGCCAAGAAATACTAAAATTACATATTAAATCTTAAAAATTATTGACTATGTGAAAATTTGCTGACTAGTGTAATCTTCCATTCCAATGATTTTGAAACAATAAAAGAGAAGTTAACGACTGTTAGTAAAGGATCATTATGACCTGTAAAAATTTCATTCAGAAGAATTCAACATACTTACAAAGTTACCATAAATGAGGAACGACTATTTTTTTCTTATTATTAAATATCTTTATTTACATAACAATGTTCTAACAAAATAGAGTGAAACGATCGTAAAATATGAAATGTAATATAAAATGAAAAAAAGAGGGAAGTTGAGTTAATGAAAAATTAAACAAACATTTTTTATTTGAAATTTTTCCTCTCGATTAAGGCCCTATCAAATCTGACAAAATACTTATAGTATCTCTAAATAGTTTGAGTAAATGTAAAAAACAGAGTGTGTCACACAGAGTCAGGATCTTTTTTTACAGGACCAATTAAAGGATTCTCAACAGATCAGTCAGATTGTTGGAAATGTGCCTTTTTATATAATTTTAGTATATTATGTCAAGTTTCGAGAAGGAATCAAATACTTTCCGAATCTTTTTCTTTTTTTTTAACTTGAGCCGAAAAAGTAGAGAGTGAACCAATAACCTGGCTCTCACTTGCTCCACAAATATTTTAATTTTTTATTTTCTGCATAAAACAGTGAGGGCACAATCAAATGGTTGCAGAAGTCTAGCTTTTGGAGACTATAAGATATCAATTCATTAATCCCTTTGTAGATTATTGTTTTTATCAATTTGAGCAATTACAGTGAGTAAAGGCCCACTATGGCGTGTAAAAGTTTAGATCAGAAGAGGACTTCAACAAAGTGACTATATCTGATGAACAGCTGACATGTGTGAGCTAAAAATGGACAAAGTTTTTTTCTAAGAAATAAGAGCTTCCGAGTAAATATAAAAAAGTTCTATAAAAATCTGTTTTGCACGGGTGATGTTATTTTGTTGAGGTTTTAAGCAATATTAGACTTGTATTTAATGAATGTAAGCTTTTTTGTAAAAGCCGTAAAGGAATGTGTAACACTTTACTTTATTTCAGATTTGATACATAAGTGGTAACTTTATCTCTGGGTATTATTTGTAAGTAAGTAGATAAAAATACATATTTATTAGGAATGGCCATAAAAATATAGCCATAAGTTTTGATTATGTAAAATCTTTATCACCCTCATTTCTGTCCATAGTTATCTGTACTTATGTAATAAATTCTGGTTGCCCTTACTTTGTACTCACCTACATAGAGCAGAAATATAAAGTTAAATAGGAATTAATCTCCATTTGGGATAATATAATATTATGTCATAAGTTTCACGGAGTATAAATGTATATTTTTTATTATTTATAACACAGACTATCAATTATAGGGTTATTATGTATGTATTGATAAATATTTCAATAGTACAAATTACTTTATTGACTAAAATTAACTTAGAGAACAAGCTACGTTACAATGAGTAACTTTTGAAGAGAAAATAAAAGCATTTTATATTAAATCCAATGAGTTATTGTTTTTTAATGCGTTGCTTATAAAAAATTTTAATTAGAAGAACACCTGTTCTTTCCACGTTAATTTGAGATTGTCACCAAAAGTTCTGGTTTTAAATTATATTTTTTAAAAAAAAAGAAAAAACAATTGAATAACGTTTGAATGGAGTGTAGACATGCTAATGGATAAGTCTAAATTTAGTATTATGATTGATAACTTAGACTTAAAGGTAGAGAAACAAGTTGTTTTATTTTTATTAGCACTATTGTCAAGCTCAATAATCATTTCTAGTTAAGGAAAATTAAAGATATCATTTCTTTGTATCAAAAGGTATAAAACCATATTATCATTTTTCCTTAAATAAAGTTATTAACAAAACAGTAGATAGTAGCTACGTCTGGGTTCTCTCTTACCCTCCTCTTGCTTCTCCTAGCTTACGTTAAAAACAAAAATTTCTTTAAACCTGTTAATTTGAAGCTAAATTATATTTCAATATTTGAGTCTGTCTCTTGATTCTTTTTCCCATATTTTTTTTGCTTTTAGAAAAAAAAAACATTCTTCCATGAAAAACAACAGTGAAGACATGTAAATGGATTAGTGTATAAGTTGGCGGAGCTGTGTATTATGAGCTGTGATTGATGTCTAAGACTTAAACTCAGGGAGTAGTATGGTTTTATTTTTGTTTGGTTTATTGTAAAGCTCAAGTATAATTTGTAGTTAAGGGAAGTTAAAGATATCGTTTGATGTCAAAAAATATAAAGCCGTTTTAACCTGCTTCCTGAAATACAGTTATCTATACATCAGTAAGCTACGGCAAGTTTCTCTCTTACCAGCAGTCTCTTGCAGGTCTTGCTTCTTCTAGCCTACATGCAAACACAAAAAAAAAAATTGATAAGATATAGACATTTGAGTCTGAAGCAATTGTATATTTCAATATTCGAGTCTGTCTCTTGATTCTTCTTCCCTACTATTTTATCTATCAATTATCACCACCTTCTTAATTTAATTAATCATTTCATTTCAAATAAAGCCTATTATATATAGAAACACTTAAGGATATAACTCATACCACAGTATAAACATTTTTAATATCAGTGTTCAAAATTATGCCGAGTGTATTTATGTCAAAAAAGCGGCTTATTACAAAAAACTCCATTTAGGTTTTGAATTCAAAATTTAACTTTGACTGTACGGGTTTTTAAACAACAATATATACCTAATACTTTAAATACTATAAGTAGATATTTTAATAAACAATATTTGTTATTTTATTAATTTTTAGACATTGTTTTTTTAAATATAAACTTATTAGCCTTGAAATTTGAAATACCTAACCGATCATATCATAGTTATTAGCGCATGTAGAACCATGTTAAAGATATCATACGGTTTGTATTACAAAGTTACACATATTTTATATAATTTTATTTTAATTTCTGTTTTTCAAAAACTCAGGAAAAATGCCCCAAAATACTGATTTTTAGATTTAAAAAAAAATTGTTTAATTTTTTTCTTTCTTTTAGCTGAACAGTTCTACAAAATACAAAATTTTAATCACTATTATGCTTGATACATTTTTTTGTGAGATAACTATTCAAAAATTGACGCACAAAAAGTGTCTCAAAAACGGAAAATCGTGTTTAAAAACTTTAATATCAGGGATCTGAGGATTCCAAAAATGTATGTTTATTAGTGAAAGTTAAAAGGAAATTCATTTGAAAGTTTTTCGTCTACTGTTTTACCTTATAACAAATATTGAGGAAACGAATAAAAGTCTCATCATGCAAAAGTGTGTATAGATAGGTGTGTGTAATTGAACTTTTTAAAATATATATTTGTAAAAAACTTGTATTTATTGATTTAAACATAATGATGTAAACTTCAAATTTCACGTGAATTTGTACTTGTATTGACTTGCATTTAAATATTCTTTAATTTATTCATTTCAAAAGTATATAGTCCTTATTTTCATAAATTTACATTACATGATATTTCCTAATAATTTTGTGATTTACACGTGGTTTTTTATTGAAGTTGTAGTATTTTAAACTACGAGTTGAATTTTTCCTATAACTGTTATGATACTCAGGTGAATTTTCTTACATCAGCATACATGGATGTAAAATTAATTTATAATAAGTTTTCATTTAGACTGTACAGTCTATCTGTGAGTAATTTCATATTGACGGTAACTTCATAACTTTTGAACCGATACTAATAAGCTAATTCAAATAAAGTAGAATAGAGTAAAATAAGATATTCTTAATTTAAACCATAATAAATACTATTTCAGACGACTAAAAATTTCTTTTAAAAGTTAAAAAAAAAAAAACCTTTGAATATAAAATGAGTCTTTTTTAGTTGCCTCTCATTTTCTACCTTAAATTATTATTATAATAGCATCGATTTCTTTTCGGGTTTTTTTTTATATAGAACATTCAACAATGTATTTTTTTTCTTCAGTTTCGCTATTGAGGAATGTATTTTATAAACATAGGAATGTACTGATTGTGTTGTGCCTTTAAATTATAGATACTCTCACAAAAGATGAACTATAAATGTTGTTTGGCTTAACATGCTTTACAGACAAACTTGATTGTTGAATCATTAAATAACCTCTGGTTATGTTACAATGTATATATTTATTTTAAAAATAAGGTAATGACATTTATAGTCATAATAATAATAATAATGTATTGTTAAATCATGGAACAAGTGCTCCTAGTTCCACCTATTACGTATATGTTTGAGACAATAAAAAGATATTCATCAATACTTTTTTATTATAGTTAAATTTTTAGGTGTTGTCACCTTTTATTTAATCAGATATTATTCATTAATTTCCTTTGTTTATCAAATAAAAAAATAAAAAATAATAATTAATAACTTGACTTCTACATGTTTATATAATAAACAATTTATTTAAATTGTATATTATAGAAAATAATAAAATTGTATATATATTGAATAAAATATCAAAGAAAAATCATTGAATAAGAAAATAGAAAGACGATATATACAATATACACAAATATATATTTTTTTCTATTTCGTTACATAAACATTTCTGTTTTGTCATATTGTTTTTCGAAATTCCATTTAATGATCAACACTATATTTGTACATAACATTCAACTATATACTATTTCCTCCTTTCTTTTGCTTACATTTATAAACATATACATATATATATATATATATAGTTATCAAAATTATACCCAATCAAAAATTACAACACTATGCTCACTATATGTAGCAACAACATTAGCACACCTTATAATATTTAACAAATCAATTTCTATAAGAAATTGCTTTTGCTTTCTTGTCAAATTAATTTTTGCTTAACAAATTATATTTAATTCAATTTATAATTTACATGGCTAAATATAACGTTACTCCTAGTACCTTTTGTATCCATATATTTATGTAAATTTTCCAACCTACTACGAATAAATTTAGAATAACTGCACAGATATATTATAAAGTATATAAATTATGAGAATATTTATGCTCATAAATATACATGTGTGTGTAACTACAAACAAATTAGTTATTCAACTATTTAGGTTTTTTTTTTTGGTGCTTGATGACATTTAGCAATCATTATCTATTATATCCTTCGAAGACGCAACTTACTACTAATAAGAAAGTTTGTCAATTACGTCATTTTCTTTAAAAATGATCTGTTTTACAATAATTCATTTAACACTAGGGAATTCTTATCTGCATATCAAAATTTAATTTGAGTTATTCAACTCATCCATATGAATACTAATAAGGGTTAGACAGATCTACAACAGTTGACACGAATGCTCTGGAAGTCTTCATATTGTAAAAAACATTGTGACTAAGGTGTGATTGCATTTGGCAACTATTATTGTATAATTTTTATGTAAATACCTGAATGCCATTATCCTGTAAGAATAGTTTACATAGATGCAATTCTTAGTGGTTTTAATGATAGGAAAAGACTAATTACACAAATCCAATTAATTTATATGATACTATTATTCATTAATGGTAAAAAATTATACAATGACTACCTACAAATATATAATATTAATGAAAGGCCATTATGATAAAACATGTAATTAGTTTGTCTGCTGTCGTTACTATTATTGTGTTATAGAGAGAGCAAACAAATTGTTAAGACAATATTAATAGAAAAACATCATTCTTCCTCCTAGAATTTAATGTAGATAAAATTTCAAAAGGAATATTTTAAAGTTAGATTTGCTTTTTTTTTAGAATAAATTAATAAAAATTTGGATGGTTTTTTGAACATTTAGATGTAAATTACACAATTTTACGAAAAAAAATATTATTTAATTTAATTCATATCTACTATTTTGATACTTTTTCCAAATTTGAGTCAATTTTTAAGAAGAGAATAATATTAGAAATCCACTTTGAGATTCATTCATTGACTTTATTTAAAGTTTAATAATGATTTGACCAAAAATAATAATAATATTTATAGAAAATTTACTGTAATTGTCAACAAAGAATCCACATCTTCAGAAAGTTTATATTAAGTTATGGTTTTTTATTTGTTTAAGAGTAAAAAAACACAACTCTTTTGCTGCTTAGGAAAGTAATTGATCTTCACTACAATATGCAACAATTTTTCTATACCTTATGAGCTTATGTTTGCTTTTATGGCAAAAAAAAACTTTTGGTTATAACGATAATGAATCTAATTTTAAATGAAAGAAGAGATACAAATCTTGAGTTTTTTATAAAAAGAACTCCATCAAAAAGTCTTACAACTAAAGTTTTTACCGACTTTTTAAAAAAAAATTATATACAATGAGGTCTAAATTAGCCACAATGTTGCATTGGTTTTAATTTTTTTGAGATAGAAATTGAACAAGGTTAAGAAGGATTTTTAAAGATTCTAAAATAATAAAATATATTGTATTAAAAAAGGAAATAAATATATATAAAATAGAAAATTATATAATATTTCATCTTATAGATGATCCTTGGAAAATTCCTTCCTGGTAAGTTTATTCACTTATTTTTTTTAAACGAATATTTTTTGGCATCATATAGTTAATTTTTCTAAACTAGTAGTTTACCAAATTTCACAACTTTTATAACATAGAAAACTAGAAAATTATGTTTTCACTGCATTTAAGTTGATGAAACCGGATTCTAACTAGTTTAGAAACATTACTCATATAATGGTACAAAATATCCTTCCTAAAAATGAGAAAAAAATGTTGGAAAATGAATTTACTAAGGATGAAAGTACACAACGAATATGTGTTTGCCGGTCATGATTATAAATACAAACCTCGAGTGATTTTTGGTTAAAAAAAAAATCAAATTAAATTAAGTGTTGCTGCAAAAAAAAAAAAAAAAAATTGCCATGTACTATTCAACTTTTACCCAAATATATATGTATATGTATATATCAAGGCATTATTTTTATATATTATATTGTATTAAAATAACTCAAATATATCATTTCTATAAGCCTTTTCAAATAACTTGAAAACACAAATAATTCATTTTGTAAAATTTATACACATACAAAAGAAAAAAAATCTATAAAGTATAGTATTTTTTATTATTATTCAACGCTTTAAAATTGGACTGATGTGTATCTTTAAAAATATACATACATTTCATATGTATAGCATAAAAAGTTATATACATATATATATATATATATATATATATATATATATATATATATATATATATATATATATATATATATATAGAATATATTCCTTTTTCCTTAGAAGGAATAATCATTTATTATATGTATATAATATATGAAAATGAAAGAAGGAATGAATGTGAGCATTTGTACTTTGTATATGTACATAAATATACAAATATTATATAAATATTTTTATTCATTCAAAATGGAAGGAAGTACTGTGCTTGCTTATATGTATATGTATGTGTACATCTTGTCTCCTTTTCTTTAAAATGTTTTCTTGACAAAGATAGTTTATTATTATTATTATTATTATTGAAGAACTTGAAATGTGAACTAAACGATGTAAGGCGTTTTTTAAATGAGCTCTCTTTTCAACTTTCATCAAATGAAATAAATAAATAAATAAAAAGACTAGCTCCACGCTACTCCTTAAATATGCATACATACATATATGGCTCCAAAAAATGAGAAGAAGTCAGAATTGTTGGATATAGCATTAAAAGGACATATAAACAATTTATAACCTGGTTGTTTGTATATAAATGGAGCTTATAAATATTGTAGTAGTAGCATATAATTTGAGGATCTAGGGATGTTATATAAGAAAAAAATTTCTTGGAACCTAGATATTAAGTTCTACTTAAATTACATATATATATAGTTATATCTAACAAATGGAATTGAACTCCTATTATCCTCTATCCTACTATACATAGACCTATAAAGGCTGCTTCTTTATCATATGCTGCGTATCATATTTATTTACTTAATAATATGAAAATATAAGAACTTGAGTTATATAAGCGCCATGAATCCTCATTTTCTATAAATAATGCGTTCAATATTAATGATTGGGAGGGTACAAACAAAAAACAAATACACCAAATATATATTAGTTAATACATTTTCCGTAAAAAAAACCTACTCAAAAACATCAAATTACAATTCATATATAATATATACATCAAATACGTTAAGAAAGAACGGACGTCTGAGCTTTTTTTTCTTCCTTCTTCTATGATTTGTCTGATTTTGTGAGTATTAGAGCACAGAAGGATTAAGAAAGCTTCTGCTGAAATCCTTCTGCACACTACTATTTAAGTAGTTTTACTGTGAGTCATTGATTTCTAACGAATTTTTGCTCAAAATTGTATGAAAATCTAGCCATTTAAATGTACGATTTCTTCTTATTGAAGGATTCTTATTGAGTGCTGTGCATCGCATTTGAAAGCTGTGGGGGGGCTCAGCTTTTGAATGTATACCTTATTAAGTACAAAGGATTTGTGCCAACTTTGAGGCCTAATCCGGGATTTTACGCCCCTAGAGGTCCTTATAGGTCAAAACAAATATTGGAAATGGAAGTTTCATTAAATACACTAGCAGATCAACATTTTTTAGTTCACAAATGAGTATCCTTCTAGGCTTATATTGAAGTTGAAGTTGGAAAATTGGTCAAAAAATAATAAAGAGTAGGGTTCAATTTCTCAAAAACCCTCGGTCTCTGGAAAGTTCAAATTTGTTGACCAGTGTTATTGGATTCATTCTGACTGAAAAAGTAAAAATTGAATATCTCTTTGAATATTTAATAGATTGTTGTTTGTGTTTGTCCTTAATTTTGTTGACGTAATTAAGAGTAGATATTGAATTAAGTTAGCCTCATACTTGGAATAACATGTGTTGAGTGAACTACTCTTATGATAGACTTTGTATTCCTTTTGATAATAGCACCTTCAATGTCGTTTTACATCTGTTGTCCTATAAACATATGAAACTGATCTATTTTTTTATTATTGGTAGTGTTGCTTTTTGTCTTTTAAAACTTTTTATTGCTTAAATAGAGATACTTAAAGATGTCGAGTACAAAAAAGAAAATTATGCAGTTAAAGGAAAAGGTTGAATACATATTAAAGGTTCAATTGAGTAAAAGTATTAAAAAAAATAAAACGACCCTAATGTGATCCGATCTTTTTTTCCCTTTGTTTTTTAAATCTAAATTTCAAAATTTTTAATAATAAAATTATTTTTGTTTTAATAATTGTTTACATGAGTATTTGGAATATAATTTGTATTTTTTTGACTAGAGTTCTTATTCTGTGTTTCCTTTTATATAATGTATTTAAATAGTTTTTTTTTACTTTTGTAATAAAATGGCTTCCCAAGGTTGGTTCCTTATTTATATCTTAAGTGTCAAGTATGGAGCCTACTTCAAACCTAAATAGAAATGAACATTTAATTATAACTTCACCTACTCATTTGGGAAGCATGGATAAATGTTGAGTCTTTCACAAATGTGTGGATAGAACAAGCTTAAAACGTATTATTTCTTCCTCAAAATATAATGAATAGCTTTAATTTAATAACATTTATTATTTTCTATCTCATTTCAAAATTATACAGAATTTCAATAAAGGAAAATATCCATGAAAATTGAGAAATTCGAAGTGCCTATAAGTTGTATACATTTTTGAAATCAACAAGTATCTTTTTATCAGTTCAAAGTAATTTTAAATAAATGTATAATTATAAAATTAAAATATTCTTGAGTATACTAAGTGTAAAAAAAATATTTCAATCGTGTAAATACTTGAACTTCGAATAAAATTTAATTTTGTACACACAAAATCGATTATTTCCGGTATTCACTCATAAAACAATAAAATATTAAATTGTACCCACAGAAAACATACAACTGAGGTGAAGTGTCCAAAAATAAATGCTGTTCGAAATTCAAGTATTTACCTTATTTAAATATTTTTTTTTTTTTTTACATTTTGTATATTGAGGAATATTTTTTGTGTTCCAATTTAAATGCTCTTCAAAATTCAAGTATTTTTCCTACATAAAACTATTTTTAATTTCCAAATCTAATATGAGGCAAACAAACTATTCAACGACCCATCATTCATTCATAAGAGATCAATCACAATTCTTAGCTTATTGGTTGTTGCTACGTTCCAAGTAGCATATAATAATATACAATTATCTTTCTTTTAGTTTGTTAATATTATTATTTGAAGGACACAACACTAGTTACGAATGACGCAATTCCTATCCATAGCAGTTATATACAGTCATAGTGGTATACAAGTTTTGTCATTGAATTGTTGTTTGAGTAGATTTTGGATTGAGTTAATGTGATCAGCGTCAAATATGTTTATATATATATTTCAAAGTTCATTTTTATAATATGTACATACATAAATATACATAAAAACCAAAACTAATGCGTTACAATAAAACATAAGTAAACATTATAGTTTAAAATTTTAGAATTGGAGATGAACTAAAACAAATTCATATAACTATAATAAAAAGTTAAAAACAAACATTCATTCAAAAAACACTTTCCTAAAAATATTTAAGTTCTCTAACAACAATTTATTGGAACTAATTAATACATTTTATAATTTTAAACATTGTCTTGCGATGGATGAGGGATAAAGATGGGAAATATTTAATTTCCTTCAACGCATACGTCCAAGATTCGTCCCAGAGAGAAGAAGGAATCTTCAACTCCAACGGAGCATATCTTGCCGCTGTCGATAGTAAAACACTCCGTAGTTCAGAAGAATGGAGAGGATCCCACGATGTAATCTTCCTTACAATTAAGGCATTGGAGTTCAGGTTTTACAAAGTTGATGGCTGTAGTCATTGAAGGGCTGCCGTTACTGTCAAGGCCAAATAAAATAATGGCTTTGAAGTATTTGTCAGGAGAATCTTTTTGGTGCCCCTTTACGTTAAGAGCTACAAATTTTTTTAGTAGCCTGACTCCCTGACATTATACAAAGAAATGAATGGTGGAATTATGAAGCCTACCACAATCCTTACAGGGCTAACAAAACCTTATGCAATCAGCAGAAATTTGCAGGTGGACTGTAAATTTTCTGCCATCATAAATTCTTGAGAGTGAGCCTAGAATTCTCTTTCACCACTTCTCAGGGAGATTCAGTATTTTCAAATACTTATTGGTGATGCTATCCACCTCTTCACTGTGACCACTGTATGGTTTTTATATGTATACATGTAATAACATGTAACAGAGAAAAAACTGACAAATATTATAAAATAGTTTATAAAGTCCATTAAGACTTTTTTTTTCTGCATGAGAGAATACTCAAAAGTAGAATTCAACGTCAACATTGAGTGTATTTTTACTCATCAATATTGAATTATTATTTTTAGAACAATGAGAAATGGAAAGCAATTGTTCAAATATGAAGAAAGGAAAATATAATATTTATTGATCCAATGGGTGCTTAGAAACGATGTATACTTAAATAAATTTGAACACGATTAACCACTAGAGCCATAAAATATACATTATTGTTAGCTATTTAAGTGGGAAATCTTTTAGCATCAATGAATCATTAGGCACTTATGCCGTATAATGCTTCTCCAATAAAAAAAAAACTTATGCTTGTATCCCAAGAAGGATATTTTATTGCTGTATTATGATTTTGTTTTTAATCCTATATACAAACTTTTATTTCAGTTTTAAAAGATGATATCTTATATTATGCATATTTTTATTTTTTAAATTGCCTTCGTAAAATGTAACTAAAGTTAATTTTAGGACTAACAAATTATCATATCTAATCATAAGAGTATAGACACATTCTATTTGGCAAATGTTTCTATCCTAATTATAGAAAAATGATCCATATCTATTAACTTTTCTTTTTAGGTAGATTGGGTTTTTTGAGTAGAAATAAAGTTAAATAGGACTTAAACAAACAAAAAGAAGATTTTCCAAGCTTTTAATAATTTGTTTACACTTTATCAGAGACCTCACAAATAAGATGAAGGATAGAATAGCAATTATTTAAATATCTGTTGGTACTGAAAAAACATTTATGTCACTAGCAACGCCTTCAACTTTTACGAAGTGAAAGGGCCTTCTTCTGTCTAGAATAATATTTAAGAGAATTTGACTAAATATGAGATACAAAATAGTATGGTTACATTTTGTATCTATAATATATATATATATAATAGAAAATTGTATCATTGCACTAAAGGTTATACGGAAGACATCTTTCTACACACCCTACATAAATTATACAGAAACAATGACTATAACATCATTTTGAGATAATTGTGGCCGTTTTCATATACGTTTATTAATTAAGTATTTAGATCAGTAGTTCAAAATTTATATAATAGGTTTTTTTTCTTTTTTGAAAAAGAAACAACCATTTTTGAAGGGTAAAACTGAAAAGGTTTCTCGAAAAATAAATAATTCTGAATAATGTGTAATCCTACAACAACTATAATAAATTCAAATAATCAAATGGCTTCATTGTATATAATTAAAAAATTACTTTTTAACAAAAGTAACTAATTTTAGTATTAAAATGTACATTTCTATTAAAAAAATAATAAAATTTTGTTATCATTTAGTAAATACAGAGGTCTACACTTGTAATTTTATAAGCTTTTCTAAAAGGCTGAGCTTTTGTCGACTTATTCCACCTCAAACTTTTTATTTTCAAATACATAAAATAAATGAATCTTACTCTGATTATCCCGCATGAAGAGCACCTAAATTTCTGTTTTTGGGTGAATCTGACATTTTGTCTGACGCTTATTGATTAAAAAAAAAGAAAATTGGAGAGTTTTAGTCTTCAAAAGCCATTTTTGTAAACTTTCAATCAATTTGAAGTTTGAAAAATGACCCCTTTTTGAAGAAAAATTATTTGTTTTCAAAGGACTTGAGAGGTCGGAATTTAAAGGCAATCAGGTTCAAAATTTTCTATACCTCCATTGAGATCTCACTTTTCAAAAGAACCTTCGGTGTCAACTGGCAAATGATCTCTTCTTATATGCAGTTTTGGAACCAGAAGTTAGTCTATGAGAGGCAAAAATTGGTTTTCAAATTTTTTTTTTTTTTTGTAAAAACTAGCTATACATTATAAGTGTAATTTTTATTCATTTTATTATTATTATTTACTTCAATTTGTTATATCCTCACTGTGGGTAAATTTCTAACTAAAATTTGAATTACTCAGTAGACAAATACCTACAAAAATCCTTTTTCTCTTATTTGTTATTCTTATTAAAAATAATAGATCGACCCGAAAACGGGACAGCCTAATATATATGTATATGGGTAAGATTTTATAATAATAATAATAATAAAAAGAAAGTGATTACAGTGCAAGGAAAATAATTAATTTCTTACGACAATTATTTAATTACTTGATGAGATCAATAAAAGAAATGTATTTATAATGACTCAAGTCGTGAAGTTTTTTATTAATATATAAAATGAAAGAAACTATATAAAGTAATTTTATTACTGAAGTAACTCAGAGAGAATGCATTATAATTAGGGAAATTAGGAATAATTGCAACAGGCCCTTGTTTTCAGATATAAAAAAAAAGCTATAGCCATAAATTGTATAATATTTTTGACAAAAGTGGTCTCATTCTAAGGAGTAAAAGTAATTTGTTTAAGGAATCATAATTTTTTCATAGTAATGAAGTCACTTTATATTATGTTATTTTAATTATATACCCTATTTAAGGTCTTACAGATATAAAATGGCACGTTAGTGCATTCAACACCTCGGTACAAAGGGGTTCTTGTGAAGTAAATTTCTCTTTAAAAATTCTAAAATCTTACAATATCATAATGTAATAAAGTAAAAAGTAAAAATTAATACAATACCTTGAAATATTTTTCATTACTACAAAAAAAAAATATTTTTTCTAATTTTCTTAATTTCTTACTGCAAAAAAATTTTGTTTACCTGATAGATTGTATTCAAAAGCAATGTTTAAAAAAAGAACAAACTGCTATACTGTATATATAAAATATTCAACCAATAACAGGCAAATGTGATCATATTGATCTAAATTTTGATGCATCTAGTAATTGAGTCAAAAGCAAAAATTGTTGTAACTTTTCCTAGGTTTCCCCTACAACATAAATTGCTTTTACAGATGACGATTATTGATCCCTTAATTAAAAATCTTGATCGATATTCTAAAAATGACTCACCTCAATATAATGAGGTAATTTCATACGGGTCAAATAATAAGATTTATTACTGATCTACACATTAATTTTATATATTATAAAAATATTTAACATTCGAAATTTATTTTTCTTGATTTTTGTATATATGTATATGAATGATAGAATAATAAAGAAAAATGTATTTAAGAAAACATAAAACAAATGATAGGCACCCAGCATTATTTCAACTCAATGAATGGATTTGTTAAAAAATCAACATCAACCTAGAAAATGTTCATTAAGTATGTAGCATAAAAGGATTAATTGAACGCCTTTTGAATACATGTAATGGTTTCTTTTTTTTTTGTTTCACGATGTATAGTTAATATATACCAATTTTTGGAAACTTTTTCTTTATTAATATATTTATTAATATATCTCCATAACCATTTATCAGTAAGGTAAACAATATGTCATAGCAATTCCTATTCAGTTATTGGAAGAAAAAAAAACAATTAAAAAATATATACTGCAATAAAAAATACATTTTAGATCAACAATTTATATTAGACACAAACTACTGTTATTAATGTATTTTTTTTTTACTGTCGAAGAAAAACATCAGCTTATTACGTTTAATAAATGGACATAAGTATTGACATAGTAATGCATAGAGCTGTAAATCCAAAGTATTTTTCGTGTACAATGTCTGTAGGGGCTTCGCAATCTGTATATAATTTTTTCTTGTCCAAATATGTCACCATTATTTTTTTATTATTGGAGGGGAGAACAATTAGCACTAACTACGATTAATGGAGTAATACAGACCGTCTAGAAATAATAATTAATCAATAAAATGCCCAATCGAGTGAACTTAGAATCCTTAATATAATCTGATCGATATGAATTTTTGTCTAACTCCTCTCAAAGATCGTCAATGTCTTCTCCTACGCAAAAAAAGATAAGAGAATGGCTAATATACTAAAACAGCATGACAGCTGACACTGCTCCCTTCCGAAAGATTTATTGAATAGTCAGGGTTACCAGGTCAACTTTTTTTTATACACATAACCCGCCTGAACTTAGGGTTTTCAGCTCTAGATTAATGCATATTTTTTGGAACATATTCTTACAACATATCAAATTTATTAATTTGATCTATTGATGTACTGCTGGGCCCAACGGATAATCCTACTTCTATAGAAACAGTACTTTTGAAATATATTGATAGTAAATTAGATACATTCATAAATTTGTGTGGAAGGAAGTACTTTAATATACTTTCAATACTTTCATGCTAGTTCCAATTTACCTATTTGTCATTTTTTTTGTTTTCAAATTTAAAAGAACTCCACAATTGCGCCTGATTCTTGCTTTTCACAATAGTTAAAAAACAATAATTATCTAGTGTAATTATAGAAAGAAAGAATGGAGCCATGAAAGGCTCACCTAAATGTAAGTATTTGTTCCTTTAGAAGTTTAGTGGTCATACGAGGTACGTAGTAATTTATTGCAAAAATTATGTAACAATAAGGTTGAAAATGAAAGAATGTTAAAAAAAAATTATTCTTCAGAATCAATAATATGGTCATTACTATTAATAATAGCCACTGTTTTTTCCACCAAAAACATTATTATAAAATATGCAAATAAATATTTTCGAAAAAAATAATTCTTTTCTAGTCAAACTATGATTTATTTTACTAAACAGGGGTCTCCAAAAGATAAATAGACTTTTTGGGCATATTGTTATGCTAATAGAAATATATTCTTTAGAAAGAAGCAAGGTCGAAAAAAAAAGTTTTAAAATAAAGTTCCTTATTATGAATTATAGTTGATTTTCCCTAGGATCGGTCTTTATGGTTAGCAATTCTTCCTTATTTTTTATGTTCCTAAAAGTAAACTATTCAAAGGTGATTTACATAAAAAGATTTCAGATAAATGTCATAAAATATTTATTCTTCCATGAAAGCTTTATTATTGTTTATACACCTTTGCTAACTATGTTACATATTTTTCTATTCCTTTTTTCTAGAAATACACCAGATAACTATTGTGAAAAAGCAAGAATCAGGTGCAATTGTGGTGTATCTTTTAAATTTGAAAACAAAAAAGAAATGACAAAGGTGTAAATTGGAACTAGCATGAAAGTATTTCACATCGAAGTTCCTATAAAAATGGACCTTTCCTTGTCCTAGCCCTTACTTTATTAAAGTACTTCCTCCCACACAAGTTTTTTGGAACGTATCTAATTTACTACTAATGTATTTCAAAATTACTGTTTCTATAGAAGTAGAATCATCCGTTGGGCCCAGCAGTACATCAATAGATCAAATTAATAAATATTTTGTTTAATATCAAATAATTAATCTCACACTATTTATTACAAAAATACTTATAAATAATATTTTTTAATAACAATAAATTATTACACTAAATTTTATACATTCTTGAATTTATGGTAAGGATATGTTCTAAACTCAACAAAATATAATTATACTTAAATGGATAAATCTTGAAGAGACTAATATGATTACAACAAAGTGAAAATTTTTTGGATGGGCTTAAAACTAAATGTTTACAACATATAGGTTGGCACCCTTATATATCAGGTCCATACTTATGAAATGAGAATTTATTTTTCAATTTCTAATGTTTATTGTCAAAAAATAGTTAGAAATTTAATCTTAAAAGTAAAAACCATGGCTGGGGGCACATTTTTCCATCTCTTAGGCAATTTGTGGATGCTGTAGCAAAAAAATTGGCCGTCTTTGGCAGCAAAAAAATCATCGAGCCATTTATTGGTTTCTGCGTGAGAATTGAAGCACTGTTCTTTTAATGCGTGACCCATCGATGCGAACAAGTGAAAATCTGATGGCACCAAGTCTAGTGAGTAAGCATCATGCACCAACTGTTCCCAATCGTACGTCTCTACCTATTCCTGGGTCGCTCTTGTTTGATGTGGCGGTGTATTATCACCAAGAAAAATTACTTGGTGACGGCGATTGGAATATTATGAGCATTTTTGGCATATAGCGCTGTTCAAATCGGTCAATTGTCATTGGTAGCGTGCACTGTCCACTGTTTTACTGGGTTTTAACAACTTGTACCAAATCATTCCACACTGATCTTAGAAAACACACAGCATTACCTTGCGGCCTTTCTCCACACTAAAATCACCACTTTGGAATTTTTCAAACCCCCCCCCCCCCTGAAGCACTGTGCTCTGCTTAAAGCATTTCCACCGTAAGCTTCTACAAGAATTAGATGTGTTTTAGAAGCGTGTTTCTTCAAATGTTAACAGAAAATCAAAGAAGTCTGCAAATCGTATTTTAAAGGCACGAAATTCGATATTTTTATGAACGAATAAAAATACGTTGTTGTATGAAACTTTACAAATAATGCACTGAATATTGTTACCAGATGACACAGACGAAAAAAAATAAGACATTAATTGGATGCATTTACTTCTATAAATATGTGGACGGTCAAGTGTAACTGAGATATATTTAAATATTTGATACTTGCAAAAATATCTAACATGATTGTTAATAAAGAACAAGTAATAATTAGATTATTTGTACCTAAATTTATAAAATGAATCATAAATAAAGCAAAAAATAAAACAAAAACTATATGACTCTAAGGGAAAACGAATACGAAATTGAATCAGCTTTAATGCAGTGCTGCCAAAAGTATCTCCTATTAACAAAACAAAAAGTGAAATACATATGTACATACATACATAGATAGGGTACAAGGAGAAAACCTCTGAGATATCTTTTCTTTTATGTTGCTTAAAAATATGATTTATAGATCTACTCGTAACATTAAAAAAAAGAAAATAATGATCAGCGGAAACAGGTAATATTTTATAGTTTCAGATTATGTTCCTTCCTGCCAAATAAAAATAATAATAATAATATACTCTCTCTAGTATTTGATAATTTTGTCAAGTTTGTCTATTAATGAGTTGTTTATATATATATTTATGTACAGTATATGTTGAATTAAAGAAATAATAAATATATTGTTTAATCAACTTTATTTATGTGTATATCAAATAAAGTAGATATTTATGATGACAGTCTGTAACATTCTTGTTATTGGCTTGATTTATTTTTCATTTTTCCTCTTCTTTTTGTAATTGATTTCTTATCAAAAGCTATTCTTAGCTTAGCTTTTTTTCGTTTGTGTCATCTGGCAACAATATTCAGTGCATTGTTTGTAAAGTTTCATACAACAACCTTTTCAAAAAAATATCAGTACAAGCTATCATTACCTCTAATTAACTAAAATACAGCTTTTCCATAATTTTTTAAATTTTAAATTAGGGGATTCCCCTCTGGGCTTATTCATAGTCCATGGATCCACTCTAACTCCCCCTAATGCTCCAAAAGAGACAAATGAACAACTTCCTCAATCTAATAGGACTTTAGGTAGTATTTTAATCTACATTCAAAATCATTCTAAGAGCTAATTATCCGAATACTTCGAAAGAGTCGAGATCTTACTCAAAGTTTCGATATTTTTGAATGATGACCACCGGCTTAGTTGAACCCCTCAGCTTTGATTCTTTCTATCTTTCCCTTTTTTTCCAAAGATTGCGATCCTTCAATTTAAGCTCAGTGTGGACCACAACAACGAGATAGAAGGAGAAACTATGCCGTATGTGCAAACATTTACATAAATCATGTTAGTGCGAAATATAATTATGAAGAAACTCAAAATATGTAATTTCTATTAGTTCAATGTTGCTGAGATTTATAGTGTGGCTATAACATAAATTAAGTAGCCATGGATCATGTAAAACATATTTATTAAGAATTTTTAAAAAAATAATCATCACCTAATCACTAATTGTGAAACCTCAAAATTTTGAGGTTCTACCTAATTTACATTTGTTTTGTTGTCAAATTATATCACATTACAAGTTTTTTTAACAGGTCAATATTCATTATTTTTTTATGGATATAAGCCTCAAACCTTTACCCCTAATATTTATAATATAAGAACCTGTTAATTCGTTCCCTTTCATATGTTACCCCACAACATAAACACATTCCTTGTATTTCTGAGTCAGCTCTCTGCTCATGCCTCCTAAAAATGTAAAGGTGTGTTCAAATCTTTGATTTGTTCAATTCAAATTTATAAACATATCCTTGCATACTATTAAGTAGATGAACAGTTGACAAATAGCCAGAGTGAGTGCTGTATTTGGCCAACAACTTCCAATATCATTTGAACTTCTTCTTTTCTTTTCTTTTTTGAAGAAAAGGCGAATGAATTCAATAAAGTTCGCTATGAAATTCATCATATTTATAAAATCAAAATGGTTTTTTTTCTCTACATTATTAAGTGTGTACAAGCTAAAGAGATTTTTTTAATTTAATTTATGTCCAAAAACATTTCTTAAAACTTTCAAAATTTAAGGAAAAACAACAACAACAACAACTAAATACCCACATAATATTTTAAAAAGTTCAAAAAATTGTTTGAGTTTATAATTAATTTATGACAAAAAAACTTTTTCAAAAGTATTCATAGTACAAAACATAGATATTATACATATATGTGAGACAAAAACATACATTTGTGATGTTTTAAATGTTCAAATATTTATAGTCAACATGGGAACATAATTATTTTCTACATGGAAATTTGAGCACTTAGAGTCTCTTTCAACTCTGGTTTTTTTTTTAATCATTTATGTGTTATATTGTAAGCCATGCAGTAAAAGGTTAATTGAGTATGGAAAAAAGTAAAGTATATACACACACTTTATTTTCATAGAATGCTTATTCATCAATATAACATTAATATATACAAATATTTCAGCTGCTTTTCATTTCAATAACTAAACTTAACTCTTTAGACAGATAATAATCGTTTTTATTTATTTAAAGACCATAAATTATGCATGAGCCAAACAACGAATATGCCTACATTTTCCTCCTTTCATACATATATGTACTATATAAATGATATCTAATATTTTTCTTCGCTAATGCCAAAATGAAAAATATATATGTCATTTAAATATATGTCTGTCGAAGTAAAGAGGTTTAAGGCTTTGAAAACCACAATGTTTTCAAATGAAAAGGATGGATCATTCAATAATTTTTTGTTTCCTTAACGTACCTGCGCCCTGTCCATAAACTATAAAACTTTATATAAACCTCTAGAGGAAACTTTTTGGATTTTGTGCAGGACACCCCGCCCCCCACCACAAAAAAACCTATATAATATATATATATATATATATATATAGTATATATGAACAAGTTATTTGCTAAAGTTGGTACAATATTTTTGTTAATATACTCCATTTAACATTTTTTTTTTTTGCGTTCTTGACAAGATATAACGGAATTATATTTTCATAAAAAGTAGAAGAAGAAATATGTTGTTTCCCTTTATTTTCTAAAGGAAAAACTTTTGTTCATCTTAAAAATGATTGTAATTTCTACAAAGCATGAGGGAAAAAAAAATACATCAAAAACTTTGAATGAAAAACAGATGAATATGATATTATAAAAAAAGTATTATTGCTTACTCCAGCTGTGTGTGTGTGTGTAGCATTGTTAAGTAAGTAAGAACTTCTACCATTGCTCAAATTAAATAAATGAGTTTTTATATTTAGAAATATACCTCAATTTAGGTAACGTTTCATTTAGTTTCATGTATATTTTATAAAGACTTACCTACCTATTATTTATTTATTTAAATTAAAGCATATATGTAGAAATATATATATATATATATATATATATATATATATATATATTTATTCCTATAATTAAATGAATCAAAACGAGTTATACTTAAATATTTATGACTTGGAAAACAAAAGACTAAGGCTTTTAATAGCTATACACTTTTCTTTGCCTACTCGTATATCATGAAAATAAAATAAATAAAAGGATTTGAAGTCAAAAACTATCAATTAAAACTACATTTATGCCATTCTACATATTTTAATGTTCTTAAATCCAAGAAAATTGTATTAATATATCCATTAAATCTATTATTTTTTTAATAATTAAAAAATTTACACAATCAAATCAGAATACGAGTATAATTCTTCTACGAATAATTTAATCTAATTTAGAAATACCTTCACTCTTATTCCTATCATAAACTAAATACTAACAATAAATACAACATTTAATAAATAAAAAAAATCTCCGACGAAGATAAATCTTGCATATGGTTACTTTCATTTATTCATTCCAAAGAGACCTAAATATCAATCTGAAGGAAACTTATTCAAAAGTATATCTATTGTCTTCCATTTTTATATATAGTGTCTATAATTTAGCTCATACAAGAAAAATGAATCAATAGCTTACTCGTTGAGACGATTAAAATACAAATGTTTAATCAAACTGAATGGGCAAAAAAATGTAAAAACCTAATCTAAGTGCAACGTTTTTCAAACAATCATTAGGAAATGAATCATTTATGTTTTCATCTACAAAATTAGACATTTCAAAAAAATATGTGATTATGTGAATATGAAAATTAATTCCTTTTGGTATAAAAACTGCTACCTGAATAAAAATTTGAAACAACGTCAGTCTTTCCATAATTTGCTTCTTTTTATATTTAGTTCCTTAAAACAAACAATTAAATGTCCTTTTACCAAAACTTTTTTTTGAGGAAATTTTGTCTAGATATGTATTTCGAAATCATATTTCTGAGAAAGTGTCTAACAAATGTGTTACAATGTTAAAAAAAAAGTAGGAAGGAGCTCTTAGTAATTAACCCACTATAAAGCATATTTTGCTAATTTGTTAAAAAAAGAGATCTAAATGCGAACAGCATTATTGTTAGAAAGAAGATACGGTTCTGATTTGGCTATGCATACAATCGATCCTTCTTCTAACAAAAGCAAAGGGGATTCATCTCTAACTCTTTTAAGAACTAACATTATTACTTTGGCAACAGAGTGTTGACTTCTAAAAGCCTACATTAAAAAATAAAACAAACTTGTCAAATGAAAATGAGATGAAAAGTATTAAGAAGAGACATAATAATGATGTTAATCAGGATTATGACTTATCTTTATTATTTTTTATCTTTCTCCCGTAAAAAGTCTCGTTAAAGAACATAAAAGCTTTGTCCTGGAACTCAGCTTTTTGCTCGCATTTCCTCGTTACTCAGCATCCCTTGTTCTTCAGCTCTCTCACTAATCTTTATATATATGTTGTATTCGCTTTTCAGCTGATTTCATCAATTGAACTATCTCTGATTTAAATAAGCTGGTCCTACGTATTTTGATTTATATATTAAATCAGGGGTTGCACGACCTTTTTATTCGTTCTAATGATTGATTTTTATTTTCTTGAAATTTATCAAATTATAGTATGTCTAAATAATACCTCTGTCCAAAATTAACAGTTGGCTGTGCGAAAAATATCATAGACAAGCTACCATATTTTTTTTTCTTTCACTATTGAGAGCTGATGTTGCTAGTGGACAAAAATGGTAATTGATGATATGCAAAGATGAAAAATTTGGTTGAATTTCTTGAAGAGAAGATAACCTATATTGTAATATCGCTCTCTTCTCAATCATTTAAAATGTATGCACCCTTTCCTTCTCCTTTAAATACTATAAACAACGGTAAAACAGATGAGACATTTAATAATAACCATTATCTAGCAAATTTTGTTTTTAAAACCAATCTCATTACAAAAAAAGAATCAACTTTGTTATGTTTGTTTGTAAATAAAACATACTTTTTCCTTTGTTTTTACGTAGAAATTAAAGATTAAGTATAACTTGAAAAAGTAAAGTCTTAATTGATGTAGCTATTAAAGATTAATTGCCATCTGATGTGTTTAGCATTTTTCTCATTTTCAAAAATTCTACAAAGTAATGAATGTATGTATACTACATTCATAGTCTCTATCTTCAGGCTTTCAACATACTAGATTTTATTTTGAATGAAAAGATAATAGTATGTACCAAGAGGTCTTCTTTTTTTTTATCTTGTCATCTCAAAATCATATTCTTCATTTAATAACAATATATCCAGATATTTTGTAGGTGTACCACAAAAATCTTAATTAAATTAAATTTTCGAAACATTATGTAATTAGTTTTGAGATGCATACATACATCCATATGTTATCAATCTGTTTGCTCAAGTTTTATCTCTTGCTTGCTTAATAATGAAAATATTCGTTCTAAAAGTTTCAAGTGGATTCCTCAAAACAATTTCATCAACATACTTATTAATCGCATCATGCACAACCTTGAATTAAGTGCAATTTTATTTTATATAATGGAATTTTCTAAACGAAATAGAATTAATGGAAAGAGAGAAATGAATCATTTAACAAAAGCAATGTTTGTACATACATACTAATATTTAATATATCTACAGCAACAATAACAGCTTTTCTATAATTCAAGGCACGTACTAAATCAAATGTAAAAAAAATATGTTTTGATAAATTACTTAGCAAATGAAAAAATGATTCATTAAAAAGATTAGAAACAATGTTTAAGGTGTAGGCATGGTTACTATGTATATATATATATATATATACAAAAAATTGTTCCTCTTATATTGTACAACGTTTAGTTGTAACTAGTCCAGAATGTATAACATCAAATGAAATAAATAATAGGAAAAGAGTGCGTGTTATACACGGTACATTTATTTTTTCCCTTTGTTTTTCTTTCCTTTATGTCACTAAAAATATATAATAGACAAAATTATTAGTATGATCTATTAAAAATTATTTATTTAACTAAAAAAAGCTTAAGACACAAAAATTATGTACCTCTTTAATTTTGATGATAATGAACGAAGAGTATACAAAAAATGAGATTATGCTATGCAAAATCAAAAACTTTTAAGAAATAATATTTAAATAACAGTTTTAAATTTATCTTTTTTTTTAACAAAACGATTTTTTTAATTCATTAATACATTCTTGAGAGTTAAAACAAAATGTATTGAGATAACTTCATTCTTCCTTCTTTCAAAAATGAAAATTTTGTAAAGTAAAAAAAATGATTTTTTACATTGCAGAACTACATATTTGCATATAAAATAATTTAAAGACCAGTTGTAAACTGATTGATGAAATTTTTTTTTTGAAATTGATCAATCTATTCTCGCGAACAGAGATAGGTGTATTAAAATATTTTATTTTATAGGAAAACTTTACACAATTTAATAAAGGGGAAAAAATAGCGATATGTTTGCAGAAATAAGTTTTGGTTTCATATTTGAGAAAAAATGTCTTTCTTCATTTTGCACTCATTTGAAAATTGAGGTATTATACTTATAAAGGAAGTCTAAAAGATTGGTGTATGCTTGTACGGAGTACAAACATATTTTCTGTACTTCTAATGTCTTACTAAATAGAAAAAAGCAATTTTTGAGAGGTAATGTAAATAAAATTTTGAAAGAGAAGTGTTCTGTTTTACAATTTTATCAATTAAAAAGTCAATTTGGTTTCGTTGTAGTATTTAAAAAATTAATTTTTTTTACAAAAGTAACTGATTATATAAAGAAAAATAGCACAGAAATTGATAAAATTGTAATGTCCCTTAGTAAGTATGTAAGACTACATACATTTTTATTTTTATAGATTTTTCATGAGCTGTTGTCTGCTTATTGCAAGCCAAACTTTTATTTTTCAAACAGTACAAAAATTAGGCATAGAAGAGTAAGTCTTTTCTTAGTACTCTGATTTTTTTTTTAAAGAAAATAATTAGATTTTTTTTTTTTGAGCCGGTATTTGTTTTGTTTTGTCCCCTTAGCAAATCTCTAGGAATGTGAAAATACGTTGCTTCTTTCTGCATTCTAACATTAATTTTTGAAACGTTTTTACATTTGTCTTTTATGTTAGTTTTGAAGGAAATGTTTATATATATATATATATATATATATATAATATGTAAGTTGGACACATGTATATTCTAGAAAAATTATTAGAGCACATCAGAGTAAGGACTTTTTTTTTTCATCACCATGTAAGATAAAATATTTATATTTCATACATTACATAAGCACATAAGTATTAATATATTCTGCATACATTTATGAAAATGCCTATCCCAAGAAATCCCCTGCCTCATATTCAGTTTCATACATACATACAAATAGTAAAAACAATAATATTTACCAATAAAGGAAAGAAAGGGCCCAGGTTATTTTCTTCATTTTTTTTTTGTTTACAAGTGGCTTTTTCGTGATTGTAACATATTGCTATCTGAACAAATAGTTTTTTTTTTCTCTCTTGACAAATAACTTATCCAATTTATCTCCTTTTTTTGCTCTAATAATGTAAAATGTTTAGGGGTACTTTTTTTCTTTTTGATTGTCCCTCATTAGTGCAATCAAAAATACTATATTTACCATTTATATTATAAAATCATTTTTGAGTGTACATAAGTTAACTCAAAATAAAGGGCTTTGCCCATATAACCCTAATTTACAGTGTAGTATATAATATTTTATTTAAGCTCAAAATGCGTTCAATATAAAACTACTTTTAATCAGATCAAGTAATGACGTCGTTATATCTATTGTATCTCACAACCTTTCCTTGGAAAAAAAGCAGAAAAAAAGTCGCAAAACATCAGTTGGAAGTAATTGAATTTAATCAACTACTCCTCATCTTGTTGTAGTAGTAGATAATTCTTTGTAGCTGAACAACGACATATTTGAGTTTAATCAGTCCGTATTCAAAACACCTAAAGAGGGGAATATAAAGGGTAAATACATGGCTGACAAAAAAATAAATACATTTTTTTATAACGTGTAGTATAAATTATTGATAGTCTAAAGAGAAAAACAGTTAAAAATATGATATTCGCATCAATTGAATCAATATTTTTATAGTACACATGACATAAACGTAATTTATGCGTGTTGTCATTAGTGAATGTCTAAGGTTTCGATTCATGTTTGACTGAAAATATATGTGAGTATACATATACATATATTAAGTAAGTGTTCCAATAAAAAAAGTTGTTCCGGATCAAAAGTGTTACACGTCACTCTTTGTCACAAAAAGATCCTTTTATCTCTCTCCATATCTGACAAATATGCACTTTATAGGAAAATCGTAACACTTATCTGAATATTGACAACTTGGATCAGCAATTATTCAAAATAATAATTTGGCAAGTACTTCAATACATATTAGTCTTTTCCCACTTTTGCTCCAGGCCCACCATATAAATGTATTATCAGGTACTACTTGTTCTTAGAGGAAATTACATATATATATAGATATATATATGCGCTTTTGTATGCTTGTTTCTAAAGGCTATTTTAGCTTGTAGTAATTCTAATTAAAAGAATAATTAGTATGATACTGAAATGAGGAGGGCTCAGTAGATGCTAATTTTTAATAATATATAGAAATGGATATCTTACTTCATAAGTATTTAGGGTTATGAAATCATATTGTTTTAAGAATCAATGATTTTTTACTCAAGGATGGAGAGCTTTCAAACTATTTAAACGCCTTTGAAAAAACTTTAAGCTTTCTAAAAGAATATATATTTGAAAAAAATTTATATACCAAGAGAGTATTGAAAATATTAGGTACATGAAACATAATATATGTTATTTTTATATGTGTTTTTTTTATCAAATATCCCAAGCTATTGTACTTTTATTTAATAGTAGTTTGTAAAACCACTATTGCTAACGTATGTATATATCTACATATAGAAAAGGTTTGAAAAATTGACCCTTATATTCGTTATTTCTTTGAAAATATATGGTATTTATTAATTTATTAAACTGTTAGTTTGAATAGTGTGTAAAAAAATACTGTATATAGAATTCGATTATTGATATTTGTTTCTTTTCTTTTTTTAAGAAAGGTGGATATTAAAGAAAAAGAATAGTATGTAAATAGGTTTTTGTTTGTTGTTGTTTTGTTGTAAAAACCCTTCCTTTGAAATATGTTATTTATTTATAAAATTCATTTAGATTCAATAAAATATTTAGAGTACAACTTTTGAATGTTTCATTACAGATTAACGCTCATTGTTATACAACTTAAAGGATATCAAATTTTATATATCTACATATTTATAGATGTAATATATTATGTAGGCACAATAGATTTATTTCTTAAATCCCAATTGATTTCAAAACTAATTTCCAAGTTTTTTTAAAATTATTTTTTTTATATATAAAAATAAACTGAAAAAAAAAATATGTCCAAAGTACATAATTTCTTTATGAGAAAATATTTTCATATACAAGATAGTGTGTTTCAACAAAGAACAAGTAGACTTCTACCACCTTTTTTTTTGTTTTTTTTGTTTTTGAATCTCATACAATATTTGACAACTTCTATTCATATCAAATATGAATTTAAGTTTAATTAAAATATCAAAACCCTATGAAAATACGTATTTTTTTCTTCTCTTTTTTGAAAGGTAGGAAAAGAAAAGAAAATCTATTAAGAAAATTTAAATAGAATCTATGTATGATAATTCATCTTTTTTTCTAAAGGAATAATTAATTATATTTGTTATTAATATATGTAGATTTTATCCATTCTAAAGATCTAAGGGCTTCATTTCCCTCTTCCCTCATTGCAAACGATGTAAAAATTGAATTTAGGCAAATATTCCACCATTTAAAGCTACTTTGTGCATTTTAATTAAATATTTATAGGAGTTCTACATTGTAAATTGCATAGACATGTTTAACAAAATACATTCGTATGTATGTCTATTGATTCAATCTATAATGACACACTAACGATAATATTTTATGTCATTGCATGGCAGTAAAATAATAATTAATTGTATACTAGAGTTTTTCTTGTATTCTAAATAAGAAACTCACATATTTAATTTCTCTCTAGGGGAGAGTAAAAAAGCATGAATTAATGAGCAACAAACTGAACTTTTCAGGCATTATTTGTAAGATTTTAACAAGTGTTCGTACTCTGTGGGAAATTGACCGACTTTATATAAAAGTTCAATAAAATGTCCATAGGTCATGAACAACTGATTTTAGGAAACTAAAATTTGCCATACATTTTTTTCTTCTGCATAAAAGATTCTCTATCAAAAAAATTATCAAATTCTCTTATAGTCGAGTTTTTGTATTATGTTTGTAGTTAAATTTTGAAGCTTTAAATAAAAATGCAGTAGACTAAGCCTCAATCCATCAGCTTCAAACTTGGCACGGATTCTTAAATGTCTAAAAAGTAATGATGCCTGAAGAGTACATCCTTGTGCCAAATTTCACTGCTCCTTAATGCTCTCATTTTTTAAAAATTTAAAAAATCTTTTTTTTTTATTTAACTCGTGCAACATATCTTTAAGATATTTAAAATAGAGCCAAAAAAAATCACATTATCTATCCTTGAAATTTATCAATTTCAATAGTATGTAGACAGTTTGAAAAATCCATTTATATATATTATTTCCATATGTACTGTACTTATTATGTCGTTGCAGTGAATAAATTGAAAAAAATAGTTATTATAATTGGAATAGATTGATATCAAACTATATCACTACCAATATCCAATTAGTACATATGCCTAACTTAAAACTAAATTTGAAATAAGTACGATTTTTTTTTAATAACGAAAGATTAAATAAGATATAGTTGATAATTAAATTAATATATATAATATTTTTGAAGGCTCTAATTCCACTTTGTACTTAAAATGAAAGTTTTAGTTTAAAAAGTGATAGGAAAGCCATTTGATAGCAAAAATGATTTATTTACAAAAGTATAAAATAAATCTCTATGTACCTTCATACTGCAATAGAGGCTGATTAAACGTTTCAAATATAAATTGTTCCATCATCAACAAATTAACTGTACATATGTCACAGCTTTTCAAAGATATGTGATAATTTGGCTTTTAAATTGTATTTATTTTAATTCTTGAATCTTTTTTTCGTATAAAAAAATATTAATAAATATATATATATGAGCATATGTCGTTTCGGTTATTCATACAATGTTTGCACGAAATATGAAAAAATAAGGTGATAATGTAACATTAATTTATTGGTATATTATTTGTTTTTATGAAATAAGATTAAATAAATTTGTTTTCCCTAGAAAGAATGTGTTGAATATGAAAACAAAAACAAAAAAAAAATTCCATCAAGATATAATTAAAGTATATTGTAGCTATTCTGATATTGAATAATTTCATGATAAAGAAAAATAAATATCGTGATTAAAAAGAACTTTAATATTTATTAACATTGAAGTCTTCAATCTTCCAGCTTTTATTATGAGATTTTACCTAACAAAGGGGAAAAAATATGCCTTAAGCATGTTTTTTCTTTAGACAAACAGAAAATTCTCCTCAATGAAAAGGTTCAAGAATGAATTAAGGTATAAAAAAAAAAGGCTTAATAATTTTTTGTACGACAAACAATATATTATATATGCAGACCTCAACAGTTTCATAACTTCATAGAAAATTTTTATTATTAATTAAGGATTTTTGAGAATAAATTGGGTGACTCCTTCTTATGAAAAAATGAAAAAAAAAAATTGTCAAATAATTATGTTTTTTACATATAATTAAAAAATAAATCATTTACTACAAATACATTTCAAAACGTTTTATATAATTTGTCTATAAAATTTATTATTTCTTTTTTTTAAATGGAATAGGGAGAAAATGTTCAAATTTTTTCTTTCTTTAAAAAATAAAATCATTAAAAGCAAATTTTTCCCTTGGTCTTGATACCTCAAATGTCTTGCTCACAACACTAATGCAGAGTATATTACAAACTCATCATTGATTTGAATAATATACAAGAACTAATATGTAACATATATGGATAATTATATAAATAATTGAACAGAAAATAACCTAGTACTCAATGTCACGAATTAGGATTAAACTAAATATAGTGTGAGATATCATGGGCAGTCAATAAGCCAGAAGACCTTTTACCAAAGGATATTTTGATGAATGAACATATTGAATACTATACAACGAGATATGTTTATTTTAATTCAATTTGAAATGATAATTTGACTTTATTTAGTAGAGAGGAAAATGATTGTTCTTCTTCAAATAATCTTATAGTATCTTTCCTTTTCTATCACTCAACCTTTTTTTTAAAAAGAAGAAGGGGGGGGGGGACAATTCTTCCCAACTGTGATTTCATTGTTATATAATAATACAATAATACTTATATAATTCAAATTGTGATGCTACTTAATTAGCTTTAATGGAAGATGGGGAAGAAAAAGTTTTTCTTGTTCAAGAGTATAATAAGAGTCCTTTTGAATTTTTTTTATTTTATTACAAATGCATTTATATTTCCAAAAAGTGGAAAATGTGGCTTTGCAAATCTCTCAATATTATTATAATTCTAAGAAGTTGTCGAAAACTGCCAAAAAAATGTTCAAAAAATGAAAAAAACATTGCTAATAATATCTTGATTATGTTAAAATCTTTATTCAAGCAAAAATTATTATAAGAAAACTTCATTTACTCTGCTTTCCGGTTATACTTTTTAAGCAAAATTTTACGTCCAGGTAGATTGCTCTAATAGTATGCATTTAAATAAAGAGGTCGAGGTGGAATTTCGATTCAATAAATAAATGAGCCCCAAACAATATATTGAAATTTTAAATTAAGTAGGAGAACAGTAATTAGAACATAACTTTTAAAGCAAAGCCTTTGTAAAATTTGAAACGATGTTCATATCTTTAGTTGTGGATCAAACTAAGTTATGAAATTATAAATTCATACTAATTATATATACATATACGTCTAACTTTATTCAAATCTGGATATTCTGAATTTGTATGTCATTACCCATATATTCATCTATTGAATTAAATTTATTCAGATATCAAATCAATCATTCTTATTTTCATGACCTATCAGGATGAATATATATGTATGTATACAATGAGAAGTAATGAGTGTGTATTTCGCCACAATCCTTTAGGGCATATTCTGTAAATATTTACAACCTTCATATGTAATTATATAAGTTATATAATCTACTAAATAAATGTAAATATATATATATACTATCAATTAGTGTATAACTTCATTGTTTTCTATTAGGAAATGCTAAAATATCCCTTTCCCTGTCGGTTACACAAATGGACATGATTAAATTATAAAGCTTAACATATGTTTGTTTGTTGAGCATAATAAAAGTCATGTACGGAAATACCTATGTGATATTTTTTTTAAGAGCCTATATAAAATGGTATATGTATGTATGTATGTATGTATGTATGTACATTATTGTACTAGTATTTTTTTTTTTTACGTATTTGATATAATATGTATTATAACTTTTTATTTGCTAAACATTTTGTACAGAAGATGCCTCTTATTTTCTCTTAGACTTCTTCTCTCTCAATGTGTTATACTCTTTAGTCATTTTCTTGTTTGATTTATTTGGTGTTCCTTCATTTATCATCATCAAAACTTATTCCCCCTCTCCTCCTCCTCCCCCTCTCCTCCTTAGGCTATAAAATTTATATGTAGCAAAATATAAATATATAATATTTATATACTAGGCAGATAAGTCCAAATATATGCCATGACTAATGTGTGTACATACACTCTCAAACAGAAGTTGTTGTTTTAATGCCATATATGACTATAATAATAATTTTTATAATCTCCGTGAATGAAAATCTCTTGTTGTTGGATGCATCCTAATAAAGGGATATATGTTTCACAAAGTGCCTAAGTACACGTTAGATACATACCTATAATATAAAGACATTACATAGATTAAAATATGTTGAATAAGAATGGATGAATAACTATGACAAATTTTCGTAGTTTGTTTTTATGGGGAAACTATTAACGAGAGTGGACTAAAAAAGAAGGTTTCAATAAATCAACCTTTGTAAACAAATATTAAGATGACAGCACTTCTAAACCAAAATTTGGAAAATATGTACTTTGAACTATTAATTCATAGATTTTAATAAGAGTTAATATGTACCTAGTTACTAATTTGATAGTACGATTAAGGAATATCGGCTCATCTCTCTCCCTCTTTCTCTTCCAACACTAAATAAGTTTTCGTGTAAGGAAAATTCGGTGCAAATTTTTTTAAATTTATATATCCATATGTATATTTTAAGGACCTCATTATTGAGCATTTTTAGATCATATAAATACTATTCCTTGATTTGAATACTTTGATATGATAAATTATATTTAGAATCTGAGAGAATTAGAGGAAAAATAATTTTCTTATCCAGATGTTTGAAACCAGTGGTCTCTTGAATTTTTTCTTTTCGAGATACTTAATTTTTTTCAAAAAGAAGTATTATTTAAAAACCGAGGTTTAAAATGGGTCTATTATGATACAGAAATGTTCAAAAATAAGATTAATTTCCATTAAACAAATCTTATACTGATTCACATAAACGAATAACAGATAAAATCTACACGTTTAAAGTGAACGCAATTTGAATGAATACACTTTTCTTCATAAATAAACTTATTCCTTTATTTTATTGACAAATTCTGCCATTTTCATGTTTTGGACGGAGAACTCGTCTGTGTATTTATTTTTTTGAGAGCTTTACACAAGATTAAAAAGTACTTACTATTCAAGAAGTTTTTTTTTTAAATATAATATACATTTATAAGATTTTCTTTTAATACACTAATTAATCAATATGTAGATTTGTATATTAATGATATATTTACATTTAATATAAAAGAGCTTAAACAATCTCATGGTTTGTCTAAGTTGTTTATCTGGTTTTAATTATATAAATCACAAATTAATTCCGTTCGTTTTGTGTGATAAAAATGCATTTATTTCAGATCGAAATGAATTAACAGATTAATCAAAGTATATCCCATTGCTGCTTACCACTTTTTCCTACCTCTCTGGTAGTTTTTGAGTTCCATTTCGAAAAAATGTCTCGTCTTTTAAGGCAATCCAACTTAGGAGCCTATTTTCGATTTCTTCGAAAAAAGTGGACCGGTGAGCTGCCTAATCGTACTAAATCCGTCGAAACAACCAGTAATCAGGAGCAGAAATCTCTAGCAAATACGGTTGGTGTGTTAAAATATCCCATCTGAGGGTTTCCAAATAAATTTTTCGACTATAGTAACATAAGGCCTTGTAATAAAACAACTTTTTCCTGCCTTTGCTAGTATTCCAGCCGTTTTTCTCGTAATGCTTGACTCAGACGAATCAATATTAGCCTATATTGATCCCCCGTAATAGTATAACCAGGTTGTAGTAGCTCATAGTATAAAACACCTTTTTGGTCCCACCAGATACACAGCATGACCTTTGACTATGTCATTCCACCTTGTAGTTGATGTTGAGGTCAATGGCAACGATTGATCGGGCATACTTCTAATCCCCAGTCACTGTCCAATTTATAAAACCTTTTCTTTGTTGCCTATGGATAATACAAATGGATTTCAACTCTACAGAAACAGCTTGTTGCGTAACTCCCAAAGATTCCACAAGTTCCTTTTATGTTTGACTCAGATCTTCATTTAGTAGCCTCCAATTCTTCGTCTTCGAATTTTTTTTGTCTGCCCAGAGCGAAGCTTCTCTTCAACACTTAATTCACCATTTTTGAAACGTCGAAACCATTTCCTACATGATTTATCAGTTGAAACATTGCCACCATTGCCCTTCGATGCTCTTCTTCTTCAATTTTCTTACAATTAAAGCAGAAACGTAAGACCTCCCGCAAATGCTGCTTAGTTACCATAAAATTCGACACATTCAACAAAGTAAAAACAAGGTTTTTTTTGTTTGAAACTCAAATCCATATAAAGTATGTAAATATTATTATCTAACCACTCGGAAACAATCGAAATCTGCTCATACTATGATACACTCATTATAGCAGAGCCATCTTCAGAAAACGGCCCGAACTAATTTGTACTCCCTATTTTTTTGACAGACATGATTCTTCAAGTTGTCTTAATGAATAAAGTTGAATTAAGTTGTTTTAAAGAGAGCATCAAAACTTTCTAATGTTACAAACTATTATTATTACTCGTACAAAAAATATTCATACTATATATAAATAAAGATCAGGATAAAGTAACTAAACTTTTTTACTGTGAATAGGTAACTCAAAGGACCATATTATGTTAATCCAGATTTTTTGATAATAAATGGGTGTGTCTCCCAATGGGAAGTTGAACAATATGAAGGGAGTTACGAAAAGATTTTGAGTTAGAAGATGACAAATTATTTGCTATTTTATAACAAAACAAATAACAATTTTTTCACTAACTAATAGGGAGGAGTATAGCAACTGGTATCATAAGTTTTTATTTCATTGGTTGTTTCAAAAATGACGTTAAAAATATAGAATGCTCATATCATTTTTTTGAATTATCAAAATCTTTAAATAATTAATTAATTAAACCTTTCCATTACTTTCTCTTCAAATCCTAATATGAACACTTTTTCTATGTTTTTACGTCCCCCTTACTCATAAAGTCATATCATCATTATTTTTATAAGAATGTCTGCTTGTTACTTATTCTAAATCAATGAATGTTTGTTGAACCTGTCCAAATAAACAATTTTATATACATTTTGTTACGTTTTTGCACTATTTCCCATGCTCTTGGATGCAAATGTAAGAATATGTTCATTTTGAGATTACTTCATAATTGTCAGATAAAATAACTTTTTCATAACATGATAAAGTGATAAATTGAAAATAAGATTCAAATCTGAGCTTATTTACAATTGTATTTATCTAAAAATTATAAAATGAACTTCAAAGTAAGTATTTTTCAAATCTTTGAGGCCCATGAGGCAGAATTTTCGAAAACTTTACACCAAAAAAAAAGTTAATATTCTTACTCCAAAATCAAGGAAAAAAGTACGCAAACATAACGGTATCAAAAAAGTATTTTTGAACATGTTTAATATAAATGAGGTCTAAGCATTTTTCAACTTTGTATTGCATTTATTTTTTGATAGAAATATTTGTTTGTTTTTTAATTTTTTTTTAGGTTATAATACCAAGCAAGTATTTACATCATTTTTATAATTGCCTTGAATTGTGTATGTGTTTTTTGTTTGTTTATTTCTGATGAAATAAAAAGTTATTATTTAAGTTTGTATGAAAGCAAATTTAATGAATATTTCAAAAAAATTTGATTTAAAAGTTTTTTTTTAATTTGTCAAGAGATTTTGTGGTCATTTCATTCTCTATGTTTATTTCTTCTTCCTTCCTCTTTTGCTCCTATGTTTTTTAAATTTTAACTTCTATGTTCAATATAAATACAATATTTACTTTTTTGTATTCTCAAAACCTCGATAAATAAGAGCTAAAGCAATTAATAACCGAGAATAGCTCCCAGAAAACAACAACAACTAAATACAATAATGAAGAATAAATCAAATGATTTAGTCATTTGTTAAGACAATACAACGTTCGAAAGCATAATTGCAGCAACAATTACGAAAGAAGAGCCTCTATATAAAAATGAGCTTTATCATAATGGCTGCACAATATAGAGTACTCTTGCTAAGAATCTCTAAATCAACTTGGGATCGGGTAGCAAATATTCTACAATTTTACCCATTTGTGTCAATAATTTTAGAGTTTATTTTTGTCATTTTAACTTTTTTTTATGACTGGTTTTTAGAATTAAAAGTCAATTAAGATATTATCTTTCTTTTTAAGGGTGTTTGTTTTTCTGAAGAACTAAACCTAAACTAAAATGTTTTGTGATGTAGTTCTATTAGCATTTTTGTATTTCATTGATTTATGTGAGGATAACTAGAAGCAAATCAATACCATTGAAAAAAACACACAAAAAACACGCAATGAAGAATCTACACACGTATTTTAAAAACTGGGATTTTCAAAAACCCAAAAAAAGCAGAGAAAGGGTTAAAACTAGTGTATGTATATTTGTATTAAGAACATGTTTGAAATACATTATTTTTTCATTTAATGTATGAGTATACATAAAATTTCATAAGAAGAAATTTTTATCTATCCTATGTTATAGCATTGTTTAATTAATACCAAAAGTTTCAAGGTCAAATAAATGTACCTATACATCCAAATAGAAATCATGAAGAACAAGGCTTTATTTATTCATTCCTAATACATTCACTTTCTAATAAAAATATGTAGAAATATGTAGAAACACTCATTCAGTTTCTTTAAAAAAAGGCAATTTTTAACAATGTCTAACGAACAAACAACTTGTCAAGTGGATTTTATAGAATTAATAATATATTTGCTCATGTCGTTTTAAGTGGTATTTTTATTAAAAGCATCATATATGAGTCCAAGAGAAAAAAAGTTAATCAATTTCTTAGAAAAACAAAAAATTTTGTAGATTTGTTTTGGTATTGACCTTGTTAATGAGACCACGACTTTCAAGGGTCGGATCAAGATCCATACTTTGAGAAGTCAGGACTAAAACAAAATCGAGACCTTCAAAAATTGGTTGCAAGACTGTTTTCGAAATCAAAATCTATCTTGAGAGTCACATCACTCTTATTAAACCTTATAAATAGAGAGGAAAAGTTTGTTTCTTTAAAAAAATACAAACATTTTAGAGGCAACTAACTTGAATAAACTATTCCTCACCAGAAATCTCTCTTTTTCAACGACTCTTTTATAATAGCAATTTCTCCTCTTCCCCCACATTGAACGCTTGATACATTCCTTCAACCTTGCTTGCATTACGAAAAAACCATTTGATAAGATGAAAATAGAAGTAATAACATTCAAAAAGATTCTATGTGAAAGATTGCCATTACTTTTTGAAAAATGATGGAGTAAAACATAATGAAAAATTTTTTCCTATTTGCTTTTTCATTTTATTTTTATGCTGATTTTTGTATAAGCTTCCTTTTATAGGGCAAATATTTACTCTTAGTACAGTTTGTTCCATTCAGGAATTTCTAAAGTTGTCATTGTTGAACTCTATTTATGAATAGAGCTCTCAATTGGATTAACTGCAACATAATGGGTCGAAAGTGTGTTAATCAATCAATAGAATAAGCGGGTTTAATTAGAATTGTTAGAAATCCAGGTAGATAAAAATTTCCAAGTGTGGAACTTGAATTATATAATTCATATCATTGATAGGAAAAAGAAATTTAAATAAAGCTTATATTTTGCAAATATATGCTCAAAACCATGTTGTAAGATACGATAATCCAATAATTATTATAACTTTTTTTAAATATATAACAACAAAGTTGAGCTGAAAATGAATTAAAATATCAACCATAAGCTTTTAGCAATTGATGCACATATATTCATCATGTTCTTATATATTGTTTAACAATTTTATAAATTTGCTTAGATTCCCATATTGAATATAATATTTTTAATTAATTAACATACCAATTAAAAGTTAAATTAATAAGCCATTTTTTGTAGTTTTTATATCATTTTGATGGATGAAATAAAATATTTTTTTTAATTTAAATACATATTAAAGTACATACTTGTATATTTTATACAAAAAATGCATTAGTGTATTCCCAAATTTTTGGCTTTGAATATTTTAATCAATTTACACAAATAATTTTTGAATAAATAATATTTAACTTAATTTATCAATTTTAAATATTTTTCAAACAAAAATAACTTCCTTTTATTTTTTCTGCTTTTATAAATATATATATATAACAAAAAATATTATTTTTCTATTCTGAACAATATTTAAACATGATATTTTAAGTGGAAAATTATTGTATATTTTGAGTATTGGCTTTTGAATTTCTTCCCTCAAAATCATTGTCTCTGTCTTTTTATAAATATCAAAATTTTATTTTTGACATTTTTTTATAATACCCAACATACGTTTCACCTATTTTTATGTTATAGTGACAGCTCTATGCTTGAGTTCTTTGTATGAAAAGATTAAATATTATCTACATTTCTGATGAAAAACTACTAGAAGCTTTTCTATAATTTAATTAAACAAAGCTTTAAAGGAAATAATATAGTTTGATAAATATGTTTACTAAAACTATGGCATATTTATATTTTTTTTTCTAGATTAAGAGACTTTTGTAAGTATTTTTGTATGCACATATATAATATTTGACAATCCACTAATACATAAAATCAGTTTAAAAAAAAATAAATTACATAAGTCAAAATTGTTTTTCATATTTCATATTAGGGTCAAATTTGACAATAGATATTTACAAAAAACATAGCATTGAATTACAATATTTTTTTGCAAAGAAGTTACCAAGAAATGAACGTGTACTATTTTTTAATTAACAAACATCAGTTGTTCATATGAAGCCCTTTTGTCCACATTTCTACACTTTGCAATCAACTTCTACAGACATTCATTACTTTTTTCTAGTTAATTAAAAAAGTTATCTATGGAGATTACTCAATTATGGAGAAATGACTGGAAATATGATTTGACAATTTTTTTAAATTTTAACCAAGATTGAATCCCACTGATGTATCTTACAATTGGTTTTTATTTATAGTGTATATTTGAGCAAGCGATACCAGACCTATCTTTTTTCTATTATTGGAATCCTGAATAATATTTTTTTGAACTTGAATTAAATCTTTTTTTACAAGTGAATATATCCCTAACTTAAAATAAATCAGAGACAATTTCAACATGTCTTTTTTTCTTGAAGATTAAAAAGGCTATTATTTTTGTCAACTTTTGAGGTGTGAAAGTAATTTTTTTTGTAATAATAGATTGGTCAGTTTTTCATTATTTGGATTTTGAGTCCTTCTTCTTTCTATTTTTACATTAAAGATTGAGAAACATAATAATAAAGAAATTATTGTACTCAAATTTACATTAGATCATTACAAATAACACTATGTTTTTATTGTGTTACAAATAATAACTAAGATCTACAAAAAATGGATTCAAAACTCATTTTTAAATTAGTACAAGTTATACAAAGGTAGCGTAGGAACATATAAAATAATAAAATATAAAATGTTATCATTATTGATTAATTTTTAGAGGTTTATTACCTCTATTAGAAGTTTTATTGAAATTTCTAAATTTACCCACCTGAAAATATTTAATATAAATCTAGTATTTTATAATAAATATATATATGCTTAATATAAATGAATAATCTTTCAAAAGTTTTAATAAATTATTATTTACCATGAAAGAGAATAAAAAAATGTATGTATGTATTCCGTATACTGTTTTTGTCCTTTATACTCCTATACAAGATCAAAAATGTTTTGAAAGTGAGAATATGCATAGTGTGATAAGAGTATATATTTATATTAAGTATTCATGATATGGAAAATAGTATGTTGTTTGTACTTTCATAATACGACAAGCTCACAATATACATATTACATAAGCTGAAAAGTCCAGGTTCTAGGGCATAGATGGTGCTAGTTTTATTGCATTCACCTTTTTTTCAGTTAGTACTTCGTACTTCCAAAGACAGTTGATAAAATTTCACGGTATTGTACTCATTAGTTTGTGAGTTATTGTGCTACGAGTGATGCTACTTATGTTATTTTCAAAACAATGGATCAAAAACAATTTCTTGTTTTAATTGTACACTGTTTCTTGATGGGAATAAATACCGTTCAAGCAAAGCAATAGCTTGAAAAGTGTTATGAAAACTTCGTTCTATCAGAAAAAACAATAAAACATTGGTTTGATGACATCAAACGTGGTGGTAGAGACACTAATGATATCAAAATGCCCAAATGAGGCGGTAACACCAGAAAACATACACAAAAAAAAATTCACAAAATCGTATTGAATGATCGAAAAGTGAAGTTGTGTGAGCTAGTAGACATCGTAAAGATATCAACAGAACATGTTGGCTTTTCATTGCATAAAGCATTTGGTTATGAGAAAGCCCTGTTCAATGTGGGTGCCCCGTTTGCTCGCTGTTGACCCAAAACAAGAACATGTTAATGATTCTGAGTAGTATTTGGCCATGTTTAGACGTAACAAACCGGAATTTTTGCATCGATATGGAACAATGGATCAAACATGGATTCATCACTTCACTCCAGAATCTAAAGGATCGCCTTCTGAGTGAACAGCAATTGGTGAGCCTCGTCCAAAGAGCCCGAAAACACAAAAATCGGCTGGAAAGATTATGGCCTCGGTATTTTGGGATATGCGTGGTATAATATTCATAGACTATCTTGAGAAAGGAAATACCATTAACAGTGAATATTATGTAGCGTTATTGGACCGAAATTGTAAATTAACGACTGCATGTGGGATATAACTTTTTTTTCGTTTCATCAGGACAACGCACCGTCTCACAAGACAATCAAAGCAATGAAAAAGCTACATGAATTGAACTTCGTATTTCTCCCACATCCACCGTATTTGCCAAATTTGGCTCCCAACGAGTACTGGCTGTTTGCAGTCCTCAAAAAAATGCTCACGGGTAAGAAATTTTGCACGAATGAAGAGGTTATCGATGGAACAGAGACTTATTTTGAGGCAAAAGGTAAATCGTTCTACAAATGTGGTTTTGAAATGTCAGATCGGCTCAGGAATGATTGCATTGCTCTTCATGGAGATTACTTTGATGAATAAAACTAATTTTGAACGTGTTTTCTTTGCTAGACCGCAGATTTTTCAGCCCATGTGTTAGTTAGTAATTGATGACATAAGCTAAGTCAGAAAAATAATATTTTAAGGGATAACTATATCCATAAAAACATTTGACAGTCTATTTGTCTATCTTAAATAGTTATAGCTTATAACTCTTAACACTGGTCAAATATAAATAAAGCCATTTATTTTACCAAAAGGAACTTTTTGGGAGACCTACAAATTTAAAAACCACTCTAAATTCTACATACTAAAGCATATTGCATTATTTACAAACCCCTAGTGCACATAGGTAGCAGGTATAATTATGTATGTATAGATACATCATGTTACTGATACCAAATTTAATTATGGAGCAAAAACTTATTTACAAAAGTTATTTAATTAATATGTATTTTCATTTGTAAACGCTCAAGTTAAATAACGAAATTACTTTCAGAAAAAAAAGTTTGAGTATGCAAACATAAAAACACGACTTTTTTTAAACATTAAAGTTATTTATTCAATTTATCATATTTATAAACATGTATCAACTTAAAACATGAAGTGAGATAAAAAGTTTTGTGACCTCATTGTCTAATCAAACCATGTGGAACCACTTCTACATAAAAGCTTATTAAAAATTATTAGAAATTGTTAAGATTTTATCAATAGATGATGTTGGTAGTTTTTAGGGAATTTTTGATGATGTTTGACGAAAAGAGAAGAGCCCCAACTTTTGGGACTTTTCTCCTCTCGTCAAACATTGTTTTTGGATAACATCTTCTTAAATTACATCCTTTGTATTTAAGGACGTGATTGAGATTTTTCTTTGATGAAAGAGGAAGAGAGCTAGCTTAAGAAATATAATTTTTTTGGCTTTTTAGTACAAAATTTTGATGTCCTATTAAAAAAAAAAGAAATTTTTGGAAACCTATTGTTAGAAAAAAAATAAACTTTCTTAAAAATATTGCTGGTTTTGATATCTCTCCAAAGATTGTCGAAGTACTGTCGTCTTTTGACAGTCCCACTTATCCTTATTGCTATCAAAAACATCATTTTTTGACAACCTACTAGTTGCCAAGGGGGTTTATGTATGCCCCTTAAGGAGTATTGCAATCATACCTTAATAATTTTTGACTTAAAAAAACAAAAGCACTGCAAGGATACATAAATACTAATAGAAATCTTTGGATGTTCATTTTTGTTTAAATTTCTTATGTAGACTAAATACATGTTCGATATTTGTTTTAAATCTGTGTTTTATAAATCAAAAAATAAATTTCATTCACATTTAATATTTATTTTCTGTTATTGATATTGTAATTAATCTTCAATTCTTTTTGTTCTGAGGTCTATATGTTTATAAGAATATGCATCACTTAAAATATGGGTATAAAGTGATAAAAAAATTAATTCAATGTTTTTGTTCACAAATAACATTTCATTCACTTTCAATCCTTTCTTAAAAAAGAATATATTAACATAGTTTATTTTGAAATTCGATCTTAAGATTATATCAAACCTCTATTGAAATATTTTTTTTTCCTCACTAAATCGATTGGATAAATATTGAATGAGTAGGTTACTAACTTGGGACATAAATAGTAAACATAAGGAGCTACGTATTATTATTATTATTCTAAATGTAAAAATGAGACTCAAGCAATTACTAATGTACCTACATATCTTAAGAACCACTATAAAATGTAATATATTTAACTCTCAAAGGAACATTAGTCTGTTTTTCTTAAATGTACTTACGTAGATATATATTTTGACTTGTATTTGCAAATTTCCCAATTTCAAGATGATGATACCATATTTGGTATACTGATTTGTGTTTCACATTATAAGATTACTTTCTAGTATATATATATATATATTTGTATCTTATACATAAGTAAGTATGTCAATACTTTTGTAATTGAAAAATAGATTAAACTAAAACTAGCAATGAACTTTTTTCGACCCACAGTCCCTTGACAGAAAAGAAAGTATGTAAATAGTTAATCATTAATTACTTCTGATCTTTAAGAATTATGATTGTTGCACAAGTCTTTTTTTTCTTTTCTTTTTTTTTGAGGGGGGGCACATTTTGGTTATTATACTTTGATTTTGTTTTATTGATATACACTTATAAAAATATCAAATTTCTATGTACATTTATGCATAGAATAATAAATTCGGTATCTATATCATTTAATTTGTTTTTCCATTGTCATAAAAATACATATTATTTAATCAATAGATCCTTTGTGGAAAGTTAATTTAGCAACAAGATAATTAGTTAATATCATACCAGTGTAAAGATAAGACCAAAAATTTATATGATAACGTATTGTAATAATGACTCAGGTGTACTAGAGTCTCGACTGTTGAATGAAAATATGGTTATAGGGTCTTTATTTTATATGTAGTGCTGCTGAAAAAGAGGGATTCCAGGCTATCGACATTAATTTCATAACCGTTTCAGTTGGTAACCTGGGATATATTTTTATTTTTTGAAAGATATCATCGGTTATTACTGCCTCCTGTATTTTAAATTCCCATGGTTATCATATTATTTTAAATATTATTAAGAGAATAATTTCCTATCATGTTGAATTTCCATTATTTCGGCTCTTTATCTATCAATATCGACGTATTGTGTCGTATGAAACTATTATTGCTTTTTTGACTGTGAATCCAGAAAGAAAAATAAGTAATGTTACAAACATATAGTTAATTTTCTAAATTAATTGCATCGGTTGTAACCCTTTCGATTTAAGTATTTACAATCTTGCCAGGTTCACTAAATAAACAGAATAGAGTTATTGAACATTTATGGCAAAATTGTTCAGCAATTTTTATATTTCGGATGGAGATTTAAATGTATAAAAGTTCAAATATATATTTATTAGAGTTTCTTATTTCCCTGAAAACTGTCCATCACAAACAGAAAGCCAATTTGTAAAATTCGGATCTTGGGAAAGTCAAAAATGAAATAGTAAATAATAGATACTGTTCAATTTAAGTAATGTATTATATTCTTAATAAGAAAGCACAAATTTTAAGCTTGTCTTACCCATGCCTACATTTGCAAAATATCGAAAAAATTTCACTTCAAATGGAAGTTATTATATCTAATAATTACCAATAGAGGTAATATGGTTAATTACAATACATTGTTGATTTATAATTATTTAAATAAGTATGTTGTATGCTATTAACAATCATATTTCTATATATTTATATGCAAATATCCAATTAATTAATTAAATTTATTTTTAAATAGTATTACACATAGAGTAGTATATCATAATTCAATTTCTACAAACAATACATAATGTAATCAATTTCTTGATAACTTAAGTACATTTTATTCCATATTCCAATAATTTCAAATTTGAAACTCCTGCAAAAGTAGTATGTGATTCAAAGAAAGTGTCATGAAACTTTCTTTACCAAGATACCTCTATGAGGAAAAGATTAGACTTTTTGGCCGAGGTTTTTAATCCTAGAGCAAGCTTTTCTTTCATAGAAACTTTCGAAATGAAAAGAATTTTGAAAAATGTTTCTATAACTGGAAGAGAAATAAGGCCTTGGAGACTGTTTTTTATAATTACATACGTTTTATAGACAGAAAAGCCATTCGACTTGCACAAGCCACAAATTTAGAGAAAACACAGTTTTTAAAACAGATTGAAAGAATTGGAGAAAAATATGTCGGCAAGACATCAGCACAAGGTATTATTTAAAATTTATCAAATCTTAATTTTGAATACAATTTATACTGGTTCAAGTACAAAATTTTAACCAACAGACTCATTATAGATGCAATTCATGGAAGAACAATTGAAGAAATGATTTTCTTTTTCTGTAAAAACTGCAGAGAGACCTTCGGTCATTTTTGTTAGATGATTTCCAACGAAATTAATAAGTTTAAAATACAATAAAGGACGTAAAGTAACTCTTATCAACATAAATTAGGTATGATGCTCCAATACTTGGGGAGAATGATTGTTTAAAGACACTAAAAGAGGTGTTTCTTTAATCTACGTCACTTTTTTTAGAGAAAATAAGGCTTTTTTTTAATACGACTCCGATATCAAATACCAATTGCTGAATAATTCGACAATATGTCTAATGCACAATTTAAACAAATGACAAAAAGTTCAGGGAGGAATTTCTTGGAAAAACGTTGGAACCCTAATTAGGAAAAACTTTTCAATATCACAGTCAAGTGAAAAGTAGGTGATTATGTCATAAAGACAGATAAAAAAATACATCCATCAATACAATGTCAACCTTTAGAGGGAGCAAGAAAAACAAAAGGGGTTCCAGACTTAGAGGGAAAATACTCTTTCCTGAAGACTCATATAGGTTTAAAACCTGCTACAAAAACAAAAAGATATGTTATACATCTTCTGTATATGTTAACGGGCAAGTAAGTGGCCCACATTCTAAATCCTGCCTTTTTCCTCAAAGAGTATCGAATTACAAACCACTTTATACGTTCTCAGTTGTAGTTAATTCCAATAATGCAAAAAAAAGCTACTTACATCAAAGTTAGTAACTGGAAAAATACCAGAGTAAAGCCATCTGTTCCGTATGAGTGCACTGTTGGGTAGTGGTACATTAAAAACTTTGATATTAAAGGACCTTGTTATAAAGTATGGTTTGAATGTAAAGGTATCAAATTTGGTGAATATAAAAGAGGCTAATAAGACAAAACTTTCATACTCTTAACGATCGACAAAACTTGATATTTACGAGGACGAAAACAAAAACAACGAATTATCATTTAGAGCATATAACATTTCTGATATGGAGGATAAAATATATCACATAGCTAAGCTAAGTATGTTTTTTGAGAACCACACAGGATATAATAAAGTTGTAGCGTTTTAAAGATGAAGTCCAAAATATCAAACTGTTTAACAATTCCAAAATCTTACATACGCACACATACTTTGACTTTTTTATGAAGCAATTTAATTTTGTCAAAATCATGAGGGATAAATGCATTCGTAAATAATTAATTGAGCAATATGTTCATTTATTAAACAAATATAATTTTGAGTATAAATATATATATATATATATATATTTAATTATGCCTTCAATTTAATAATAAGAAAGCATACTATTTCCTCAGTTGATTTGTTCAAATAATCAATCAAGAGATTTATATAATCAATTGATATGGCCTTTATCATTATTTAAACAAGGATTTCATTTACTAACGTAATTTAATTAGAAATATAATTGATTTGATTCAAATATTCATCATTAAAAAGCACTTGATTAAAAACATATACATACATAGGTACTTAAAACTATGTCCTTATGTCTTCTTCTAAAAAATATAATAATGAGAGTGAAGAAACCACCTATGTATGTTTGCTTATACACATAAGTTAATTAAAGATTATATTATATTTAGAGCTGAGTATTTTACAGATAAATGAAAGAAGAAAAAATACTTCAATTCCATGGTAAAAAATCAAAGTAGGTCAAAGGTTTTACATTTAATTATATGAAAACAATCCTTCAAATGACAATATATAAAAAAAACAAAAAACAAGTAGTTAAGTAATGTGAATGAAAAAGAAAAAGAAGAGGAAAGGAAAGGCATAGGAAATAAAAAAAGAAAGCAATAAATCAGTCTTCAAAGTGAAGAAGAGGAAAGGAAAAAGAATTAATATAGTAATGGAGGAAAAACCAATACAATTGATTTATAGGTATTTATTAACGTACCATTGATAGTCTCTAATAATTGTAATGATACATAAAAGTAAATAGATATTTTTGTCCAACTTATTTATTTACTAAACGCATAACTAAATACATATTTACAATATATATTATATATTAATCACCTAATACATTCTGTTTTTTAATTATTATTTTTTTTGGTCACCTTACGTTTTGCGTACGAATTGACGTCATAGTCACAAGTTATTTTATTGAATTATTCATGAGTAGAAATGGCTAACCTTGTTGTTTTGCTCTTATTTTTTTCCCTGCTATGAATATTTTAAACACTCTCCACTAATGGCATTATGTGTATTCCACACGTACATAAATTGTTTTTCTATGTAAATTTGGAAAAATAGAAAAGTAGAAATTGAGATTATTCCGTTTTAGGGAGTTCCTCTTACTCGTTTGCTATATGTACATGTGTCAAGTAAATCAGGGATCAACTCAATTGATCTTGACCTGAGAAGGACATATTTCAATTGTATATTATGCCACGACCCACTTCTACTGTCCTTCGAAGTAACTTTTATTTCAAATACCATCAATTGGTTAAAAAATTATTTTTTGTGATATTCACTGTTTTGAAATTTTTTGCAACTCATCACCCTATTAGAAATCAGCGAGAACCTTTTGGATCTTGACCTACCTGTTGATAAACACAGAGTTAAATCACAAGTTTTTATAAATCATTTGACAAATTACCAATGACTTTATGAATGTTGTTCTCGACTAATTCTCAAAATTAAACTCACAAATGGACATATAGTAGAAAAAAAAAGGTTTAATGATTTGTCATTTTATTGTAAGATATTTCCGGTATTTAAAAAAAATTAATTTAAAGACAAAAAAGTACAGTTTAAAGAATGTTGAGAGAAACGTTATTTTTGTACTTTTTTTTAACATGTACCTTTTATGAAAAAGTATGCATTATTATAAGTTTCTATAAAATTATTATCAAAATTGAATTAGGGAAAATTAATACTTTTTGCTACCTCATTATACGAAGTTTATTTGTTATTGTTTTTTGATTTATTTATGTAAATATAAATGTTGCTTCTTTTGTTATATTAATGTTGGAAGGAATTAATAAGCCCTAAGCTAAAACTATAAATTATTTTGAAGATAAAAAGTAAGAATAATTCTTATTGTTATATAAAGTTATTTTTCCGAGTCAAACATATCTTTGAAAGAACTCCTTAAACAATAATAATTTTGGCTACATTTTTATGATAATAAATTTACAAATAATTTGATGGTTACGTTCATTGAAAAAGTACACCATATCCTGTATCATTTACAAGAAATGTGCACCAACAACTAGAACAGAATAGGTAAAAGAAATTCATGAGGGATGTAGGATTATTCGAGTTTATGAATGTATTATACCTTGCATATTTACCATATTTTATATATATATTTACCATATTTTATATATACATATTTTATATGTATGTATATACAAAAGTATCTATACTATGCAGATATTATAAAAAGTCCTTATACACATTGTTGCTTTTTAAAGCAACAGCGTAAATTATTCAATTGCTTTCCCTTCTCTGATAGCACTGATAGTCTACAATAAAATGACCATTAATCCCTTCCTTTAAAAACTTTAATTCTAATAACAGTTCTATCAGTTTTATACCTGACTGTCTCGTATGTCATGTATAAGTTCGTTCCATATGCTTTGCTCATTGAGTAAAAAACTTATGATTCAGCGTATGTTAAATTATGGTAGAAAGGCCTGGATTCAAATTTATTTTTCTACTTTACTTTTTTTATTGTTGAGTAAAAATAAAATAACATTTATTAAAGTCACATCACATTTATATAAATAGACTTCTTTAAATTTGATCTTTTTCATCAAGCATATGCCAAATAAATATACTTTCCATTTCCTATGACCATACCTGACTAAATGTATCAATTGTTTTAATTTTCAACCTTGTCTATACCTTTTCAAGTTCAATATGGGAATAAATAATAAAAAACAATATTACGGAAATTTAACATAATTATACATTTTATAATTAATGAAAATATAAAAATTGGATGAGCATTGGACTCCAAGGCCCAAGAATCTCACTTCTCCCCATTCCAGTTTTTAAATTAATTAAAGAAAAAAAACAAAATATTAAATTAATTAACTTTTTTTTATAGTCATAATTGATTTATGACTTTAATTAGAATACACTAAAATACTTTCATCTGTTATTTCAACAAAATACTTTCCAAAAAATAGGATCTTTTTTAAAAGCTTAAGTCAAAGTTATACTGCCTCATATTCAAATTGTTATATATTATATTGCTTATTCTTACATAGTTAGTCTAATAGATGATGAAGACTACTTAATTCCCTTTTTTGCAGCAAATGCATAACTATGTTTTTATTTAATTTAAACATTATTTACATTAAGAAAGGTCTAACCTTCATTCTAAAAAAATAAAATTCAATCTGTAGGGAATCGAAACCTCAGGGCAAGAATAATGTGTTTTTTTTTCTTTTTTATAAATGTATTATCTAATAAGTTACTAGGGAATAGTTTGATACACTTTTGATTTTAAAGTAACAAAACAAGCATTAAATGAAAGATCAAAATCTATTCGAATGACTATGCAAAACGTTTACAGATTGTTTATGTAATCAATAAAAGTTTTCAAAAAACAACAACATTATATTCATCAGTGTTTGGATGACAATGAAGGAAATAATGATAATGATAATCAAAAAAAATTGTCCATTTTCTTAACGTTGAAGGCGTTGAGAAACTTCTAAATGTTGAATTTTTTGTGTACATTAATCTACATGACATAAAAAAATAAAAGTTAAGGGGTTAAAATCTACAAAAAATTGCATAATTTATTTGTAATATGTGAATCTGAAAAGTTTGAATACTTGGATTAAATGCTTTATAAATATTTTGTAGAAATATTTGATCATGCCTCTATTTTTATTTTTTATATATGTACATTGAAACTAATTTAAGTTGTGTTTCATATTAATTTTGTCAGTACTTTATATATTTTACATATTATATAACTCTATAATTTATTTGAATTTGTAAATATACTATAATATAACATACAAGAAAAAAAATTCTTGCAGAATGTCGCTTTTCAAATAAATAAATATATATATATATATATATATATAAAACTATAATTGTCTTCTATTTGCAGAATTCACCTTGTTTTAATCGAAGTAGTAAAGAAAATTCATGACCAATTCATAAATAGTTAGTTATAAGGTATTTATAGTACCCTAAACACGCCTACTAGACAAAAAAGTCGTCTCGTAGTCAAATAAATATAGATAAAATATTAATTATGTGATAATTTGTTTTCATAGCTTTGTACTAAAGAAGAGAAAGCTCACAAGGTTATAACTGACCTCATCACACTCCAAGACTATCAATCTATATTATACTATACATAGAGTGCAACCATTGACAAAAAAAATCCCATTAAGTGCAATTCGAAAATGATGCCATGTTGGAGTGATAAATAGTTTTCCATATTTGTAGGAAGCCATTCAATTAAATGGGAACTTTATCTAATGGATTTAAAAATGAAAAAAAGCTAAAAACTTTTTTTAGAATAGAACTTGATATCAATAAAAATAGAGATATTTGCATAAAGTCAATATTGCCCCTTCACCTTTGATATATATACTTTTTTCACATAATTCTTACACTCTTGACGACTTTAATAGTTTGAAAGGGTTACATTCATTCAATTTTTTTCAAGATAGATTAACGACTGAAGGATAAAAATATACCTTTGCAAAAGTATTAGCTAGCTCATTTGCTATAATATGTAAATATGAACATAATCATATGATGCAATAATATATTTTAAATATATCTATTAGGCACTGAGATATATATGTAATAAAGAAATATACATTTTTGATAGACAGTAACAGTTATTGGATTGATATATGATATTAACGTATTTACAAGATTTAATAAATACAACATAGTTAAAGGAATGTAGGATTCATATTTCAACATCATATGATAAGATCTACCCTTATCTCACACCATCCCCATAGAACTCTTATTTATTTATGTTGTAGCAGTGTGCTACTTACATCTGTTTAGACGTCTATAGTATTACGTATTATTGTAATACTTAATTAAGAAACAGAAATATATTGGTATTAATTTGAGTCTACAATTGGGGGGAGTTCTTCGCTTCAGGCTACTCAATCACCGACCTGTAGAGAATATCTCACAGCTCCATGACTACTCTCATAAACTGTACGTACTGTCAATACTTAGTGGGTATAGATGCTTACATTATTAAGTATAAGTTTGCAAAACTTTGTTAGTACAAAACGTATCGATAATCATACAAAATGTGATACAATATAGTTTAAATCCATATGCCTGTCGGTCTTAAAGTGATGTTCAAATACACAGCAATAGTCAAGAAACAAGTGTTTTTAGTATTTATTCATATGAAACTTGATTGTTTTTTGATGGCCGACATCACATCAAAACTCTCTCTAAAAAAATACACACAACTGGGAGTTAATTATATCTTTAAGAATATTCTATTGACTTATGATTAAATCAATTCAATTAATTCAGCTGATGTAAACAACAATAACTATGAATAGGGCTATTGGTGAAGAGTCTTCCAAACTTATTCTTCAAATCAAGGACACCCCTACATACCCAAATCCTCCTTATTGCAGATATATCGTTTTAAAATGAGCTTTACCTTCAATTAAGAACACGTTTGGCTCAGAATATCAAACTCTCAACAACAAATAGATTGAATATTATCTCTATATATTTCTTTATCTATGGTACAACTAAACTCGTTAGGATACGTCCTTTGTGTAAACTTAAGATAATCCCAGAAAAATATACTACAAAGCTTTTGTGAAATCTAAAGAATATATGGTTTAAAATACCTTCTAAACTTATACCTATTGTATGAAAGGGTATTGTTGTAGTTCCCCATCATTGGGAGTGGTGAGCTTTTTTTGATGAAAAATGATTTAAAAAAGAAGGTAACTCCTCTTTTTTTTGGTTCTTGTGTGTGGTTTGTAAGAGTTGAATTATACGTTTTAACAATAAACAAATATAATTAATACAAAATGTATTATTTATTTATGATTATTAATACGTACTATGGATGTACATATAACACAGATATCCTCATAGATAAGGGATGCTTTTTAGACACATATGTAGTAGCTATGTACAATCAGGTATGATACTACAAATTTCTATTAACACAACCTACTCATTTTTTATATATTTTTGGGTTAGGGAAGCTATTGAAGAAGAATAATACCTTTGTATCTACATAGTAGTGACTTTGTTGATCCATCAACCTATTTTATGGCTTAGATTTCTATACAACCATTTATCAGCTCACCTTTCCTTGTTGCTAAAAATAAAATTTCTATGTATTTCATTGTATTCTTTCTATTATCTTCATGTATGCAGTTGCATTCATTAATTTCTATGTATGAAAAGATTTTTTCTTTTGATGTGGTAAACGTTTTTGTATTTGTTATATGTAGGTAAATCATTTTGCATTTTCTGTTGTATTAAGTCAATTGAATGTATGTACATAGATTTTAGGTAATTTAAATATTTATAAAAGAACATAAAAACATATTATAGCCAATTGTACAGGAATATACTTGATAAGTACAACTAAAATCTTTTTGATATTTCTTTCAATGAAGCAATTTCCTCTTTAATAAACAGCACATCGCCTCAACCACTCTCACTTGTCAACATGAAATGTGAAATATGGATGACAACACTGGTTTAAAAATCTGTTCTGTAGATACAATGTAAAGTAAATTCTTTTTTTAGAGACAGCAAATTGCTCATTTTGAATGCAACTGATTTAGATTATATACGAAAATTGAGGATTGTGGGCCTAAGTAATTCAAATTATGATTGAATATTAGAACTGGGATTTGAAGATCAAAAACAACGTCAGTAAATATATATATGCATTACACAAGCAGAACTAGAAAATCAATAAAAAATATGTCAGGTCAAGTTATAGGTCAGAAAATTTCAGATTTAATAAATATGTTTTTCAACATCCACAATTCATTATGTGAAAATTTTGAGGAAGATTTTTTTTTGTCATATTGAACACTTTCTATTTAAATAGCCATGAGTCTGAACTAAAAGATTTTAGTAATTTTTGATAATTGTTTTTTAAGGTCATTAAACTCTAAAAATACACTTTTGTTGGATTTGATTGAAACAAAGAGTTACATTAGATTCAAGGGAGTCATTTGTATTAATTATGAGTATATTTTAGAAAAATCAATTAGATACAATAATTTATGTACCAAAAAAAAAGTAACAAAATTTTGATTTCTGCCGAAATCATGCGTCACAGATACATCTAGTTTTTTGAATATGAAGTTTGCTCAATAATGGATATTGCATTAAAAAAAATAACTTATCTTTAACTAAAAAAAACACACACACTTTTCATGAGTTTATATTTTTTATAGACATTTAATGATAAATACAGATTTAATTGTGCATTATGACTTTAATTTATATGTATATCTGATAGAAGAGGATGTTTGAAATTACCGAGTCAGACCATTCTTATTTTACCTTCTGTAAATTTTTTTTTTTTAGAGAAAAAATCTTAGAAAAACAGTATGTTCATTTTCTAAATTTGATGTTGGAATTCTAAACAATTGTGGTTTTTTATGCATTAATCATCGATTTAAAAAGTCATAAATATTATATATTGAAATAACCCCAAAGTGAGAATTTTTCAGTATGTAAAAAAATATTTTTCTAGTCCTTATCTAACAAAATTAAAAGATACTGAAAAAATGGTTCTAAGTATCTAATAGTATAGCCAAGATATTAAATGTTCTAGGAAATTTTTCAAAATCGTAAAAAAAGTTAATTTTTTGTGACTTATTATCAAATAAATTATCCTGTTATAGGCCTATTTTATAAATTACAGTTCTGACAAATGCATAGCATATTTATGCTGCTCAGGCATACATATGTTGGCAAATATAGTAAATATGTGCCTAGAATAACAATAATATTGAAATTATTGATTTGTATACAATCCTTTGCTAAATATATTATTCAATATCGAGAAAGCCTAAATCTGAGATAAAGAACTTAACGGTGTACTAATTAAGTCTATTATGAAAATAAATATTATATTTAATAATAATTAAGAAGCTGTCCATAATTTTGATTGTAGGAAGACCTTTACTAATGAGTTTAATTAGTACATTTAGTTATTCTCCGTTTATTCTTAATGAATCATACACGCTTAGGGTAATTATTTTTTTTGGTCATGTCTTATATTTATAATAATCAGTTATAAAAAACTTAGCTTTCAATGAGATGGATTCATTTTAAAATAGGCTCCTTTTCAATTCGACAAACATTGTTTTTGTCCATATGCAAATATTTAGAGGACTTTTATAAATAATATTTTTTTTTTGACGAATCTCCTCATAATATATTTTTATTAAATTAAAAAAACAAATATATTATCTGTATTTGAGTACGAAAATTACCTTCAAGGGAAGTCCACAACCTTGAATTCTCCTATTTGTATAAAATTTGGTAGAGACCTGGATTAATGACTCAAAAGAATAAAATTGTGAGGCTATTAGTAAATATTCCAGAAAAAGAGAGACTTAAAGTTTTTAATACAAATAAACGAAACACTCCTCCATCAATGTAAAAACAATCCACTGAATCGCAAAAAAGGAGCTCTCAATCTTCCAAACAATGTATCCTTGAAAAGAAATATGATACCATGATTATGGTAGATACAGGAAAGAGTCATAGTACATTGAACAGTGAGAGGTCATCATCCTCTTCCAGGGTCATCCCCCAAAAACATCGAGCCTGTTCTTATCGATTGTTTTGCAATAGTACACACTTTTATTTTTCTGAGTCATTAATCTAGATCTTTTCTACCAGTCCACCAAATTTCATCTAAATTGGAGATCCCGTTGGATTATCGCATTAGTATGGTCTTTACTAACATAGTAAATAGAAACATTAGACTTAAGAATTTCAGTAGTTCATTTGAACAATAAAATTGGTCAAAGTCTGACATAAATTACTACTGCAGATTGTAATTCTCAGTAAAGTTATTATTTAAAAAATAATAATTTCATTTTTATTTTATTCCTTAAGGTCTTATTAACGTCTTCGTCTCCATCCCTCAACTTGAGCTCGATTGAGGTGACCTTCACCCCAACACTATAGAACAGTACCTCTTTTTTTTCTTTTTTTTTTTTTTTGGGGTAGGGGGGTATGAGTAACTTTACATGATTCCAAAATATTGATACTAAACAGTCGGTGGACACCTACCAACATATTTCAAAATAAGCCGATCCATACATTTTCCACAAGATCAATGAAAGAATATGACAATCTTACGAAGGCTTATATTCAACTTATACATGTACTTATAATTAATGCATGTCATAGCTTAATTCATCTTATCTAAGACTTTGTTGCTCTTGACAACAAGCAATAATTCTTAAAATCATTTTTTTGTACTTATTTGATGAGCAGGTACTAAAAGCTTTCTTCAGTCTAAAATATATATATATAATATATGAAAGAAGAAGAAATATCATTATCCATTACGAGTGAGCTACTGTTGATAATTATTTTGTCATGACTATGTCTAATTTGAGAGTGGATGTATTTTCGGAAAAATAAATACAACAGTCTACTCAAGAGAATGTTGTGAAGAGTGAATAATTTATTCTCATTTAAAAAATAACAATGAGAATGGGTATTGGTCTTTATTTAGACACTTGTTTTGAATCAAAAAAGGTCCAATTCCGTTATTTCTGCTCTTTATAGAGGAGTATTTTTATTAATGTATCTTTTAAATTATCCAGAAATCAAGTCAAAGCGTTTTGATTCTCAATCCCATGATTTAAAAAAACCCTTATTGTTAAATTCTCCATAAATTAAACAATTTGTTCAAAAACCACTCTAATGTAGAGCCTCTTGGCCACTCCACTATAAATTTTTGTCATGATGCTTTTAAATTGAAGAAAGATTAAGGATTTTAAAGTTAATTAAGACTCTAAATATATAAGTGTTGATTGTTATGATTTCGGATTTTGTAGGAAGTTATTTCGTTATATTTATCAATTTCTTGCAATCAAAATAGTGTCAAGGACTTTGATAAGTGACAAAACCAATGAGGAGAATTAAAAAAAAAACAAGTCCTTTCAAACTTTACTTAATTTTTCTTCTACTTTTTTTAAACAAAGCTGTATCCATGTGAAATAATTAGGTGGAAACAGTGAAATATATATGTATTAATAAAAACCTCACACATGGGTTCCATTTATTTTAACACAATTATTTTTTCTTTAATTAAAGTAACTCCATAACCGTAGCTTTTTTTTTTGTATGATAGCCAATAAAGTCTACTTTTCAATTATATTTACTGACTTTAACAATTTTTTACACTTAGAAAACTGTTGATATATGAGTTTTGTTAAAGGGATGGAGAATCAGGATGAAAACTTTGTTTTGACTTTAACATTAATATTGGATAAAACATTAAAAACTTTCATTGATATATTGAAAGTGTGGTAAATGTCATATTACTTTTTTTTAATTTTTCATTGTGAGCTGCACTATAATCAATAATGTTATTTTGTTCATCACGTGTTACTAGAGCTAAAGTAATTGCAAATTAATTATTTAAAATTGTCTTCCATTTAAAAAAAAACATATTTTAGATGTTTTAGTTGTTTTAAAGATTGTGTTTTGTTCAGAAACATACAAAGTACTATGTTACGCATATTATGTAAATGAATAATTATCACAATTTCCTCAACACTCACTAAAGGAAAAAGTTTCTGCGCCCCGACAGATTCGATGTAGAGCCAAACTCCGTAAAGCTTTAAAACACTTGGGGTATTGGTTTAAAGCGCCCAATTACTTCAATAAATTAATTAAAATCACATTAAATATGAAAAACTGGCACAGTGCTGAGTATAAGGAGTTTAGAGAGGCTGTGAAAATCTTATTTTCAATATTCATCAAGTAAAGAGTGAAATATTCTCACACCATATAGTAGCTACTCGGAAACAGTCAAATATGGATCAATTTATTTAAGTACTTTGGATCTTCAGTATGTATTGTTCATTTAAAACTGTGAGTGCTGATAAATCAAAAGAATAATATTTTTGAAATACATTCATTAGTTTAATGTTTTCGTCTTACATTAAAAATAAATTAATAGAACGTGATGATTCAAGACCAAAAGACCCCATAAATTAAGCTTGGTGATGAATGACAGGAGTCATCCTTCTCTAAATACTGAGATAGCTTCTGAACGTGACGAAAATTTAAGGAAATGTATGAATGCAGTAATTGATTCAGTAGTCGCTGTAATAAACCTTGAAGTCCAATTCGCAGTAAAAACGAATGCATTGAATTTTCCAATGGAGCGACTTTGAGTCAGACCCAAAGTTCTGTACCGCTCTTTTCAACAACAGATTCAAAAAGTGAAAAATAGCACTCCCCATTTAAGAAAGAAGCTTGTACTATCGTTGAGGCGTTGAAGAACTGGCGTCATTTCTTTAGGAGAACAATTCAATTACAGATTAGAAGCCTGTGTCTTTCGTATTTAATTCAAAGCATTTTGGAAGAGAAAACGTTGTTGCAGATTCATTCTCTAAAGCATAAAGTGCCCATCAATGTTTTCACATTCTCAAAGAGATTCACAGTAATCTCTGCCACCCTAGAATTCTGTGAATGGCTCATTTCATCAGATATCGAAATTTGGCCTACCTATACTATTAAAGACGTCCGCTAAGTCATTTTAAATAGTTGTATCTATTATGAGCTCAAATGATTTTTTTAAAAGACAATCAGTCAGTTGATTAAATTGAGTATTGACTTTTAAGGTAAATTGGAAAGTAGTTGATCAATAGTCACAAACTTATAATTGTTAATGAGTTTCCAAGACACTCCTTTGTTTTTCCTTGTGCTAATATATCATCTTAGACTGTCATTTAAAAGTTGACAGAATTATTATTTATGTTCGGATTACCATCATTTATTAAGCGAATTAATAATTATAAAGGATATTATAAATATATAAATTAATTTTTATTGAGGGGTATTCAATAAATTTAGAGTAAGACTTTAATATATTCGGAATCGAATTGGAGGTTATTGTTTAGGAGAAAACTATATCTGAATTTCAAAGGTTGATGGCTTTTATTCCAAAGATTATACTGCTAAAAAAAAAGATACAGCTTGGTTTATTAGCAAATTTTATTCCGATTCAACACATTAAGTTGAGTTGAAATATTATTGAATTACTTATAATACAATACATCTTTAATAATGCATACATTGACATTACGGGGTTTCAATTATAAGAACACTAAGAGTACTAATTACTCTGAAGAAATTAATTCATATATTTGCATACATGTAAGTAGATAGTTTGGTCATTTTTGAGTATTTTATAAAAATGGGACTCAAGTGTCTGAGACACTTAAACAGTGCAGCCTATTGCTTTTTCGGGCGTGCTTTGGGGAATTCCTGAAAAAAGTACGGATATGAAAATGTACACCTCTTTTACGCTCTTATTATAGGGGAAAAAAAGAAGAGTTTTTTGTTCACTGGTGTGCCGCATGCCCTTGTTTATTTCATTTATGTACCCTAAGAGGATCAAAAAGTTTGAGAAGCTTTGCTCTAGTCTATGTATAAGCTACATATTAAGTGAGCATAGATAAACATTTATTCTTCTCAGAGTGAAAGGACCTTTTGTTTTGTTTTTGTTGCAAACATCAATATAAGATGTTGATATGTAGCTTATAGGAATAACTTGAAACAATAAACTTAGTAATTGTACCCCATATGGAACAAAATTGCTTAGAATAAACAGCAAAAAAACAACAATACAACTATAAAATAACTACTACTATGGGCAAAAAATATCGGGAATAAAAAAATATTTATTTAGTTATCAAAATTCATTTCATCCCCCCCCCCCCAAAGTACCCTTATGCAATGCACATGTGCTAACGTTTTTTTTCTCCAAATTTTCAATACATTTCAAAAACTTTATTAGGTCAATAGTTATAGAACAATAACTGTTGAGTTTAGATGTGTCATTACATAAAAATTAAAATTGGAATGATCGATTCTTAGGTAATCAAGGATTTTCAAAATTTTAAAAGGAATAGAATACTCATTTAAACTTTTTTGGTTTCAACAGCATTTTTTTAAATTGTATTTTAGTTATCATCTTTCTGACATTTTAAAAAACGAATAATTCGATTTTAGCTGTTTATTAATGACGTGTATTTCAAAAAACTAATGATTATTTTGACCTGTAATTTGGCAGAGATGCCAATGACAGAATAACCAACTTAAAAACGCAATAAACTATCCCTATTAGGTTCTCAAAATAATTAAATTCTAATTCCCTTGTATTTTTTTTATCAATGTAGGTTAACAGTTGAGCAAGGAGCCCTACTTTTCTCCTGAATAAATAAATAAGTAAATTTATAGTTTATTGCATATATGTATGTAAGCCTGTACATCCATGTGGATATTATAGTGAAGATTGAGACTGATTATTCAATAACTGAGGCCTTTTTTATAATATGTTTCTACATGTCTACATATACATACATATATATTTTGTATAAAAAGGTAATCAAAACAAGATCACAGATGTGACTCAGTCATTGACTAAATTACTCTTAGGCTAAGGATTCTATGTTTTTAAAAGAGTGTAATGAATGAATATTTGTTTCCATGCAAAATAATATATAATTTGTAAATGTGTTGAATGTAAATAAATAGAACAGATTCACAAAAAAAAAGTAACTTTTTTTTTGTCTTTTGACTTAACTATTTGATGTCTACAAAATATGTAGACATTCATTGATATAAACAGATATATATACACATATTTATTGATGTACCCATAAATGTATGTACATAGATATATTTAAGTTCAAATATCTTTTATTCAAAAATCAAAATTAGTTATAGCATATATGTAGATGAAAACAAAACACTATTCTCTCTACAATATCAATTGCTCGATGAATGATTTTCATACCTATTTGATCAGTTAAACCACTTTCATTTCTTAAGTAAACAAATAAAAAGTAATATTAAAAAAACAAAAAAAAAACCCAAAAATACTCGGTACTACATTTCTTTCCCATTTACTCTTTTAATTACGAGAAGGTCATTAAAATAACATTCAAAATGTCCATTCAACTTTATGTCTGCAAATGATTTCAGGAAATTAATACTCTTTATCTATGTTTTTATAAACTTTTACCAGAGGATATTTCCATACTCTTTATTTTTAATTGAATTGAATTATGATTTAGGGGCTCCGAGCCATTTTTAGAGAAATTTGAAAAAATTTGTGAGTCAAAGTATAAATTAATACGTTTATTAAATAGATAATTTCTTAGTTTTGTGCGAAGAGTAATTATTTCATTTTGTGGGTATATCCTCACAATAAACTATTTATGGATTTTTTCCAATATTTTTTTAGATTAGGGTTCATTCCAATTTTTCATTACAATTATATCTAACCAGAGATTGGAATAACGGTGTTAGAAGTAATGATTTTGTTCTTTCAGTAAATGATTACTTTCTCTTCCGTTTTAACAACTTTATGCAAATACAGAAACAAAAACTGACTCTTCCTACAAATTTCATTGCATTTCTACCATGCATTGCTCTTTGATTAATTACCTTTTTATTTAGTGTATCTTAAATAACTCTAGAAAGGTTCAAATTAAAAATTATTTTTCGTTTTATCTTGTTTTTTATTGAGTAAAACATAAAATATTATTTATTAAAGTAACATAACTGTTAATTTTTAGCAACATCATTATTCATTGCATAATTTTTTTTGGAATGTAACAAGCAATTTAATACTTTTTCCAAGTAACGTGCCCAACACTGTGTCTAACAAAAGCTAAACTATTAAAAAAATACAATAAAATATTAAAAGTGATTGAGTTGATCAATTTAGTTCATTACATCTATTATCATATATAGATGTACAGGAATGAAAAGAGAAGAGACACTTTTTTGCTTCCTCAATGATAAATATATTGTATAATTGTATACATGCATACTCAGGGTGAGCCAAAACTTTTCAATCTCAGAAAAAGTTAAAAAATCATATACAATATAAAGATATACATATAACAAAAAACTGGTGAACACTTTAATGATTTCTTCTAATTCATATACAAAAAGCCATTTGTAAATATAGTCACCGTCATTTTTAATGATCAGATTGATGTCAACCTAAATCTCTCTACTCAGTTACCAAACATGCTCTTAGAAATCGAGCCAATTTTCTCACAAGGACGATATCATTAAATCTTCCATATCTTAACTGTTTACTCGCATGTGAAACTTTTAGTGGTTGGCAGTGGGTTTTTTATTTTCCAAAGCTGTTATAACTATTCTTTTATCCTTGAGGAGATATCATGTTATTCTAATCATGTGTGTGTGTAATACAGTCATAAGTAGTGATGTGATTCTTGAGACCGGTCTCAGGATTAATTTTTGATAGTCACACCCTCGTCTCGGTCTCACTCCTTCAATGTCTTGGTCCTCACACTTCTAGTCTTGGTTAAAGTTGAGACCCTAAGAACTTTGATCTCGACCTGGGTCTCGACGCTCGAAATCTTGTCCTTGACTAATTATTATCCAATCAAAATTTAGTTTATTTATTACAATATTGGTACAATATTTAGTATCTACAACACTGTAATATTACATATTTACTGTACTCAGTTAATACAGTCTTGACTAGTGTTGAATTTTTTAAAATTATATTATCAGTCATGACCAACAAAAGGCAGTCTGTAAGACTATTATAGAATGTAGACTCTTAATGCTGAAAGTTTGGATACGAAAATTGTCAAGAATTCAATTCCCAAACTTTAGGTAAGAGGAAACATTGTACTTCATGTATTATTTTGCAAAGGCATGATCACAGAAACTGCAAAAACAATCTCTAGCTTTTTTCGTCATTTAGAAAGGAAGTACAAAGAAATTGTTGATGGGAAGAAGTTTACTGCCCAACTTCAGATATCTGCAGACTTGATGAGATTCTCCAGGCCTTGTAAAGACTGTGGAACAATCTTTAATGACACTCTGCATGCCTTTTGTCGATTGCCAAGCAGTCAAAATAATTCAGAAATTTGTGAGGCTTAATTTGAGAGGAATGGATGGGAAATCATCTGACAAATATTGTAAAGCTATTGTTCTGTTCGGAACCAGTAGCAGTGGCGATTCATCAACTGCAAAAGCAATAAATAATATAATTTTTAACGCAAAGGCGCAGATTGCAAGAAAAATAATTTCTTATGAGCCTCTCCTGTCTTCAGAATACTCAGATTTTTATTCGACTGACACACTCAGGTAAGTACGAGGAGGAACAATCATCTGCTTCTCAAGTGACTGGAATGTATAGGAGGCCAATGGTATTTTAATAAGTTTCGTTAATAAACAGTGTACAATAAATGGAACACAAAATATTTTTTATCTCGACCTCAAAGTCTCAGTCTTGGCAGTGTCTTGGTTTCAGCTTCCTTGATTTTTCAAAGTCTTGGAAGTGTTTGGATCTCGGGTAAGTAAGTCTCGAACACATCACCAGTAATAATTAATGTACACCTCCTACCTTCTAGAAATAATCTTAATGTCCTAAAAAATATATATGCAAAATTTCCACAAGTATCTTCTTCTAGCTTTTACTAATAAACATACAAGTATTCTACAGTTTTGAAATCCTCCAAATTAAAGAAAAAACACTCAATTTTTTATTTGCATGATACTTTTTGTATGTTAATTTCTCACGTTTTGGTTGATTCCTCCAAAAAATGTATGAAGCAAAATATGCATAGAATTTGATTTTTTGTTGGACTGCGCAGTTAATTTTTTTTTTTAAAAGAAATTTAAAATTAAAAAAAACCCTCAAAATCAGACGTTTAATTTTTCTTGGGTTTTTTTAAAACCCAAGATTAATAAATATCTATGATATAATATAATTTTCTGAAAGATGTTAATTTGTGTTTATTTCACTCCAACCTCCCTCATAGAAAGTTTACGTCTTCTCCTGTTTCAGAGAGTAGCTATGTCCAGCTAAAACTTATAATAAATAAAATGCCAACATAAGTAGGTTCCTATTCTTCAAAATATTCATCAACTTGATAATGTTAATATAGCAACTTTAGCTATTTTTACTTACTTTTTTACTTACAAATACTGGCAGCATATCCTTTTACAGCTCTGGGTATTCAACATTAATTGTACACCCACCCACTGCATCCTTCTTACCAACGTTAATATTTTTTAATTAGAGTATTTGCCCTAAGAAACAAACACCATTTGTGAATTAATGTTAGAGCAGTGAGGGCCTCTTTGGGAGTTCCTCAAATTTTGACCTCCCTCGGAAGATTTTATAATTTCAGTAGATCATAACTTTTGGTTATAAATAAACAAGATTTATTTATACCGAATTTAGTACTTTAAAAAATTCTAGAAGAGAGGGTGTTGGTCCAGGAAAACTATTTTATAAATAGTTCAGTCTCCTCGATCTAAAGTCTTCAAATACAAAAATTAGCAGCAAAACATACTTATGGAAAATATATTTTTTCAAACAAAACATTTTAACATTTTTGGTTGCTCATCACTGTCTTAGATTTATCAAGGGGGCCCACACTTCGAGAACGGTCATACCTTAAAACTCCTTAAAACTATTAGTTTTATTGTAAAAAGTTGTTGTATATGCTTTCAATTTTTAGAAAATCTTAAAATTTTATATTCATGAAGATTAACAGTAATCTAACTTTTGACTTTTTTTTTTATACAAAAATTCAGATTTTCTTCAACCATAGTATAAGAACAGGGAGGTTGATAAAAATATATTTTTATTTATCCATAATAATTTTTTAATAGGTAAAAATGGATGAAAAACCATTGGCACACTATGTAATTGATGAAGTACATTTTGTGTTGAATTAATGGGTTTATTTTTATAAGAATGAAACTTTGTTTTTTTGTTACAAAATAGTTCTAATCATCACGTTCTTGCTCTCTAGAAATTTGATCATGCTTGAGTCAATTTGTACATAGATAAGCCTCTCTTCTTTGCTGTTGAAACGTTTGTATGTAATATGAAAAAATACTTTTGTTGTTAATTAGATTTTTGTTCATATATTATATTATATATAATTGACTTCAAGTCATCGTGTACATTAAACTTAGTCTCATTATTATATTAATCAACATGTAAAGATGCATTGCATTTAACATCTTTGATTACGAACATTATTTGTATTAATTTCTAGTAACTCGTAATTTAACAGTATTCAGAAAGTCATTGGTTCTTTTTTATTGACGGACTATTGAAACTTGCTTAGAGTCAATCGAGAATGCCACACATTATACAAATTGAATGCAAGCAGTTTATTAAAAGCAAATTTACTCGCTATCTACAGGCCTTTTAAATCTATTTTTATTTTAAAGAATGTAAAAATAAAAAACAAAATCTTTGAACGTTAAATTGTACATATATATGTAAGCCTTTTAAAACTGTGTTATTATCAATTTGTAACTAAAAATATTCATTTACAATTTATGATAATTTATTTACAGAAACTACAAAAAGAGTATGACGCAACATGATTTTAATTTAATATTGCTTTTATGTCTATGTTAAGTAATTTAATAAACTTTGAACATGCATTCCGGAATATAAAGATACGTGTATGTATATAATAATAATAATAATAATAAAGTGTCTCCACAACTTTATAACTACTGAAAATGGTCACATCTTGTCTTTGTTGGGATATAAATTTTTTTTTTAGTCGATAAAAGTTTTGTATAAAAAAAGCCGACCAAAAACTACTATTATAAGGGTACCAGTATTTCAATCATTTTCTTTTAAGTAGTATGGGAGTTGTTTTGAAGACGAAGCAGAGTAGTATGACGTCACACGCAAACAAATAATAAAAGTGGAAAGAGTCGTTATTAAACATCAAAATGTAGTTTGAAAAGACCTGATTGTCTAAGCAATGACTGCGTTTTAACAACTCATATATACATATTCAGAATTAAAAGAGCAATTATCTAACGATTAAGTCCAGCTTGTCTAACCATTTTTTAAGAGTATAAGCTTCATTTTGAATTCCAGGATTTACCTATATATTATATAATATGAAAAAGAAAGAAACCAATTGACATATATGTAATTTTAAGGAAAAGTTGAAAAACTGTAAAGAGAAATATATATATATATATATAACAATAATAGTGAAAGTATCCAACTCTACGTGTCGAAATGTGTAATTATCAGTACATTTACGCATGTATGTAAATAATTTATTTACTATGTATTAATTTCAACTATTGAGTATCAGAATTTTTTAAAGGAATTTAATTGAGTAAACGTAAGCACATTTTTATTCAAGTGGGTACACATAAGTTAATTGATGAAAAAAAAATCAATCTAGTAGCAGTTATATTAAACCTTTTTTTCTTCAAATCCATAGGGTGGAATTTTTAGAAAGTTCATCAACATATCTATAGTCGTATTATGACCGTTTATATATATATATATATATATATATATATATATTCATGAACAATTTGAAAAAAAATTCATGTTTGTACAATGTGCTTATCATATTTGTTTTTTAAGTAAAATATTTGCTTTTTTATTGCAATACTGAGTATTTATCCATATCATTTGACAACGGCCTTGAATTGTAAATACGTATTTGTATGTGTATATGATGAAAAAAAAATATTTGAAGGATTTGTGATTTAAAATTAAATGCTTAATCTATTTAGAGATTTTTTAGTCATTACGCTCTTTGAGATTCTTTCCCTCTTTCATTTTTTAAAATTCTAGATCTAAGATCAATTATAATGCAATTTTCACAATTTCTTAGCCTTATCATCTCAATCAGATTGGGGCAAAAAATGAATAATCGAGCATAACTCCAAGAATATTCGAGTAAAATCCCGAAAAAGCAAGATATAGAAAAAATGAAGATAAGTTATAAAGGAAGCAAAAACACATGCCCTTTTCTAGACTTGGGTTTTTTAAAGATCCCATGAAAATAAAAAGAACTCAATTAGTACATCTATTTTTTACATAATTAGAATTGCAATGTTATAAGATATAAATATTTGATAAATATCGGTCTTTTCCAATAAATATACTTCCTCTTATATATTATAAAACATTTACAAAATACTACATATATTGAAAGAATATACCTACAATACTATTTTTAAGAGTATATCTATATTATTGAGGCCCTAAAACCTAATGCATTTTATTTATATTTACTTCCACTTCCACTTAAAAGCTTTTTTTTTCTTTTCTTTTTTACATAAAAGAACTTGTATCATTCGTAAAATTGAATATAGAATCAGAATTTTTCGACTCTGAGAGTATTTTAAGGAGAAGTTTTATTATCGTTTTATATACTTATTTCAGTCAAGTTAACTTTAATCCGTTTATATGTGTATTTGACAAAGTATCATATATATTCACATTATTCTAATAACTCAAATTGCATGTGCTTTTAGGAAGCCTAGTGTCTAGTTATCAATTGGGGTTTTGACTCAAGTAAAGTATCAGAAAGTGTGCAAGTTTTGTTACTACTCTGAAAATATCAATCCAACTCACTCATGTATAACTCCTATAAGAAGTTCCACGTTGATAATTATGATTGAATGATAGCTAATTTATTATAAAGAAGAAAAAAAAGTCATAGTCAGTTTTGATTAACGACACTTTTGGAGTGGTAGAAACACTTTTCTGACACAGATTATATTTTTAACTATAAGTAACAATATATTCTATATATTTAGGTGATATTATGATCGTAAAATTTTCAGAAATTACGAATATAGACATCCCTTTTGAACAAATAAAAACTTGAACATATACAAATAGGCAAACTATCATATAGAAAGGCAGACAGAAAAAGAGGTTTCCAGTCGTGAATTTTCTATAATTTCTATAGTGCCACGTGAATGAAGTAAGTAATAACAGCCTTTAGACAAAAAAAAAAGCATAATAAATATTTTTCAATTAGATGTCTTACTACGATGTGATGGAAACAAAGCGTAACAGTATAGAGACTCTGCATGAGACGTCATCACAGTGAAAGTCGGCCATTTTGTTTCTTATAATTACTGCCTCACATTTTGATAAGACAACATGGGATCCAGAAATAAAAAGAAATAAACCTCTAGCATTTATCAAAATCTCTCTCACTTATTAAAAATATATTAACACATCATAATACATTCAAATTTGAATAATGTAGCCAATAAATTAACTAATACTCAAATAAGGATTAAATAACTTTTCTCAAATTATCCTACGCTGTGACTTTTTTTTCAATGAAAAAATGCCCTTTTTTTTACTGTGCACATGAGTGACATACAAGGGTGACGTCATTGGAATAGTTAGCATTAGGCTGCTGGAATAGTTCTTGCTCCACTTACAGAGTATTAATCAAATATGTCAATTATTTCTCTCGTACTGCGCATATAGTTATAGTTCATTGTAGCCTCTCATTATTGGTTGAAATGCATACTCTACATGTTTCCAATTTCATTTCAATAGAGCATCCTGGTTTTAAATTCCTCATCGAGTTGACTCTAATGTATACAAATTTCAAACCCAGATTTTATATGATAAATTTTGATTAAAATAAAATTCGTGACTAGCATCTCGTTCTCATGACTAATTTTTGTCAGTCATGGTCTCATCTCGGTATCAAACCTTCAAAGTCTGTGTATCAGTCCTTACACCTCTAGTCTTGATTTCGATCACAAAGCCTTGGTCTTGAATAAGGTTTGACCCTTAAAACTTTGATCTGGGTCTCGACGCTATAAATATATGGCTTTGAATGATTACACATGCCAACAAATTTGAAATGTCAACAGTTATTCAGTTTTACACATTGATTTCAAACCTGTAATTGTTTTTTTTTTCAGAGTTCGACGGTTTTCGATTAATCGGACTCATTTTTTTGTGCTCTTTTGGTCCAGTTTCCATTAATAATAATGCATTAATAAGGAATGCATTAAAAAGCTGAGACTCACATCTCTCAAATGAGATGTCAAGCGGCCGATAAGAATCCTTAACCAAGAAGAAATTGTCCATCCAAGTGTGTAAACTTTCATCCAATTTCAACCAAAAATTTACTAAGAATACTCGATTCTTATTAGGTGCTTTCATACATATTTCAATCTAACAATCACAAATCCAATCAAAATATAGTTTATTTACAATATTTAGTTTCTACAACACTGTTATACTACATATTTACTGTATCTACTTAATACGGTCTCGAGTAGTTTTGAATTTTTTAAATTATATTTTCATTCATGACCAACAAAAGAGAGTCCATAATACTAGTAAAGACATTCGACTTATACTTATGTCCCCCAAATCTTGTGTTTTTAAGGTATTGGTCTCGACTTTGGAAGTGTTGGGTACCTCGGTCTTGAACACATTAGCATCACAGTTATAATTAAATTTAAGAAATGAACAATTTTGATAACTTGTATAGATAACAAATAACTAATTCTGAAAATCTATTAAAAATTTTTTTTTAAATATATGTATTTCATTTTATCTTCTTTTTTCAAAAGTAAATATTTTCCTATAATATATTCATGACTAAACAAAATTAAACTAACTTATATTCATATCCTTCAAGTATACATACAAACAACTAATAATATTTAATTAAAATTTACATCAACAACTTGATGACAGACATGATAATGCAAAAAGTAGAAAATTTATTCCAAATATGAAGTAAGAGTGAATAGAAAAATATTTACTTTTAATACATTTAAGATTTTATGATGTGTAATTTTTCTTCCTATTACAAAATGATTATAATTAAAAGTGTCAAAAAAGTTAAAATGAGCAATTATTGCGTAGCATTAAATTGCAGCAAATAATTTTAAATAAAAATAATAATATTATTTGAACGTATACATACTTTTTCAAAATTTGCTTTTTTTCTGCTCCAGGAACCTGGGTGTTTTTGGGGCATCTTTAAATTTGCCCTCCCCCCCCCACTTTATATTATACTCTTGGCATTTCTGTCTAAACTTAATTTATACAAATAATATTGGCTAAAATTTGCGTTATTTAGTTTACAAAGAGAGGTATCTAGACTTTGATATGTAATTACTAAAACTATCAATGTATGAGTATGTATTTATTTTAACATTTTGTATTGGGATATATGCCAATATAGAGAAAGATACAGGGGTCCTTCATAATTTAAAAGTTGCACACTCTAAAGTTTTGTACAGCATACATATGTATATTACTGATTTTTGTTCGCCTAACGATTAGGGCGTCCTTTTAGCTAATAGTTTGAATAAAACACGGAGAGTTTTCTTACATATGAAAATGAAAAATAGAATTTATTTATCGTCAAAGACGCACCCTGGTACTTAAGGATGAAAAATATATTATAAGTAAATACTTTTTTTAATAATTTAATTCATTTATCTAGGTCGATGGATTCAGCTAGTAACCTATGTACTTATATAGGGTCGTTTTTGATTGGTAAACATAATAGAAACTCTAGACAGAGAAAGAAAAAAGCATGATTAAAAATAAAAATATGATTCAAACAGATTAGATACATTGTATCTATGTACTTGAAAGGTTAAACGTATATATTGAGTATCTATGTCTATTTTGATCTAGACAATTTTTGATGAACAAATGCACTCCATATTTGAATATGTTATACACACGTAGAGCAAGTTTTTTGTTTTGTTAATTAGGATTATACCTTTGTCATTATCTTGATCTAATTATCTAGCCACTTGTCAAAATAAATTACGTATTCAATAACAAAGAGCTTTATTGGTAAGTAAATTTCAATACCTTACAGGTTATACTCAAAACAATTAACATCTGGTCGAAGTAATAATGACCCATATGGAATAACAATCTCTGATACTAATACCAAAGTGTTTACTCAAAAGATATTTGTTCGTTCGTTCGTTCGTGAGGAAAGGAAGTGTGTCAATTAACGGACACACAACACATACTTATGTTCATATCAAAAACAACAATTAACAAATACGAATAGATTACCTATAAAAGCTTTTATTTATAAAAGCTAAATCTATGTATTTATATCTATATTTTTTATTATCTATCTTAATAAAGGCACACTACATTTTACTGAATTGAATGTGTTGCACGATACAATCAAGCTTTTTTAGTAATAAGCTCTTTTTATAGACACAAAATGATTTATCAATCAGTTTATATGTAAAAAAAAGTCCTGAACGTTGTCTATGCCAAATTATATATATACATATATACAAGTTGTACAAGTAATTTATGTTGTAAATTACTTCCAAAATAGTCTAACAAAGGGACTAATCTAGCCATAAAATTGAGGCCATGTTAATTGAACTATACTTGCTATCAATACTCAGGAATGAGTCATTTCTAGTTCGACAATGTACAGAAAAACGGATAAAAGTCACGTGGTATCACATTGTACATATTTAGAGAGTCAAGTCATAAAAACACTTATTTCATTTAATTATCATATGTGTTGCTTTGACCTCTGTGATATTTATGACTTAAAAATAAGTTTGTAACCCTTTCTAAGAGACATTGAGAAAGTTACTATAATTTTTAGAGAGATGGAGAAATTTTGAATATTTTTAACAGAATTTATGCGTCATCTCTGCTTTGCAAAAAGAGAAAGAGAAAATATTTGGATATTTTCTTCACTATGGGTACTATATCAATATAAAACGAAAATAGAGTTAAAGGGAATTCAATTGCACTTATTCTACTTGTTTCTTTGTTTGTTTTTTATTGTGATGTTGTATCCAAGTACCAGTTTCAAAAACTAATAGAGTAAAGCACTGTTTTAAATGTGTTAGCACCCTTATCAAACAGTAGTACCAGAGTACATGTAGTATATATGAAAAGACCATGCCGTGTTTGATGAGTGCTTCTTATTCTTAAACATGTATAAAAATAAGAAAGCGGTGCTGTTGTCGATGGTAGAGCAATAGCCTATTTGAACATTTATAGATATATTTAAATTTATTTAAGATATGCGTGTACGTACCTTGTTGCTCCTTGATGTTATTTATTGATGCTTTCAAAGAACCACAAGTCATGCGCTTTATGTATCAAGAATTAAGCTAATTGTATTCATTATATGTTTATACCTATGTACATATGTGTATACATGTTGTCACGATTTCAATAGCTTTGAATGTAGGTACATATCTTGATAATAGAACCTGAATAATAATATTTGTAGAGCCCCATTATTTTCTATAGACGTGGGAATATCAGTCAGTCAAAAAGCATTTCATCTTTTTTGATTAGCTTGCGTGACGAAGTAATTTATTATACAGTGGGTGTATTTAGAAATTAAATGTCTCATTACATAAATTGATCTCAAATATCCTAATTTATCTCATTGATATGGATCGAGATATGAAATTGATTCCGTATCATTTGGTCCTAGTGCATGTATAAATACCTATAATAAGCTATAAATTAATCGATATAGACACAGCATATATCCATTCAGAACAATTTTAATGTGAAATGAAATATAAAATATTTATATACTAATACAGAGAATATAATTAAGGTAACTTCTGTAATTATTGTCATAGTTTCAAGTTAACAAATAGATTACATTTGGACTTTACAAACATATATGGATTTTTGGTAGAGTATAGAGCCGAGAGGCAAAGAGGAACTATGAATTCATAGATCTAACTAGCCCCTTCTTTTTTTTTATATTAATTCCATCAAGTACATTAACAAAAAAATATTCGAAAAAAATCTGTTAAAATTTACGACATCAAAATATGTACTAGTTGAACCTTCAGTTGAAGGTGGAGACTCCGTCAATAAATGATCCGTCTCTCTCTCTCTCTCTCACTCTCTCTGACGTCTCTTCTCTGGAATATAAAAAAGAGAGATAGAAATAAACGAAAATACAATTTATGTACTCCTCCAATAGCTGTTTTCATGAGTTGACTCCACATACTATGAATTTAAAAAGGGTATATAATAATATATGATTTTGTTTTATATATTAAATCAAGAATTCTGCGCTCTTTCTTTGAATTTTTTAATGTTAGTACTCTTTATTGTTTATTAAATTGGGTAAATTTATCCATTTATAGTATATCTAAATAATCACTACACACAAAATAAACAGTTGATAATAGGTAAAAAGACTAGCTTTTTACCCATTGAAAGTTTGTATTTTTGAAATCTTCATACCTTTTTTTAATAAGAGGATCAGCATCATTATTATTCTCTCTCTAAAAAAAAAACAGGGAAAAAACATATCAAACTAAGATGGTGTCATTTTAATTTATCACTAATTTTAAATTTAATAACAAACTAAATTTTAATTTTATTTTTGTTAATATTACAATTTTTTTTAGATAAACATTGCAATTATTAAAAAATGCATGACACAAATACTATACTCTAACATACAGTAAGGACATTATTGTTCGAGAATATTTTTTGACATTGTACTTTTGAACATTGACATTTGAAAATATCGAAATTTTCAATATTCAAATGTGATTTTAGTTTTGCATTAGAGGATTCAAAAAAAAAAAATTTTTCTCGAGTTTATAAAGAAAAAAAGTTGCCGCAAAAACAATCTCTCTAATGTTTTTTTTTTTTAAAGCCAATTGTGCAAATAAGTATAATATATAGGTACAATATAACCGATTTATAGACTTATTTTTCTTATTTCTACACATTTTACATACACACTCTTTTTTCTCTCTATTCCTCTTTATTATTAGATCTCAGCATTTAAAACAACAATAGACCTTGCCATATACTTTAAGTATGAGGCAATCAATCATTGTTAACTCCTTTTATATTAAGGGTGTAGCAACGACATTAAGAAAAAAAGGTTACTTAGTCTGACATGTAGACAATATACTATAGATAATGCATCTATACATACTTTAAGAAGAATGTTCGAAACAAAACAAAAAATAGATGTTATATGAGTCAAATAATATTTATAGATAAATTTGTTTGTCAATGCCTGAATTTTATAAATTACATTCATTCAAATACCCAAGAAGAAGAAAAATTTTTTTAGTGGAATTGAAAAGGATCGAAACTGTATTATTAATTAATAAATAAGTTTTTAAAACTTTTAGCACAAAAAAATGAAAAAATATATTAATAAATAAACAACTACCTATTGAATATTATACACATTACAATGTGTCTTTCCTTTAATTTAATATTCAAAGTCATCATAAGACTTAATTAAAATGAGTTCAGATTTTTATCTCATTTTCAATTTATTATGTCATTTAACAATTATTATTATATAAAAGCAATGAAACAGGCATTTTCTTTTAAATATTCTATTTTTTTATTGTCTGGAAACTCATTTAAAAAATCAAGTATATGCAAAGTTTCTAATCCTATCCTGTCTACATTGTAGGTGCATTAACAAAATTTTGAAAAAAAAGTTATATTTGCAAATAAAAAGAGTTTTAGAATGGGATCTAGTCTTTATCTATACACACCCCAGTCTCTTGGAGAAGCTGTTAAATAAATTCTAAGTATTGTAGGGGCTGGTTAATTAGTAGCCATGTATGGGCAGAAAAAAAAACTGAATTCCTGTTGAAGACTGTCTATCATAAATTCCTAGATCTGATTCTCTAGCATAATGTCATCAAGAATAGAAATTTTTATAAATGTCAAGACATTTATTTTTCTTTCCCCTACCCTGTTAACAACTACTGGACTTCAAATTGTTAGCAAAAGTCCAAGATCAGTCTCAAATTCATTTTAACTCAGATCTTTGTCGTGCAGTTCACCCCCAGCCTCCAAAAACTTCCGAAATAACTTTGTGAAATCTTCAATGAAATATTCTTCATCATTCTCTATCACCTTATGTAACATTCGTAACACCTGAGAACTACAAAACAATTTTAATTCCTTCCCTCAAGTGTACATTTTCATCATTAAATCGAAATGATCTTAATTAACTTTCCCAAAGATCTCATTTACAATAAGACTCTTCCTAGAAAGAAAATGATAATTTTTATTTTAAAGGTTAATTCATTAATCTATCGTCCGTAATGGATTAATTTGATTTTTGAAATTGGTAAAGAATGAATATTAACTATAATTGATTCACTTATCAAATAATTTTTGTATAAATCAAATATTGAATAGTAATTTCTCTCAATTAACCCAATGCAGGTTTAGTATTTTTTATTTCAGCTATTTAATTTTGAGCAAGAAGTGATAAAGACATTTGAAGAAAAATATTTTTATCACATACGGTAATTTTATTAGAGAAGAAAACTACAAAATCATTTTATCAAAATGCTGAGAGTTCTATGTATAAAAATTGTTTTGTGGATCTTAAAAAAAAATAGTGTCGTTTTTCTTTGAAAGTTTATCATGATACTGAAAGTAAGGGTATACTGTTTTTGTTTTTCAAGCTATCAATCAATATATTATTTTTTCATAGTTGAAGTGATAATTGCAATGTAAGTAGTAAAATTAAGGAAGATTCAGACACAGTATGTAGCATCCAGATGTATCACAAGAGTCTTTTTGACTTTTTTAGTTCCTTGTTGATGAGCAAATTGTATATTAAATCCTTGATAAATTTTTATTCATTAGAAATAGACTCGAATAAATATCTATATGTAAAATAGTATGTAAATGATGATTTTGACACGTCATTATTTGATATCGATGTTATAAATTGATAAAGTTGTTGATTCAATATATTTTACTGTTTGACAAATTATGGCTATTTTATTCTTTGACACATATATTTATAGTGAATGAGGTGATATTCTTATGGACAAACATGTGTTGTTAATTTTTGGTCTATTCCCTTTTACAAAAAAAAAAAAAGAAATTAAGCAAACTATCCTAATAAACAGGACTACAAATTGATTTTTACTCTCATTGCATTCAATATTCAATTTATTGATCTTTATTATTCGGAACTCAAAGTGTACATGTAGGCATGATCGGTTGATTTGCAACAGTTTCTTTTTGACTCAATTACTGATTTGAATTAGATGGATCAAAATTTAATACAACATACCTTCATATATAGATTGAGTTTATTTATAGGCTATGTAGTTTATTCACAAAATATATTTAAACACGACCTATCAAGTGTTAGAAACCGTACACCTAGACGAAAATGGTTGCAAAATTTAAAAATAATCAAGTTCGAGAAAGAAATTAATAAAAAACTAAGCTTTACAAGGTGTTGGTTTAATTAATTATTACAACTAAAAGAATAAACAGTCTGTGAACAATTGCAGCACAACTTGTAACCAATCCTTTTGTAACAAACATTGCACTTTCTCAAATATCTTCACAATTAGTTAGTATTGAATTTCAAATGCTTTCATTTAAAACAGCTAAAACAATGAATTACAAAATAAAAAAAAATAGTGTTCATTCAAAAAATTACTTTGAACCATCAAAATAAGTTTTTATCAAATATCTCATAGAAAAGTTGACAAAAAGGTTTAATAATCTTTGATAAAATAGTTCTCATTTTATTTATATACTATGATTTCTTTTTGATTTTTGAGAAAAAGGGACTGTTGTGACTGTCCCTTTAACATTTTCTGCATTTATGATGTCCATTTATGTATGAATTTTTATTTATAATTCAGTTTATTAAAATTATTGGGGTTGAATATATATATATATATATATATATATATATATATATTCATTAACTCATTGACCTTATTTAAATCAATGTAATTGATGTAAAATATTTATGTAGAGAACAGTAGCCAAATAAAATTAAAATGAGATGAGCAGCATACAAAAATAATTTTAAAAGCTTTTACCTTTGTAAAATGTTGATATATTTTCCGATAAAAAATACAAGATGCATACAAGAAAAATATTTTCTATATAATGTTCGATAAATATTTCGTTTTACATATATATATAGTTTATTTTCTTCGAGGAATATTCAAATAATGTGCACCAAGATATCAATACAAACATTCTAAATCATATTAATCATACATTCATGTAGTTACCTAAAGTACTATGTATTTTAAGTTTGCAAGGCTGATAGTGTGTAAGTATTAAGTTCAAGTGTGTAGAGAGTAAAGTTTGCAGTTACATGAGAAACACTTTTCTTTACACAATGTTAATAAATTTATCAATGACATCAACTTTGTCAAAATATGCTTTATATCAATTAATGTAATTTTCAGTGTAGATTGTAGCGAATTGATGCCTCTCTCTCTCTTAGATTTTAGAAAGAGCGACATCTGTAGAAAAGCAGAGTTATTTGATTTGATGAGGAATTGATGAATATATTATATTTGCAAATGAGAGTACTAATTTGTCTCACTCATTGACTATGTATGTAGATTTTAGAGGTATTCAACCAGATCTGCACTTGGAGTTTGCGTACAAAATCCTATGATACTGTGTTTTGCACTCGGTTACACCGGGTAATCCATCAGACCACCTCTATTCTACTGGACACACATTATGTAAACGCAATATTTTTTACCCATTTTTTTCCTAAAGGACTTCCTACTCTTTTTTTTTTTTAGTTTGAAGGACAAATTAAGTTTTAGCTCATTTCAATGGAACTAGAATACATAGAAAATTCATATTTTATGTAAAAGTATTTTTGTTTTTGAAATAAAATGTTCGTGTTATTTTAACTTATATGTTAATATAATTAGGAATTAAGTTTTTTTTCTCCTTTTTGAATAGTCAGAACCATGACACTCATAGGCAAACTGTATATTTAATAATATTAAAATTTGCTTATTACAAAAATGAGTTCACTCAACTATAAATATAATAATGCATGCTAATAGCACACTTTTCTACCTAACAAGCGTAATTTCCTTACTTATTATTTTTGAACACAGAGTTCAACTAACTCCTTTAATGGCTATTTAAATAACCAATAAAAATAAATTTGAAACTTTATTTTGGCAGAGTTACAACTTCAGGGGGTTTCATAGTAATATAAATATGCTTTTTACCTTTGCCAAAAAAGATTAGAAACAGTTAATTTAGTGTCACATTTATAGAGGCTTTAATATACCTATGAACAATAATTAAATACCATAAATTGAATTGATTCAATTATTAAAAATAATTAAAATATGCATATATTGCTCAACATTCATAATATGGAATTCCAAATTTAGCGTTTCATGTTGATATAAGCCATTACATTGAATATCATTTGATAATATTCAAATATTTGCATTCGTAAAGGAATTCAACAATGATTTTCTTTAAAAAAAACTATGAAAAAATGTTTTCATATTCATTTTGAATAAAAATAGATGAAATGAGGAAAGGGTTACTGGTAGGTATGTACATTGTAATAATATATTTATTGTTATAACAACAAACATAAATATATCTACCGACAATTAGATACAGTAATTATTGACCATAAATTAAAACTGCATTTCTCTTGTGTATTTATCAAATATACTCTTATAAAACATAATTAGAAAATGAGATTGCTATTTAAAAAAAGAGATATATGAGATGAAGAAAGAAATATCTCCTTACAATCTAAGGCAAAAGAAATTATGAGATCCTATTACTTACTATGTTGATTTTTTTCTAATTAAGAAATAAAGGGAGTGAAAAAAATAATTAAATGGGTTGACGGAAATAAAAATCCTTTGTAACTTTGTTAACATAATTTCTTTGGGTATTAAAAGGTACATGACATCGGCAAAATCTACAAAAACAAATTTCTTGATATGTTTTTAATACTAAAAAACTATATTGTCAATTAGTCACCTCGCCAATTTTCTGTCCAGCCTTGAAAAAGAACGGAGGCAGCTTCTTTCTATCAGAGGCCACATCGCCGAGGACCATTGTTTGGGCCGGATATTTGGTGTGATAAACCCCTTGGATCTCTTCTTTTGTTTTTGCAAGCCAGCGGTCGTTCCGGCGACTGTGGAACAGATCAACTGTGAAAATCTTCTTGTCCGAGAAAATATTCACAATTGAGCCTTTTGCCTTGATCCATGATTTTCTTACATCTCTCGAGCCTCCTGGCTTTCATGCCCTTTCTCAGAAGATGGCTAAGGATTCTTTACAATGTCTGTAATCTTCATCACATCAACTCCACTATCTAGGAGGTCTGAGATGCACTACCTTTTTGATGGTTGCTCACTTAGGATCATGAAATGAAGAAATGATTAGGATAGTTCGATTATCTAAAAAGAACGGCGGAAACAGAATATTAAAAAATAGTCACTATACCTGTCCTTAGTAATGAGTAAATAAACATTAATTAACAGTCCTCCACGTTTTGTTGCCCTATCCTGTACATGTCTAATCGTGTATAATTCGGATCCTTTAGATACATGTATTCAGATGCAATAAATAAAACCTGAGATTGAATTTAAGTATTTTAACAAAACAAGTGCTGTTTTATTAAAATTTAAACAGTTTGTGATATATGGAAGAAATATTAGTATGCTACATACTTTTATAAAATTTAAATCACAGATGACACATAAATATTTGAATGACTAATCAGTCAAAACAAACGAAAATTTCTGATTTTTAAAGTTAGGTAAATAATTTGTCATTTTCAAAATTGATATCATATTTAAAGTTAATTTTGCACTATTTTTGTATACATTTTATAAAAAATTGTTAAATACATTTTTATTATTTGCTAAAGTTTATTTTGTAATTCACGTTAGCTTTTATGCCCTATTTTACCCATTATAGTTGTTTGAAGAAAAACAAACAAACTTGGTTTAATAGGTTTCTTAAATTAGACAGTCATTTCTTCAGTTTTTCACCACTTAGTAGAGGTTTGAGTGCATTAAAAAAATAAATAATATTTTAGGAATTGTAAGGAAATGATTAGTTTAACATTATGTAAATTAAATTTTAGCAAGAAAGTAATGAAAATGCGAGTTTGACCAATTATTTTCATAGCCAAATTACGTGCAAATTATACATTTTTTAAAATATCTATAGCCTAATAACACATATCTATCAACATATGTAAACAACATAGTTACAACTTTGAAACAAAAACTCTCAAAAAATAATAAAGTCAATTGTGAAAATTTACTACGACTAGCAATGAATTGATTTTATTATTTAAAAGTTTTACTATAACGATTAACATGATTTACTCTTGTTTTAAATATTTTAAGTCAGGATTTTATAGATCTCTGTAAAATCTATACAAATATATGTAAGTCAATTTTTTATTATTATTTTTTACCACAGATCAGTTTAATACCTAAGAATAACTCTAGATATCTATACAAACGAAAAATGTAGAGTATCTAAAATAGAAACATCATTTTTAATAATTGACCATTATTAAGTATTTTGAATAGAAAGAAATAGAGACGACCCATAAATTCAGCTGAATATATCTTCTTAATGATAGGTTTAACAACAAATATTGATATAATTGCTGGCTAGAATAAAGAAAACAAAATATATTTATGTAAAATAATTATATAGATTTATCAGATGCAAAACTACTGCATATCAAATCTTTTTTTTGTTCCTTGTTTTTGAAGGTAGAATGTAAGTTCATACATACTAATTGTCTCTTCACTTCATATTGAACAAATACATATTGTTGAATAATTCATATTCAACATTTCTAAATAATTTATGTTACACATTTACATACAAATCATATATCCAGGGAGAGTGTGAAAATAATTAGATGTGCATATATATATATCAAGATATAATTGCTGACTTTTATGACAACTTATTATTTTTTTTAAAGTGACTCTAAGTAGAAGCTGTTCACAAAAACTTCTATTTTAACAATAGGATGCCAAATTGATGCCAAACGCTATTTATATATATATATATATATATATATATGTTAGAGACAATTATGATGAGAGGCCAACAATTATTGATATATATTTGTGTTATAGATATCTTTTGGATCTCTGACTTTTGATAAGTTAATGTTATACATACATATGAGTCCAACTGTCATTGAATATTATCTTATTCTAAGTAATCAAAAGTGCTCTCACTTCAATAGTATAAATGTATGTTTGATTGAAAAATGAGTTCTTAATGGACCCTTTTTCATAAATGATTTAATCAAACTCTAAATCTTTTTTTTGGGACTGAAACGTTGTTGCAGATCATATTTTTAAGCCTGACAACAACTTTAAATAAACAACCTGTCACAAAATTAGAAAAAGTGACTTTATTTTGATATTTCGGTATAAAGGCCTGCTCTCTAAATTTTCAGTCCCATAGAAAAAAGTTTATACATTATTTCACAAATCAATTTAAATCATGAACTTTGGGTGATTTAAAATAATAATAATATGATTTTTGAATTATGGAAATTTTAATCTTACAATCATTGATTTATCCAAAAACTAACAATACAGAGTAATTGAACACTTTTACTACAAATGAACTAAAATGGAGCTTTTGAATAGCCTTTCAATACACTAAAATTGCATTGTAAGTGGGTTTTATAGAGTGTTTGCAAAATTTAACTTCATTCCCTAATTCCAAGTCTTTACTTAGTGACTTCCAAATATTGAATCATTGTATTTCTCAATATATCAATATAATTGCAACTTTGTTTCTATACAATAATTTATCAGATTAACAAAATATTGATATGATTCAAAAATTTATAGGACGAATAAATAGTGCTTCGTCTTTGTATTATTGTATAAAATGAAATTGTTAATTTTTTTAAGTATACAAATTTTTGTAAAAAAAACGCACCTATATTCTTTGTGTTTCTAAGGCCATTATAAAAAGCAAACAGATTGTTCCTTCTACATATAACCACCCAATAATTTAAATCTAACATTATATAAAATTTCATATATCATGCCAATTGAATTAAGTTGACTTATATACGTATACACATAATTTCTGATTTAAATTTTTAATTCACAATACACAATTTTATTTATTCATCCCTTTTATTTTTAATTAATTTGACCAAAAATTCGAGTCAATATTTAAAATTTATTCAATTTTCAATTCGGTAGACATGTTAAATGACAATGAAACGATAAATTTAAAAATTTCTTAAACCCTGGCATGCATGAATTTCTCATAAAATAATTCGTCTGTTGGTAATCTGTAAATTGTTTTTTTTTTGTTTTTTTTTTAATCAATTATTTCTTTCTCGGCTCGGCAAAGATGGTGTTCCTCAGTGTCACCATTAATAATTTGACTTCTCTCCTTCTTTTATCCTTTTCTTTGTTTCGAGCTTTTTTTATGATGAACATTGTTGATTATTATTATAATCAAAATAGATCCGGATCCTGAAACGACGATACTCATTAAAAACAATACTAAAGAATACTAAATCTAAACGATTATAAACTTTTTATCTCCTTGTTCATTAAAAAAATAAAAGCCAGATGTTTATGGGACTGATCCTGTTGTTCGATTGAGATAAACTTTGCATTTAATTTTTGTGATAACAGAATTTTTGTTTTAGTTAGCCCAAAATGTGGGGAGTATAGCCTCGCATTACATCTTCATTAAGCCTATATTAAAATTGATTAAATAATTCAATGAATATGTATTCTTACTATTATAATATTTCCATTTCAAGATCTGCAAAAACGCCAATAATTATTTTTGCTTGAAACAAGATTTTAGGGAATAAATAAACGATTTAGAAACATTTTAAGATATTTACTTTAATGAAAGAAAGTGTGACGGTATATCCTTTATTTGTACGTATATTCAATTATTGCAAAAGAAATTCTTCAATTTGATTTACTTACTTTTTTATTTTATGTTTATCAAATGAATATCAATTCAAATGTTGAGATAACGAGCAAAAAGCGGCATGTACTGTATCTATCTATCACTGTATTAGCTTAGAAAATACTCTAGCACTTGTAATGATTTTAGCATAAACAATTGTGTTAAGTATCTCTCAAATATAAAAGTCATTCACACGGTCAAAATGATCATATTGATTATAACAATGAAGCTATCACACACTATTCTACTTTGCACAACAATTTTTTTTGGAATATCGGATTCACAAGAACCAAATTCAGAATATTGGGAATCCTTTGGTAAGATATGACTTTTCAATTTATTATCAACATAAAATGTTGGTGCATTCAAATAGACTTTTATCTTTAGAACTAATCAAGTTTGGTTTGATAAAATGAAATTAAAAAATTAGACTATTTTGAAATACAATTATCGTTCAGTTTCTTTAACTTAAAATGATTTTCAAATTTAGATGTGTTGAAAGTATGCAATTCCGGAACTAAGCAGTCACCAATCAATTTAGTGGAGAGATCCACTGTTCCGGTAAGTTCATTGTCATCAATGAAGGGAAAAAAATAAAATATTTCAACAAATGCTTTATCACCCAGAAAAGTGGAAGTCCAATTACTTTCAAGAACTACGACGTTGCCAAGGACTTCTACATGAAAAACACTGGAACCACAGCAAAACTGTCACTCAAGGATAGTACCACAAATGTACCCACAATAACCAGTTCTCATCTTTCCAATGATACTTTTCAATTTGCTCAGCTTCATTTCCATTGGGGAAGTATGGACAAGTATGGTTCTGAGCACGAATTGGACGGGTTCCAATATCCTATTGAAGTACATTTGGTGCACTTCAACACAAAATATGGAAGCACAATTGAACAAGCATTGAGTGTAGCAAACAAATCTGATAATTTAGCCGTTCTTGGAGTATTTTTTGATGTTATACCCTGTAACATGACCGACTTGGATCCAATAACTACTAAGCTTACGGATATCCAATCTGAGGGAACCAAAGCTGATGTTAAAGGCTTAGCTTTGGAAAAATTATTACCCTCTGACGTGAATACATTTTTTTCATATGAAGGATCCTTGACAACTCCTAGATGTAATGAAGTTGTGGCATGGACAGTTTTTAAGGTGAGTCTGACTTTTCATGAAGATTTGTTAAATAGTTATGTTTTCACTCGTTTTCTTTTTTATATATATAATTAGAAAAGACATATGATTTCATCAGAACAATTGGATGAATTTAGAAAACTCATGGGTGGAGGAAAACCTGTTGTTAATAACTATCGATCCGTTCAAGGTTTAAATGGTAGACAAGTGGATTTCTACTCAAAATAATGTTTTTAATAAAGTTATTACTATTCTAACGAAATATAACCAATATTAAAAAGATATAGTTTTTTTTCTTTGAATGTTTTTTACAATAACTTGCCTCCTTCATTTAATTAATCATCATATACATACATATAAAAGTGGTGGTAATTCTGTTTTTTTTTTTTTTAAGTAATATTTTATTGGATTCAATATGTTAAATTTTATTGCAAAATCTTTACAAAAGTATCATGAAGTGAAAATATGAATAAAAATAGGTAATGTATTTACGAAATATAAATTTATAAAAGTGTTTAAAGTCTATATAAATTAAATTTTACTCAGATTTATCTTCTTAAAATAAAGTAAAATTTGTTTTTTTTATACATATCTCGTAGACTTTTTTATGGAATAGGAAATCTCTTTAATAAATTAATTTCATGATATCTAAAAGAAAAACAAATAAACTTATTGTATACAATACGTTAAGGTTTCATAAATAAAAATTGTCAAAAAATGTTTGTTGAATTATTCTATCAGTTGGATTTACTATGCGAAGCAGATGTATTGAAATATTTTTGAACTAGATAAAAACACTTTATGCACTCGGATGATCCTGAGGAAAAGATTTTTCAAATTCAGTGAAATGGATAACTACATAATTTCAATTCAATCATGAAATGTTTTAATTTATCTTAATTATTTATTGTTTAAATTATAATTTAAATGGTCTCTGATACGAACTTGTGAATAAGTCACTCTGATTCGAACATGAAACCCGTTCCAATTTCCTACATACCCTCTTTTTCTCTTTTAATTTCCTATACACTTTTTCTTTTTTTTTGCTTAAAGAAAAAGAAATCAAAAACATAATCCAAGAATTTAGTTAAAAGGGGAAGGTTTTGTTAAGTAGTCCTCGACGAATAGAAGTAACTTGTATTTCATATTACCATAGAAATAATAAATAATAATCAGTTTATTCTAACGAATCAATAATTGAAAGATAATACAAACAGAAAATTTACACAGGTTTGATGTTGTTCATTTGACTCTGTTATTAACTGGGGATATTTGTTTGAAGGGCATAAGGTTTTAAAAATTCTTGAGGTACTATTGTTTCCTCTTTACTCGGTTATTAATCTATACTTATGAAAAAATTCATATTCCTCAGGTGAGAAACGATAAAAACAATGTTTCTGATGCCTATTTGGACCGTAACTTCTTTTAACTTGAAAATGAGTGAAAACTCACACCAACTCTTTCCATCTAACTTTTTGAAATTTATACTATAAATATTTAGGTACTGTTAAAAGAATATATAAAATTATTATAACTACATGAAATTGTCACTTTTCAGTTTGCACCAATTTTTTGTTGGGAAAAATGAGATCTCAAATGAGATTCAGACATATTTTGGACCTGATTTCTTAAAATTTCAGACCTCTCTAGCCTTTTGAAGACAGCTAATTTTCCTTCAAAAGACTAATTTTCAAGCTTTAAATGGATTGACAAGTCACAAAAAAATGACTTTTGAGAGCTAAAATCCTCAAATTTTCATTTTTTAATCAATAAGCGGTAGAAAATTCTTTGGTGCAGACAAAATAACGGATTGATCCGAAAACGGTACAGCCTAATACATACATAAATATATAATTTAAAAGTCCTTACAGTAAAGATATTTAATTTGTAAGAAAATTGAGTTTATAACAATTTAACATACCTTAATATAAGTAGATCATTAAACGTTAAAAAAATTGGTTTCCAATCAAAAGTTATATCTGCATTGATAAAGAAAAGTAAAAAGTGAGTTCAACACATTTTAATTTAAATATAAAATTAAAAACAAGGATACATGTAGAATAAGAAGACAAATGACAAATGCTCATATGAAATAAATAAAAATAAAATTTCACAATGATGATGTGACACTAAGAGTAAGGGTTAAAATAAATCGTGTACCCCTACATATGAAGAAAATATTGCGTAAAGCGAAATAAAACGGAAGGAGTTCATACCCTCCGTTGCTCCACGAAGAAAGAAGAAGATAACTTCATTGCCATTGGATTCTCACATATACTCGTCTGTTATTCATAATAGGAGTAATCCTTCCTTCATGACAGGGTCCCTTTGAATTCCAAACTCGGATGGTCCTTCCAAATTCCAAAGAATATAATAGAGCTTTCCCTCGCTGTTCATGACGGATCTATTTCGATCAAAAAATTCGATCTACGGTAGAATCAAGAGAGATCCTGAAGTAACTAACCCTTTTGGTAGGTGTAGATGTTCAAAAAAGACGATGTCATTGATTGTAAAGTAGAAAACGTTCCTTGTTCCAAGAAATTTGTTGAAATTAATAAAATAAATAAAATCCAACTGCTTGAACTTAAAAAATGAGCATATGTCGTCATATGACTTGAAATAATGAAGGTGGAAAGATAAAGTCATCAATTTTCAAAATTAAACTTAAAAAGGCCTGATTTTCTAAGTAATGACTTGGTTTTAACAACTCATATAGGTAAAGATATTCATAATAAGGAGAACAATATCTATTGATTAAGACCAACTTTTTTTTTCAAATATTCTTTTTAAAAATCAACAATAAGCGTTCCAGTTGAGATTTGTTTTTTCATTAAAAATCTCACAATTGATCGTTCAAAGTAAAACATAATTATGAAAGTATTTATCTTTAATATACTACGAAGAGGAAAATAAAATCTTCATGTACAATCAGAAATTGAATCAAGATAATAAATATATGGAATTGCGAATATATTTTCACAAATTCAAAAAAATATAGATATTTCCTTGACTACAAGAAAAGTTTTTCCCCTGCAAGAAGTGGCTTTAAAAGTGCATAACTTTTTATACGTTTCTATTTATTCCCTTCGCAGAGTTCACCTTAATTTAATTAAATTAACTAGGTGACTTCATGGAGATTTGTGTAGTTCGATATAGAGTAATTTATCCTACTCCCAACACCCCTCCTAACAAAAAAAGACGAATTATAGCCAACTATTTATATTGATGACATGGTCGTCGAATCTCCATAGCTTTTCCACCTCCGAATTGAGATTTACAAAGGTTGCATCAAATCTGAGATATAACAGTGATTATTTCAATTTCTTTTAAAGTAAAATGACTCTTAGTTAAAAGCTGACATTTTCAAAATCACATGAAAATGAATGTTAATAACAATGGAAGTTTTTAATATTTCAATTTCGAGTTATTTGCCCCACAATATAAATTGTTTTTTGTATAAAGACTCTAATTAGAAGCTGTTGACAAAAACTTTTATTTTAACAATAGGAAGAATTGATGCCAAATGCTATTTATATATATATATATGTTAGAGACAATTATGATGAGAGGCCAACAATTATTGATATATCTTTGTGTTATAGATATCTTTTGGATCTCCGACTTTTGATAAGTTAATGTTATACATACATACATACATACATACATATGAGCTAATTTAGTATTAAATTTTAAAGGAAATTATTTTTATATACTTTTAGAGGAGAATAAGAATAGCTAGGTAGTTAGTGAATCACAAAATACAAAATATTTTAATCAATGGATAAATGTAACTTATGGATAATATTAAAAAATATTATGAATCTTTCAATCTAAAGTATTCTCGTAAATTTGAATGTATTCAGAGTCAAATTATCATATAAATTTAGGACAAAAATATATTCTTCCAAATAAATCGAACAAATATACTTATTTACGCTTTAAACCATATCTATACTTACATATATTCAAAAGGAGTGATAAATGTCAAAACAGGGACAATGACTTATCACAGTTAATTATTTTGTGTATCAATAGGTAATGTTGCACTTGTATTTAACTTCTCTACTATATAAGCTACTCATCAGGCTGCAGTAAACTATATCATAAAACAATAATGGAATTATCACATCGTATTTTCACAAGTTTGATCATCATAGCAGCTACAAATGCTGCTCCAAACACGGAATACTGGGAGGCTTTTGGTAAAGAAACAAAAATCAAGTTATTATTATTAAAATGTCCCAAAATTACATTACCCTTTTCAAATCATTTTTATATAAACACAGGAATCAGTAAATTATATTAAAAACTCTCTTTTCAAATTAAGATGTGTTGAAATTATGCAAGTCTGGAGTGAAGCAGTCACCAATTAATTTAGTGGAGAGATCCACTGTTCCGGTAAGTTCATTGTCATCAATGAAGGGAAAAAAATAAAATATTTTATCACCCAGAAAAGTGGAAGTCCAATTACTTTCATGAACTACGACGTTGCCAAGGACTTCTCCATGAAAAACACTGGAACCACAGCAAAACTGTCACTCAAGGATAGTTCCACAAATGTACCCACAATAACCAGTTCTCATCTTTCCAATGATACTTTTCAATTTGCTCAGCTTCATTTCCATTGGGGAAGTATGGACAAGTATGGTTCTGAGCACGAATTGGATGGGTTCCAATATCCTATTGAAGTACATTTGGTGCACTTCAACACAAAATATGGAAGCACAATTGAACAAGCATTGAGTGTAGCTAACAAATCTGATAATTTAGCCGTTCTTGGAATATTTTTTGATATTATACCCTGTAACATGAACGACTTGGATCCAATAACTACTAAGCTCACGGATATCCAATCTGAAGGAACCAAAGCTGATGTTAAAGGCTTAGCTTTGGAAAAATTATTACCCTCTGACGTGAATACATTTTTTTCATATGAAGGATCCTTGACAACTCCTAGATGTAATGAAGTTGTGGCATGGACAGTTTTTAAGGTGAGTATGACTTTTCATGAGGATGTGTTAAATAGTTATGTTTTCACTCGTCTTCTTTTTTTATATATATAATTAGAAAAGACATATGATTTCATCAGAACAATTGGGTGAATTTAGAAAACTCATGGGTGGAGGAAACCCTGTTGTTAACAATTATCGATCCATTCAAGATTTAAATGGTAGACAAGTGGATTTCTACTCAAAATAATGTTTTTAATAATATTATTACTATTCTAATGAAATAAAACTAATGTATAAATAATAAAATGTGTTTTTTAAGTTTTGTTAATTATTATTAATCATCTTCTAAATACTGAATTATTCGCAAAATGAATTACTTATCTGAAAAAAACGGGTTTGACCCAAAAAAAGGTTTTGAAGGTATGAGATATTAATTTTATGACCAGAGTATTTTTATTAAATTTAAATGAAAATAAACTATTGAAAAAGTAAAAAATATAGCTATATACAGTAAGCAATAAGGTTTCAATATAACTTTAGTCAATATCTTTTTTTTTCAAGAACAAGTGAAAAAAGTGAAAAAGTTTAAAGATAATGATAACACACGCATGTCTTCAAAATCCTATCTTGACTCCTAAAAAATGTTACATGTACTTTAGAAGAGAAGAAAGTTTTCTGAAGAAAGATATGCTGAATTCTTTTTTATAAAGGAAAAAAAAAATCCTATGAGTCAGCCAATTTGTCTGTTGAAAAAGTGTCAGTCAGCCTCCAAAGTCAATTTGATAAAATTATTATAATTTTTTGTTGTTTAAGGAAGTTTATAGATTTTGAATGAGCTAAAACCCTGCAGTAAGCTTTTTATTCAATTCAAAAGTTTAATTGTTTGAAAAATATTAGAATTAAATCGTTATAAAAATTGTATAATGTGAAAATTTAAAATATTGTAAAAAAATTTAATTCTAAAAAATAACTGGTAAATCAACAAAATTTTAATACATAAAAGCTTAATAAAATACTTTTAGAACTTGAATTTTTTTTTTACAGAATTCCAATTTAGTCAAATGATGAGTCTATTCAACAATCCAAAGGATATTTCCAAGAAATATCTAGAATTATAAACAAATATGGAATGTTTAATAAAACTTTTCATTTGATTTAAGTAATATAACACTTTTTTTAATCAATTTTTCTTTGTTGGTACATTTGTAAAATGTAATTAGTCGATAAAAAAATCAAAAGAATGACATAAAAGAGACCCGGTAAATTATAATTACCGGTTCTAAATAATTTCTTAAATAAAAGACAGTATTATTACTGCATTAACTGAATTGTGTTTGTTTTGAATGAACTTTTGAGAAGCTCATTAAACACATTACAAGCGATTAAATATAATTAGAATGTAATTAAAATTAATTTTTTTTTTAAAAGAAGATAAGCACCGGAAAAAACTTGAGTAAGAAAACAAAAACATGTACATCTATAAATTAATTAAGAAGCTATGTTACATATTAAATTCAATACAAAAAAGAATAAGAAAATACATTAATAAGTTTATATATAGAAACCAAATTCATAATAATTAATGATAAATTGAATTCAGCATCCACGGAATCGCAAACGGATGATTCCTAAATCATAGAAAAGCCAAACATTTCTCTATTGATACAAAAAATTTATTCAAATTGATCTATGAATAACTTATTTATAGTTACTTGTTGCTAAATCTAAACCAATGAACTAGTTTTTCAACAATGGGAATAACTTTGTATTTGTAAAGTAAAAATGCAAGAAGACTAGAAAGTTTTCATGACCTATTTTCATAAATACATCTTACGGGTTATTTGGAATTATAAATTTATAATTTAAATATTAGGTCAATATTTACTATAACTATTCGACCAAAATGGAGTAATTTTACTTCTAAGGCAAAAATTTTGTCTTTTTCTATTCCTTTTATTTTATTTTTTAATATAGTTTGTTATTATAAAGGTCACTTCTTTTAAGTTACTCTTTTTATTGCTACGATATAATAAGAAAAGAAAATATTTTGTCCTCTCATTTTTTATATAATTAATGTATGAAGATTTTATTTTTGAAGAGTAAAGATGAAAAATTTAATTTAAATTTGAATCAAAGATAATGAGTAAGCACTGTCTTATGAAATGCAAAGATGATACACACCATTGAAACATAATGATTTAAGGGAAAGATTGAAGTTGAGTGATGTATGAATTTTCATAAATATTGTAACATGAGGAAATAATTTGTCAACTGCGATATATTCTGACCATCATTTTTGAAAATGTGATGAAGGGAAGCTGATGTCAGGCTCATGAAATTTTGTCGCATGATAGCTGAAACATTGTAGCTTTTTTCCAATAAATTATTAGTGGAAGTATGGTTTTGATAATTAATTAATGAGCATGGATATTCGAGTCTAGAACTTTAAATGTCAAGAAATTAGCACTGAACGTCAAAAAAAAAGATGAACTATTTAGCTAAAATTATAGCTATAAATTAAATTATATTAATTTGGGAAGAAAGCTAAAAATAATAAGATGGAGATTCAATACAATCTTTATTCCGGGTTAATTTCAGCATTGAAAATAATAAAAAAACAATGATTTTTTGTTGGAAAAATTACTAAGAGCATCATTTACTTTTTTAAAATATCCAATTTTTATAAGTTTCTCGTCCAAATTAAACACCCGTTTTTATATTTATAAAGAGAAAGTTTTAGGATATAATAGTTTAAAGAAAATATTCAAACCTTTTCAGACAGTATAATAAAAACTTGATGAGGTACATAAGGACTCCAGTACATCCGATTTCAATTATCAACGATTGAATATAGCGATTTAAATTCTTTGTTGAAGATATTATATTTTAAATCAAAGTGACACCAGGTTGGAGCATAACAGTTTGACATAATTATTAAATAAAATAGACAAATTTCAAAAAATCTTATGGAAACATAATTTAATGGGTTTAAAAATTGGAAAAAAAGTTGACTCACCTTTGGTAAATTGAAACAGAGATATTTGAATTAAACCAAAGTAATAAGTGATACAAAGCCCTGTGAAATGGCTAAACTTTTAAAATTATGATTGTTTTGGATCGATTAGGGACCAGCAAAGTTGGATAATCAGAAAAAGATATATGATCCTTGAAAAAGTAAAGGTTAGTTGTCAATCCATAAAAGTGACTGAAGTCCAGAACAACTCTGTAAAATTATAGCACGTCTTTGGATAGTTGATGATTCTACAACACGATGAGTTGGAGCCTCTCAAACTCGGAGATACTCCAAAGGATCCCTAAGCTTGGGTTAGAATTCGGTTATTCAAAGGATCGGATACTGGAAGAATCATTGAGATTGATGGTATAATCTTATGGTACTAGTTCTTTTGAAGACGGAGTCAGAAGCATGGGTGCGAATCCCTGGACTTATTTTTCCTTCAGCCCTCAAGGGATGTTTTCTCTCTCTAGTTTCTCTTTATACCTTACTTCCCAAGTTCTCGTTGCTCCCTCAATGAAAAGATGTACCTTTTTGTATTCAAAATCATGGGACCCATCAACTAGTAGAGCGCCAAAATTTGTTTGTTCATGCCCCCAAGATGACAAACTCCCACTAGTATAACGTCTCATGAATTACCATTGTCGGGTACAAAGAATGAACACCGCAGCCCTTGTCTAGGTACTGTACTCTATTGCTTAGAAACGTATATATTGTATGTACATTTAAGTTCATATAGTTTTGTTTTTAGGTATTAACTAGTGACTCGTTACAAGTCAAGAAAATTTCAGAAAAATTATATGATGTCTACCTTTCTTAATTTGAATATATGAATTAAAAAAAAAACACGCTTACTATTGTAATGTAGACACTTTTTATATATCGTTTTAGAAAAGTTATAGATGTCCATTAACATGTATTTTATCAACTTTTTGCTTTCAATTATGTAAAACAGTAATTGGCCTCAACTTTAGAACACTTTTATTTATTTTAAATATGAATAAACTTTTACATAAAAAACATTTGAGAATACATTAACATACATTGGAGCTCAATTAAACAAATAGTTTGTTAAAAAAATAATTAAGAATAATTTAATTGAAATAATGAGGAAATTAAATTTAGTAAAGAGTATAAGTTTTTTCATATGTATGGATAACTCGGATTACATATTTCAAATTTTCTACTTTTGTGACATTGAACAAATGGAAGCACAACTTCTTACAAAATCATATTTACTTACATTAATGTTTGATGTTCGAACTATCTTATTTTTGAAAGTTCTAATAAAGGATGAGGAACGTAGCATTTTAGGGATAAATGAAAACCTTGTATATTAAAAAATTAAAAAAAGTACTAGAAATAAACATAATTAAAAACAAAAAGTATTCAATTCAAAGATATTAAAAAGCTAATCATTGAATTAATTTAGTATAAAAGTAATATGTCACAAACATTGAATTGAAAATAAATTTTCCAAAAAAAATCCAATAGATATACCCAAGTATGTTTGACATAAAATACCTCAATAGATTCAAAAGGAGTGATAAATGTCCACACAAGGACAATGACTTATCACAGTTAATTATTTTGTGTATCAATAGGTAATGTTGCACTTGTATTTAACTTCTCTACTATATAAGCTACTCATCAGGCTGCAGTAAACTATATCATAAAACAATAATGGAATTATCACATCGTATTTTCACAAGTTTGATCATCATAGCAGCTACAAAGGCTGCTCCAAACACGGAATACTGGGAGGCTTTTGGTAAAGAAACGCAAATCAAGTTATTATTATTAAAATATCACAAAATTACATTACCATTTTCAAATCATTTTTATATAAGCACAGGGATCAGTAAATTATATTAAAAACTCTCTTTTCAAATTAAGATGTGTTGAAATTATGCAAGTCTGGAGTGAAGCAGTCACCAATCAATTTAGTGGAGAGATCCACTGTTCCGGTAAGTTCATTGTCATCAATGAAGGGAAAAAAATAAAATATTTTATCACCCAGAAAAGTGGAAGTCCAATTACTTTCATGAACTACGACGTTGCCAAGGACTTCTCCATGAAAAACACTGGAACCACAGCAAAACTGTCACTCAAGGATAGTTCCACAAATGTACCCACAATAACCAGTTCTCATCTTTCCAATGATACTTTTCAATTTGCTCAGCTTCATTTCCATTGGGGAAGTATGGACAAGTATGGTTCTGAGCACGAATTGGATGGGTTCCAATATCCTATTGAAGTACATTTGGTGCACTTCAACACAAAATATGGAAGCACAATTGAACAAGCATTGAGTGTAGCTAACAAATCTGATAATTTAGCCGTTCTTGGAATATTTTTTGATATTATACCCTGTAACATGAACGACTTGGATCCAATAACTACTAAGCTCACGGATATCCAATCTGAAGGAACCAAAGCTGATGTTAAAGGCTTAGCTTTGGAAAAATTATTACCCTCTGACGTGAACACATTTTTTTCATATGAAGGATCCTTGACAACTCCTAGATGTAATGAAGTTGTGGCATGGACAGTTTTTAAGGTGAGTCTGACTTTTCATGAGGATTTGTTAAATAGTTATGTTTTCACTCGTTTTCTTTTTTTATATATATAATTAGAAAAGACATATGATTTCATCAGAACAATTGGGTGAATTTAGAAAACTCATGGGTGGAGGAAACCCTGTTGTTAACAATTATCGATCCATTCAAGATTTAAATGGTAGACAAGTGGATTTTTACAGCAAATGATGATTATTAAATTTATGTACTAAATGATACTTATTTTTTATATGCTTTTTATTCTAAGAACTTTCTATGTAAATATTTTTTTTTTTTACAAAAACATTAGTTACTAAAGTTGTATATTAAATATAGCATATTCAAACAAAATATTACTTATGACTTACTTTTTTCTACCAAATCATAGTTATTATTATTACAAATTACAATTTGTCAACATACTTTAATTCTTCATTAGAGCTTTTATAAACAAAGCATAACTTTTTAAAAATTGTATGTATATTTATTATTGTGTATTTGTCGTACAAAAAAATATTTTTATTAACTTAATTTAAAATATTTTTAAGCTTATAGCAATAGATAAAAAGGGATTGAACTAGCTTAAGACATATTGTGATAATTTGTAATTTAAATGATTGATATGTTGGTAATTTTCTGAAATCTTTCCATAATGACAAGAAAAAAAAATTTCGTTTTACAGAAACAAAATTGACCGTAATTAATGTTTTTTTTTCATTTGATACACTATTCAGTGGCTACCCGACTCAATTTTAACAGAAAATTTAGAAAAATAAATAAATTAAACGCCATTATTTTTATCCATTTTTAAGAGAACGAAACACATTTAAAACATGAGTAGTTTATCATATATTTTCAAAAGTTGTTTCCTCTGGAGGAAGAATGGATGTATTAACAGAGATAATGCAAAGATATATGAAAGTAAGTGTCTACACACACTCCCCACGAGATCCGTATATCGATATAAATAAATGTATATATGCATATATAATTGTTTGATTTAATATCTGATACCCTTATGTGTGCAAAGAAAAGCAATAAAATAAAATAGTTACAAACTAATATGGAATTTAATATACTTATAAGTCGTCAAATTCTGTCATAAAAATCTACCTCAAGGACTTTAAAATAAAAACATGCATTTTAAGAACCCTACTGTTGAACATTTATATATCATATTTATTACTGTTCTTGATTATGACAACACTATACAACATAGTTTTTGAACGTGGGCTCAAATCCTTAATTGTATTGTTATTCAAGCTCTAGAACTCTAAAATATCATTAAAATATTCAACAAATTGCCTCAAGAGTCTTGATAAAAAAATTAAGTATAATTACGATTCAGAGCCATATTTAAAGGTGTGTATGAAACATAACGATACTTGATCGAAGCTCATAACAATTGATGGAATCAGAGCAGGATTTGAGAAATAAATTGTTTATTAATCTATTTTGGTTGTAATTCCTAAAATGTGTCTAAATGAAACAAAAAAAGAAAAAGAAAAAATGAGATTCCTCTGATTGGAAGAACTTTATCAATTGACCCCTCAAAGGTTATAGTATTGTCTTTCAAAATTGTAATGGATAGTGCCTTTGTCTATAGATAACTTCCTAGAAAGACACAATGAATTTCTAGCAAAACTTCCTTGAGATAACTTTGATGGAGTTCATTTCCATCGAAGTTAATAAATTTAAAGGATATTGAGATCTTGGAAAATCAGAGAAGACATAGATTGTTGAATTAAACAATATGACACATTTTTGGAAAGACTTGTGATTTGAATTTATTAGCTTTTTTTACCAGAGTATTAGAGCTAAGAATTCTGTTCTTCCAAGAGAGCTTGCTGAATCAAAAATTGGAGTGTCCCACCACAACACCCTCTTAGCTCATCTATATTTCAAGTATGTACCAAATAGAGTATAATTGAAACAAAATACCTAGATACAAACAATTCATACACACATAATTGTTATAAAATGATATGGATACCAAACAAACTTCATTCATAAGTCTGACTTTAATTGAATGAATGAATTGAATTTTTATTTGAGGAGACCATGTAAAAAAAAATCTGACAGATAAGAAGCCCCTCAGCTGCTACTCTACACTCAATAGATGAACTACAATCTAAATCTGAGTCAACTTATCTAATAAATCTTCTACAATTAGGCTTCTGGGCCTCTTAAGTACCAAAATGTGAAAGAAATTATGTATTTTTTTAATAGTCATTCACTCTCCTCAATAACTTGGATTGCAAGTCTAGATAAGGTAATTGTTTTAATTGAGTAAAATATATTATTTCGGTAAGTCATAAAATCAACCTAGGATTGAAGAGCTTTTATTATTAATGATGGAACTTTTGGGGAACCCAATGAGAAGGCAGGAGCGATAATTATAACATTATTTTACTGTACCACTGCTATAATAAGGAAAACTTAAACATCAAAACAATATATTTAAAGAAAAAAAAATGCCATAATTATAATTATATAATATATTATCATGTATTTTTAATACAATCTACAGCTAATGTTGGCGAGAATCATTTAATTTTTCATTTAGAAGTTGATGTTTACAACTTCAACAATTTAACAAAGAAAGAATGAGCATAATTTAAAAAAAAAGAGATGATGTACCAAGCGTCATTTTCTAGTCATAAAACTGTACATTTTTTTTCTATTCTTTCATATTCCTACTACCAATAGCTCTTTTTACTTGCACATTTTTTCCAACCATGTGCGGAGTAATCTTACTCAGTTGGTAAATTGTCTTATTAATTTGTTTTTGTTTTTTAAAGCAGTCAAAATTCTTTCTTATTTCACTTAGAGGATATACCTATTAAATAAATAAGCTTATATATAACAAATGAGTTGAAAAAACATCGCAAAATATGAAAGTGTCACAAAATACACATTTTATAGAAATGACTTCTTTCTTTGTTTTCATAGAAAACTGCGAAAAGCCAGTGTTGACCATACAATCTTTACTTTTAAAAGATTAGATCTATGTCAAGGTAGTTAATATTTTTGTGAGGAGAGTGAAACAGGATCTAGAGAGACGATTTAAAAATCGACACTAAATAAAGAATATTGAACCATCGAACTGTTCTAGAGATTTGAAAATCAATTAAGTTACAAACTAAAACGACTAAATATAAAAGACTTTAATTTCCATATGGGATCATTTATTTAATTAACTTTTATTAGTTTAACATAAAATAATAATTATTTTGAAGATATTATGGGAAATAATTTGTGTTTTAGTTCTATTTAAAAAAAATTGGTTGAAGAAGTCATCCACTTCATTCCAAATTCAGGAAATTGTCTACAGTACTATAGACAATAATGAAACAATACTCATGTAACGCTACAATTCAAGTATTACATTGTCATATACACTCAAAGTAATATCAGATAAAAATAGAAACCCAACCAGTATCCGAAAATTTTCTTAAAGCAAATAAAAAATCTTTTTTTCAGACGGCAAAAAAATGACTCCAAATTGAAAGAATAAATTCAACTTTCAAATTATAGTTAATGAAATGGAAGCTTAATTCACTACCAACACTCTTTCCAGGTCTTCTTTTTTATTATTCTGAGTGTGCCCCTGATTCAGATCTTTAATAAACTATACTCAATTTCAATTGATAAGGTAATATCAAATTCAAAGTTCATGGAATATTATATATTTTGTGAAGCTCATATACGAAATAATTAAATACAAAAATATAACAAAAAGAACTTAATTGTTTGTCAAAAAATATTTATAAGAATGGGCTATTTTTTCAAAATATCAATTGTAAATCGTCATCTAACAATTTTGTTTGATCTTACCACATCTCAATGTATATATTATTACACAAAATTTTCCATTCTAGCAATTTATACACAAAAAAAGTAATCCAGAACTATACTTCATATGTAATTAATATTTTAAAAACCATACATAGTAGTGAATATGTCAACGATATTTACTACGGAAACGAGGGCTTACATACATATAGATATTTAGAGCACGGATAACTTAGAAACTTCCAAACAAAAAAAAACTGAATTGTTTTCAGGGTCTTAGAATGTTACCGAAAAATACATAAAAACATATACTAAACCTCGGAACTTGTTCAATAAATATCACAGAACCTCAACATAATTCCGAGACTTAATATTTATCTAAATTATATTCAAATGTTAATATTTTTTTAAATAAGGCGTTATGTAATGTAGTTCTTTTTTACTCATTTAAGATATATAATTTTCATTTCACTGACTATAAATTGTTTATATTTAGCGTCAAAAATGAAAAAGATATTAAGCTCTCAAGAGAATAATCATTTTTTCTAAACTTTTCTGCATTGAGTATGAATTTTCTCAAATATGAAAGGAGGGGCAGAAATGTTCATTACTTCTTATAAAGTTTCAAGATATTTATCTACAATAAACTGTGTTACTTTTGTATAGACACTTACTTAGTTATCCTAAAATTTCAGTTTAAATTAGTGTTATCAGACAAAAATCAGATTTTTGTGCTTTTGAGCATAAAAAATATCATTAAAACCAATACAAAAAAAAAAAAAAATAGAAAGTTTGTCGATTAATGTAATTGATTAAAAAACAATTATAAATATTTCACAAGAACTCAAACCAAATAATAAAACAAACATTGCCGTATATCTTCTACTCAGACAAAAATAAAAGTATAAACTTTTTTAGATAGTATTATATTCTTAAAGGATTTTTTAATCGTAATTATACAAAGTATCAATGTGCATATACTCTTCTTTGGGCATGCAGTATCTTATAACAGAATAGCACAACCAATTATTTAGAGAAAATTAAATCATAAGCAATTATTATTATTATCTGTTGTTACTTTTCCAAAGTAAAAAGTTGCGTGATTAAAAAAAATATAAATTGTTCAGATGATTTTAAAACACATTTTAAAAAAATAAATACAACATATGTATAAATAATAATATCAAATAAACTTTATTTTCTATTCATAAAAAAAAGGAATAATTATTCGTCAAATTTACCCAAATGTTTACGGAGTAAAACTCTGCAAAGTGTCTCAAAATGTTGGTTTTATTGACAAAACTTAAAAAAATATATTAAACAACTAGAAAAAAAAAGTCCTTAGAAAGTGTTTCAATACCCAAAAAACTTTTACAAATTTTAAATATACTATACAAAGTGCAGGATGTGTTGTTAACAGCTAAAAATGATTAGAGCATACTATACCACTCAAAAAAATAAAAATTAAAATAATATTTGATAATAAATTTTAGGATTTAGATCTTGTGTACTGATCTGGTACATAATACGCAATAGCCACAGTAGTTGTCGTCTCGACATAAGCTTTTTATGTCACTCATTGATCATGACATTCCTTTTCAAATAAAACCTTTTATCTTGATAGAGGAAGTCTTATGGTAAATGTGAGTTCAGTGATGTGTAATTTGCATCACCCCTTCTTCTGGTTTTCTGAACTTTTTAATCATAATTTTAGGATTTTATATCTTGAATGTAAAAAAATAAATAAAAAAAAAATTAATGGGAATCATGAATTGGCACTAATTATAATTGAAGCACCGTCAATTTCATATATCTACATACTAACCTTAAAAGGATGGCCTGCGGCGCAACCCTTTAATACTAGGTTCTGCACAGGTCTCAAGGGCTTTTTCCATAACTAATTTTGTACCGAATTAAAATTGGTGAACCACTTGTAAAAACATCAAAACAGACTCCAGTAACCTCAGATGATCTCGTCAAGATCATCTGATCTGACCCTAAGCACCTAACTTGAGCATTTTCTGAAACTTTTGACTGAATATGATGCAATCTCTCATTTGGCATTTTATGTCTTCAAATCGAATATCAGCCTAAAAATTAGCTGCCATTGACATTGGACTATGCAAACTTTTTCTTTTCAAGTTGCCCTTAGTTCAGCCTCCTGGCTCACGGTTCAGTCAAATGAAGGAACGAACATAGGGTTATATCAGAGTATGTATAGATATTATAAATTAATACTTCATTTACCTCTTGTATACATATTTTTATAGTGGTAGTTCTATATATTATTATCCATCTGGTACAAGATTCAAGTCTCTAAGAGTATGTTACATACATACATAATATTCAAACTCTGTTTGATACACCTGCTCTCAAAATGATAGTTACAGAAGCTTTTTAGGATTCAAAACGTAGTTTGTGCTTTCACAAGGGACACACAAATACACACGCCAATTTAAATATCTACATTTGATCATTTCCCCTTATGGCTAAGATAATTTTAACATATATAAACAAATATATTTTTTAATTAGAAACTCGGTTTTGAGTTGAACTTTTAGCTTATTATTGTTTCTTGATATTTGACAATCAGTGTTCAAGGATTTATATTATATGTAGGGAAAGGAAGGGAGAGTTGATATAGTTTTTATCCTTCTCTTTTTTTTTGCATAAGTGCAAAAATATGCATCAATTGCACCGTTGATTGTTGCAAATGGTAAAATCAATATCTTGGGTGCAATCAATAGTTTTATTTTCTTCACTATATGTATCAAAGTGTGCATAGTGGTTGTTAAAAAAATTAACACATGTACTATTGACTCTCACTCCTTGTAGGAAGAGTTGATAGATTCAAATATGTACAATTTCAAAATGAAATCAATGTAAAGTGTTAAATTAATTATACCTTTTATTGATATACATATATAATAATATTTATTATATTACTTTTCTACATAAAAAGTGCATTTTTCGTTTTTGGATTTTGCTTTGGTCTCTTTTGTCTCTGCTCCTTTTGTGCAACAAGCTCATTGCATTTGATCACAAGCAGCATACTACTATAAACACAAAATATAATTTAATTATTATCTTTAGAAATGGTTTTTATAGCATAAGAGGGAGAGTACACCTGAATCAAATCTCCATTTTGAACGGTATCAACTCATCCTTTATTGGCTTCTTGTTTATTTGCTTTGTTTACAAGGGGTATATGTTATTTTATGATTCAAAGTGTTTCTATACAATTTTAGTTCTTTCAATGTGTTTTTATATAAGATAAAAAGTTTTTACGAATTCCTAACATTTTAATCATATTTAAAATTGTGATTTTTCACATTTAGAGTACAAAATCTAGTTAAGAAAATTTGTTCTTCTTTTAATTTTATTCATGTCAATGGGATGCACAGTGAAGGAGTACAACATCATCTACTATGAAATTAAAAATAATTCCACATTCGGAAAGAACTATCTAAATATTTTACCAAGGGTTACTTTTTTCTGTTTCTATTTGGAAACAGGATAGGTTGCGAGATACAACATAAATAACGTCGAGAGAAATTATATTAACATATAAAGTTACTAGTTTTTATGGTGCTAAAATAGCGACTGTAATAACTGATTTTGAAAATATTTATTTCAAAAGAAAGAAAGAAATGTCGACTTATTTCTCTCAGTAACATATTCATATTGTATCATTTGTTTCAAATTTAATTCATACAGTAATTGATGTGTATAGTGAGACAATTATAAAAACTGGCCGAGAATCAATCATCTAATGTATCTTTTTAGAATCTAACTTTTGATAGTTTAATGTTTTACGATGCTAGGATACATATCGTCTGATTATAATTGGATATAATTTCATGTTAGTAAGTATTAGGCTTTTCTATGTACCTCGATATGTATCTGTTTATTACGGCAAAACATTATTGATATCCACGAATCTATGTATGTATGTATATGCATGTGTCCTGTTGTTGTTTTTTTACACTTGTATAGTTTTTTGCTTCAGACACAGAACAAAATAGTCAAAATTTCAAACCAAGTTGAAGTACAAAATTGTTGACCCAAAAGAGTTTCTTGGAAAATAACATTAGACGTATAAAAATAGTGTCAGGAATAAGTTCATTGATATCTTATAATTGATTCTATAGTATCTCATTTAAGTTTTACTCTACAACTAATATATCTATCACCCTAATATGTAAAAAGTATTTTTGTCCATTTGATTCCTTAACCCTCTAGAAAGAGTTAAGGGGCTAATTGATGTTTTTTAAAATTATTATTATCATTAATGTTTCATTACAAATAACGACGTAAAATTGTATGGACATATGAAGGAGTGAAAAAATGCCTCTAACAAAAAAAAAGTTTTTATTTTATCTGTCTTTGATGATTTTTACGGAATAAAATAAAAACTTTAGCTAACAAAACTTTCCAAGGTTCCTTGACTAAATGAAATGGACACATATTTTTATTTATAATTAAATGTTTAAGGGAAATGTTCGCATGTTCAGACAAGATGTCCTTAATTGCTTAGAAAATATTGATATTTTATGACGTCATGTTTCCACCTTTATTACTTTTGGCCCAATCACGTCATACATTCATTTTTTTATATTTACATTGACGATAATTATTTAATTCATTCCCTCTTATAAATTTAAACAGATATGAGAATCATTTTCTACTTTATAATCAATGGCATCGTCTCTTTTATACATTTCCATGTATCAATGGATTAGCTTCTTCAGGACCCCTCTTGGTTATGTTGTAGAACATATTTTATGATGGAGATGGATCCATGATCAAATGGGCCCGTCTTTAACAGAGAAAGATCTATGTCATTTCTTGGAATTTGAAAGGAAATTTCGAGTACAGAATTCAATAGAATTCTGCCGTAAATATAGATATTTATAAAGGATTGCTCCTCTCATTTGTAGCATGAATAAGAGACAATTTAAAAAAGAATTAATTGTCATTAGACTCTTATATTTATCTCTTATTCATCCTTTATACACGCATTCATTGCAAAATTATATTGAATTCTGTAATAGTTTAATTTATAAGCTAAAAAAATAGGGGTATAACGTTATTGGTCTAAAAATAATGAAGATGGAATGATGGTGTTTTAAAATACTCAAAAAAGCAATATCTGTTGCAGGGTTTTTAAATACATTTTAAGTTAATGACTCATATTTTATGAACAAAGATTTACCTGTTTATTCACACAAAAACCCTGGTAAATTAGAGAAATATCAAAAATTGGATGAATTATATTCCCAAAAAGTTATGGTAGCTACAGTTTTTTTTAACTAAATTTAAACATGTACACACATATAGCCCCTATGGTTATCCAATAAAAATAAATTCAAATATTGTGACATTTTAAATTATAAAGTAAAATTAGCTCTTATAATAATTAATTAATTATAGAATCAACTGTACTCTCTTGAATATAAAACTGACCACATTGGATATAGAAATAAAGCTTTCATATCCTATTGAATTTTTTTTACAACTTTTTTTGAAATATTAATCTCTCAAAATCTTCCAAATCAAAAACAGCCTTTTTAATATTATATAAACATACTTTTTTAAATTAATTAATATCAATATTTATTTTTGTTACGAAATTCTTTTGAATATATATTTTGAAATACCTTGTTACGAAAATTTGTAATACAGAATAAAATGCAAACTTTTCTAATATCCATAATTTTTCATTTCATTTGAAGCATTCAATTAGAAAGCAAATACTTGGAATTTAGAATAAACAGTTCCCAATTAACCTTTTCAAACAAATAGTCATAGTAGTAAATTCAATATAATATACATATTATTGACAATCCATTTGAAGTGAACATTAAATATATAATTTTTGAAGATCCTACCCCCTAACTTTTTTTTATTTTGTCGTGTAAATCAATGTATCAATTAAATAGTTGAATTTTTATACATCTAAGATCAGAAAGTTGACAATTTAAAAAAAATAAGAAATATTTTCTTCTTTCATTATAATATAACGATCATTATCATCTAAACATTAAAAAGAGGAAACAAACTCGATATTTTAGCTGTTTTTAGAGTATTTTTTTTTAAATAAGGGACTCAATTAACAATAAAGACTTGACTTCAATTATTGATGAACTCAATAATGTCAAATTTCTAGATTTGAAAAAAAAATACCATTATTGATGAATTGATATATAATTGATATAGGGGTAACAACAGCAAGAACCGATTACATGTATTAGAAAAAAATTAGAACAGATGAGGCTTCAACATAAAAAAAAAACATATATCAATATATATATATATATATATATATATATATATATATATGTAAAAAAAATGAATAATAAAGTTAATGAAGACACGCGATGTGCTATGTTTTAATTTTAGAGACAATGTCATCATCACATTTTCAAGTTTAATCAATTTTTGCAATTTCATCTTCCATTTATTTAAAAGCTGGTTCTTTAAATGCTTTTTACTCATTTATAGATAAAAGTATGTACATCATCCCAATCATGCTAAAAACTCTCTCAGAATAATAATTAACGATTTGCAGAATTTTTACAAATATATGTACTTTTTTTTACAGTCTAAGCTAATTTAAGTAGCAATACTTCTTAACTGGAAAATAATAGAATATTATTTTCTATTATCTACAATAACCTAATTTTTGAAAGGCTCAGTTGTATTGTCTTGGCATAGATTTTTTTTACAATAGTCACACTTTTAAGAAAGTTTATATTGCTTGAGAAATTTGATTTTGATGAGTCCACGATAGTTAAAGGTATATGGTTCCACTATTTAAATATACTTTTACATTTGTAATAGAAAGACTATTTTCATTGAATCCATTATTAAACAAGAGCATAGAAATTTTAAACGTAATATTTGACTTCTTTTAAATCAGTTCCTTAACATGTCATGATTGTTGCTGGTGGTAAGGACACTTTGTAACAAGTTGTAAAACTTTGTTTTCTAGCACCAAAACTTGGAAAAACGATACTTAATATTAAAATTAATCGAGAGTTATCTTTTGTATAGAGAGCAAACGTAACAATACGTAGATATTAGGAGATGTAAGTACGTTTTCTGTTAAAATGAGATTGATTATAGATTATTCACAATAAATTCACTCTTACATATGTATATGTATGTAGTAAGCTGATTGATTGTATTCATATCAATGCATAAAATCTTTTTGTACACGTACATATTTGCATTTGAGTAGATAAAACAATATTTATTCGACTCTAAATTTTGTGCCATGGGTAATTCGTAGTTGTGAACAATATTTCAATGTACTTTATGGCTTTATGCTATTTTTGAGGAAGGGATCAGTTCATATGAAATTAATCAAAAAATAATAATAATAATGAATAATTTGTCTCATTCATTTATAGTTAATATATTTGATCAATGATGATTGAAGATGTTATTATTTTAATATGACGTAAAACTACATCTGTAAATTATGCACTTTGGAAAGTAAATGACTCATCATGAATACTTGCTATATTTATATGGATTGTTTCACAAAATAAATGCAATGAGCCAACTGTTTATTTCTTATTGGTTTTTTTTTCTTTGTTTTTTTTTGAAAATTACTCATGTTGCATCATTCAGAAACGAGTTAAAAACATATGTAACAAGATAAAGATATGTATAAAAGTATCAAAACTCAAGAAGAATACTCATCAGTTCTTAAAATGTTTTCAAAGGTAAAAATATTGACTGTTGTCTTCATCGTTTCTCTTTTTGTAGAGGATGCTTTTTCAAGGTCTGCTCAACCCATGGGGGACGCTAGTGTGGTACTTACATTACTTTAATTATTTAACATATTTTTGTCTTTTTCATTATTTTTAGCAAATCAAAACTGGACAAATGACTCGTCGATGCAGAGGACGTCGACCAAGACCAGGAGCAAATTTGAATATTAAAACCTTGGTAGACTTGATAAAATTGATAATGGAACTCACCAAAAAAGGAGCAGAGAAAGCAGCTGAAAAAAGAAATATTTTTTCAAAGCCTACTTTGACTCGTGTTAAAGTAATTTCTTAGAGGGATTAATCAACAGAAAATGCTACTCGAACAAATCATTGACTCAGTTTAACACAAATCTGTATATATAAAAATATTAAATATAGATATTTGGCATGGAATTAAAACCTTTCATTTCTTATGGAATTAATTATCGATACGATGAATCATGATCTCTCATGTTAAGTCGAGTTCTCACCTACTGTCTTGAAAAAAAAAAGTTGTTTAATGATTGCTGTTACTACATTATAGTAGAACTCATTTTCATTTAAGTATGTACGTTTATTATGATCTGAACAGACACAGCAGACATTTTATTTAAACAACAAAAATTATCTAAAAGAGAGATTGAATCTCTTTTATTGTCTCTCAAGTTTTGTTTTTATTGACTTTACAATATTATCAATTATCTCATTAAGCTTAGAAGAAGTTCGTAACATGTCAATTTATACAAAATTACACAGTCCAACAAATATTACTTTTTTTAAAGTACTTAATTATCGGTACTGTAGTAGTATCTGATGCATTGAATACTATTGTATAGTTAGTTAGTTGTTCATTCTAATAGCTGTGATTTTCAAGCACTTTTGCAAACAATTTTTTTCATTTTACTTTTATTGGGACAGAGCCAAAATTAAAGAATAACAGAATTATAATTAATCAAAATATAATTCTCATAAGACTTGTATTATACACGGATAATAAATAATACATTTCATATTTTATGTGGGGTAACAAAAGATTGTGCAAATGTAAACGCATTTAAATACTGACTATTTGATCTTTTAAAAAAAAATCTTTTTGGACCTAAATATGCATTTTTCAAATCAAATATTACTCATGGCTCACGTGCTCACTCATAAAAGCTTCATAGCTCACCTTTTTAAATTTGTGTTTCGATATTTCGAAAGTTAAAGGTTTTTTTTTAACTTGACATTATTTTTCTCTTGTTTTTTTTTTTTTTTTTAAATACATTATAACCAAGTTGAAATCGACATTATTTTATTTGAATGTGTATTCCTCTACTTTTCTACATTCTCTAATATTTAACATTTTCTTTATAGATCGTTTATGATCTAAACAAAAGTTAAAAATATACCTTTAGACATATTCACAATTAGCAGCATAAAAGCAACAAAAATTGACAATTTTAGTCAAGAATATTACATTACAGATGTCTGCAAAAAACTATTTTGAGTTATATTTAAAGTATATAGTACATATATGATGCACTAATCACGAATCTGTCAAAGAATTGTTAGTATCAAATTTGGTTTTCAAGGTTAATGTATGTAGATCATAAAGTATCAAACTTTCATAGTTCATTTACCTATATTTTAATTTATTTCACTTGCTGTTTTTTAAATCTAAATGAATTATTCATTTTTAACTTTGAGGGATTCCCCCCTCCCCCCCCCCTCATAACTTGAAATCAATTCATTTTATGAAACCTATGAACTGAGCACTCCAGAAGCAAATACTCTTATAAAAATGATAAATGAATCACAGGAACTCACTTTAAGTGAGTTCCTTTTGCTTTAAATGAATTGAAAGATCAAGACTGTTATCCTCATCATTCCCGCCCGAACAAAACCATAAAAAAACTTTACATACATTGGTTAGTAGTCTCTATATTGAATGATCTCACTCCTAAAATCTAAGTACATTCAATAAAAATCAATATTTAAAGGAACAACTTTACATTCAATTGAATTTTTCTTTTGTAAAAAGTTGACTCAAATCAATGAGAATCGTACAAATCCTCAAATAATGAGAAGAAAAAAATACTTATAAAGTCAATAGGATATGAACAAAAAGAAATAAATTACAGACTCGCAATTGGCACATTAAGTACTTCTATAAAATTAAATATGAAATTTTTCTTGACTCGTATCATCAAAATTGACCAGTTTCATCAAATATACATGGGCAATGAGGTACTTAAATATAAATATATTCGTATATATCATCCAGAGTTATTATATATGGAAGTTGTTGTTGCTTTTTATAAATAAATGTTCATTAAAGATTATTTTTTTCTATAAACATGGTATATTTGTATTTTGAACAATGAAAACAAATCAAATAAATGTTATAATCATATCATTAATAATAGTAATAATTATTAATATCATCGAATAACAAACACCCATCGAACGAAAGAAGCAATCAAGAAATAATTCTGTTTAAAGAATTTACATTAGAAAGAATAATTATGACATTTCCAACTTAAAAATAAAATAAAATCAAACAATATAATTAAAAAACAAAAACAAAATTAATCACGGGTAAAATATATGGAAATAATTTTATTATTATTGAAGGTGTGTTCAAAGATATTTGTCGAATAGATGATGTGTCCTTCTTTTGAGGAAGGGAGGTTGTAAAAAAAAAAAGAAAGTTGATTTAATTTTGCAAAATGATAAAAAATGTAAAAATTAAATTTAAAGAAAAACCAAAAGGGGTTCAACACAACGTCATATGAATAATGAATTAATTAATTATCTATGGTTGATGTACGTAGTTTAATAATAATAAAGTATTATTAGTAGATAAGCAATTTTAGCTACCTTAGTATAAGAAGTTGTCTTGTTATAATTACTTTAAATATATATATATATAAATGTATATATATACATACATATATTAATGGATACATATAGTATTTAGATATAGGTAGTGTATAAATAAGTTGAAATAAGTGTTGTATATATTTAAATATAGCTTGGCTTTTAAACTATTTATCAAAAAAAGTTGTATCATGACATCGATCGATCTTTTTTTAGCGCGCGGTGACGGAAGGCGGAAAATTTCGCATGATATACATATGTATGGATTTATGTATGTATCAGAAATTAAAATATATCTAATAAAAAGCACATTTATCTCTAAGTATATATAGAAGTAATCACATTTTGTGTGTTGTATTTCCCAATTAAAAGTTCTTTTTTTTTTCCTTGCTATAAGTTGTATGTAATGATTTTGATTTAGATTGGCATGAATAAATGAAATCACAGATGTCTTTTTTAAGTTTTTTTTTTTTTTTTTTTTTGAATTTATAATTGTAAGAATTAAGTTTAATTTATATCACAATAATGAACGTCCATGTCCCTTCATTTGAATTATCTCTACCTTTCTCTCTCTTTAAAAAAAAAAAAGAAGCCAATTATGTACATATGTATGTATGTATGTATATATCCCTATAATTAGATAAGAATTTTTGAGATAATCAAAGCCTCTGTGATCCCAGTCCATGCTTTTCTAATCCATAATCAAATTAATAATTTAAGTACAATATTTTATTATGACAATACTTTTTACTCAGCCCCACCATTTCTTTACTTGTCCCCTGGCTTAGCCCAAAATTTATCAAATCTTTCTCTAGCACCTTCCAAAACTTCTGCTGCAGGCACAATTGGCCTTTTTGTCACAGAATGTGATGGATCATAAACAGAACCACTCATGGATGGATCCTCTAGGACTTTATAAGGAGAAGCAGAGGATACAGATGGTAGAGGAATAGGCTTTGCTTGTGTTAACAAATCTGTTTCAAAGGGATCTTCTAGAACATGATAAGTGGGTTTCTTCGTTTGGGGAAGAAGGGGTTTAGGAAGTGCCGCTGTTTCCGTTGATGATGGGTTCGTAGTTGTAGTTTCAAATGAAAAATTTGGGTCGTCCAAACATTTGAGTCCCGTCGAAGGTAAGGATGGGTTGGCAGTGGATGTTGGATGGGACATTTGCTTTGACTCCTTCTGCTGATCTTGCTCTTGCTCTTGATCTTTTGGGATTTCCTTTACTTCCTCTTCTTCCTTTTGTTGTGAGCCGTTTAATCGTGAAGGGTTGCTAGAAGATCCTGACTTTGACTTTTGTTCTTCTCCTTCGTTTTTCACGTCAACAGATCCTAGAATGTACATAATAAATGTATTAATAATAGCGAATAGAAAAATATAGTTAAACTTAGATTTAGCTTATTATTGAAGTTGCTATTTTGATTATTGCAACAATTAATTATTATTATTATTATACTATCATGTTGCAAATGTGTTTATGCATATTTTTAAAAAGCTTGTGAGTGTACCATTGGTATTAGAAACAGGCTGGGGTACAAGAGGTTCCTTTAAAGGTCTTGGTGGAATAGCTGATCCACCACTAGGCCTAGTCATAGTTGAATCCTTAGTAAATCCTGGAGTAGGTTCACGAGCTTCTTTAGCTAGCGAAGAAATCTTTGGAGGGTGTATAGGAACTGCTCCTCTTTCGTTCCGCGACATCATACCAAGATTAATAGCAGTTCCAGATACACTATCAAAATGACTTGAGTAATCACTCATTGGGCTTTGTCGAGCAGATTCTACAAAAATGTACATAAATAGTAAATAAAGAAAAAATATATATTTTCCTTCTTCTACCTCCTTCTCTGACACTTTGAGTGACTGAAAAAGTTTTAGCTGTATCCAAAGGCACCGTCCAGTTAATAGGATCAGGAGATCGAACCATTTGCTCAGGGCTCTTCACACGAGTAGGCTCTGGTGGAGATTTTACAACAGGCTCACGGAAATAATCCAAGTTATTTTCAATTGCAGAAGGAGGTCGAGATGATGTCTTTGAAGAGGATCTAGACATCGGACGTCTTCCTGAATCGGAAATAGCTCGAGAAGTGACAACTTCTTCACCAGGTCGATTACCACCTAAAAAGAAAAGAAAGAGACACTATGCTAAGCAATTTAAACATTTTGAGTAGAATTAATTAATTTATTTATTGATGATACAATGAATGTATCTTGTGCTTGTTCATAGCAAATATGTTCGATATGATCATTGATATGAAATAGATATATAAATAAAAACACAATGAACATTTACTTCTATTAAAAAAAAAAAATATTATAAAAACATTTGTGAAACAGTTGAGTAAAATGTGTGTTTATAAGCTAATGGAAGCTTCTTTAAGTAAAATAATATGCAGATGAGTTAATAAATAGATCCTTTTATCATTATGAAATTATTAATTACCATATTTTGGTAATAGTATGTACATATATCAAATGATCCTTTTAGTATTTAAACATGAAATATAAAATAATTAAATACTGTCTTCATTTCTTATATCTTCATTTTTGATGTTATAAACCACATCAATCAAATAGGTGCATATGCACGTAACAATACACTCTTTTCAATTTCATTAAATTAGTCAAATATGTCTTTTGAATAAGTGTTCAATGAGGATACGATGAATTAATAGATACTATGGACTTATTAAATTTTAATTCTTCCGCATCAAAATATAACATAGTATTGTTCTACGTAACTATAATAAATGATAAATATCAACTTCATAGTAATATTTGTCTATTATTTCATTATCTAATCACACCTCACTGCAACTTAAAAGAACTCCCGAATCTAATCAATGTTTCAATTTCATTGATAAGTAACTATTCATGCTTTGAAATGCCAATATTATGTCTTATTTCCATGCATATAAAAATAAAAAAAATATTTATACATGTGTAAGCCTGTTTGAAATAGAATTCGACGGATTATTTTGGACTGATATATGTATGGAATTAAATTGCCTTAAACAAAAATTCATTAAAATTTCCGAAAAAGGTTACATTACTGTATATAATTAATTTTTTCTCAAAAATAAAATAAAATGGTATTGGTTTCAAAATCTCCATATGGACCAAGCTTTAGTTTAAAATCACTGCTCATTTTATATAAATGAAATTTTAATAACCATGTGGTTCCATTTTTCTTTAGAAAATTTGACTAACTGACATTAAAGTAAATGTAAAGTGAAGCTACTAGAGATTGAAGGCTTTTTTTTTTTGTCATGATGGTAATTATTTTTATCTTTGAAATACAAAATATTTTTCAACTACTTTCATCTTCAAAATATACGTTTACGATTCGAGGATAAGTTCTAAGAAACTATTCATCTCTGGCACTACTAGCAAAATAAATAATAGACTTAGTCATCTTCATTTCTATTCTTTCAAAAAGATACAAAACAATATATTAAATTAACTGATAGTTAGGCAATTACGTATATCAAACTTTTAAAAGAGCTGAACTGTTCATTCGAGTTCAAAGAAATTAGCAAAAGGACGACGACGCGTCTAATTTTTGTACAAATTCGTTTATCAAAGTGTTGATTTTTTTGTTCACTAGGGGGAGCTGAATTACTCTATAACTAACGACACATCTCCATAAATTTATTTTCTTACTTTAATTTAAACTAGTTACACTCTGAAAGAGAGGGCATATAGTATATGGTATATATACTCAAAAGGGACATCTAGCAGAACAAAATTAAATTTAATCTGATTGACAAGGAAATCACTTTCAACTAACTGGTCCATTTTGAATCTTTGTTTTATAGCTTTAGGCTGATCATTATTCAATACACTATTATATGAGAGATCAACAGCTGATAAAAAAAAACATTAGTAGTAAATTAAAATGTCTCTGAATGACGTATTTGATTACATATCCATGTAGATATGAAACGTTGTTTGTGTATTTAAAATAAATAAAATGTGAATCTTATTTGAATGCGTGTTTTGAAATTTGATTTTTTCTTACTCTCTAACCATGATCATTCCATACGGGGTACTCTATTTTTCTTGAAATCCCTCAAAAGGATTCCTTTTTCCATAGTTTTCATAATGTATACCAAAATATTTTAATTTCATATTGAAATAAGGCTCAGTCACTCTTATGTAAACTTTAATTTCTTGTTACAAATAATGAATGAATCAATTAAAATTTGTGTATCTGTGACACTTAATAGGTAATATCATGTTGTCAAAACACAACATTGAACATTTAAGATAAATAAATTGTTTGAAAAATATTTATTTTTCGTGTTCCATTCCATTGAACCATTAAATTTAAACCATCATGTCAAAAAGGATCTATTTATTAAATATTTGAAGCGTTAGAGTAAAGATGAAGCAAAACCTGTAATTGTTAAGTGAATATAATTAAGTAGTTAGTTAGAATGTGTTCTTTATAAATATGTGTTTGTTTGAGTCGTGTAAACTCATAATAAGGAAATACTTTTGAATATATAAGGAATATATGAGGGAATCATCGGTCAAACCACATTTACATAGGCAGAACACGGATCCAAAAAAAGTATGATTGCATATACTTACAATGAACTTACTTGTAAAAAGGACAGTATTAATAGTGGTTAGTTATTCATTAGGTAAGTCAAGACTATTCCAAATAAGCATAGTAATATATTTTGTCTGTCTATGTATGAGTATACTCTTTAAAGAAAGAGTCAATGTCTCGAGTGAGCAGCTATATTAGTAACATATATATTGTATCTCAATAGTCTACATACTTTGTAAAATAAACAAAACAAAACAAAACTACATACAAAAAAAAAATTAAAAAAACACACAAAATGAGTCATACTTTGTCATGCATAAAGGAAGCAAAAATTTTTATCAAAAAATCTATTTAATACAAAATAATATAACAACTCAATGATATATATTTAACAACTAATCTACCACCCTAAAAAATTATAACTATATATATATATGTGATAAATTTTAGTTATACAAAAAAAAAATACTAGCTTATGTAGTTGATAAATGAGAAGTTGACATAATAATAACTATGAAGAATAAATAATTGTTCTCCAACCGATTCAAACAAACTAATTGTTAATGAATGAAGGAAAGAGGTGTTGAAGGAATTGGAGGATGAGTAAGGATACAGAAGAAATAATGAAAATCAATGCACTAATTTAGAATTTTATTAGAGAGCTGGTCCGAGTCTAAGGATGTATAGAACCGGAGTAGCATTCAAAGGGTTCATGAGAGCCAACTGATAAGTAGTTACTTGAAGATGAGCGTAACTAAAATAGATTTAGCCAATGAAATGGTAAGAAGGCTCGTTTCTTAAGAACATAATTATGAGATTCGATGTATTATTATTGAATACCCCTTTGGATAAAAAAATATAAAAATATGTTGATTACAACACTAAAGGCACAAACCATTATTATTATTATTATTATTTGTTTGCCTACTAATTGGTTCATGATCTACTTAATAACATGTTTATGTAAATTCTTCATCATGCAGAAATGAAAGAAAGGAAATGAACGTAAATATAGTTAATGAGTTAAATTATAGAGGCTTAGAATTTGCATCAGAAAACGAAATGAGAGAAGAAATTAGGAGGAAAGGAAAAGCATGATTCTTGGGCACAAATATTTAAGAAAATGAATTATATTTAAAAAAAAAAAAAAAAAAAAAAAGAATGTAGAGATCACTTTATGAATCGAGCTAGATGGAGCTAATGCTTGTATGCATGTTCATCAGAAATAGATATTTGATAAAATTGATTTGAGGATGAATTGACTCAAGTGTGATGGAGTTAAATAGGCGGTAAGGTAGTTAGCTAAATACCAAATACTGCTGCAGCTGCTAAGTATTTATAAATGTAAGTGAACAAAAATATGTATGCAACAACAAGTGTGACAAAAGTAAAAATGGCTAAATGTGCTGCTGCTGCTCTTGAACTTCACTCTAGCTCAGCCCATTGTGCAATAAACAATTTATGATTAGTATTAATAGAAATAGTAGTATTTAACTTTTGCAATAACAAATTATGCAAAAAAAAAAAAATATATTTTGAGGAATTATTTTCATTTATTTCTTCCTTGATGGGATGGATACTTACTCTTGGTTTTAATGGGGTCATTAACCTGAGTCCCTCTCGTAGGAGGAGGAGGAGGAGGCTGAGGAGAAGATACCTCTGATGAAGAAATTTTTTCTTCTTTATTGTCCTGTTTAATAATTATGGTTCCTCTCAACGGAGGTTTCTCTGGAACTACGTCCATGTCCTTTGAAGTAGCCTTTGATGATGATGATGAGACTGAGATAGGAGGAGGTTTGGACTGTGGATGTGTTTTTGAAGGAGGATCAAGGCTACTTGGGTTTTTTTCTATACACGAATTAGTTTTTAATGTAGCTAGAATATAAAAAGCGGTACTTCTAAAGATCAATAATATTCATTACTTGCAAATTAAAAATACCGAAAAACAAAGTCTTTGTTATAAAAGAAGTAAGATTTTGGAGAAACAAATAAAAAGGAAACAAAGTTTTTTTAACATTTGAATCTTTTTCTTTTTGCAAACTCTAAATGCCAAAAAAAAAAAAGATCCATAATTTAAAAAAAATAAATATAATGTGCCTTTGTAAAAAGAGTAATTAAAAAAAAATAGTTGAATGTTTTCAGAACCACTCAATCATTGTATTAGAGGGTGCATCAAATCAAAAGAATTGAGGACATTCGATTATGAAAACATGCTTTTAACATTATGAGGATTTTTTTTTTTTTTTTTTGACTTCCTTTCTTTTTGAATTAAATATAAGAAAGTGATAGAGTAAGAATTCTAGTCATTACTGGTGTCTAAACTCTTTCTATATCACACACACAAAAAAAAAACATGTGTTTAACTTAAAAATAAAATAAAATAAAACCCTGCTTTGAGACAGAAGGGTCTGACAAAATGATCAAAAGGGTCAAGAGCTGATGATTTTGTCAAAAAAAAAAAGAAAAAAAAGAAATAAGTTAGATGTTAATATGTATAAGAAAGACTACATATGAATTTGAAACATTTCTTCTGTGTTTTTTTCTTTCTATGTATGTATGCTTATAAAAACAATGACGTATTAGTCATTTTGTCCTATATATATATATGAGTATGTATGTATGTATATATTTTTCTATACAAGGGACAAAAATAAAGAAATTATTAAAGAAACAAAATAAAACAATATACAAAAAAAAAAATCAAAATGAAAGTAAAAAGTTGGAAGAATAACGATACACACAAGTAAGTAGGTATGAAATTCCTTTCTACCAAATTTGTCTTATTTTAATGGGTTTTAAAAGACAAATTTGATGTTGGTCCTTAAAAATATCATTATGGTCATCATTACAGGGGTATCCAAAACATTTATTAAATGTAGGTAAATAAACGATGATAAAAAAAATATATAACCATAAATTTAATACTTGTATAAAAAGCATGTAAATAAAATTTCAATTTGAACTTGGATACCAATAGAGCGATTTTTAAAGCCCTCTACCTCTATTTAACTAAAACCCTGAAAGTTTATTCATCTATCTAATATCAATGAATACTAAGATAGTAAGTATGAATAGGTCTTAATCGTATGCATCTCAGAATTAGCACATTTTCTTCTTCGTCAACTCGTAGGACTTAAAAAGTATGTACACATTAAAGTATGTTTCTTTCCACCCAAGAATTTTCCCCAATTAATCTGATTACTGCCTTTGTTTTTTCTTCCCAAAATCAAACATTGAATATTATATCAAATAAAAAAACCAAAAAAAAAAAAAAAAAACTAAAGAATACAACTCACTAGGTCTCTGTCTTCTTGGTAGATCTTTGTGCACTTTAGTGGTAGTATCTGGTAGAACTGAAGAAGAAGGTGGTGGTGGTGGAGGAGGACCTGAGGGAGGTCTTTGAGATACTTTGGGTCGACTAGGTCCGACGGATTTGGATCGATCTTTAATTTGAAGGTGTAAAAATAGGTGTGTTTAATTTGCAAAAAAGTTTTTGGATTTTTGTTTTTGAAAAATAGAATTTAATAACCTCTCATTGTATTACTTGGAGGGGGGAGATTAAAAAAATCTATTCAAATACGAGCTGGACCATTTTTTTATCTTTTTTTTTTTTTTGATGAAGGGATCACTTGAATAAAAGCACATGGCAAAAGCTATATTTTTGAAGCAGAAAAAAGCTAAAGCAGAAAATGTATTAACTTATGATAGCAAGCAGTACTTTAACATCGTCATAAAAAAAAGAAAGAATAAATAACTTGTGTCAACTGATTTTTCATTTTGAGTAATTGAAGCAATAAATATATGTTATGTATGTATACATCTATGTTAAAGTATAAAAGCAAACTCTTGAATTGGGGAGGGGAAGATATGAATATACATATTTATATCTCGATACAATATTTGATGGAGCCAAAAGTTTTAAAGCAAAAGGCGTATGAAAAGTCAGTAAAATAAAAGTATATGTAATTTTTATTGATCTAGAATAATTTCGAGAGGTTAAAAACTCCTTTAGTTCTCATGTAATTATGTCAATTACAGATTCACTTACTACTGCTCGGAGATTGTGACTTTCCTGCTCCTCTCGACTCCAAATTATCCCCCATGGATTTAACAGAACCAGGAATAACAGATGCATCACTAGCTGGGTGTGCAGATTCACTTCGGCTTGATTTAGCTGATCCTCTAGTTGAGGGAGCTGTTCGAGGACGTGAGAGACGTCCATGTTTAGTAGGAGAGCCTGATGATCCACTTGTGGCTGACTTTGAGGGCTCCTTTTTCAAGGGCTCACTTGCTCTGTAAAGTTGTCAAATGAATCAATCAAATACGAGTTTTTGAGAAACATAAATAAATAAGAATATAATATAGTATGAACATAAATTTGTATCCTAACAACCACATCATATCATTTTTTGTCCTCCACATATGCTTTTTTTTCTTTAATAAAATAAACAAAACACAAATTATACGTTTAAGTAAAACATTGTACCCATTAAGGTTACTGCAATGCGTTTGGCGCATTGAAATGAATATTATTATAACTATTGTAATCAGAAGCTATTCACACATACATTAAAAAAATGTACACCTGTACCTTGTCTTGTAATAGTCTTGACCTATTAGTATGCAAATCATTGCTACATCCTTAAAATATTACATTAAATTATATATGCAGTCTCTAACTATTAGAAGTCAAAGGGACATCCCTATATTAAATATTCTTATTTAATTACCTAGATTGAAAAAGTAGCTTTGATTCAAAATATGAAACCTCAACAAAAGAAGTCCAGGCTACTCTCAAAGGTTCAAATATATTTATGTACATAGGTATATGGATCCAATATATGAGAGGAATCCATACTTTTTGGAACATAAATAAGCTGTTTGATCCATAATATATTTTTAGATTTGACATTTTATATATTTAAATATATTTGAACCTTTGAATTAGTGTCGATATTACATGGGATTTTGGTAAAAAAAATAATATAAGATCCTTCTCTAAGTCTTTTTCCAGAGGAGTCAATTTGTCCCACACACTCCGTACCAGCCAAGTCCACGATGAAGCCAAATGAAAAAACAGTGATGGCTCCATCGGGTTCATTTTTTCCCTCATGTACATTATAGTTTCTGCATACGGACATATTATGCTAATCAAAAAAAAAAAAAAAAAGTTGCGCAATAATATGCTGAATATCAGCATATACATAGAAGTATGAGGAAATCTAAAATATGATTGATGAGGGAAACAAACACAAAAAATATGTTTAATGTTATGCCACATTAATGAGCTACTAATATATAGAGACCTTTGATCATAAAGTAATAAAGTAGATTCCAGTTTGTTTTTTCATATGTAAGTATGTATGTAGGTAATTGAATTTAGTAAAACACCATTAATTATATTATCGGAAAATACATAAACATTTTTAAATAATAAGGTCAATTATTGTTTAGAGTCAAAAATATTTTGGTTGATAGTTACACTAATAGCTATATACATATATTTGTATATACATAAATCACGGGGTTATTCCATAAACTATGAAGATGTAGACTGTTTTTTTTACTACTCTTATAGGTGGTCTGAACATTGAGCTAATGAACTCAAATTATCTCCTGTTAAGCTATAAGTTCATATTACTAAGTTGTTAAATAACAAATTGGAGTTGAAGAGAGTTAGATAGATCATCGCCTAACTCCCAAAAAAATTTGATCTTTTTCTCTTCTCAAAGAACAGGTTGAGAATATCAATATAATCAAGAAGTGTTGTTACTTTAGATTATTGTTCATAGACAAATGAAGGATAAATCAGCTCAGAACATACACAGTTGAGAAAAGGGATGTAGTGATTGTCTACATTATAGGGGCTGATCTTGCACTGAGGCCCTCATTTCCCTATGCTCATCTTCCTGGAGTCCATTTTTATAACCCTTAAAGCCAAACAAAATAACAGTAGTTCATCTAAATAGATATGAACCAACTCTTGCTTGTCCCTAATATTTAGTATCACCAGAAAAAAATAATATTTGGATTGATTTTAAATAGTGAATGCCTTCAAAAAAAAGTTTCATTTCTTGGTCTTGAATTGAGGTTTTAATAGTATGTATTAGTGTTGTTGCGGCTATGAAAATCAAAGACTATTTGGATTGTCATTTTTTTTTTTGGGGGGGGGGAGGAGGGAGGGAGGCTAGCCCATAAAATTTTTCATTGCCCTTTTACCAAATAAAGAGCCCTATGTATCCAATTTTGTCTTATTACCAACAAAGATAAGGTACAATACCATTTCAACTTTTTTCCTTTTCTCTTTGGAGATAAAGTTGAGAGACTACAAACAAAATTTCACAACAACCACTGGTTTTAAATAATTTTCCCCTACATAGAAATATTACAAAACTAAATTTACAAGTACGTTACTACGTACTAAGGCAAAAACAGAATAAAAAAGATTTCCTAATAGTCTTTCCTCCCTTACTCACTTAACCCGCCCAACCCTTGCCCCAAATTTACTTATTTAATTTGTGTGCATTTATGTATATAATAATATTCTTCATTGATTTATTGATCATGCAAAATGTATTTTCCCCATATATATGTACCATTAGATAAACAACCTTTGATCTATGAATGAATCTTTTTCTGTCTTACCATTCGTTCAAGGAAAAATATCAATTGACTTTCATAGTCCATTTATCTTAGACAAATATGTAAATTGAAGAAAAAGAAAGTTGAAAAAAGAAGAAAGCTTTTATATATACGTATATATATATATATATAAATGGATTCTATCAAAATACATAAATATAGCCTTCAAATTAAGGTGAATGAAAAAGATCATATGAAAAGCTTTAATGATACAAAAAAGGCTTGGAGAGAGAAACATTTATTTCGTTTTTTTTCTTCTTCAAGATATTACTCATTCTTACAATCTATTAATTATTAACAATAATAATGAATAGTTGTCACATGTAATGCATCCTTTCCTCCCCCCCCCCCCCCACTTATTTTTGACAAAAGGCTATTCTTCAAGATCAAGAAAAAAAATAAGAACAAAATTTTTTCTTCTCATTAATTTTCATAATTTACATTTTGTCTAATTATGTAATTTATGGCACCTACTTCATTAATTAGTAGAAAAGAACTTCTAGTTTTTTAAGTTTAGAGTCCTTTAAATTTATAAATGTAGATAATTTTTGTATGTTAATCAAGTTGAAAAATTTTTAATTTGATTTTGTAGGTGCTGATTAAAAAAACATGAAATATTTTGTAGTAAAGAATTAATCAAATTGTGGGTTCAGGGGCTTAATAACTTAATTGATTGAGTGTTTTAAAAAAGTAATAAGGATTTTGTTCCTTACTATTGAGTTTGTAGTTCAAAACGGTAATATTATATTAAGAAAAGTAATAAGATGACTCAGGGTCCAAAAACTATCTTTTGATATATTTGTATAATTAAAGAAGTGATATAAATAGTTATTTCAATTACATAAGAATAACTAAGAGAATTGATTTTTCTTCTTTTATTCAATTAATTTTTTTTTTTTTCAAAATATCATTTTAAAACATTATAGCACGTCAAAAATCTAATTAATTATTTGCGTTCCTCTGAGCTAAAAAGTTTATTTTAGCTATTAATCTATGATATATATAATTTGAACATAATTAGTTTTGTTTGTTTATGTATTTATCTAATATATTTATGAGATTTAATCATCCCATTGCGGATTTAAAATCCATATTGATTTATCAAATTTTCATATTGACTTTTATCTATAATAAAATATCTTAATTGACACTATGAATATATAGAATGTCATGATTTATTTCTACCCAGTGTAGAACCCCTTCTGATTTCTATTGATTCGATGCCTTTTTACATACTATAATATCCATAATAATAAATATAATAAGAATAAAAAATATTAAGGAAGGAACTGCCATAAATTTATGTCTCACACCCTATATATTGATATGTGCATATATTGAGTGAAAAATAATCCAATAATAGGATTTTCCAAGGTCTTTATGTATATATATATCTATAAATTTCAAATGTGAAAAAGCATTTGCTACTACTCATACAACTAAAATTTATTTCGCCATCTGTCATAAGACAATAAATTAAATTTACATACATTAAGGGCATTTTAGTGTTATATGTACACAGAAATATATGTGTACTTATGCATAAAGAAAATATCTACCGAGAGGAAATTTTAAAAGAGTTATGGTACACGGGGGATGCCTCTGAAGTTATGCCTCCTCCTCCTCACCCACCAAATTTAAAAATAAATAAATTATTAAATAAAATAGTACATCAAAGTTTAACTTTTACGTAGAAAGAAAACAAAATTAAAATTCTTAAAATATTTTAAAATGAGAAATGTTAAGTGCCTATTGAATCAGCTGTCTAGTTAGGAGAAATGATATCTTAAAAAAATATATATTTATTAGTTGAAGACCACAATCTACATATTCCTTAATTTAAAAGGCCAAAAGCGTTGACAAAGATAGAAGAAACAAGACTTTATTGTACATTTATGAACACCTGCTACTTCTTCCCCACCATTAAGAATACAAATTAAAAGGCTTCTTAGTTAGATAATATATATTAGTCTTGAAGGGCTTAGGTATATATAGTTCAGAGTAAATTAACTATAGGGTAGGGTTGAGCAAATGCTCATTTAAAAAGTTCTAATTTTGAAAGGTCGTATGATGATGATGAGTATATATATTTTTTTCTTCATCTGTGTATATAGAGAAATTAATATGTAGAAAAACAAATTCATATATTTAAGACAAGCTATTAATTTATATTCAAATATGTATATTGAAATGTAGTAACTTCACATAAATTGCATTTATAATATTTCAAAGAAGCCTTTTGGTGGGTGTAGTTTAACCTTCTCTAGAATGTATGTACATAGTAATCTTTGAATAAAAGAACTTAACCCCAGTTACTTTCCAGGTGTCTTTGAAAACATCAGGTTTTTTTTATACATGTATGTTTTTCCTTTTTCATCGTGTGTATTTTTTTCATTTGATATATATTTCTAAATATATATATATATATATTTTGTCTCGAATATAGTAGAAACTAATATCGATTATTTATTGATTTGACTTTTTCTTATCGATGTTTTGAATAAAATAACAAGTGTATTATAATTGACTTTTGATGTTGAAATTTTAAAAAAGAGGGAGTGAAACAGAAAGGAATAATGAAAACAAAACCCCCTTAATAAATTAAGAATGTATTTTTTAAATCACAAACTATATTCATAGGCTTATAACATTTGGATACCATTGTCTACACAGTTAAACTTAGAGTCTTTCACTTAAACTATATTTATTTACTTTATAAGAAGGACACCAAAGTATTGAATTCAATGCCCTTGTTTTTATTACTATCTTTAAAAAAAAGTAATTTTATCAAAGCTGTAAATTGCTAAAACTATTCATGGATACATTACTCTATATTAATTTGTAAAGGGGAAATCCTTTTAAAATTATTCATAATATGCAGTGAATAATCCTTATTTATGTGTTGTGATTACGAAAAATTCCGAAAAAAAAATTAATGTTAGGGTTTAAAAAGATGTAAGAAGTTAAAGTGTCAAATTAGTGAAAGCTTTAAAATTTTCTCTTAAAGGCAATGCTTTTAATACAAAACAAACACTATAATATACAGAATATACATATTTGATATAAAATTTGTGTTCAAATCACAATTTCTACAAGGTTTATAAATCGCTTTATTTCACTCCAAAGACTTCAAAAAATATATCAAATCAACATTTGAACTTTTCTTAACATTGAAAAAAGTAGTTTAGCTACTTTTTGATTATATGAAAAATCTATGTAAATCAAGTTCCACATGTTCATATTTTACTTTTTAAAGTTCTTCAATATACATAGTTAAAGAATTTGTAGTATATAAAATTTCTTCCATTTTGTTCTTCATTTTGAGATGTCATGAATAAAAAGAACTTTAAAGAAACTTTTATAAACCCTTTGAGTATATCATAAAGGGAAAAAATCTTTTTTTCTTTGAATATATTATTTAAAAATATATTTGATCTAAAAATCATTGGTTACTCAAAATGTATTATTATTAATATTTTAAAAGTACTTATAAAAATTGTTAATACAAAATGCAATAAGGTTTTCGAAGAATAATTAATCAATTCATGGAAAAGTTTACATGTACATATACAAAACAAATACCATATTTTTCCCGAAAAAATTATAATATTATACATAAATACATTTTTATATATTGTAACATAGGAGAGACCAGGAACGATTGCAACAATTTTTGCTTTTAGTTCAATGACTGGGTGCATGTTTGAGTTAGATACACCCAACACAACATACTTACATTTGTCTCTCAAAAATTGAATTTATTTATATAAATCATTCAGTTGTTTCTTCACGAATTCTACTTGAATGCAGTTCCTTTAATGTAGCAACTATTTCCGTAGCCGGAAACAGTCACAACAATTACAAAAATTGAGTTCAAATTGAAAATTTGGTAAATGAGACCCAATATTATTTTTTGACTAATAATAACTAAACTTTTGAATGTGTTGAGTCAATTATTAATTTCAATTAATTATTGGACAACTGGATATTTTAAGATTTTTATTAGATATAACTCCTTGGTCAGTATTATGAATTGGATAAATTCACTTCACTTCAGTGAGAGCACACACTCTCATTCTAGTTCTATGTACTCAGTAGGATAAAATACGGTGACAATTGTAACACTTTCTCAAATATTTCATCTTGTACTTTGATTTATAATAAATTAAATCATGTGATGGCAAAATAATAAATAATTCAAATGACATAAGTTATAGCAAAAACAATGAAAAATGGACTCCATTATTTTTTTAAAAATATTATTCCTTCAAAAAGTTACTTTACCTACCCTTCAAAGTCAGTTACTATCCAGTAACACACAAAAAAAGTTGATAAAATTATCCGATTCTTGGATCATTATACTATACAATTGAAATATTGTACATTCAAAATGTGTAGAGGTAAAACGACTTACCTTGGAGTAGTAATTGCTAGGGATAATGCCGACAAAGATTCACGTTTGCAGGTTTGCTCATACAACTCTGCACGCTTACTGTTATTCGGATCCGTACCCCATCCTCGACACTTTATAAAAAAAGATAACTCCTTTAACAAATTGGATTTCCTAATAACTTAAGCTTACCTTGTAGTCCATAGCCTGCTTTCTAAGCTCCACAACCTCTCGATACCAGGGTTCTCCATGTAAAGCAGCTTGTTTAGATTGTTTTCGGAAATTAGGACGATCCGCTTCAGAGTCAGAAGGTGGAGTACTTGTTCCTGGACTAGGAATAAATCGGCCATCCAAATATTCATACTGAGAGAAAGGTCGGAAACACTGACGATACTCAGATCTGCATTCCAGACTAACCCAAATGTTATAAAAGATAAAACATCAAGAATTAATATGTGTCGTTAGGATTTGAAAAAGTCGATTACCTTCTTCTAGGAACAATATCTGAGGATGACTTCTCTTTGATGTCTCCATTCAATTTTGAGGAATCCTCGCCTGTAAAGAAATAAAGAATAAAGAAAGACACATGAATATAAAAAAAATATATTCATCTTAATGCTGTCTAAATTCCCTCCAGGATATTTTCTTTTTCACTTTCAAGTAATACAGTTTTTAGTTGATAATAATATAAGCTATCTACCTTTTTTCTTTTGCTTTTTCCTACAAAAATGACTTATGATGATAAAAAAAAAAAGTATATATGTATGCTTGTTCAAAGAAACAAACTAAAAAGAAATAATTTTTTTTTCTTACTCAATGATATATCTTATATTTTTTCTCAACAGTATATCAATTAAATTAGATATACTTATAAGTTACAAATAACTTTCATTCAATAGGTTCATCAATTGATCTTTTTAATTCATTTCCTAAATCAAAAATTTATGAAAAGCTGTATTTAAGATTTCTTAAAGATTCTAACTCTTAGTAATTTATGAAAAGATCAAAGTAAATAAATATTTGAGAAAATGAGGTGAGTCTCACGCAATAAGGACATGGACCTTAATGAACAACCTTAAGAAGGTCAGGGACTTCCTTTGAGTCAAAACACGACAAAAATCTTATGAAAAGGACATTTCAAGAACAACAGAGTTAGAAGATATTTATAAAGTATCTTATAGTGACAAATACTAGATCAAATTTGAATGAACATTTCATGTTCATTTAAACCATCATTTTTTTTCAGATGAGAAAAACTGGATCCCCTCAAAGCTAACTTATAATCCACCATAGTAATATGTACATTTGTAATAGGCCCAATAATGAGCTTACCACTCAAATTTAAAAACTTCAAAACTACTTCAGAGAATCTGTTTCTAGGAATGTGTCGTAAAATAACTTTAAAACACTTTTTTTTTTCATTTGCTAATAACTCTGATATTTATGTAGTTTCATATTATTTAGATTTTAACTATGAGACAGAACTGAATAAAATATTTTGAGTAACTTACCAGATTTTGTATTGGAGGCTGTATGCTGAGTTAATGCATTGCCAGTTGATAGTATCTGACCCATTGATAAGGATTCCTTCATGGCTTTATGTCTATGACTGTAAAAAAGAAGAAAATATATGATGATTTAATATTTGATCACAGGAAACACAATATTACTTATAATTATATTATTTCAATGGCTTATTTCATTGATTCATTGACTCGTTTATTATTTAACTCATAAAATAAGCTCTGGATAAAAAAAAAATATTGAATGATTTAGATGTGTGTGTATTTTTTTTTTTTTTTTTTTTTTGGGGGGGGGGGAGGAATACATATCTAATATAACAATCTATACTCATGCGGGGTTTTCTTTCCACTAGTAATATAATCAATCCCTATTTTTTAAATTTACACCAATTTATATCCATACACATCATTTTATGGAGCGTTTATGGGCTAAATGACTCAACATTCTAAATGAAAATTTGTTATTTTTGTAGGTAAAAAAAGAAAATTGGATAAAAACTCTCATTTTAAAAGACTTTAAACAACCCAGGAATGTCTTAAATTAAATAAATTGATTTAATTTTCTACACATGTCAACATTGTCAATATACATACAGTTTCATCCAATATTTGGTTAATAATAATTAAGTATATACACTCCATCATCATTATTAAAACATATTTTTTGGTGTTGATGAAGAATTTATCATTTAAATGTCGTGGACAGTAATTTTGATCAAAACTCACTATCATTAGAAATGTTTTGTTATATAAAATTTAATAATGTATTTATCGATTATGTGTGAGCATACTTTCTAAATATGACTAATCATTAAAAGCTTTCACTTTTTACGTACTTTTAGAAATTAAGTTTTGACATGCTTGTCAAAGTAATTAAAAGGGTATTTATCTTCTTTTTTTTTACCATTAAATTAACCATTAAATAACTTAAATTATTCAGTACAAATTTGGAATTTAAAAAAATGAAATAAAAGTACATTTAAACGATACATCTACACACAAGTGTTTGTTGACAAAGAGTGCTCAGACAAACACCATTTTTTAAAAATGTTTCAATGTTTTGAACACGTCTTTAGAATTTCCATGATAATCATCAACAAACGATTTATCATTCTAGAAACATTAACTTTAAGATAGTAAGTAAATTATGTTCTTCAATTTGAAATGGCCTAGACGTTCAAAATATCAGAACGTATCTCAATGAGGATACACAAATAGCTCACAAAGGACCCTTTTATGATGATTTGAATGGAATCATACTTCGACACCTCTTTAAATTTAGCTTCCTCAAACTATTTTTCTTTAAAAATTTTTCAAAAAAACAAAAACTTTTTACTTCTTTCATGAAGCAAAGAAAAAAAGCTAATGATTTTCTGGGTGAAGAGAAAGTGAATTTTACAAAGAGGAAAATTTTCCATGTGAAGATATAAATTGGAAAAGTGTACAAGCACTTATGGATCATTTGTGGAAAAATAAATGTGATAAGATCAAAAAAAAAATTTTTTTTTGCATATATATATTAGAATTTCTTTTGATTCACACTCATATCCAGGAACATGTGTGTGAGTTTTCTAGGGGAAAAAGTAGTACCTAAGTCTTATAAAATTATACCACATTCAACTTCTGAAATGGGTAATAACAGAGAAGATATAAAAGAAAAAAAAAAGCTGTTTCAAATTGAATTATACTTTTTTTAACGAAATAAATTTGATACTTTTTGTGAAAAAAAAAAATAAGAAACTTTTAAGTAGTTTATTCTTGTTATATTTATTGAATGATAACATAACTTTATGGAAATAAAACAATTGAACAGATGTAACATCCTAATCATTGACATAAAAATTGATTCAGTTTGTAAATGTTAATCACACACATACCCCAAATCAATTATTTGATATTAAATAATACAAATTAGAGAGTTAAACACACCTGTTCTCAGTAGAATTCCATTTGCTTGAAGGCGCTGCTGGAGGATAGGAACTTTCCTATAAAAAAAAAGAGAAAAAGAGTAGGAAATACATTTTAACGTCCCATAAATTATATTTATATCACATTTATACGATGTGGTGTGACTGAAATGTACATTTGTACATACATATAATGTCACAAAAAAAATACATAATCATAGGGTTTTAATTAATTTAGCCTTGAGAAAAATGAGTAAAGTTTAGAAAAGTAGGGAGTAAAAAAAAGGGAACAATAAAAATAGCTTCAGGGACATTTGTAGGAAGAAAAAAAACCTGTATATACATATTTTACATAACTATAACGTATGCTTAGTTAGTTTGATTAGCATGTATGTTGGTCTACAATTAATTATTTATTTACAAAGACTTGGTTTGAAACCTGTTTAAGAGCCAGTCGTAAAATAAGCTGTGCTTCAATAGCTTTATTGGTTTGTTGTTTGATACTTCTTTCAGAAGTAGTACCAATATAAATGGATACTGGACAAAGCCCTACCAAAATCACATGGCTATCCCGGATAATATTTGTAAATAAAGTTACAATAACTTGTATCAATAAAATAAGAGATATATGTATACATTAACAATGGATGCTTAGAAATTATTCGAATATGTTCAAGCATATGTATCAAACATTCATCTATATACACAGTGTTTAAACTTCTTTAAAAATGGCCAATTATCAAGAAAAACAACTTTGAAAGGACAAGAAACATATTGGAATACACTGAATAAGAGAGGAACTTCTCCAAACAATAAACCCAACACGGGAAAGTCTCCTTCAAATTGTGAAAAATGGAAATCAGCATAAATAGTAACAGAGCACAACGGGCATAATGTAAAGGCCCCTAACATATTATAATAGATATCAACGATAAATACAGAAATAAAATATATCTGCAACTTGATAAACTTCCTACAAAATAGCAACCTACTGCATGTCTCGTAGAGACACATGTAGTTAAAACAAGTGACTTTATTGCATTTTGATTAATGCCTTTTTTATAATAAACTATATGATATTTACTTTCACACACACAAAAATCAATATTTTATCCTATATATAAACAACAAATAAAAGTATCGAGTTTTTGTTCATACATCATCATACATTTGCTCATGGTTCAACCAATAACCCCATTTTTTTTCAACAAAAAAAAATATTAACAGTAAAAAGAAGCTTTCCCTTCTCACTATTAATAAATATACATACATGTGGAAGTATCATTATCTACGTGAATAAATTAAATTACATAATAATAAATATCTCATCTATTTAATCATAATATAATATTCATCACTTTAAATAAGAGCTGCCACCAGGAATGTCCGTTTTTATAGTGGCAGTAGAAGAGCCCTTGCAAGGAATCAAGAGAAAATATGGAGGCAGATGATGTTACGTTGAGCATCGAAGCCAATTCCGAGTCTCAATTGATTGCACGCATACAAACCTTACTTAGATATTTTAAAAAATTTGAAGTAAAAATCGGGTTAGCAATCAATAAAAAAAAAGACAGCTATTTTACCCATAGGTCTTTGGAATCCGATGGATGACCTTAAAATTGATAACTGTCCCGTCGCCAGAAAGATTTTAGTATTAGGGATAAAGTGGGATTGCAACGGTGTTCATGATGATAATTGGAACGACATCCAAGCTTCTATACATCAAAGAATACATCATTGGAAAGGGTTCAACCTTCAAAAACGAGTGGACTTCTATAATTATCAAGTTGTACCAGTAATTTTATATAAAGCGACAGTAAGTCCTCAATTAACTGACAGAGCTATGTTAGAAGAAGTTAGATGGCTCAAAAGCTTATTCTATAAAAAATATATAGATGCAATGAAAAGGCCTAGATCCCATATGGGAGGTGGAATTGTGCAACAATCCCTCATTATCCCAAAAATCTATACAAAAATTTTCAATGACTTAACAAGGAATCCTTCTGTAGAATGGAGACGAAGCACAACAGAGCTTAAACTCTACGTGTGGCTCATGATGGGAACCAATTTGACCAACAAAGAAACTACTTATCTATCACCAACCTGGGCCTCAGCCCAGAGAATTATATGGATGAGTATTCCTAACTATAGGAATGACTCAACTATCGATATAATACATCAAAATACCCATAAAAAGTTTTTCTTTAAAGAATTAGGGGACCCTTCAGCATTAGAAGAACACGCCATTAGAAATAACACTTGTACCATTCATGATCTTTATTCAGAAGCGTTCCTTAATGATGGAAGACTAAGATTTCCACTGACTAATTCTTCAGAGGGCTTTATTATGCCTTGTCCATGGCATATTAAGATGTCTCCTACCGACGTGGAGGGGGATGTTAATAGGCTGTGGAAATTGCACAGAAATCGTTTGAGCCTACCTATTTGTTGGAAGCAAAAAAAAGTGTCTTCTTTGAAGGAAATATGTGACTCTAAACAGTTCACTCTTCAGTTACAGATCTCCTCAGACTGCATTCAGTTTGTAAAGCCATGTAAAGACTCTGGAAAGATCTACAACGACACTCTTTATGCTTTTGTAGACTGTCCTGCCATCTTTATACTCAAATTCTTGGTGTCTCTCAACTTGAGAGGGTTGACGGATGATGGTGAGGTAAAATATTTAAAAGGACTGATTCTCTTCAAAATTTCAAGTAAAAGGAGAGAAGCTTCTCCAAGAACCAGAGCTTTGGGCATAGCAATTCTCAACTGTAAGGCCCTCATTGCCACCCGCCTTACAACTTATCAACTCATTCGAGAAGATGGATGAGCTCAGAGGAGTCATGATAGCAGCTTCTGCTCGGTATGTATCCCTTGACATGAAAATCCCAACTATTGGCTGCCAGTCTTGGACTTATGCTAGAGATATAGTCAAGTATATCCCTTCGATGTCTCCACTCCAAATTTTTTTTTGAAAAGGATTATGAAGAATTTTAATAAATGCGTATAATTCTTTAGTTTTTTTAATACGATTTTAAGTTTTTAATGTAAAAATTATTGGATTTTTAGTTAATATTTCACATTGTTATTATTAGTTGAAATTCTACTCCGGAGCACTACTAAGTTTAAATTATAGTGTTTATTTATGTATTTTTTTAAGTAATTGCTCCGGTTATTATATATATATATATATAAATAATAAAGAATGTAAAAAAAAAAGTATATAATAGTCATCAAAGCTTTCTTTATTAAAAATGCAGTAATTGGATTGTGTTTCTATTCGGATATGGATAGTAGTGGTAGATTTTGTTTTTTTCGGAAAATATCCAAGTCTATTTGATATAAATCTTATAATGATGTTTATTTGGTCTTTTGCAAAGAATGCATCTTTTATTGTTTTGGTGGATTTCGATAATGACTTCTTATCATCCATTTATCCCATTTTAAAGCCACTGCTATATATACACACATAATATTATACTATACGACTTTTTTTTCCCTTCAAATAACTGTTTTTCATAGATTAAATCATATTTAATTAATTATTATTAATATTTTTATTATTGGCTTTCATAATTATATTTCTCTCATTATTTATATATATATACTCCTTGAACCAACTTAGAATTTTTATCATCTCCAATCCATTAGTCTATATATATATTCATAAATGTAATATTTATTGAGTGGGCTTTAAAATTAAAACTCATTACATTCAATATTTGTTTTAACATTAACAAAATTGATGTGTAGTGGACTAATTGGTGTACATATGGTACGTTATCTTTAGGATGATTGTACATATCCTTGTTGTAAAAATAAATGACTTGGATTGATATTATGAAGATTAATTTATCACATAAACAAAATAATAGTGCATATAGATGTTCCTAAAGAGAACTAATCACAAATAACTAATTTTATTTGCTTTATATGCATACAAAAATGCTAGATAAATGGCCTAAATTATAAACCTTCTCATTAAGATAAAATCTCTCTATTGTAGATATTTAGTACATATATGAGCCGTAGCCGGTTTAATTAATATTTTTATACAAATAACAATTTATAAGCAAATTGACAACCAGAAAATGATTTTTATTATTTATTCCTTTCTTTTTGACAGTTGAATTGATTGAATTATTTGTTTGTTGATTATATTTTAATATGGTCTAATTTTTTATATTTTGATAGATTTTGATTTAAATGAAGGTTGAATTAAATTACTATTTTTATAACTAGATAGTTTAGGAAATTTCAAAATACAGTATATGTATTGGATGAGTTAAAATATTGATTTATCACATTAGATTGATTGCTAAACAAAAAGCAACAGATCAAATTATTGATTATATCTCATTCAATTTCCTTTGTTCAAATTGTAATATCGTTTCCCAACAAGACAAATGGAAGAATATATGTATGTATTTGAATCAACTTCTATAGCAGACTGCTATAGCAGGATAAAACTGGCAGGAGTATAAATACTAAATAAGGTATGCACAAAATATTGCTTCTGCAAAAAAGCTAAATCGTTTTAAACCAAAAAAATACAACTTTTTTCCCACAATAATTTCAGAAAGTGCTAATTTAATCTTCGAATTAACTACAAAGAGATATAAAGCATAAAGATGTATTATTTTCTGTGCTAGTAGGGTTCAAATGTGGAATAAATTCTACTAAATAGTTACCTATTGTGTGTTTCGTATCTCTACAAAATTTCTTTTAGGACTTATGACACGTTTGAATATAAATAAATCAATAGTTTGATGTATTTTTAAATAAGATATGGATTGCACATATAATACAAAAAGTTAAAACATACAATCATATCAAATAAAATTTGCATTTAGTCTTATTAAATTTTCTAGAAATTAAAATCCAAATAACAGAAACAAAAGTAAGATACATGAAACTTATCATACGTATGTAGTGTTAATGCATAATATTGTTTTTTAAGTGTATTATGTTCGTGTCTTTTTTAAAAGAAAAGAATAAATATCTGGATAAAATAATTGAATTAGATTCAACTGAAGAATTTTGAAGAAAGTATTCCTAAAAAATATAAAATTTAATTTATATCAATTAATTTAGCAAATGATAACTTAACTATCCCTTGTAACACACATGAGTCATAAATATATATTCCACAAAAAATTTCAAAATGTTTTCTGAAGCTTAACCAAAAAAACTTAAAACCAAAAGAAGAAGAAGAATAAAAAAAAATTTTTTGAAAAAAATAAAAATCAATTTTATGATTTTCATGTGAGACAAATCTATTTGCAAAAGTTTTTTCTTCTCACCCACAAGTGATCAAATCAGGTTGGTTTTTGATTAATAGTATTCTCAAACTAATTTTATAATATTTTTAGGATGAAAAAATTATCAAAATGTTCAAATAAAGGGCTCAAACAAACTTATATCAATTTGATACATTTTATTTAGTAGGGCTAAAAACCCATTCAGTCTATTAGTTGAAAGTCATCATTTATATTCAGTCTCAAAGAAAGAAACCCAACTTTTTGAGCTTAATTTTTAAATAATTAACTTTGATAACTCACGTATAAGAACAAAAACAAAAAATATACTTTAAAGCTTCAATATCAAAGAATGATTCGCAAACATTGGAATACAGTTTTTCACTTTTTTTTGTATGGAAATGTTCATTATAAAGCTAAAAAATATTTTGACAAATAATTAAAATATTTACGAAAAAGTTTTAAAAACGTAATATTGGTCTCCCAAGTAAAATTGATATAAGTAATATTTATAAACTACTTTATGCATACAAATGAATTTATGTATACTTTTAATTGATTAACTCTCATATTATTGTCTTTTTATTCCAATGATATACCATAAAATATTCAAAAACATGATAAATGCTTATGATGATTAAAATATTTAATAATTCTTTTGCAATATATGTACTCTCATATTATAATCATTTTGAAATTATAAAGTGTACGTATGATATTAAACAATACTCAATTTTTTTGTATGCAGAATGTTTTTTTTTATTATTATTCAATTAAACACAAAATTAAAAAAATATTTCAAATATGTACAAGTAGTTATATTCGAAATAAATATTCATACATATAAGCTATGTATAAATGAAAGGCTTATATGCTTGAAATTAGGAGTAAAAAATCAATGTAAAGGTACAAACGTTACCACCTACTTATTAGGAATGTCTTTTTACTAAAATAAACACTAATAAATCATCATAGTATATGTATAAATCAATATTGACTTATACTATTTATATTTTTTATCGTTTGATTTTCTTTCTTTGAGAGGACTGTCCTTATATCCTACATAACTACCGTTTTCTCATTCAAATAGCATTTATTCCATTCTCTTTTATTATGCAGAAAGTTAATACTTTATTATTATTATGTCTAGATATACATGTATTTATACTCAAATGGTGAAGCTCTTAAAATCTATTTTAATAGCATTTCAACGTAACTTTATTCGTACGCTATTCCCATTGAATCTTTTTACATATTTACATATTTAATTAAAATGCAACATTTAGATAAAGAAACAGCAATCAAACTTGTTGTTAAAAAAAATGAGGAACCAAAAGTGCATAGAGTGAATTTAATGTGAAACCCCTCACCTTTTTATCATCTCTTTTGCCACTAGAAGTAGTGTTTTCAGTGTTACTTGACTTTGAAGGAACTGTTGACAAAAGAGGGTTGCGATGAATAGGCCCTTCGGATCTAGCTCGTCGACTTGCTGGTGTCTCACCGTTAGAGAACATTTTATTGTTACGTCGGATTGGCTGTAAATATGAAAGCAAACACACGTGCAAACATAAAGAATGTTTAATTTATTGACGACAATTCACTCATTTAAAAAAAAAATTATATATATGTGATTTTAACAAACATCAAAATTATAAAAACAGTAAAAAAAACCAATTTTCAATCGTTTAAAGATATTAAATACAAATATATTAAAACATACAAGTTTTTTTGTTTGTTTTGTTTTTTGTATTTTTTAGAGGAAAGCCATTTTTTTTTTTAAATTAAAAAAAACCCTAATTACTTAAAAGGATTTGAACATTGATGAATTGTCTTTTAATTAATATAAAAACGTCAGAAAAGATAAGAACAAACAGGTTTTTTATATTCTACTTCACTTATTTCCTTAATTAGAAATGATATATGTATTATAACTCTCTTTTCACTTCCATTCAATCACAAACGTGGTACAACAACACAAAAGCAAATTTTAAAAAAAATCAAGCCCAATATTTCATTGACATATTTGGGTCAATTATGGACTCTATTTCATTATTCTTTTTGTGAGATGGTATGAGATACTCCAATAATTTATAGACTCTTCATTTGATTTATGAGATCTTATTCAGGCAAAATCAGTTCTTTTAAAAATATGTATAATCTATCATATTATTATTTTTTTTCTTCTGATTGGGAATTTTGCATAGCTTATAAGTGCAATTTTTGTGGCTTCTTCAGAACATGAATCCTATTAATATACACATAAGAATATAAATGGAAGATCATGAATGAACCTCATGACTTAAACTCATTTTCGAGACAAAATAGTCCATACAAACTTGTTTTTGTTTTGACAGGTATCAAAATATCTTTAAAGTTTTTTAAAAATACATATTTTATACCAAAAATAAGATACAAAATCAGTCAAAGTTTTGTGTACCTTTTTTTGTTTTAGACCCTTGGATCAATACTAATACACATATTATATGAACAAAAGCATATTGATAGGGTTATATATTTGTTATTCCTCTAGAGTTTTTTTTTTTTTTTTTTTGCAAATGTCATAAACAAAAAATAGATATATATGTATGTATACATTTAAATATGATTTCTTGTCAGAAAAATATCAGTATGTATAACCATAGCAAACAAAAAAAAGCATTCAAAAATAATAGCAGTTAAAAATGTACAAAATTAAATTAGACATAGTGTTGTAATTAATCAATGAAAGAAAGAATTGTTCTATAGGGAACCATTAATATATATATATATGTATGTACATATAATTAAAACAGCATGCTGAGTTCCTCAATCCTTCTTCATCAACTAATGCATGGATATAATATGTATTTATGAATGTAGTGCTTTCTCTTTTTTTTTCTTGTCCTTTACAGATGTTCGTAGGTACATAGAAGTAATTACATTTGTATCTAATAATAGAAACACATGTACACAAATATTTAGGTTTATGTAAGTGCATTTTGAACAATTTGAAAATAAATGCAATTTAAAAAAAATAACTAGAATATAAATAAATAATTCATGGAATATTTGAATATCCATAAAAATAGACAATGACGTAGAGGAGTCTATTCATGACGTATTAAAAAAATCAATCCCTTTTAGGTCTATGTCACATTAGTGAATTCATTCATGAGATGTATAAATATATAACAAGTACTTCATTCAAACCAGGTTTTGCAATGACTACATTATATATAAATATTTTATATTCACCTTAAAAGACAAGGAAAATTAATGTATAAATAATTCTTATTGCTTTTGAAATGCATATTCTATAATATTAATAAAAGTATATCGATTTTTTTTTTTTTTGTGTGTGTGTGTGTGCAGGGAGTCGATCTCAAATGCAATATATATCATTTAATAATCAATAATTTAGTTTTATATTGTACAAGGGCCTTCTACAAGAGTCTAAGTGTAACTTTCTACATTTGATAACCTAGGTACATATTCATTACTAATGATCAATACTAAGACATTGAACAACAAACAGTCTATTAAAGATAGATAGAAAGGTAGGTCATGGGAAATGGTCAAATGAGACGGGAAATCAAAGTAAAAATATATTTATGTTTAAATATGAACCTTTGTACCGTAACATTATACAAAAAATAAATAAGTTTGTTTAAAGCATGAGAACAAGTGAAAAGGCTCTACTCTCATAATAAATGGCGATAGAATTATTTCATATTTTTTTTTTTTTTTTGATAAGCTCTCCTTTCTTCACTTACTTTCTATGAATGTATTTTTTTTTTTTTTAGATTTATGCTTAGATATGTATTCTTAGCATGAAATAATTTTTTTTGTATGCATGTTAGTAGTTTTATACCAACATATGATTGTATTAAAACACTAGACTCAGCATGGTTTAAATACATTAATATAAATAAATTAACTTTTCCTCAATGTACATACATTTGAAAATTGTTTTTTTCTCCGAATTTTTAATTCCTTTTAAAATCAAAAGGAAACAGGCTCTCATAAGTATATTTTAATAGGTATATAAGTGAAGAGATGCAATTAAATCCAAGTGTCAAGTCATACTTACTCTAGTTTTTCTTCCTGAGTCCGCTTCGTCTCCTCCACTAGAAGTAGAAATAGGAACAAGTGTGGGTCTTAGATCTGATTCAAAAAAGTCGTGACTACGATAAGCTACATCCGGATGTTTCTTTTTTCGTGAAAAGCTGATGTCATCTAAAAATAGTTTAAAAATAAATAAAATTTGTATATAGTTTAATTTATAATGCTTCTTATAGAGAACTTTTTTGTAAAAAAATAAAGAAGTTAATTGAGTTATATCATAGGTTAAATAACGCAGTATGATAAAATAACTAATGATCAGTGAAGTTGCAAAAAAGAAACAGACAGAAAAAAAAACTCCCTATCAAAACTACTGAAAATTTTGAATGTACGTACCTTTAATTGCCTGTGGTGGCTTTTTGATCACATCCTGTTGCTTAGGAGTAAACTCATGCCATCGGTAGGTGCTTCGATATTCAGAGTGCAGCTGAAAAGTAGAAATGAAACATGTATGAGTTAGTTTCTGTAGGCATAAAAGTTACTTTTATGCTTTAATGCACCTTATATATGTACACCTTTCTAGCTATGTAGTCAATTATCTTAATAAATGTATTAGTATCTTAAATAACAAATCGTTATAATTATATTCATAAATACATGCAAAAGTCTATAAATGCATCATAATAGTAATTTCAAACAGGTCATAGTATAAATACACAACTTTATTACTATTTATAGTCCTTGCCTGATTAGTAGGTGTTAGTAAATAGGAAGGTCGTCATTTAGGGTCAATAAACACTTATTACTCTGTTTACATTCATGATTAAGTAAATCAATTAAAGTTACATTTAAAATTAAGACAGATAATATTAATGCTTTTTATATTTTATGATGTCATGAGGGCGTAGCCAGAGTTCAAATACGGATACTTATTTATAGACCCAAGTTTTTCTTGATTATCAATTATGGGTGAATAATAAACATTGAATAAGCAACATTGCACTATAATTAATTATGTAAAAGTAAGAAAAGATAGCTTATAACTTATATTTGACAGGTATATAAATAGGTATTTAGTCCTTCCAAGTGTCAAGAATAAGAGACTAGTATATACCTTAAAAAAACCACCAAAATGAAACATTCTTACTATGTATATATGTACATAAATATTTCACATTATTTATTTTACTTTTTTTTTGTTCCTACCTTTAGATTGCAAATTTCAAAACGTCAATCTAAGGACATGAAACCTCACAAAGTCAAAAAACAATAGAATAACACAATAATATATAGAGTTCTATAATCAAGGCCTTTCTACCTACCTACATACATACATACATACATACTTTGTTTCTCCCCAAGTCCCCCCTTCCCGTTCCCTCCTTCTACCTCTTCTTCCTCCCTTAGGCCTTTAATACGAAATATACATAGGTATGTATTTATATACATATATATATATTAACAGTTGTATTTTTTATAATAATATTGGTAAAGCAGTTATGGTGTTGTTTAAAGATAAATTATTATTTTATTTGTTAAAAAATAAAAGCACATTTAGTCATTAATAACTCCATATTTTAATTTTTGTAGGTATGATGACTACATATTACATATTAATGCATATTTATGTACATATAGGTATAAAAATCAATAGCTTGTTTTACCTTCTGCTTTATTGCCCCATTTCCTATTCAAACACACCACCTTTATGTATGTCACAGAACTCGGAAGATTACAAAGGCACGATTATATATGTAGTATGACAAAACAGATCACGTACGATTATTAGCTGTGTAAAATTTTAATTATTCTTTTTTAAAGAGGGAGATACACACAGAGAGAGAGAGAGAGAGACACACACACACACAACCCCAAAAAAAATATCAAATCGAAAAGTTGGAAAAAAGACCTTTTAAAGTATACAATAAAAAAAGGAAGTATATTATATGTTACTTAGATGAATGACTGAGAATAAAGTATGTATAGAGTTGAAATAAAATTAAGGAGTGGAAGAAGGGAAGGAAATAATCGCGCTCTTACTTCGAGTTGGAGGTGATAGCACGTAGGCCAAGGGCCCTTTCTCCTTTTATCATTAGGACCATTCGTCGTATGGTTTTCAACATCGTGCATTTATAAACATATATATATATATATATATATAAGAAAAACGACTTGACAGTGTTCTAGTTTAATAGCAATAACAAATACATACATATATATATATATATATATATATTTATATCTATATATGTAAAAAAAAAGGCGTGACCGATAAATAAGGGAAAAGGTAACAGAGGGCGCCTGTGGAGATAGATACGGTTTCCCTTTTTATTCAACTGCTTTTTATAGAGGGAGGAGAGAGAGAAAGAGAGAGAGGAAAAAGGAACAGTAGGCATTGAAATCGGGAAATGTATTTAAGTTCTCCTTTTTCCAACATAAATAGCAAATGAATAAATAAATAAGAAACGTAAAGGTAGGGATTCTCAATTACTATTCACACTTTCATTAGATCGAGATAATGAATCAACATATTATATATATATATATATATATATATATGTACTTGAAACATTCATTTTAGCCTCCCTTCAAGATGTGCTTTACTAATTGTAATCCATCCAAGTAAAAAGGATAATACTAATGTGTAGATCAACACTTCTCACCGAGGAAATAACAAATGAATAGAAAGAAAATATATTCGACGTCATTTATCCCATGCTGCCATCTACTGGTATTTATATATTTGTAGGTACTTGGAACAGGCAACTTTTGTATGTATCCATGTAGAGAAATTTGTGAAATCAAATGTCTTAAAATAAACAAAAGGATGTTTGAATTAACAAAAAATGATATTTATTTGTATGATTTGTAGGAGAAAAAAAAAAAGAAGTTTAACTCTTCAAAATAATTGAAAACAAAAGAATTTGTTTTCTGATAGTAAACGTAAACAAAAAACAAAAATCTAGAACAAGAATCATATTTGCTTAAGTTGCATTTTTGTATTCTATTACATGATTAATTAAGTATAGTATACATGAAGTAAATCATCAAACACATTCGACTGACGTCACTACCAGTCTCTAATTACACATTCACTCTGGACATGAAAGCCCCCTTTCGAAAGCCTTTTCTTTTAGATAGAGTTTTATAATTGAATTCATGGAGAAAGTGTTTTTTTTTTAAACTTACTTATTCAATATCTGTTTGAAAAAAGAAGAAGCAGGAATAGCATATATGTAAATATATCAGTAAAAGGGAAAGAGGTCCGTGCCCATCAGCATATGTTTGAAGCTTAGGGCGTGGCTCGTCCTTGGTATAAGTATAATGAAAGATAACAATAAAGATGAAGAGGGAAGAAAAAGATTTGCTTTAAAGTGAATATATATATATATATATTTGCTGTCAAAAATATGTAGAGCAAAAAGTATTCGAACATTTAAGAGAAACCAATGAACATATATAATGTATAAGGTGTAGAATAGTGAGAAAAAGTCATTGTAGACTACTTTTATATGCATACAACTCTTGAATAAAGCAAATTTCAACTCTTAGATGCTTCAATATATGTATATTTTATCATTTGTCTATTCTATTAATAACGATAAAAATAATAACAAAATCCTTCATCCACATATTTAAAACAAATGGAGTATCATAAAAAATAAAAATAAATTGATAAACTACGACAATGTTCCTTTCTTTCTTTCTTTCACAAATTTGATTTAAATACTCCTTGTTCATCTTGTTCTTGTATTTTTTTGACTTTTTCTAATTATCTTTTGACAATTTTTCATTTTATTTTAACCTCCTACCTACTGTTTTATTGAGTTCTCAATACAGTACGCTAATGTATGATGACATAAGCAAGAAACAATTGTTTTAGTTTTTTTTTTTTTTTTTATATTCTTATTCAAATTTTACAGGACTATGCAAATATAAATTTAATCATTAATTATAAACTTTGTCTGTGCATAGATAAACAAACAAAGCTGGTACTATGTACAACATATATTATGTATTTATCTATATTTTTCAGACAGAAAGGTCCTAAAGTATTTTGCTCCCCCATGAAGCTGATGCTCTTGCTTAATTGAAAAAAGGCTATATGAACATTTTTCATAAATGATATGTATTTGAAGGCAAATGGTCGGCACACTCGGATTTATTTCAATAGTGACCCTACATTTTTAAATGTCCAAAAGGAAATGGATTTACGATCGCTACATATTTTTTTACCAGAAGACACATATGTAGTAGGCAACTATTATCCTAGCACAAATAAAAAGGCATTCTTTATGTTTTAACTTTTTTATAGATGTAGGTCATTCGAGGGTTTTACATATATTGAGCTAATCAGCATCTTCTGTAAGTATTGTAGATGTTTATTGGTATTAAATGATATGTTTTTTTCACACTGAGTAATGGCATGTACCTCATTGAGCGCTTTATATTTTATATACCATAAATATTAATGCTAGTTGTATCCTAATTAAGCAGTCTGCTATCGAAAATTTATTCAATATGATAGTCCTGTGAAACGTACCATTTATTTCAGGGTTGTTAATGCTGTAGAGATGTGTAAATTACTGGAAAACCGGACAACGTACAATCCAGATGATATAAAAATAAGGTAATTCTCACAGACACCATATTTGCTGATGACATTTGACTCTTCAAATAGGAAGAACAAGTAATAAAACAATTAATATTCAGTAGGTTACAAACTGATATATTTTTGAAAAACTCACACTGCAGCAATCTCATGTTAAGTATATGTATCCGGGTACTCAGTTGTGCTTTTTTAAGGTAGAAAAATCCAGATGAATTTATTATGAAATTTCTAAATTAATTTAGCCGCTATCAGTATCACTAATATTTGAAGTAATCAAAGAATGCACTTTTATCCAACTATTTTTTTTAAATGTGTGGACATTTGACAAAATTTCGCTAGAAATTGGCAAGTTTTTATTTGTTCTCTTACTGAAATAACTATGTAATCTATTGGAAAGTCTCACAATTAAATTATAACAAAGTTCATTTGAGGATAACCTAATATATACAACAACCAGTTGATAATTTTATACAAATACAAAGAATCGCTTGATATAAGGGAAATACAACAATGAAATTAAAATTAAAAAATGTTCAACATTACATGTACACAATATATTCAATTGTGGCTTTTTTTTAAAAAAAGTATGTATCTGCTGATTTTAGGGATATTAAATTAAATTAAATTAAATAAGCTCTATTAGATAACTATGTGCACTTTTATAAGTTATATATATATTGAGGGAAAAAACTAATTTATATTAATTTATAGTATAGTAATGTATAAAGAAGTTAAAATCCGATTCAAAATAAAAACAAAATATATGATCATAAATTAATTCTTGCTAATGCCAATTTTCTAGAAAAAAAATATATGAAGTCCTTTCATTGATTACAAAAATAGCATTGATAGTAAAATGTACATTTTTGATATAATATCTACATATATGCAGTTTTCTTAATTTACCTACGTCAAAAGTCAGTGTACCTATAATAATAATAATATTTTTGCTTACTTTTTCTTAAGTATAAAATTATTTGTTTAGTATTGTGACATTACATTGAGTATAATGAGTGCTTATTATATCGCACCTACAAAATCGTTTAGGCAAAAAGTGTATAATTTATTAGATTTATAAAATTTAAATACACAATTTTTACTGGATGATTTCTTGAATTAAGATTTTGATTTATTTTGTTTTTCTTTGAATGTCTCAAATATACAAATATTACTATATTAATATAATTTTATTCAATCTTGCAATATTTTATCTTGATATGTAATACGCAGTTAAAAAATGATTATTAACTCCTCATCTAAATTTATCATTCCTATGATCAGAAAGTTGTATTAAAAATATAAGAATATGATTAAGTAAATAGTTCCCAAGGAAGGCCCTACTAAGAAGTAGATATGATCCAATATCCCAGAGCATCTACATATACAATAAATACAAATTAAAAGTTATGGTCTTACATAGAATATATTCAGAAGATTAAAAAAGCTTTGGCAATATAAGTTAGTAGTATCATGAATATATGTAAAGCAACTTTTCTAGTCTAGAAATGTATTAATGCCATTTCTTTTAGAGCGTGGAATTCAGGTCTGAATAATTTATGAAAAATGTTATGGCAACATATTTGAATAAAAGTATATTGCGTTACTTCAAGCACAAATTGAGCTAATTGACATATTAGCTCCTAGTTATTTTAATTAAGTGACAGTTTCATTTCCAATTTGATATTTCATCATATTTTGAGCTTCAAATTTCATTTATTCAAAAGCTATAATTGATTTAATATTTAGAGTTAAGTATAAAACTGGTTCAATCTCAACTTTTTCAAAAATTTAACATTTAACACAATTTGAACCAAGGATTTGATGAACGGTCATTTAGATACCATGAAAAGTGTAGACTGTAGCACTTTTTGAAGTTCAAAACTACGGAGTAGTTTGACATTCAATTTTAGTTTTCCACTCACAGGAAATGTTAAATTTGCGAGTTTTTTCATATATTTATAGACTATACCAAAGTTTTTAGACTTGATACCTGATTTAAGTAGTAGACTAAAAATTTGCAAATAACTTTTTTTCCGTTTCAAGTTCGATACAAAACATTTGTGGAGTTTAAGAACTGAAATCATAAAGGTTCCTTAGAAATGAATGACATATTAAAAAGAAAATAGGAATCAATTATATTTAAAGGATTTAAATTTGTAAATTTCATATTTAATTATTTTGCATGTATTAAATTGCCCTAAATAGGGTAACTTTGTATTCATACAAGTGTATAAACTAAAAATATTATTTTATTTCAATTGTAATCCCATGATCAACTTCCTAATAAGTGCTGTTATGTAGCACTTCATTTTTTTTTGTATCAAAACCATGGTTTACACAAACTTTCATTTTTTCTAAAACATTTATGAATTCAGCAAATTCTTTCAAAATCATGATTTTACAAATTAATTTGTGAGCTTATAAAAAAATGGATAAAACCCGTTTTTAAACTTTATATCTCGCCTAATGAGTATTATATAGAAAATAAAGGAATAAACTGAAATGAAACTGAACAAAAGGGTCAAAGACAAATTTTACTTATTTAAATGTATTTTTTTGTTGTTGAATTTTTTAAATTTTAAGTGGTTTATTATGTATAAAAAAGTTTGAGTACATAGAGTATAATTTATGTTTAATAAATTTTTTTATGGCTAAAAAAAAAATAATACTTTGTTTAAGTATTAGGGGGAGACCAGTAGTTAAAGTATCAAAATAGCTCAAAAACTAGTTTTTAAAACAAAATTAATTTAAAAAACAAACAAACACTATAATCAGTTTGTTTAAATGTCAATTTACCTTGACTTAAAATTGAGTTTGTATGAAAAAAAAAACTTAATCATTTGAAGGAAAATAAATAGATTGTTAAATCTACTTATGTTCAGAATTTTATCAAATTTAACTGTGAAAATCGTGAAATGCTATAATGTGTAGTGCCATATAAATGAGTCACACAATATGAATTTGCATTTTTTTATAGACTTGATCACATGCTTTAGTACTGGCACGTCAAATTAACTGTTGCTTACAACTTGTTTATTGTGTACAAATAGTTTGTATATCAAGTTGCCTTTGATATAATTAAAGAAACAAATAAAATAAGTATATATAATAAAGCTAAATCTGAAATGGTTGAGCCAAATCAAATACATTCATAACATAAAAGATATTTTTGAGGCTTAATCTTGTCATTTTTTCAGTGTAATGTTTGATTTTCGAAAAAATATTTTTGTTTTAATATTTTTAATTGGTAGTCATTTTTTGAATCAATATTTGTTAGCCAAAAAGGTTTTGTTTGAGTATTTTATGTATGTGTTAATTGTGGTGAATAATAGTGGGCTTGCATACCCAAAATACGAATATAATATTTTAAAGAAAATCGCCATGAAAAGAATCTTTTAATAGTTTAAGAACCCTGACCCGAACTTTAAACTTTTGCTTTCAAAAAATTGAAAAACTGATGTAATAATCATTACTGAAAAAAACACATATATATATTAGATTTTTTTTTGTATTTAAGTATTTCTCTGTATACAATTGTCGAGAGCCAGAAAACCATACAAAAATGCAAAACATGTTACTAAAAAAAAATAAAAAATAAAACCGAGTTGTAGATTTGTTATTAACGCGTCTAATGCTTCAGATATGAAATATAAAAACTCTTCGAAAAAGGTTGTACATATGATTTGTTGACTTGTGTCAGTCAATTGTGACAAGCTGTTGATTATGTAGGTAGTTATTTAGGTAGAAGTGAAGAGTATTAGACATGTTATATGTGTATTCATGTGCTTTTGAATTTCCATGTTCATTTTATTTTTAGCCTTAGGTATGTACAAAAGAATTTTTTTTGTCCTTTTATAAAGTTACATATTTATGTTTATACTATAACCATACATATGTATCTATAATTAAAATTGTGTAAAACACAGGTTTTTGTATAATCAAAGTGCTCAGATTCATTTGACAATAGAAATAGCCAGAGTTATCTGTATTGTTCTCCCATATGTATTTATGTATAGATATATATATCTTTTTTAGAAAAGCTCCTTTATTTAATGAGACATAGGAGATCTACTATGTAAACTAAATTTGTGTGTGTCCGTGTGAGAGTTCTACTTCATCTTATATCTTTGTAGAAATTATATAAATAGCTTTGTATGTGTTTGTATTTGTACATATGTTATATATACTTAAATATGTAGATACAACAAAATATCTAATATATATGTAGATCCATGTGTTTTATAACTCTTTGATGAATAAAGGTCTTTTGTTATCGTTATTTCAACAGAAACAATGAAAACCAACAACACTGTAGGATATGAAACATAAAAATAAAACCTAGATATTACTAACAAGCACGCATTCCTATTCAAAATGATTATGAGGGAACTCCTAATTATATATTCATTTATTGATCAATATACTTAGTCAGCAGGAAAAATTAGGTTTAAAGAGACGTGTAGGTTATTTAGTATGTATATTAGGAATATATATGTATATCATTATATATTTACTTTAGAAATGAAAAGAAAGTAATTAAATAGAAGGCATTCAACTGAAAAGTTTCAAAGTACAAATTTTGAATGACAAATCTCTCCTATTAAAGATGTTGCTCTTAAAACGGAAATAATTTGAACTCATTATTCAAATTAGATTCTCTTGTAGAAACAAAAGTTGTCTCTTAGTCTAAAACAGTGGTGTCAAACATACGGCCCTCGGGCCGGAACACGTCCGCAAGGAGGTTCAATCAAGCCCGCTGAATAATTTGAATGTGTAACAAATACATACATGACATGGATTAAATTTTTTAATTAAATGTAATTCATGAATTATCCGCCAGGGGTGCATGTTAGTCTTTCTTTATTTGACTCATGTAATCTAATGTAAAGTTCATTATTATAATTTTCGATACCAGTTACTTAGAGTTTCTGCAATTTTGTGAAATGTTTTGTAAAAGTGTTGTTCAATAAATTTTTAGTTAAATTGATCAATGTCCTAGTTCTTCTTTAAATTAAAACAATGGAAAGACATGATAATATTTTGGTTATTTATATCAAAGTAAGCTATAATTTTAGTGGCCTGCGATGTGAAATGAGTTTGACGCCCCTGGTCTAGAACATACCCCTAATCTAACAGTGGGTTTGTGTCACTTTGTTTTATAGCTTTCCATAAGTGACATTTAATAAGCAATTAATCAATATTGGCTCTTGAAAGTCATTGTTTAATAAAGACTTGGTTTCCCCTTGGTATTTAATCATGACATTGTTATTTTTTGTAACTATACTAAAGTTATACATTGGTGTTTTGAAGAGCTCACCTTATTTTGATCTACAAAATCAGAGATTTCTTCTTTTCAATGAATAGATGATTTGATGAAGAAGAAAGAAATACGTAGCTATTGGAAAAAGGTATTGTAACAAAAAATTAATTTTCGGATCTCATCACTCACTAGGAAAAGGAAGAATTATTCTATTGAATAGATCAATCCATCAAATTGTGTTTTTAGAGTAGTTCCATCAAATAACTAACGCAAGTCTTAAATATAATAAAATAAGTCCTTAACGTGATGAGTCGAACATTTGAAATTAATAGGCTTGTAGTAACTAAGGACAAAACACACAACAAATCAAATAATTTATGTTGGCGCTATAGAAAAATAAATGGAGTGGAAAATCAAAGACGATGTATTTGACTTTTGTTGATGGATGTTCATCAACTAACATCTATTTATATTTATTTATACGTTCCAATAGTTTATCTATAAAGCTACCTTATTGCACTAGTCAATCTTTTTTATACATGCTATTTCTGGTACAAATAAGTTAATGATGCAGAAAAAAATCTTCAAAAAATAAATTGAAGAATGTGAAAAAAATGCACTTTTTATAACTTTTTTTTTGTTTTAATATATTGGCACTGCAATTTTATTGTGAATAAGAAAATCAATTTCTAAGGATTTTCCTCCCACATTGTGCATTATTGTCCTAATGATGATGACTATTGATATATTTAGGAACATATTTTAAGGTAAATAAATGAGATTTAAAAAAAAAAAACCATTGATTTATCCTCGACATACCTACATAGAATGTAAGTATTGCTTCATATAGCCTTTAAAGAATGTAACACGAAGGATAGATAGACATATATTTTTGCATACATACATATATTGATATCCATTTTTTTAACACGGTTAGATAACAAATTTCATAACATGATCCTTATTGAAAAAGTACTAATAATTTTTACACTATTTAAGTTTGTAACACTTTTTTGAGTATGTCATCCATTTTGCAATCTTAAATATCAATTAAAATGGTAAAAGTACTTATACAAGTTTAAGGCATGGAGAATAATTACTTTTGTTTTTTAAATTAATATTAAAAAGCATAAGTTTGGAGTCTCAACAGAACATATTTTGCTATTAGTACAGTTAAAACATTAAATTTTTAATTTTAATGCAAAATTCAATGAAATACTCATAACATAAACGAATTAAAGTATGAAAAAATTTTCAATACTTTTGACGAGGTTGCGTGTATTATATAAAATAACAGCTTATATTGCATTAATAGCAACACGTACATTAAAATTAAATAAAATTATAGTTCGTCAAGTAATCATATGAAGAAAAGAAGGACTACAAAGGGAAAAAATATATTTTACAAATTATTCACCTAATCTCAAAAAAATAGAAGCAAAATTTACCAAAGAAGGCATTGTCACTAAGTACTGTAGATATTTATTCAGACCTGGTCTTTTAGGATCATGAAATATAGCTAAAATGGAATTATAAGCAGTTTAATAAAGTTTAGCGTATAGACAATCTCAGTTAAGTTCTAAAGAAGTTAATGATTCAAAATGATTTGAATCATTTTGTATTTTTTTTTTTTGTATTGATGATGAAAAAAGGATGTAAACCCCATATATATGAGACATTTTTACAACATTTTTTTATTAATAATTCTTTTGAATTTTGTACAAACATAAGCGTATTTTTAGATTCTTCTCATTTCTACAAATACAACTTTTTAGTTAATTGGTTACCCTACACAAGAATCTCATAAAATGAACCTATACAAGTTTCAAAAAATGTATTTTGAACTGAATAAAAAGTAATAATATTTCAAGGCCTCTTTTTCCAAGAATTTATGAAGAGTTCATTCAAGCTAACGATACGTATAAACATACATAACTTGTAACTCACTACACATTTCCATGTATTTCTAATCAGTATGACACACGTGATCTTTCTTCTGAGATAAAATCTTCAAATAGAGTCTTATAAAAGTTTATTCAAGCTCTTTTAAGTTCAAGAAACCTAGGTAAAGAATGTAATTTCTTTTAACCAGCTCCTTTGATCTTAATGAAAGGAAAGGTACAAAATACTGATTTAAAAAATGATTACTTATAAAATCTGCGTACACTGGATGATGAATAAATTCAATAAAAGTATGTACATTTATAGAAGAAGAGTTTAGAAAGAAAAGAGTTTATTTATAGAATATTTTATTGGACGCTATATGATATCTCAACTATATGGCAACTGTCGATTTTTGCTAGATATTTTCCTCCTTATTAGTGTTCTGAACGCTGATCGGTTTAATTCAAATTAGCTTTTGTAAATCTATGAACAATTCCTTTCTAGATAACGTAGGATAGTTAATCCAGAGTTGAGGCCAAATGACTAATATCTACCCACTGATTTAAGTATATTTCTCTCTTCTTTTGGAAGAAAGGCAGTCCTTTAATATTCAATTTACTTCTAATACTTTAGGTCATTCAATATTTTTGGCAATGTCTGTGAGCAACTAAACCATATTTATGTCTATTAATATATATTTGTCATTTTTATTCAATTATTACAACTTACTTACAACATTCAAGAGATATAACTTTCATTTATTTAAGATACTCTCACATATGTGCAAAAGTGACATGACTCCTTTTGCTTTCTCTTCTAACAAATTAATGTAATTTGATCCCCCGAAGTAAAGTCTGCTGCATCATTTTGTTTAAAAAACTGCCTTAAGGAGGTATTTAAATACACAAATACTATGTATTAAAAAATTCTTATATAATATACCTTCGAAGGAAAGTCTTGAAAAAATGTTATACCAAAGTGATTTATATCAATTAAATGCACTATATTAATTACTGTTTTATGTACATATAAACGGCTATTATTAGCTCATTTGGCAAATATACCCTGGGTTTTTACTTTTACCCATAAAAATTAGATTTAATTTGTCATCGTATAATTTATTATTTTACATTTATCAAAACAAAAAAAAATTAACAATTGTTTTTACTGGAAGAACATATTGATTGTTTAATCAAGGTTATTATTTAATTTAATCAAGCAAAATTAGAATCTGTCTGATTATTTTTATTCAAAATATATTTATGTACACTTTTATATATGTATATATGGGTACATACACTCTCCATGGAATACATAGAATGTTTGAACAATGACATGATTTTGAATTTATATACATATACTTATGTTTACAAAAGAAATAATTTTGATTGTTGATTAGAATATATACACAGTGTGTTTGAACAAATTTGTATTAGAACAAACAAATGCTGCTTGAGCAAGAATAAATATGGGTGAATCAATATTTATAATATTTTAAAATTATGACCCATAGCATAAATCATGCCTTCTATGCGAGGCCCCAAACTGGAGTAGACCTTAGATGCAAAGTCCCCTGGCATAGCAGCCTATTCTTTTATTACTCCATACTCATTTCAGAGAACCTTCTCTTCACATTGCTTGTTATTACAAATTTTATGTGAAGGGAGGCCTCATAGACTTACATGTTTCTCTAATCTTTATAGATTGACTTGTATCAATCTGAAAGGGGTAAGATACTTGTTTTGCATAACTAAAAATTACATTTTTGAAGAAACAGAAATATCTTATTGTACCACTCCAATCTTATCCAAATGAAAAAATTACCCTTGAAACCTATTTATGGTTACAAAAAACTTCATTTTTAATATGTTTATGACATTTTATGGTTAATTATGGGTCAGTTTTAACAAAACTAAGAGCAATCAATTATTTTAAACAGTTCTAATCTGGTTGTATGTAAGTGTCAGCTTTGACAGATTCATCTATTACTGAGAAATAAGTTTAACATCAAATTTGTTTAAAGCTATCAAAAACAATTCCAAAGAGAGGGAGATTTTGAATGGTAACAATAAGTTCTACAAAAACGAAAATTATATTTCTGACCAAATTTTATCTTACTTATTGACGTATACATTTTATTTCTTTATATTTCTTTTAGCTGCTACAATAAACATTCCTTGTTCAGGTACAAAATGCCCACTTTTACTCGAATGTACTCTATATTTACCCTAGAGTGTCCTTTCTAATTTTAGCATGCCCATAAAAGATAGTACTTTTTTGTAGTCTAGAAAGCATAGTAGGCATTTGTTTGTCATCATGTGTTTTGTTTTTAAACAATAAGAATTGTTCAACTACTCCTCTTGGGAGCTTTTTCTTTAAGGTGTTCTATGTATATTGATATTTTATTAGTCACTTAAATGATTGTCTATTGATCTTTTAGGAGTATGCTTATAAATGAACATTGTTTTTTTTTTCATCAAATTTTAATGAAAGCTTAAAAGACCAAACGGGTCCATCTATGCAAGTATAATAGTTGATTTTATATGCATAAATATGTCAACTTATTTTAAAATAGAAAAATATAGAACAAAAATTTCGATACAAAGTAGTTTTTACTTAACTGAAGAGAAGAATGATTTATCTAAAAAAATATTCCTGAAGCCTTTGATGATTTGAGAGAAAAACGAAAAAAAATATCGACTGCATACGTAGTTCAATTCTGTTGAGGCCTATTTTTGATTCGTGAGGATTGTGGTACTTATAAATATGCATACATATGAAAAAATAGTTTTATGTATATGCAAGTACATTGTACATACACTCGTATAATCAAATGCTTAGCAACCTCAACAAAAAAGAGTATATCAGACGCAAAAAATCAAGATTACATTAATTGTTACTCCTCTTCTAATCGTTGCTATGTCATAAAACATCGAATGACAAACTAATTGAGTCAATCAATTATGTATAGTGTAAGTATGTTATTAATTAATATTGAAAGATATTGGAGAAATACATGAATTTAAATAAATTGTTTCCTTGTGAAGTCATTACTCTCGTAGTCGACCCCCTAAAGGCATAGAGAAACATTAATAATAATTATTGCTTCTATACAACATTTTAGTGGGTTTATTTTTATTTATCATGTAATAAGATGATATTTCCTTTGGATATTGTGGAGGAAATTTGTTCATTTTGTTTATTGATAATATCAACAACCACTACATATATAATGTCTCCAACATGACATGGTTTTAGATTTCTGTATTGCGTAATCTGAGACATCAATGATAACATTGTTTAGAATGCAGAGCTTGATCAATATATTGATGAACTGATTTAAATCTCTCATATTTACAAATGATTACCGATATTTTATTTATTTAAAAAATAAGATCCTATTATTTTGTTCTAAAATAGAAATCAATATTTTTTTTAACCATTGAAAATCCAAAATTGGCCAGTGCGTTCATTTCTGAAAATTATTTCATCTTAAATGATTTCATTTTATTCTGAATATAATATATGGTATTGAAAGTATTATCTGACATCACTTTAAACTATCATTTATCTTTAAAATCTAAAAAAATGATCTATGTGCGTAGCCAGAATTGCCATCAATAAAATAAAACTAAATATACAATTTTAAAATTATGTGAATAAAATGATTAGATATGAGGTCCAAAATATTGACTAATTGTTCATTTGCTATCTTTGAACATTGAGAAAAATTATGTAGTGATCAAAATGGCCATGTTTGGCCATTCCGTGGTTATTTTTACAAGCTTCTAAAAGGTTAATTGGAAGAGACAAAAATTGGCTAGTACATCAGTTTTCAATCCCCCAAAAATTGGTATCATCTTTGATTCATAAAGATTCATCATACATATCAAGCCCTAATACAAAGATAACATTAGAACGACGTTCATTGAATAATAACTTACATATTACACTTTCATAAGCGAATTCACTTATTTTTTCTTTTTGAATGGGAAATATAACACTTTAATAGCTCAGCAAAATCATTTTAACAAAGTTAAATATATATTACTTTGACTGTCATTTCTAGGTTTATTAAAACATTATTTACTTTTTTCTAGAATTCATGAAAATAATGAACTTTCTCTATTTTGTAATTAAGAAAGAAAGGAAGAAAAAAAAGCCATAATATAGGCTTTTAATAAAGTTTTTTTTACTCATACATAGATCCCCCACAAACAAATTTCTATCAAAAAAGAATAAAAATGCAACAACGGCAATAACTCATGTTGTGTAAGGGGAAAAACAAAAGGTAAGGAAATTTTTATCAAAATACATGCATTCGATAATTCCATAGCCATTAATAATTTATTTGTGCTATATTATATATGTCTACATATATATATATATATATATATATATATATAATTACAATCCAAATTATAGGGAAAATATATTTTTTCACATATAGGTATATAATCATGTTCCATGGTCTCTAATTATGAGACATCAATCTTTTGCTTTCATGAGGGGAAAAATAAAAGTTTGATAGAATGATGATAATTCCATCAAATTGCTTCTTTTACAGTTATGATTTCGAGTCCGCATTATAAAAAATAAAAAAAATACATACATAAACCATTGGTCGGTCAGTATTGTAGTATTGCATAATGATATCATGAATGTTTTTATTGCAGGGTGTATACATAAAAGGGATAAGTATTTTTGTTTGACTTGTTTTTTGAAGAAAAAAATACAGCTTAAACTCAAAAAGTTATGTATAAATTATGAAATCATTGAAAAAAGTTATAAGTTGAGCAAATTGAACCATCTATTTACCTTTTAGAAAACAACAAACACACAAATAAAAAGACTGGACAAATCTTTTGATTCCTTCCAAAACCAGGCACCCTTAAAATACAATTAGTTTGACAGAATTGAAATTATTAAATTAATATCAAATTTGATAGATAAAATTACTGTAACAATAAAAAATGTACATTTATTGATGCTTTTTACAACGTGGGGCCTTTATATTATTATTTTTTTTTCGGCCTAAAAGGTATACAACTCATCATTCATCAATATGCATTTAATGTTCGAAGTACATATATAATAAGCATTTAAATTTCAAAATAAAGTTAAATATAGTTTAATTTCGAACACTTCATTTCAACGATTTCCCGTATTGATCATCAATAAAATAACAAATTATATTATACCCAGTTAAACTTTACTTAAGTAAAGTTAGCCTAATTTTTTGTTGGTATGTGGTTAATAAGTACTGGAAATAAATTTGATATCGAAATGAAGTGCTGTGTTATTGTTGTTCAAAAGTCAAATATGTACCCAGTTTTTATATATAAATAGAAATTTAAAAAAAATTGAATTAAAGTAATTTTTCGGTGAATTATTCCTTATAAAAGTTTAAGTGAAATATCCCCCACTCGACATAATATATATAAATATAAATATTTATGTTTAAAAAGTTTCGAAAGTCAAATAAAAAAAATGAAGAAATTTGCAACAAATATTTACAAAACACAAACTAACCATTGCATGAATGCAAATAAATATATTTTTCAACTCGTTTACTATGTACATATAATAATGTGTAACCAAAAGAAGAAGAAAAAAAATCAACTACAAAGTTTGTAGCATAAATAATAAAACGTATGCATTGGAGTTATTTTTATTAATCAAATTTTGATTAAAAGAACCTTCAAATACATTTTTTTATGTGTTAAAAAAAAGGATTAGCTAAAAATATCACATCTGAAGGTAAATATAATGAAATGCTAATGGAATTTTTTTATTTCAAGTCATGCTTGAAAAAAAAAAAAATAAAAAAAATAAAGGACTCTGCCAAGAGAAAGCAATGCTTTATCGTTCAAAGGTTATTTATATCAAGGAACATTTAGAATAAAGAAAATATAAAATAACATTCTTAGTGATAATAAATTATTATGAAATGATTTATGGGTTGATAAATATATCTATCCACAAACATATATATTTATATATATTTAAATCTATAATATACTACCGTACTTGAGGTACCTCTTTGCTGCTGTAATTAATCGATTTACATGGACTATTTACTATCACGGATGAGTTATTTTGATTTTCATTTAGAGTCAAAATAATATATCTATATACGTAGCAATTGAAAAGGGGTGTAAAAGTCTACAAAAATAAATATTATGTATGTAGATACATGGAACCAAAAAAAATTCCTTTATAATTTATTCAATTGATATCCTTATAAATAAAAATCTACACTCACTCATAACAACAAAACTTTGTAATCCATATAATAATAAAACATTTGAGGTTGTTTTTCTTTTATAAGATTTATGAAGTTAGAGTGAGTGGCTTTAGATAGAATTTTTATAGATATAAGTATAATTATAAAATCTTTTTTTTGTGGATTTAATATTTTTTTTCTTGATAATAGTTATAGGTCCTACATTTAATAGAGTACTTTTTCATTTAATTATATGGGCGGTAATAGTCAATACAAATTATTATAGTCTGTCAAAAAGTTCTACTTCCAGTTACTACCTTATTAAAATAATGATACAATTAAGGGCTTTTGAACATGGGACTTTAACTGCTCCTAATATTCCTTAATAAATAATTAAGATATATTGTTATTCTATACTAATCAATACATGTATTGGTTAGTTATTTAAATTGACTGAGTTAAGGCAGTTGCTGATCGATTGGTAATCAGAGAAGGTTCCAGACTATTGTTGATACTACATTTCCTCACAAATTAAGATTCAATATTTTTAGATCAGTAATTTAAAAAAAATAAGATTAAAAGTTTTCTATTAATGAACTATTGAAAATCCAAACATTGACAGTTCTGTCATATTCAAAAGAGCTTGTTTTTTCCACTTAATTAATATTTTTGGTTCTGACAATCAAAATAAATTAAGACATGTAATATTGTCATTAATTTTTACTTATAAAATTTATGAATTTCAATTTTTTTTAAAAAAACATCACTTTTTGTAAAAAAAAAAAATTAACATAATTACATTTTGAGTTTCAAGAGAGAAAAAATAGGGTGTTTCCTTAAAACAAACTGAACACATTGTTATTCACCTGCCTTCTTCTTTTTGTTGTATTTTATACTATGGCACTTATGATGACTGGATCACTAAACCTCTTCTTTTTTTTTAAAAATAAACTATTTTTGAAATTAAAAATGCTTAACTAAGTAATCCTATTTTATAGTTAGCTTAGGTCAAAAATTAATGTCAAAAGATTGAAAAAAAACTAATCGATAGCTATTTGATTACAAAGACATTTAAAAAAAAATATGTGGAATACATTCACAAAGTTTCATCGCTGTACTAACGATAATTGATTTGTGAATAGTTATTAATGGTAAAGTGGTTCAAAAAGTTGTTCCTTAATAAGTACAGATAATTAACAAAATATAATATAATGTAATATGATCCCCAGAAATCATTTTTTTTTACCGGGGTAAATAATACCCCATGGGACTAATCACGTTTGTAAGGTAAGATTAACAGACAACTAATGGGATTGCAAAAGTTAATTTGAAGGGAAAAAATAGACCAATTAATGGTTTTTTTAAAATTCATTTCAGTCGGGTCCTACTCCAAACCTCATGCAATATTTTGTTTAAAAATAAGTGTAACAAAAGTTCTTTAAAAATAAACTTCATTTTTCTACAGAGACTCTGTTCCAAAAGATGTTTTATATTCATGTATAAATATAAAATATTTTTTATAAATATTTTATTTGATATTATATGTATATAAATATACCTAGATAGATATATGAACACGTACCCAAATATATGATAAAGTAAAATTTACATATATATTAAAGATAAAATTGAATTTTTTTAAAACCAAAAATAAGTATGTATGTAATCCAAAAAAAAGCACTAATATACGAATGCATAACTAAACATGACTAGTGCCTACATACAGTAAAATATAGGATTATATTTGTAAAAAATAAATAAATGACGTAGCTCTTTCCCTTTGTTTGTTTTATTTATATATTTACATTTCTTTCTTTATTGTACTAACTCTAGACATTTTGTTACTTATACTTATTCAAAAATATGTACATATTTCTAGAATATTACAACGTTATTCTATTTTTATTATTATTATAACTCTCAAATTGTAGAACTCTTTATTCCTTTTATGTAGAATACTTAATGTAATATGCAAGATCTGAAATCTGTTTGACCCATCTTCTTTAATAAATATTCCTCCTAAACACAAGTATGCTTCAAAAATGTGAGATGAAAATTATAATTTCAAAAGACTCATTGAATTTTAAAACTTAGGATTGTAAAATTTCAGAAAATTTGAATGTTGAAAACTTATGATCTGAGTTTTCCGATTATTTCTTTCTTTAAAATCACCAATGTGTTCATAAAACAGTTTTGCTCATTCCAACCCATTAACTTTGGAGTATTAATACATAAATACACAATCCCTTTTGAATAAATATGATAGATAAAAACATTTTTAAGTTAAAAAGGATTGATATTTCTTCTTCAATATATCCAATATTCTACCTCTTGTTCTATCGATCGAAGTCACTTTTTTTCTATTACCTCCTTTTGTAAACTGCATGGACAGTAGGCCTAATACATAAGTAAGAAGAGGGAAAGTTGTACAATATGAAGTCACGAAACTATGACACAATGATTATACAAATTTTTATTTTTCTAGGTTTTTCCAAAAAGTGCTGGGGGCCAAAAGATCTTGCCCCTCCTGTTTTAGGATCCATTATTGTGTCTCCAAAATATAGAATTGATGTTGATTTTAGTAATTCTATATTTTTATATTCATCAATTATATTTTGTCTTTAATTTAAATACATTTTGAAATTTCTAGACTAAAGTTACATTGGAAAGTTTTATAAAACTTAATGGAAACTTTCCATCCCTTTGCATACCTAGTAGTTCAACAACAACAAAAAAAAGCTAAAAAAAGGTGTTGTTTCTCAAAAAAGTTAAAAAATACTGCCACAGACTTGAAGATACATACTAGTATTTGCAAATATATAATAATAAATCACATACATAGGACACAAACATAAATCTATCAAGTCTAATAAGATGGTTGCCAGCCAATGAAAATCAGAGTTGGAAAAAAGTTTATAAATACTTTGAAACCAAGAACAATTTTCAAGGAAAGGCACCTTTCAATCAGACGCTAATTTATTTCCAATGGAGTGTTGAAAAGTGATGTACTTGAGCCATGAATCAACTTCAACTAGTGACATGTGATCGAAGCACGAACTGTCTTTTATTTACAAAGTTATTTGAGTCAGGTCAGATTCCAAAGTTTTTTTCTAGCTTAGAAGCAAAGTGTTTAGTTCTGGGATGCTATTGTACCCCAATGATTCTATTTCTATGATAGAAATATATTTAGAACTTAACAGGGTATAATTTGAGTTCAATTGATAGCAATTAGAACAATAATGAGAGAAGAAAAATCAAAAGTTAACAACCACAACAACAAAACCAAAAAATATAAAAAAGTTGTTAATTTTGTGGAAATAAAGTTATGGAAAAAAGGAGCATTATTTTGATATATAGTTGAAAGTATTACAAATACAGGGTGATCAACCCAAGTGTAAACATATTTATATATATATATATATATATATATATAATTCTACAGGCGTATAGCTATGCATCGACTAAGGTATGTTTTTTTGATTTGTAGGATAAAATCTTTACATTTGTTTTATAATGAGCACAATAATTGCAACCATTCAAGAACTGTACCAAACAAGAAAGACCCCCAGTAAAATATGAACACCTTTTGAATACTCATATTAGCGGATTTGATGTTTATAAGGCTCTAAAACTCTTGAAAGAGACAGGGTTGACCCTCTCAAAGGTTCGAGGTATATCAAAGTGTAATGTAAAAATGACAAAAGTGATAAAAAACAAACGAGAAAAAAACAGAAAAAATCCCAAGAGTTGTAAAAGATGCTAAAAAATGATTTGAAGCTAACACTCTACATGACAACGAAAATCCAGTTTCTCTCACAAGCAGCAAAGACTAAACGATTGGAGAGAGGAAAACTTCCTTTGGAGAAATTTATAAATGGCACGCATCCACCAGTACTGTGAACAGATGAAAAATTATTCATTGTTCAGGCCGTGCATAATCATCAAAATGATCGGATTTAGTCAGCAAATAAGGAAATTATCCCATTGAACGAAAGGCTGGAGTTTCGGAGACAAAAAAGAGGCGGTAAAAATTAACCAATACGTTTATTTGGTGATGTTGAAAAAGAAATTTGTTCCCTGGATAAAGGCCACGTTTGGAGAAGATGGAATAACTATCCAACATGACTGAAATACGGCCAATCTTGTTCAAAATTGGTGTAAAGGGAATATAGCAGGGCTTTGGCCAAAGGAGTTATGGCCTCCTTCTTTTTCTGATTTAAACACGATGGACTTTGTTATATGGAATATCTTAGAGAACATGAATTGTTCTGCAAATCACTCAAGTCTTAAAACTCTGAAGAAAAAATTACTTACTTTTTGGGGAGAAATATCCCGCGAAACCAACCGTGTCTCATGCAGTCAAGTCCATAATAGACTTAAGCGTTTGGTGAAGGCAAGAGGAGATCTAATTAAAGGTTAAGTAGAATTATATAAACCACCATGACAAATTATTATTTTCCTCTTAGAATTAATTATTTCAGCAATTATGTTTATCGCCTCCACCCATATTATTTTTTTGTTTTATAAAAGAAATTTTGTATACTCTATGCTCAACAAATTAATGATATATGGGACATCATCGTTCTTGAGATGTGATAAGAAAATAACATTTCTTAGAGTCCATAATGTCAAATAAGTAAGAAGATATTTTTCTGTTCAAAAGTAAAACACATTGATTCTTGAGTTTGTAAGTTTAAAAATAATAGTATTTTATGTTAAGAACATAAAATAATATCATGACTTTTTCGTTCAACAAATCAATTGCAAATACCTACAAATAAAATTTAATTTCATTAGAATATAAATTAATAAATGATTATTGTAGTTTTTTATATCGTAAGAAAAAGATTTTTATGCAATAAATTGAAAATTTGTTCTAGATAATTCATCGAAAGGACATTTCTCCGAAAAGTGTTGTATATATATATATGATTATACTATATTATTAGAATCTCAAACATGAGAATGTGACTTGGAATGAATATAATATATACATATATGTATATATTTATATACGTAAATGTAACCATTTAGGATCCTAAAATAACAAAAACGGAATACTCATCTGGATTGCAGCTCATTAGAGTCTATGGGGTTCATAAGAAAATAAAGTCTAATAACCAAACGCTCTTTTTTTTTCGCCCACCTACGAACAAAATCGCTTAAGTAGCAACACGATTCGAACTACATTACTGTCTTATAGGGAATATAATTAAGGCATTATCTCACAAAGAATAGTAATAAATTTACCTATATATATATATATATATAGGTATTGGAAGAAAAATATTCTCTTTCATAAATAAATGAAACTAAAGGAATAATAAAAATATTCCTCACATTATTATTTTAAATTGCATTAAAACATGAATATAGCTACTTCTATATATAAAGTACTTTTTGTCAAAATGTCCATTAGGTTCTTTCTCTAATGATATTACCCACCGTGAAAATTACCCTCCATTAATATTTTTTAAATGTTACCTTCAGTAATTGAAAGTCTTTTACCTATTTATGAAATTAATTTGAATGACTTATATGTAAAAAGAAGAGGGTATTGTTTTAAGTTAAATTCATTTTGCTTCCTAAAGGCATTTTCTATCAAATATTTTTATCAATTCATTTAGTTAAAAGCATCTTTTGATGAAAATTGGAGACAAATTTTAAATATGAAAAACAATGGTGTACATAGAAAAATCTAAGGAATTAAAATTAAAAAAAACACATGAATTAAAAAAGGAATGGGATAACTATGTAACTCGTTTGAGAATAATTTACTGAATCTAATTTACATTATATTTTAATGTAAGTTTCATTAAAAAAAAAAAGAAACTCAAGACTTTTAGTAATAATTTAGCAGTGATAGTAAAAGTTTGTACATAACTTATAATGATGGGAATTGTAAAAGAATCTATATAGAGCTAAAAGTTAAAAAAAAAATCTTTGAAGAATTAATCAAAATTAGTGGGCTGAGTTTATATATATATATATATATGTATATAACATATTGCCTCAGAAAAGATATGAGTTAAATTTCATATAATTGGCTTGTTATTCACACATATGTTGAGAAAAAAACTATAAAAATCACTATTTTTCTTCTTTTTTTTACTATTTTAAAAAGTAATCATTATTTCATTAGAAACTTCATTATTTCAAATAAAATGCTTTATACTTTTTAGTGCTTTATATATGTAAATATAAATATGATAAATTGAATAAATAATTTATAAACTTTAAAAATTAAATTCAAACAATTACTTACAAATATATTTTTAAATTACGTCCGTAATCTTTTTCTCAATTATTTAATAAATCAATTCAATCTGTGAACGTTCTTACGATAAAACGTGTTTTTTTAGGCATAAAAGTAAGAGTAATTTACTGGAAGATGCATGCCAAATATCAGCTTTTTATCATTAAGGTTTGAAGCTAAAGAAAAATATTCCCTTCGAATCTATAAACTATTTAAAAAAAAAACATTAAGCCCTATCTTAAACAGTCGAATCGGGTTGTTTTTTTCCGCAATTTTTTCGCAATTCTATATTTAGAATCACACAATTTGTACGTGCAACTCAAGCATTATTAATTCAAACTTTTTTTTTAATGGCTTGAAAATTCAAAAACATTGCTTGTTGTACAACCATTACTCATAATAATTAATAAGCATTTAAAATAAAGAATATATTTACTCTTTTCAAAAAACTATTGCTCTGTTGATCTGAGCCATTATCACGAGAAAATAAAGCTCTTGGTAAAATTATGATACATTTTTTTATGGAAATGTCTTTATAAATAACCTTAAAAAATTCGAGTTATATTATTTGAATTATACAAAAAAAAACATCAAGAGACCGAATTTTGTTGGGAAAAATTATATTTTTATAATTAAAAAAGAAAAAGAGGTTAGCTTTGTTGTTCTTTTTTAATTTATGTTCATTTTTTGCAATATCATTGAGGTGGTCACATTTGCCTCTAATAAAAAAATAAAAAAATTCCAACTCTCACTTTCTTCTAGGTTTTGATAAAAATATATAACATAATTATAATATTCCACATGTACCAATGTTGTTCAGTAATAGAAGGCTTCTATAGCAGTTTTGTATTTTAAACCCTTTAAAGTCATACAAAACTGAGCTGATGTCAAATACATGGACCTAATTCAACAGTACTGTAAGTCTTACTCCAGGCTTCTTCTTTCAAGCTATACAAAAGGTTGCATTCCAACTAATTCAAATATTTTTTCTTCTTTTATTAAGACTAATCTAGAGAATCTAGTCGTTGCTATTTTGACATACAAACTTTGAACGAATATAACTGGTGTTACATAACTACGAAACAAAATTAAAAAGCTGCATGAATTTGTATGTAAATGTATTAATTTGACCATTCATAACCATAAATATCCAAATCCTGTTATTATTTCTTCAAAATATATATAATATAACGTGATAATTATTCATACAGCTTTACCGTTGAATTGTCTCAGTGAATCGCTATTATTGTATGTTGTTCACATACTAAGAGTGAATATGTCGATGTTTGAAAAAACAAAAAACACCAAGTATTCTATAAATAATCCCTTATTGATCCAAGTACACATTTCAGTATTGCCTAATATGTATATAAAATGATACATCAGTCCTAATGAGTGAATTAAAAATCATAGAGTCGCATAAATTTTTTGAAATAAATTTGTGTATTAAGTGCTCATAAAATATAATTTAAATACATATCGATACAAAACTATGTTGTTTATATATATGCAACTTACTTTAATACCAAGCATGTACAATGCACATATTATATATATATATATATATTTATAATGTTATTTTACATGATTGTTCGAAATTTTTTTAATTGCTATAAACATTAAAAATAGCTTATTGACTTATTTCACTGCATAGTAAAATGAAATAGCAGTTACTATTATTATTATATTTTTTTTTTGAAATTCTCATTTGTTTAGTTACAAAACTTACTTTGCATTCTTCTAAAGTTTTATTTTCTTTTATTTCTACAGAAAACTTTAGTTTTTTAAGTTAATGTAAATATTTAAAAAGTAAATACATATGTATGTATATACAGAGATAAAAATTATAATTGATGTACAAAGAACTTTTTTTTCTTTCTTTAGATATAATTATAAATATATATTTTGTGTCTCTAAATATTTAAATATGTATTCATATTGGTTTGAAATTTGTAAAACATTATTTGTTCATGAATTTTGAGTTTATATAACCAACTTACTCATATGTAATGTGTATTGAGTAATAAGTTTGAATGCATATAGGTGCATGTAGCACCTTGTAACATTTTTTTTTTTTTTTGCTTCTCCTTACTTCTCCTTGGTCTGAAAATAACGTTTATAAATGAGTAGACACAAAAACCTCACTCACAACTGTATTTTCTAAACATTAACATTTTATATGAATTTTAATTGGTTTAACTTTGCCTCCTATTAGTTGTTAGCATAGGTGTATGTATACTTGGACTCGAGATCATATTTTAAAGTCTTCAGACTTGATTTAATCTCAAAATTAAAGGTTTGACATAAATTGTATAGAGAACATTAACCATGTAACTAAATAGTCAATTAATCTGTAAAAATAAGGACATAGGCAAAATACCATATAATTTCGAACCTTTTATATATATATATATATATATATATGTATATTAAATTTTCCCTCTACTCAAAATTAGAAAGCTTATTTTTCATTTCAAATGAACAATTCACAACATTTGGAGACAAATGAAATAAAATAATCATATACATAAGTACATTCTACTCGTTTCAATTCCTCAAGAGGTTTTTTTACACATACATAGAGATGCATATATGTATTTTTACAAGTCAACATAGACATCATCATACATGTAGCATGGAAAATAAAGAGGCAGTTAATATGGTTAGTGATATTAAGAGTGAAGGGAAAACCACAAGAGATTCTCATTTTCTTAATATATATATATATATATATATATATATATAATACATAAGTATGTATGTAGATATATTATATTTTAAGAATAAATTTGCTCTACTTTAAAGATGTCTGCATGCAAACGTTATAAAAAAAAAGTATTGAGCTATAAAAAGGAAAATTTATATCTACTAATGGCCAAATTAATAATTTAGAGAAAATTAGCGCACAAAATAGAACGGAAAACGTAGAAAATGAATATGTTTAAAACTTTGGCCAACACTTTCATATATATGTATATATATATTTATTTATAAAGGGACTAAATGGAAGGGAGAAAAGAAATAAGATAAATATTTGGCAAGCAAAGTTTTCTAATTGAAAAGAAAGAAAGGGAAAAGGAATGAATTGCTGGTTGGGATGTGCATAATAATAAGTAATACTTATTTCAAGAACTGCTTGTATACATGCTTAAACACATAATTGTATGGAGTGAAAATGAAGAATTGGTATTTATTGTACTCTTTCTAAAAAAAAAATGGTGCATCATTAGCAATGATTATAACATATATCTGTATCGAACCAATATTGAAAGATATTTACTAACATGGAGTTTTGTGGTCGAAGTTTATTATTAAACAAGGATAGGTAAAACACGACGTCTAAAGCCTTTAACCCCCGTCTTATCCTCAAATATTACTAACACATTTTACCCTTGGGGTCAAATATACCTGGGGTATATTTGCCTCCAGAAAATGATTAACAGAAAATTGTTTCCCCCCCATTATGTATCGACTCAAAAGTATCAACTCTGCACCTGAAGGTGTGGAGATGTTAGGTCACACACACAGACAGACAAGTTTTACACAGCTAAAACAGCTTGGGCTCAAATTGACCCCAGAGGAACACCGATGCGTGGAATATGCGTTCAGCACATTGAAAAAATATTATCATGATAATTTTACGCTTAATCAGTTGTCCCCATCAAATTAGGAAAAGTCATAAAATATAGAGCAAAAAAAAAAGCCAACTATTGTTTTTGAATGATAAACATTGATTGGGGTCAAATTGACCCCAAGGATAATAGGAGGGTTAAAACAAAAAGAGTCAGGAAAAAACTTTGTTAATTGTCTCTTCTTTTCTACCTAATAGAAATTGACCATTGAGGAAGACAATTAAAATTCTCACTGACTATTACTTAATTACTTTATTTTGAGCATCTACAAAATTCAAAAATTCATTAAAAGCCTCTTTTTTACGACGTTACCCCAGTAACATACAAATTTTGCACCGTATTTCGTTGTTCCTTCTTTTTTTCTCCTTTTGAATGTTTGTACATAAATTGATTTGAATTGAATAGCTCTTGTTAATAAGGAGTGAGCTCTTCATCTACTATTAAATGACGAATATTTCCACAGTTGGAAATAATTGACTTCCAACTAATAACTGATTTTAGGGTTTTCTTTCCATTTTCTTTTGAGAGAAAAGATGATTGTAAAGGTCATACAAATAACCACGTGCTTTCTAAATTATAGTGTAAAATGTAATCCTATCATTGTCACAATATTCATTTGTTATGAGAGAAAGCAATGCATTCCTAACAAATTTATCTAAACATTCCTCTTTAGATCAGATACATCGAATGGACGTTGATTTTCCCCCTAATAGTAAGGATGTGTCAATACATTCAATCACAACTCCACATGGTGTATGTAAGTATCAATTGCTCATTGAACCGATTTTACTTTCAACAATCCGAATTTGTATGTACGTCAAATAAGCAACATCCTTACTATTTTAATTTCATGGTCTATCACCTCACATATATGCATGTTTATTCTAATATTGCCAAAATAGTTTCATCAGTATAAAAAGTCTTATATTGATTATAAAAAGCCTTTTTTTTTTATCTTACAATTCTTAACGATAGTAAAAAGAAAAAAGAAAGTTCTCTAATAATTATATATTCAAATACTTTCAAGTGAGAATTAGTTTTTTTTTTTTTTCTTTATTTGCTTTTTATAAATGCAAATGCATATTTATAAGTATGTATGTATATTAAATTTTTTAAAACACTAAATCACAAAAATATGAATGATCTAACTTCATCAAGCATCAAGTCTTTTTCTAACATTTACGTATCTTCTACTTGCTCCTCATCTGTTCATAATTGAATTAGATAGATCTACGAAAAAAAATTCATTAGTCTAATTAAGTCTTCTTAGAGTAATAAACAAATTATTACGTTCCTCATGTACATAATAGAAGAAAACTTTTATAATAATTTAATGGATTAATTAATTAAATAAAGTTTACGGTAAAGGTAATTGGTAAATTAGAATTGCAAGACATAAACTCATGGCACATGTTTTCTAATTGATTACCTCATGTTTTATAAATAGAAAAATTTGATAGTTATAATAATGGACTCTTAGACTCCTTTTTTCCCCAATATTACATTTACAATAAAGAATAATGAATAAAGAAAAATTGGTATTTTGAATCAACAATGTACTATTCAAATACATTTTAAGAAAATAATTCATATTTTGTCTCTCACTTATCAATGATGCAATTATATCAAGAGTGGATTTGTGGCCTCATGAATCTTGTTATAAAAAAATATGATTATTAAATTTCTATAAGAGATGTTTGTATCAATTTTGAAGTATAAATACTATTTTTATGATAAAGTTCCATTTGGTGTGATAAAAATGATATATATTTGTGAATATTACATTAGATCAATATCTTAACTACCGTAAATACCTGCGTATAGGACGATACCATGCATAAAACGCAGTGGATATTTGATCCTAAAAATGATGGGAAAACTTATAATAACAGTATTTATGGATAAGACTCTCCTGGGTTTTTAGTCAACTACTTAAGAAAAAAAATGCATCCTATACGCGGGTATTTACGGTATATTTATTACTCAAAAAATATCAACTTGTTCCCTTCCTTCCTTTCTATGTACATATATAATCCTGGAGTATCCCGATTGTAAGGTGATCAAAGAAGACATTATGTATCAAGATCTCCAAAGGATATAGTACAAAAGTGCATGCACAAGTTAGAACATTTGGATGTCTAATAAGTAAAAACTTGAAGGGTGGTTACTACTTTGAAAAACCCATATACTAACTCGTGCTAACAATAGCTAAAATGGCTATATCTAGCCTCATTACTAACAAATCCAGGGCCGATGATGAAAATATAGGCCTGCTCCTTAAATATAGAATTTGAGGAGACATCTTTCAATACTGTTTGCAAATGCAATATGATCTCATCTCTAAAATAACAGGTGGAAATGCTAATCCTTAATAAAAGTCGAATAGTCGATGTCAATGCCTGACTCTCTGATTTCACTCACAAAAACTTATATGGGTTCCTACCATAGAAGTTTTTAAGAAATTGTCTTTGACCTGACAAAGAAGATTATTATGGTCTATTTACTGGGAATTGATGAGCTCTCCCTTACAATAAATATATTAGAACTGTGCAAAGAAATCTTCTCTAAGATTTCTTTGAATTCTAATTGATTATCGACTCCTCAAACGCCCTCCTGATCTTGCTCGTCTCCATCAATCCGCACTTTAATTGTTTTCTAATCCTTTACAATCTAATTATAAGCAATCAGCACGCTCACTTTTGTTCGATGAATCCTAATTTTTGGATCTCAAAATAATAGTCTGACTTTTTCTACTATTCTTATCATTATTTTTGTTAAATTTTACCCTTTAGAGCTTTTAATAAGTTACGGTTTGTGTGTTGATTTCGGATGTTCGTTGTAAGATTGCATGGAAATAAAAAATAATTATTGATCAACTCAAAATTTAGTTATAAAATATTATTTTATACCCCATTAAAGCAGTTTATAAATAAAAGGCTCAACAATATACATATAAGTATAAATTACCCATAAATAATAGTTAATACAATTCTAAGGACATTCAAGTAGTGAAAAAAACAATCCTTTACAGCCAAAAAAAACAAAAAAAAACATCTAAAAATATAAAATATATTTTTATATACTTGACTTAAATATATTTATGTAAGTATGTATCTAAACATATGTAACTCAATTCATTTATGAGAGTTCTTGCCTCTTGAAGAACATAAGAAGAAAATGGATATAAATGCATTTATAAAAAAATAGTTTAAAATTCTATCAGGTTTTTGAAAAGCTACTTGAAATGAAAGACACGTAGAGATAAATAAATAGATATATTCCCCATCTGTTATAACATTGTTAAGAAATACCTAGTTGTTTAAACTATTTCTCTTTTTCATTTTCCCCCTACTTTTTCATGGAACTTGAATTAATCATGTGTTTTTAATTGCTGATTTTTGGGAGTTTTTAAAGAATGAATAAGAAAAAATGCTAGGTCATCAATATAGTGCCGATTTTTTTTTTTTTTTTTTGCAACTTTTCCCCTTTATCTTTTTGTTTAAAATGTTCAAGGATGTTCTAAGAATAAACAACCCAAAGAGGTCAATAATGATGTATAATCAATAAATGCAATGTATCTAGAAAGTAAAATTCACAATCAAGATTTCTCTAAGCATTTTGTGATAATTGAAAGTGCTGTTCCTTAGAATGTGTTATTTAAAATATGTTTGGCATAACATTAAATTGATATACAATTGTCAAAATCTTCTAAAAATTTGTAAAATATCAATGAAATCAAAATAAAGCAAAGGTCTAAAAAGGTTATTATTCTGAAAGTCGGGCATCTTGGAGGCAGGAACAAATAATTTTTTTTTTTTAAATTAAAAAACTTTAGACCTAGCAGTTTAATTAGGTTGTACGACAAAACGTCAAAAGACTGAAGATATATCTTAACTTTTGTTAAATAATGAAGTACAGATTATATTAATACAATAATTAAATATTTTTGGAGTTTCACAAATTACTTTTAGAACTTCCTTTCATATTTTGTATTTTGTCAGCACCCGTTTAGTTAAGAGTTTTTGTTTTTTTTCATTTAAAAAATTTTTTTTTATCAATTTGTTCATATTGCTAAGTAAGTAATAAAATCAACAGTTCTGATCATCCTTCACACACATGGATCCAATTTAGTATCTATAGCATGAGTGAAAATGCTTTATTAATAGCAACTTAACAAAATATGGACAAATAAATTACACTATCAACATAAAAGTAATCCTACATCTTTTTGTTAAAAGATATGAATTATAATATTTTTTGGTGGTAAGAAAAAAAGCAATGGATAATATATTGATATGCTTTCACTCATGTGATAGAGGAAAAACTACCACGCCTTTTTTATTTATTTATTTTTGTACATCCATGCTTTGGCCCATTATAATAATATATATTTTTTGCTAAATATGTGTACATATACATATTCATAAATGTACATTTATTCAAATTTATGGGTCTATATGAGAATAACCATAAAAAAGGATATTAATAGAAATTATATTTGTTTTACCCAAATGAAATAGTCATATTAAGAATTATGATAGGCAGAAGAAATACCTCATTCCATCAATTATATTTATTTTATATGGTAGCATTGAATTGATGTATATTAGGTGTATCTACAACCATGGTTACAAAGTACACCCGATTAAAAATGCCTTCTGGGGAATGAAAAGGAGGAAAAATTACATTTGAAGGCACAAACATTTGCACAACACTAAGAATTTTTTAAATATTCATGGTGTTGATTTCAACAAAACATGTAAACACAGCATTCATATGTTATGTATGGATCAAAGTGTTTACATAATGTTTCTACTTATATGCATATAAAAATTAAAGAATTATTTATTAGAAGAAATGTAGCGTCTACGAATTAAGATTTATTTCGTGGAGGAAATGAATAGTGTTGTATTTTTAGAATAAACTTGATATGAATATTTCATACCATGATAAGTGTGACATCACATACAATTTTTTGAGGCATTATATTTCAATCCAAAAAAAATAAATAATAATAAGACTAGACCCTATCTATCCTTGAGACTAACTTGAGACTAAGTTTATTCTTTAAAACAAAAATTGAATCAACTTTCTAAAGTTATTTATTGATTTATATAATTTTTTGGGTACCAATTCGAAAACCACCTTGTAAAATAACCTAGTGATGTCCTTTTCAGGATTATCTTGAGATTGAATTTTAAGAGTCTTGATCTTAATCCCTCCAAGTCCTGTTCTCGTTGTCAAAATCAATATCAAAGCACTAGATTAAAATTTTACTTTTCAAAAGAAATAAAGAATAATTTTGTGGTTTGGTCCGGGTTTTTTTTCGTCTCAAGAATGATATTCTTCAACGGACCGATTGGGTCAAAAGTCGTTTTATGCATTCTAATAAATTCATCATGAAAAATATAGGAAATTTGTAGACACTGAATGCAAAGAGACATCGTTTTCCAAAAATGTATCTTATAATTATAAAATCAAAATCCAAAAAGGCATCTTGTAGCATCAATTAATACATTGATACAGATTTAAAAAAAACAACGATAATATATGATGTCATCAAGAATAATTTCATTTAGGGACGATGATGACATGTGGGGTTTCATTGAGACTGGATATGCATAGATCCTCTCGCCTAAATTATGATTTATATTCTCATTTTTCTTAATATTCTTGGTAAATTAAATTATGATAAACTTTTAAAACGTCAAAAAAATGAATGTTCTTGTTTTGTATTTAGAAGCAAATGTATATTGTTTCTTTTATTATAATTTAAACAAAAGTCAACTATTAGTCTCAAAATCAATCAACCACTACATTGGACCTTATGATACGATTGTATTTATACTTCCAACGACTATTATTCTATAGCTTCTTTCATTTTAATGCCCAATTTCACAACGCACTGCAGATACTCAAAACACTACGTAATAATTAAATTTAAAGAAAACTACTTAAATTTAGAAAAGATCTGCGCATTGTAAAATACTCTTACTTCAAACATAACGATATTCTATTTTCAAACAAATAATATATCTATATAAATACTTAAAACACAGCAAACTAAATATCCGAGATATTTTTTGGAATTTCCTCTTCAAATATTTACACTCCCTATCTTCCTTTGTAAAAGTAATTCAATTTTAAAATTAAACTTCAAGTTTCTTCAAACATTCATTGAACTAATATAACTCCATTTGATCCACTGCTAACATCTATTCAAATTAGTTTTATAGATCAATGCTGTATTCTAAGTGATAAGATTAGTTTTTAAATCCCTAGAAGGTAAGTACATCTTCTTAAAAGTTTGTATATTCGTCACAACCTAAATTTAAAGCATTTTCAAACATACCTGTAAAATAATAAGAAATAAATTGGATTATTATTTGGAAAAATATGTACAAGAATATACCTAATGGAGCATAGAGGTTTAGGTTAAATAAATTCCTTCAGGTTCAATAACAACAAAAGAAAATGACTTGGATCTTGAGTCTAGATTAAATATCCAATATTTACTATGCATATTTACATGTTCAAATTTTATGGGATGAACACAAAATAAATTTTTTACTTCATGGTCATTTTAGAGGATATTTTATAATTTATTTACTAAATGATAATTTCTTAATAAACAATCAATCGCTGTTAACATATCCTGTCAAAAAATATAGTTAATTATTGAGAATATTTCAAGTTAAGTATAAGTGAGAGTCTTAATAGACACGTAATTGTATTTATCTTTACTTTTTCTTAACTTTCTCTAATAATTATTAAATAATTATAAAATTCATAATATTTCATAATATGGAAAATTTGAAAATGCAATTATTATTTTAAACTTCAAGAACATATTTTGTGTAGAAAACAATTTAAAAAACCTAAGTTTTAAGCCTCTTAAACCATTTTTGGAAAGGTACTGAAATAACTCTTTGTTACTCTCTAAGGCTCTTTAAAAATCCCAAATTAAAAAACCCGCATATCTTCTTCTTCAACATGTGCTTTTGCTCCTTCTTCAACAATTTTAATTTATTACTTATCTTCATTATTCTAAAAAAAAATTAGTTTTTTTGGCTTTTTCATAAATAATAATTGATTTGATTCTTTTTAATCCAAGTTTTGTGAAAAAAAAAAGTTAATATTTCATGATAATTGACCTCAATGGTTGTTTAAATTAAAGAAAAAAGGGAGTAAAAGTGGAAAAAATAATGACATAGAGAATGGAGGTAATCAATAAAAAACTTTTAATAAATTAATAATTTCATATTTAAATCCCAAATTATTCACGTTTTTGTATAATAGCTATTTATTTTATAAGAAAAACGCATATTAATTTAGAGAACATGGTAAAAGTGATGTTTATATTTGCTTGGTAATATTTTGAAGAAGAAAACGAATTACAAGGTCGAAAATCGTTTGAATTTTTCATTGATACACAGACATTAATCTGGAATATCGTGTAAATCAAATCTTTTTAAAAATCGACATGACTTTATTTTTGGGGTAATTTCTTTAAGAAAATCCACGTTATTCTAGAAAGGAAAAGTTATGGAGGGGAATTGATAATAAAAAGAAGGTAATTCAATCATTGGTGTATGCATTAGTATTTAAAGTATTATAGCTTTAAAATTTGATTCGATATAGAACTACTAAATTATGAAGAAAAAATATTTGTACTGCACCATAGATTGATAATTATTATTTTAGTTAGCAATTCACTACCAATGAGTAGAGTTGGGTTAGTCCATGGACTAAATTTCTCATCGGTTTTTTTTTCTTCTTCTTTTCCGCTCCCTCTTTTCAAGTGTGGACAAAAACAAAATAGACTTGAAATGCTATTCAGACTTAGTGTTTTTGTTGATTTTGTCTTACTTCCCACTGAAAAGAAGGAGCGGAAAAGAAAGGAAAAGACCAATAAGGAATTCTGTCCTAGGACTAATCCAACACTACCAATGGGTCAACATATGAGAAATTAAAAGAATTTCATTCATTCTAGAGGAACCAAAGTAATGACCCCTGATGAAAACAAGGTTTTCCTCAACAACGCTAACAAAGAAGGAGTGAAACAGGTTGTAGGGGGACAAAGTGAAAGTTGACTGTAATTGCTTCAGGAATGGTGTACAGAGGATGTAGCCTACACATGCAAAAACATATTTGCCAGTTTTGAATTAATGCAAATGAAATGATTTTTCACTAAATTATACTTATTTTTCTCATTTTCAAAGTATCATTTAAGAAGCTTTTTTTTTCATATATGTACAAGGTTAATTTTAGCAATTCTTTTAGGTTTTAATCTTTTAAATTACATTTATATTAGTTATTTTACACAATTATGACTGAATCCTTACTTTGTTGTGGTAACGAACTTCTAAGTACGTAATTACACAGTTAATTTGTTTGTTTTTCATTTGCATCTTTAACTATCTGCATGAACTTGTTATTCATGATATACTCAAAAATTTTCAATCAATGACAATCTTCAATGTAAAGTATAAAAAAAAAAAACTCAAAACTTTTATTAATAATATGTAATTAAAATGTAAAAACAGTAAGGTACTGTTTGAATAATATTTGAATCTACATATCATTTACCAAAGATATTTTAAATCTAATTTTTAACCAGTAAAAAGAATTGACTCACAAGAGGCAATATTTAGATCTACAATTATGAGCATAAATATGTATTTTATTCTCAATATAATAATGACATAAAAGTTAAGTCATAAATAATATTTAATTTACACAAAAGGTGGTGATTGACTCCTACAACTTATGTTTTTTAATATTTATATTTATGATTTTGTTTCATTTAAAAGTTATTATAAAAGTATTTATTTGTAAAGTTTATTGTTCATACATATACATATGTACCTAAAGAGTTAATTCGTCAACAAAAAAAAAGAAAGCTTTTCAAAATTCTAAGAATATTTTAATTTAACACATTTACAGAACAATTATAATAAAACGTATCTCTACAAATACAATATACATACATATGTGCCACTTTTAATATAGAAAAGCTTAGGCAACAATTTTCATTCAAACTAATAAATGTTACACTTTTATTTACACTTCCTTGGAGAGGAACAAAATAATAATAATACTAAAATTTACAAACTACTTAGCAATATGTTGCAATTTAACTTATATATATATAATCTACATAACTGCATCCTTTTTTATCTTAAAAAGCAAAAAATAAAAATAAAGAAATGTAACAAAATAAACATTTCTTATGGTCCAAATGTATTTTTTTAAATAAGTGCATACACATATATACTATCTTGCGATCTGACAAAAAAGCTATCTGAGATGAAACTATAAAAAGTATGGTAAGTTCTATTAGACATAATATCAGCTAATATGATATACATGGAGGCTCCAACACGACACACTCTTTGAGACGAACAAACATAGTATTAATATTACATGTATTTTCCTTTCAGCCTATTTCATCAGATGACACTTTTCTTACTTAAAGCAGCTGAGTCTGCATATTATGAATTCATGAGTGTATTAAAACTCTTACACTTACCCAAGGGTACCAGAGGATTTTAAAACTATAAATGCGTAGCTTTTATATGTTTTGCTTAAATTTGTTCTTTTCTTTTTGAAAGTCCAGGTTGCAAGCTGGCAAAAATGCTACGTAGTTGTATAATCTACAACTGGGGAAAAATAATGAAAACGCTGTTATTATTATTTTGGCATTCTATCCCAAAAGGAGCTTTTATTTCATCCATAATATTTATATCCCGACCAAAACGAAGTAAAAAATCATTTCTAGAGATATTAATCCTAAGCGTTTACTATTATGTCAAATTTACCGACAGTGAATATTTTTTTAAATCATATTTCCATGTATGACAAAAGGCATGATTTAGATATTTTTAACACATTTGTAATATCAAATCTATCTAATTAATAGAATGGAGAAAGAATGATGACAGCTTCAAAAATTATATAAAAAGTAATTATATAATGATGTCACTCTCAAATATTAAATTGGAGTACTTCATGCTTGCCGGGAAAGGCACTTTTTTTACACTTTTAATCCTAACCACATCCTTACTACTCTTCACCTTGTATCTCAAAAAAAAAAAGTAAAAAAAAAAATTATTATTAGGTATTTAATTGTAAATTCACAAGCCTTTCAAACTAAACATATATTTTCATATACCAATAAATTTATGTATATACAACTCTTTGGTGTTTCATTCATATATGTATGTATATATATAAATGTATCAAAAAATTTCAAAAGGGATTGCAGATACTCTATTCCTAAAGGATTTAATTTTCATTTAATATTTGGAGTATATTAAGCTATCAAATTATAAAAATCAACATACGATATAAATTCGATTAAACATCGAACGCAAAGATATATTAAATATTTACATATTATATCTAACGAAAAAAAAAAATATTGTTATTATTATTATTATTTTTTTTTTTTTTGGAGGGGGGGGGGGGGTTAGTTGATGTATGTATACAGGGGTGTGACCCCATAGTTTTTAAGCCTCCCTTAGACGAGATGGAAATGCCCTACATGCTGTACACACCATACATTTGGGTAATTTTGCCCATTTCATCTCAAATGAGGCATGGAGATCTTCCAAATTTGAATATTGACGAGTTTTTACCTTCGACTCGAGATAACTCTATACTATGTAGTCTACGGAAGCTTTTCTTTTTTACTTGAAATCCCTACCTAAACCATAAGGGATCGACAATTAATCCCCTATGGAATAGTTCTTTGGTTTAAGAATATATCTTTTGATGAGAAGCCTAAGATTCGATCGTTTTCCTGGTTGAATATTTGATCCAGGTCCTATTTCTTCTCATACCAAAAGACAATATTTCCTCTGCACTTGCAAAATTGTAATAATTACTGACTTCTTTCAAACCGTTTCAAACGTACACCGTCCGTGAGCTTCTGACCGTAACAAAACTTCAGGGACATCATCCTTAGGTCCTTATGGATGACTCAATTCACGGAAGTCCTTGACACATTTATCAAAAGTCTGTGTATTTTTGTTTTAAATTTCCAGACGCTTTTCGGATTACATGCATACCTAAGTGGGTGTCCACTTCTTGTCTTGCCATCAATGTTTCCAGTCTCTCAATTCTTATTAATGTTATATTCAACAAAACTGAGATTAATTGATGATCTCAAAATTCAGAATATTTGTAGGTGTGATTTACCAAGACAGTATAGATTTTATACCACTTTTCTTAGATGGCGTATCACAACTATAAAAAATAACTTGAATCACCTTCGTTTTATATCAGAATAGAAAGATGTAACCTACAATGTGTTACAATTAATCAAATTGCAGATGTGATACTTTTCTGCCAAAATATTGGGCAACAAATCTTAGAAGTTTAAGACTTTTGGTCACTCCTGTATATTTAGAATATGAGGGTGAGAACGTTCATTTTTTTTTCTTTCCAAATAGTTTTTTTCATTATATGGAGTGAACTAATATTCTATTTGAAAAATGAAAAATTTTTACATTTAAACGTCACTCAACGCCTTCAAAGTTCAGAAAATTAACTTTTTTTTTTGGAAAATTGCATCTTCTTCTTACATCATCATCCAAATACTTAGAGATAAGATGTTTGTTGTTTTAAAACTTTTTTTAGTTGAGTAAACAATGCTTAAAAAGGTATTTATACTAAGTTTCTCTAAAATATATTTTGAGTAACATAAATGAAGGGGAAAAAAAGAAGAAAAATTAAATGTACCCTGTATAACAAGCCTTTTTTTCTTCTTATTTCTTTCATTTGGTATAATAAATTCATAATTAACTACAAGAACGTTATAAAATGTCATTATTACGATTTTAATCTTTCATTTACGACTTGTTTGTTGCTTTATAATAAAAAATTTATCAAAAATTACCCTGTAATTTCAACTGATTATATAAAATCTACCTCATTAAATATTTTATATTTATACTTTTGATGATTCAAAATAACCTAGAAAACATACCTTTTAAAGATTCTTTAGATTTTATTAGAATAATAAACATTGCAATTGCACTGTATTTTAATGAAAATGAAAGAAAAAGATGAAATTTTCAAAAAAACTGTCAATTTTTTTAACTTAAAAGGTATTCAGCTACTTTTAAATATTATTTTTATTATTTGCAACCTAATACATATATATGTTGGAATAAAATGGAGATAATTTGTGAGTTTTACAACATGTTACTGACCTAGAACATTTTGTTTTTTAAGTGGAAATTTTCAAGAAATGAAAGAATGATCATTACTCGTTTACTATTATGTAATATTTTTTTAAAGCATAAATCATAGGGTTCACCTTTAATTTTCATAGTTAAATCAATTAAATATTCTTAGATAATATTTAAATACAATTATAAATACAAAAACGGAGTTATGATTCTGGAGTTAAAATTTGGGGTAATAGAGTTGATCAATCATTTCGAAAATTAATTGAATTCTATAGTTATGAAAATGCATCACCTTGTTACATGAATTTTTTTACCCTTGCTTTCAATTTTCGATAGCAAAAGTGGGTTATGATAATTCTGTAATTAGAAGTAAAAAAAATTCCTTTAATAATTTTCCATAAAATAAATTTACCATTTATCAAATGTTAGATATTTATTTACCATAGTTTTTTTTTTTTTACTAGTTAGCTTACTTCTGCAAGTTTTTTATTCTAAAAAATCATTCTCAGTGTATTTAGTGCATGAAAAGTTATTATTTAATTTATGTGCAACTTCATATAAATACATTTTTTGCCATTGATTAGTTTCTTAATTAAAAAAGTTGAGTGGTCAATTATTATGATATATACATTGTTAAAGGCAGTACAAAACATGCATCATGAACGGTTAGTTGCACTTTTCAGAAATTAGATATATAGTTCTGCAAAATATATCTGTTACAAATTTCATAACCATTTACCATGCCGCATACTGATTGACTTTTTGTTTACACTTATGGTTCAGTAAGATGATGAAACTTCAATAAAATTCTCATATTTCATGAACGTCTAATTTAAGTGAAATAAAGTTTGTCAAATGTTATTTTCTTCAGAGCACGAATTTCCGGTAAAAAAATAGTCAAATTTTGTGGTAATTAAGTTTTGTTACTACGTAATTAAATAATAGAACATTAGTTAAAACGGCAATAGACTAAACTTATATCTATTAGCTTCAAATTTGACATAGAATCCTAAATGGTTAAAAAGAGCCAATACCTAAATAGTGAGGCCTTAAGCAATTATTTATACATTTTTATGTTATTGTGGATATCGTTTCTTTCGTATGGTATTTATCAAAAAAAAAAGAGTTAATGATGGAATCGTATTTTATTTGCTTATTTATTTTTTAAAAGTTAGTTAAGAAACCCTATCAATATTTTATTTAGATAAAAACTAATTGTATTTATATAAATTATAAAGTTTTTCATAGACTTATCTAATTATATTCTATTTTTTCTAATGTACATTTAATATAATCAATTTGACTATATTTTATTAGGAATATTTTAATTAGATTATAATTAAAATATTCAAATTAGTTTAATTAAAATACCAACTATGTACAGTACTACTTTTAATACAGGTTCTTTAAATAAAATTATATTCTGTTGCAACTATTTAGTATATAATATGTAGCAATTTTTTTTAGCCCACAGGATTGTAATTTGATTAGTAGTATACTAAGCCTAAATAACTTAATGGAACGTAGTTCTTTGGTTATAAATTGTAAGTCAAAAAGTACAAAAAGTTTACATACGTATTTAAAATAAAGAAACGGATATATTATATACTTTTGGAATTAAGGGATTGACAGTTGAATCAAAAAATGTACCACAAAATATTTCATTTTTGCGGTTAGGGTTTCTTTTTTAAGAAACAATCTACAACATTTTTCCTTTAATAAAAAAATGATAGATTTTGTGTGTAAAAAAATTACTTGATGGAAACCTTAAGTAACTAATTTTCTTTTCCACGAAACATCTTATTTGTTTATAGGAGAAAATGTAAAAGATTTCAAATTCAATCAAGTTCCTCTTTTCTTGAGAAATAGAACAAGTAAAAGACGAGGACATTGAGTGTTCGAGTACCAAAACTTCAAAATAGGTGTGTAAAAACTGCCTAAATATATGTAAATATAATGCAGCCATTCCTTGAACTTCAATCATTACAGTTCTAAAATAAAATAGAAACACTGACAAGGATAGGGCACCTGCCTTCAAGAAGAAAAAAAAAACAAAAGCTCATTATCACGACTAAGGTATATGCTCAAAAAATACGGGTAACTCAAAAACATAATTAAAAAAGTTAATAAAAAAGTTAAAAAAATCGAGTAGATTTCATACAAATATGAAGATTTCAAAAGAGGATTTTGAAAGCTAACTTCTTTTTTTCTCCACGTCTCTTGCTTAGTTTCATGCATACTCAGGGTAAAGTAATGAAACAATAATTGTTGAAGAAAAATAAGCTAGGCATAAGCTTAGCTTATACACACTTTGAAGATATGTAAAAAGTGTAAGCATAAATTGCTCATATAAAAAACTCTTGTTAAAAAAAAATAGGATTTACTCGGCTCAGTTTTAAAAATATACATTCATACACACACTTTTTTTGATATATATATATACAGGCATACTTTTGAAATAAATATAAATATGTGTATATAAGTATCTCACGTTCATTTTATAAAATAAAATATTTTTTGCTCATGTATGTATGTATGTAACAAAACGTGGATTGCATTTTAGGTACGAAAAAAATAAGTAGAGAGAAAAATAGAGAAGTTGGAAGTAGGAGGCAGATATTTGTAAATGGATCAACTTTCTTCTCGGAGAGGAGAAATTCATTATAGTTTTCTCATGGTAATAATTTATTTCTTAACCCTTTATATACCCCCCCTCAAAAAAAAAAAAAGGTTTAAAGGTTTCTTTTTTTCTTCAAGGAAACAATATTTTATACTCCTTCTCGACTTTACTACCAATGTCTACATCCTGACAAATTCTTAAAATAAAAACATTTTGAACTAATAAAAAGGGCCAACAAAAAATAATTATTTATCACTATTTAAACTGCTTTTCACATTTAAAACCATTTTAAAATGGTCTATTCGACAACAAACTATTTAAAACAATAATACTCTGGAGCAAAATAATTTTAGTGACTTATGAGTCTCATTTTAATTTGGAAATTAAGACAGCTTTTAATATTTTATAACATCCGTGCAGTTATAAAATATGAGAGGTCTATTTTCGTAAGGATATGCAAATCCTTTTACTCGTGCAATTTTCTAAGTTTATGATTGTAAATTTGGGGGGGGGGGGGTCATATTTCAGGCTAATTAGGTAGAAGTTGCAATGGTAAATTATTTTGACAAGTTCCAACTGAACTTGTTTTTGTTTTTTGATTTTAAGTCAGTTCAAGTTCTAAATATGAAGGACAATTGCCCTTTTATTTTTACATTTCATCGTAGGGACCTGACACATGTCTTAAATGCCCCTTCCTTTCTATTATGACTAACCTACTTATATATGGTCATTTTCACCCGAATTGTTAAACTGCCTTAATTTACGTATATATTTATTTATTTGACAATTCATAATATGTTAATTGATCCAATTGAAAACTGGGAGAAAAAAGATTTTAACAATTTTCGAATAAACCAAAAAAATAAGTATTAATTGAAACAATTCTCTAATAAAAAATGAAACATTTACTCTACCAATTGAAAAAAGTATTTTAGTGAGGGATTGAAATTTATATGTATTAAGAGTTAATAATCATATATAATCATATTTTAAACTTCATAGCAATATGTTTAAATATAATAAATTAATTTGGAATGCTTACTGTAGCAACATGGTACCTAGGAAAAAGTATTCAAATATTTCAGTTTTGGTCTACATATAATAAAATAAAAATGTAGGAATACTTATGAACATATGTAAATGTTTATAGAACGTAGAGACAAAAATAGATAACATTAACTAAGTTTTCATTTTATGGCACAATTCTTTACAAAAAAAATGTTGCATAGATATTTTAACTCTCAAAATATTAAAGTTAATAAAAAGGGAAACCATTTTGTGGTCAGGAGTAGAATTTTTTATTTCATTTCAGCTGTATATATACATATTTAAATATACAAATATGTATATGGGACAAATATACATATTTATATATATTTAAGCATTAAATAAATAATTTTTAATTAATTTATTTGATATAAATCGAGCTTTTTCTTCAATTCAAACCATATTTCTCTGATACTTGTTGATCAGGAAAATGAAAGAATATAAAATTAATTTTGTAGGCAAAATAATAAATATTTTGATTAATTATCATTGAGGTGATAATCTCATTGTTTTATTAATAGTTATACTTAATCCATTTTTGGAGACTTCATGGTCTTTCAAAAACATTAACTCATATCTTTATTTTTGTATATTTTGTATAATTTCTTGAGACATGGAAAAAAAGAAACGTTTTAATTATGAGATTAAATATTTTCTACATGTCTTACAGATATATAATTAAAAGAAAAAAAAAGGATCCTTATTTATGTAAAAGAACCAATATTTAATAGCATGTATTTCTGCTTCTTATTCATCCATTAAAATTAATTATAATTCTAATCTATTTAGGATTTATATTTATGTAAAATACATTGTAATATTGAGGGTGCACTCATGAGCTTTCTAAAATTAATCTCTTTTTTTATTCAATAAGAATAGATTTTTGTATATCTTTTAGAAATGGTTATAATGTTATTGCAGAAGAATAGGTTTAATCACCTATTCAATAATTCTTAATAAAAAATGCATAGTAGAAACATGTATGTTCTTTACCCTCAGTTCCTTGACTTCATTGTTCTCAAATTTTTGTTATCGATAATTTCATTCATAGGATTCATAGACATATCGATTTTCTTTCCAATATTTTTTGTTTGCTAAACATAATGTTTCTATGGAAAAAGATGATTTTTAGTACTCTAAGTATATCATGAATATACTCTAAAATTAGCCCAATTGTATCCCTAAAAGATTTTCCTTTTTATCGGCTGCTAACTTTTACTTTTTTTACCCCTTAGTAGTTTACTAAACGTTTATTTCTTAAACTTGAATTATCGTTTCTTAACTATGATCAGTTTCTTATAGTAAGATAAAGAATAGAAATTTTTTTTTGTCGTATCTTGCAACCTTTTTCACAAAAAGAAAGGAAAAAAACAACAACCTATAATCAATTGGTTGTTCCACAAGTCTTTCAAACAGTGAAATAATTTTTATTCATTTAATTAATAGTAGAAAAATGTAGAAAACGAGAAGACAACCTATCAATTAAGAAGGGTACATATATTGAAAAATTGACAGTTGATAATATACAATACATGGACAACTGACCCCTTCGTACCGAACGCTACACTTTCTTAAATACATCTTCAAGGAGTGAGCTTTGAATTTTAATAAATTAAATCAAAGGATAATAACTTTTCAATGATATATAAGTTACAGAGTAAGTTATTGAGAAATGGACTTTAAAAAATTGTTTTTACCCATTTAAATCAGTTTTTATCAAAGAAAAGTAGACAAAAAGGTTTAACTATTTGTACCTGTAATTCTTCTTATATATACAACTATGGTGTAAATTTCGTAGTTATTGATTTTTAATGATACAGGAAAAAGGGGCCTCCTGCAATTGTTCCCAGTCTCCCCATTTCACTTAATTTTGTCAGTTGATTTTTTTTCTACACTTATGATCATTGAATAACTGGCTATATCACTACTATTAAACAAACAACAATTTACATTATTGTATCAATTTAGAGCCCAAACTGAGACATGGAATGATGATGTTTCAGAGACATATTTTATTCTTTTTTTTTTTACCCATTTATGACATTAAAAGTAAATTAAAATCAACAAATTTGTGAGTGTTGGAATAGTAAACATTTATAGAACCCATTAAATATAAATCTACCATTTCTTAAAATAATCTCTGTATGTACCTCTTATGACTTTTAACTAAAGGGTCTCTTAAAGAAAAATAATAATGAAAAACCTTTCAACACTCAAGGCATTAATTAGGGGCAAAGCATTTTATGTTTATATTGCAGTGTCAATGTATTGAACTGAAATCTAGAGATAGATTAACTAAGACTTCCTTGAATTTTAAATGAATCCTTGTGTGAATAAAACTTTTGCATTAATAAATATATATAATTTTTTCTTTTATTTATTAATATAATAAAATGTTCTTCTAATTTTCATAGTATAGTGAATAGTTCTATGCTGCTTTTATATATCATTAATTACATTTGCTTTGTACTTTTAACTTTTAAAGTATCAAAAGAATACTCTTAAATTAAGAAAACTGCATTATTCAATGCATTTTCCAACAACCTAGATGCAACTTTTGTAGTACAATTTAGAATCAAAAAGAGTGTGAAAAAGCTTTAAAAGTTTACTTGAAGTGATGCATTAAAGCAAATGACTTAAAAAAAAAAATTAATTACATTGTATATGAGTTGCATTTGTATATAAATTATGTAGCAATGTGTGGAGGCAATTTAACTAATTAAATTTTTAACTATGAAAATTGAATTAAGATTTATATGTATGTATGGTGGTCGTGAATGACGTAGCTATTTTTCATCATACAGCTAATAAAAAAATATTGAGTTGCACATGAAAATGCATTGCGAAAAAAAGGTTAAAATTAAGAATTTTTCCTCTCACACATAAGAAACTGCTGCAAAGTTGTTTTGAAAGTTTTTGATGCTATAAATAATAGCAATTATGGATCATCTTAAGATATACAATTACTATAGGAAAAGGCATTGAGCTATTCTTTGGAGCATACTTTATAGCCACAATGAGTTTTATACATTAGATTTTTTCTGAGCTCACTTCTTGAGGAAAGAAGCTTTGAATCAAATTAATAGTTGTTTATTTATTCTTATAACTTTATATTTCCCCTTCTTTTTTAAAAAAGGAAAACTCCCGAAAATAATTTCATTAGCATATTTAATATAAAGTCTTCAAATCGTAGGTTATAAATTATTACTAGGTATGTATAAATAGAGTCCCTGGGCTAAATTAAAAAAATAAAATAAATATAAAAATATACGCATTTGATAATATGAGATCACTCTGTGGCCCTATAGCACCCAATCAAACAAAATCAACAAGAAAGGAACAAAATTTAAAAAAATATATTTGTCAAGTCAACAAGAAACTAAGTTCATCTGAAATATTTCAAAAATGAGTGTGAACTGCACTCATATTCTTGAAGACATTTTTTTTCGTTTGTATTAATAGGTTATTTCAATTAATTAAATAAAGACTCCAATAATTACAATTGTATTATAGGAAAAAACCTATAAATACCACTAAATAAATTTCTGGGACTATGAAAAAGATGGACGTTCTTTCAGAGACCATATCGGCTCCATATGCAGTCGTAACAGTTATCTAATTGCTCTATTGGATAGTCAACAATCCTTGCTTTCCTGATTAAAATTGCTATTTAGGCAAAAATCCTGTTCAATAAGTCTTAAAATGACTCCAAAATATTTGGCTGTTATATTTATGAAGTAAAAAAAAAACTTAGAAGTGGATTCAATATTTGAAAACAAACTTGCTTTCTTGCTGACTTTATACATATGTATATACTATATAAATACAGTTTAAATATTAAAAATGTTAATAACAACTTTGTTATTAGAATGTATATATATATATACTTATTCTGCAACTTGTTTTCTTTCCGATTTGAAAGCATTTAATCAATTTGCTAAATAATCTCCTATATAACATATATACACATAAGAAGATTTCTTCTATAAAATATATTATTATTATTTTGTACAATATAAGTCGAATCACTGCAAGGATCCATTCTTCTTCTTTCTTTCTTTCTTTTCATAAGCCAACCAATCAAAAAAAAAAACTTTTTATTACATCACTTTGATGAACAATCAAACTATTTATCGACATTTTCTAGATGCTTTGTCGATAAACAAATATTTTAACTGATAATACTATTGTGTTTGTGCAAAAAAAAAAAAAAAAAAAATCTTATAGTGAAAAATGCATTGATGTACTTGTTGAAATCCCTGCGAAGTACATATATGTTAAAAGGCATCAACATATGGTGCTTGAATTGCCAATTTTTTAGCAAAATTCAAATATTTTTCTATTTATGTATGTACATTAGTGTGAGAGACAATACGTAGTGAACATTCAATTTTAACTTATTTCCATGTCTTACTAGGGGGGAAAAATTTTGTCTTTTTATTCTTTAAATCAATGTACAACCTTGATAATTGATTTTTTTTTAACATTTTGAGGTGGCTCCATGCCTTCCAAGCTCAGTAAATTGAGTGTTCCTTCATTATCATCCAAAAAAATTAAGATATAATGTTTGTCATTTTATACCTTCTTATAGTTGAATAAACAATCTTTAAAAAAAAAATTTCTAACTTTCTCTAAAATGAATTTAAGCAACATAAAGAGGAAAAAAACCCACATAACGTGTCTTTTTTCCTTCTTATTTCTTTCATTTGAGAAAATAAATTGAAGAATAATTGCAACTAAACGTTATACAATGTCATTAGAGTGATTTTGATCCTTCATTTAAGACTTATTTTGTTTCTCAAATATGAAAAATATAAATAATATTTATAAAAATTTATTTTTAGCTATCTAATGGAAGGCTAGTTAGAGGAGAAAAAATATAAATACTGCATATAAAAAGTGCATCCTGTTCTGTTATTTTCTTGCATTTAATAAAATAGCTTCATTATACCGTCAACAAAATGTCTGATTGTGAAATTTTATTTAATACTTTTTTTGTATGTAGCTTTATAATAATCAATTATTTATCTATAAAACCCCTTGTAATTAGAAATCAAATATGAACAAATTGTTACGAATAGAATTAATGTAAACTTTTGCATGAGTACATATCTATGTAAATTAAAATCATTGACTAAAATACTCTTCTGCACTCATATGTATAACTATTTGCTTAGACTTTTACAACAATGTCACAAACTAATTATAGTAAAAACTAATTCATGCTCATTTTTTCTGTCTCTAAATTTGACATAACCCCATTTGTGTACATTGTAAATATAATAAAATAAAAGCTAATTCATTTCAAAATTTACTTCAAGGAAGAACCATGAGACTGTTTGTTTTTTATGCCATATGATTATAAAAATATATACATTTATTTCAGAGTATATATGTATGCATATTATTATTACAAATTTCAAGGACTAGTATGATAAATTATGTCATAAGTCCATCATTTTTACAAAATAACATGAATTTATTAGAACAATTATGTATGTATCAATGATCCAAATTCACATCACTAAAAACTGGCCAAAAAAAGAAGCGTACTACCGAAAAAAAAATCCACTAAATGATTTTTCGTCTAAACAAGGTAGAATTTAATACAAATCTAACTAGTAATTGACAAAATTGACAAATCTACTCTTGTTACAACTTCACACGTTTATTTGTGAAAAACAAATTAAATCTTGTTAAGGAGTGAACAATTTTCTGTTACTAAATAGAGAAAAGTCAACAGTTAGAAAGAATGACGTGAATTTCGGGACATTTATATATATATATTTCTGGAAAATAGGTTGAGAGAGTGAATACAGATTACATCATGTTTATATATATGTACTTATTATACTTTCATTTATATTCATGTCTCATGCCTTGATATTCATTGATATATATATATACACATATATATATATACCAAATGTAATTTTATGTATAAATAAATTATACATATGTAAGTACGTACATACATTCTGCATATTGAATACAAATTCTCTATAAAATAAAATACCTATTTGTATAAAGAGTTTTTAAGGCTTTTGAAGGAATAAAAATCCTTATTTATTCTCTGTAATTTTTTTTCTTTTGTATACATTTAAAAATAAGACATTTTAACCTTTTTTTGTAGGAAAAACTATTGCCAATATTTTTTCTTCTTTATTCTTCTATAAGTATTCTGTTTCTAAGGAGAAAGGAAATAGTAAAAGAATGAAAGTTAAAATTAAAAGTTTTTGTTGGTAGAGTAATCCGTTAGAGTAGTTTTATTAAAAGCAATGACAATTTTATACTTTATATAAAAATAAATGAATTTTAACGAATTTTATATTCATTTTTGCAACAAAAAAAATTTGCTTTTTAAAAGACTTGACAAACTTATTTGAAGATTCATTTTACAAAGAGTCAATTTGCTTATGTAAAGAGAATTTTTATTTATTTTTCATTACATATCCAGCATGAAAAAATATTATTTTTTTTGCAAGGTTACTACTTTCACACATTGCAAATAAATTGTTTGTATTACCTCTAATATTTTGCAAAAGCAAACGATACTTTGTCAAATATATTGGTGAATTAAAGTCAAATATAAGCACAATTTGTATGGACCTAGAGCGTTTGTTTAATAAACATCATGATTGTAACTTATCACGTCCTTACGTTGCCTATTCGAATTAACTAATCAAATTAATCTTATAATTGACGTCATAAGTAATTGATTTTTTCGTAAAATTATTATTTATATAGCCAAAGACTTTGTTACTTTTGATATAAAGTGGCTCTTTATTATCAAGTATGGTGCTTTTTATTTCTTGTTGATGATAAATAGAACATAAACACACTTACTATATTATCTGACAGTAGGAGTAAAATATAATAATATATTTTTTTACAACAACTGCTTCAAGCATAAAATATAATAATTTCTCTTGAAGGAAAAACTTACCAAAAAAAAAAAAAAATAAGATATTTTTTTTTGTTCTTACTCATTAAATATTATTATTTGGGGAAAGAGAAGAAAAAAAATAAGATGAAACATGCTGTGTGTGTGTGGTTAATAATGTTAACGTTGGTAAGAAAAATAAATACATATAATATAAATTAAACTTCTACAAAAGTAAGTTCAATTTTTCGCAAAATAATAAAAGTATTTTATTATAGCTCAACGTGTTCAGCAAACCTTTTTATTTTTTATTTCATTATTTATTATACCATACATACATTATATATCATAAACTATATATTTAAAAAAAAAAAAAAAAAAAACTTTAAATCTAATAATGACTTCATATTTAAAATGCATCGCTTTTCACATTATTCAGTTTGGGCTTGTGTGGATTTCTTTAATAGAAAATCACAATTGTTATACGTATTATATTATTATTATTAAATTTGTTTAGTAAGTATACATAGATTGAATAACGGAGTGTTTAAATCAAAATAGCCCATAGATATTTATACTGTGAAACCTCAGATTGCGAATTCAATCTATTTCAGAAAGTAGCTCATATCTAAATCCATAACTATAGCTTTGATAAGAATCCATGGAAAATTGGTTGATCCTTTTATAACCATAAGATATTAAAAAATAATATTTGTTAATTGTATTTTACGTATATACAGCTCATGGTCTTTCCTCTTAAAAACCAATAATAATAATCATTGATAGTATTGTTTTTCACAATGTATGCACTGTTAGAATTTGTAGTGACTAATTTTGGCATTGTATAATTTTCTTTCCTTCTTGGGACAGTTTTTACCGGGAACTTATACAAAGAAATATGCTTCGGCCTACCTTTTGGAACTTGCTGAAAATGTGACAATATGTTTATTGGTCAAAAATTCATTGTATTATGTGACTGATGCCTTTCAATAAAATTCTACTACAGTATTTTCAACATTTTATGAATCTCCCTTTTGTCACTTGAAGAAAGAATTTCCTTCCTCCTCAAGTTCCTCTTCATCTTCAGGCTCTTGCACTTCTTGCACAGAAGGATTTCAGCTGATTTTGTAATCCTTCTGCGCGCTATTACTTTAGTAGCTCTACCATGAGTCTTAGATATCTAGTGGATTTTTAATCGAAATTGAATGAAAATATACACATTTAGATGGACAATTTCTCCTTAGTTAAGTAGTCTTTTCAAGCACTTGACATCTCATTTGAAAGCAATGGGTCTCAGCTCTTTAATACATTCCTTATTAATCCATTTCATGTAATATTCAAGGAGTTATTTAAGAACAAACGTTTTGGCCCACTTTTGGACCTAAACTTGTCCCCTACACCCCCAGGAGTCCCTTTAGGTCAAAACAAAGACCGGAAATGAAATTTGCATTAAATACACTAGCATATCATTATTTTTTAATTTACAAAATGAGTATTCTTCTAGGCTTAAATTGAAGTTGAAGTTGGAAAATGAGTAAAAAAAAGTAAAAAAAGTAGGATCCGAATTATCGAAAAAAAAAATATTACAGATTTGAAATCAGCGTGCAAAACTGAATAACTTTTATTATACTTATACCCTTAAGATTTTTGACTGTTGACGAGTGTAATTAAGGAATATAAATAGCAGCTTTTGAAAATAAGAAATACTTTTCCCATTGCCAACTGCTAATGATCTCACATGTAAGTAAACGCTTATGATTTACAGCCCTACACATCAGTCACCCTCGATTTACCAAAACATCCTCCTTTTCATATGTACTTCTGTCGGCATACAACTGTTATACTCTACTCTCACAAATATTTCAACCATAATACATACTTGATTTGATTACCTCTGTAATTTAAATCCCTACAATGGCTTCATAAGCGATCAAAGTTAATTAAATAGAGCTTTTAAGGCTAAGTTTTTTTATTATGTATCATATTTTATATGAATAAGAAGACAAATATCAATTAAATTTGTTAAATTTTGTAAAATATATTGCTTGAAAAAAAACATATTTTGAAAAGTAAAGCCTAAATATTTATTTAAAAAACTATACATTCGATACTCCTATGTCACGTATTCAATATTTGCTTAATTCAACCATTTGAAATAATATCATCAATTTAGATTTGAAACTAGCAATTTTGTAAAAACTAGTAAAAATAGTTTCTGCAAATATGCAAATTGTAATGCTTAGAACGATGTATGTAAGTCATCAAAAAACCCTTCGATTAAATCAATAAGTACTATCTGTAAAATTGCATATATTGAATTTATTTTAACAAGAAAAATCATAGCTGCAAAGTTCCATCCATTCAAACTTAAATTTAACCGTGAAAGTCCTAAAAATTTGTGTCCATGACTTTTGCAATAACAATCAAATAAAATTGCAGTAACCTTACATTCAAAGATAATCTTTCTATTTATGTTTGTGTGAGCATGTACACAGAAGAAGTTCCTATAAAGAACACATTAACGCTAAAAAAGAAAAATACACAATAACATTATATGAAAAAATAATTTATTTTTTTGTCCCATTCTCAACGACTTTTCTATGTTAAATAGGAGCTTACATTTCATTTACCGTGCTCCTTGCTATTAAAAACAACTCTGATCTTACCCAGAGATTATTTAGGTATAATGTTGTGGAGACACGACACAGGGTTTATTGTTTTAATAAGTCCATTTATAATAGCTATTGAAATGGTTGTTCTTTGTTTAAGCAAAATATATTTATTTTATCTATTTGTGAATAGCTCTGGTGTGTTAATTGATTATTCTAATAATTAATGAACGCTCAGGCTTTGAAATGAAAAGTATGCTCATTTTAACAAACTTCAAAAAATATATTCACATCTAAATGTAAGCAGCTGTATCGTTAAAGCTCTCCTTAGATAGTTCTAAAACATAAATAAACCATTCAAGTTTTAAAAAAGAAAAGGAAGGAAAGATTACATCAAACAGAAATGGTCTTTCCATACATCTCTTTGGGTATTATTTATATGCATGAATATAAATAAATATAGTATGTATTTGATATAATTTATCTTGAAGAAGTGCAGCATGAAATTTAAAATGTATACAAAAAATAACATTATCACAAAAAAAAAGTATGTACATATGTACTACATGAATATACTTAATGTTAAAAAAAATCATAAATCATGAGAGAAAGAGAGAGAGAGAAAACTACTCATGAACAGGACTTGATTACTTACTTGGGAAAAGTGCAAAAAAAAAAAAAAGGGGTTCAAAGGAGGAAAATGGGTTTATACCTATGTATGTAGGTACTTTTTTTATTATTTATCATTCTTTTATTGTAATTGACATAATGCATTTACCTACAATGAACATAGATATATCTGAAATAAAAAATATCTAACAATACGTTGCAGGCTTTCACTTTTTTGATATTTCTAATTCGGTAATGTACTTACAAAGGTATATGGTTATTTTTTTTAACACAGCACTTGGGATTTTTTTTTTTTTTGCTCAATAATTTAATAATAATATGAATAATAGCTTTTTGTATGAATTATTTGTATATTTTCCTTCTTATGTTATACTACACACAAACTCATAAAAAGTGAGGAACACTTCTTGGCTACTCAAAATTTCCATTTAGGGTAATGAATATTTTATAGAAGTTTTTGTTATTCCAAATAATAATTATATCTTATTGAGACCCCAAACTAATTTTGCTAAGATTAATTTAAAAGTAAAAAGATGTATTTTGTACTCCATGCCTTGAATTCGTAAAAGTATTTTTAGCAATTCAATTGGTATTTATGAGTGCAAAATGGATGACATGCTCTAAAAAAATCTTACAAAATTTAAATAGTTTAATTATTAGTATATATTGTGTATCATTGAATTAAATTCGTTTTGTTTTTGGAGCAATCCATTCATTAATTACGAGGGTTAAGGATGCCTAAAAAAAACTATCAGGTGCAGTCTTTCAAATAATTTTAAAAATATCTACTTTTATTGTAATATCTTTTCTTTATTGGAATTTGAAATAATATTTTGCGAAGAATTTAATCATATGTATTGACCAGATATATAAATTATAAAGCCTCGAAACTCAAAATAACGTAAGATTATCTGATGTTGTTTGTTTTTAAAGAAGGAAACTGCTGGTCTACAACTCTATAAAAAATCTTTGAGATTATTTAGTAAGACTAATATGTAGAATATTAACTACTCATAGATAATAAATAATTGCTCTAAATCATATATATTTACGATAAAACATGTTATTAGTCTCCACAATATGAACAAGTTAGTTAGTACATGACTTGCTAAATCTTTGTCATTAACACAAAGAGAAACTGAATACTAAAGATTTTTGTAAACATAATGAATTAAACTGAATATTTTAGTTTCCAAAGATCTTTGATAAGTGTTTTTTTTTAAATAATGAAACGATACCGTATCTTTGAACAAACTGAAATTGATATACTTTAATAAGTCGCTCAATAATTTCGACCAGCAATACAATCCTTGATTTTTTTATTTATTAACTATTTTGTGTGTTTTAAGTTATCAAAAAAAAATCACTTCATGATATCAAATAGATTGTAGAAAAATTTATGACATTTTATTGTTATAAAAAGAATACCGTATACAAAAAATGAAATGTTCAAACGTCGCATACACTTTGTCACAAATAATAATGAAGAAAGAAATAAAAAGTTGCAGACTTATAAGAACACATAAGATAAGAATTTAATTTCGGTACAGAGATTATGAAATAATAAATATAAATATACTGTTTAACATTACTTGTATGTTTATGCAAATAATTACTTATATTTATGCAATCTTAATTAAAAAAGGTCAAAGAGTGCTTCGAGTAAACAGTTTTAAGTCATGACTTACGCATAATTGAACAAACAAATAATATAATTGTATCAATATTATTTTTTTTGCGCATCTCCAATGTATAAAACAAACAGACAACTACATAGATAAAATATTAATTAAGGCAAATAATCAAAACATACAAAAAACCCTTTCAGAACAATATCTATTTTTTTATACAAGTAATACCAATCAAGACCCCTCGTAGACCAATTGAAAAAGTAATGAGTGGACTTTTTAATAATTTTTTTATATACTACTCCTACATTTCATCGATTCAAGATATGAGACGATTAATTTTAGAAAATAAATATGTACCTTCACGCATACAAATTTAATATATTGAACATATTTTCAATCGTTGTAAATAGGATGAAATTATATGGTTATTTAGCCCTCTATATTAACAATTTGTGACTAGAGACCCATTAAAAAAAAAAAAAAAGATTGTATACCCCTAATCAAATTACTTAAATAATATGCAGATTAAAATTTACTTAAATATTCAACATTGAATTGCAACAAATAAAGATACATTTTTATTTTAATAGCTTTTGAAACTCTATGGTTCTTAAAATCAATATTTACTCAAACATAATGCTGAATAATAAGTTTAATAACAATTTAAATTAAAGTATGCTTTAAAACTGTATTTGTATTAATAAAAATATTTTTTTATTTGCTCTGTTGTATTTTTGCACGTTGAGAACGAGAAAAATATAATTGATTTTTTCTTTCCTTAATTTTAATATATACGCATAGGTAAAAACACTATATAATCAATCTGTTCGATGATAAAATTTTTATGCATGATTAATTTTATTATAAAATAGGATCTACATAGTTAAATTTCCTTCAAAATAAAAGAAATTATTTTCAATTTGTTATTCAAAAAGTTCATCTCATTTTGAATTATGTAAATATATTTTAAAAAATAATTTTATTTATGCATGAAAGGAAAAGAATTAAATAAAATATTATTTCTATTGACATGAAAAATGATTTCATAAGTTTAGCTGAATTAGAGTTGTGAAGATATAATTTATGACCATTACTAAAATGACCCTATTTATGAAGCTATTGACTAATAAGGTTAATTGTTTTAATAATTTGTTTGTTTTTTTTTGTATTAATTAAACAGCAAAAACCCTATCTACATAAAATTTACACATTTTGTATCATATTCATGTATGTATATTACGAAAACTATGACTGAGTTAATAAATTGAATAAATGAAACTCACACTCACAAAATGCAAAATATGTATATTTTTTTAAAAAGACATAAAAACCGTTGTTGTTACTTATCATACAAGGCCATTAGAGTATTTTGTTCTTTTATCCTATAATTCAAATGATTATGAGTTTAATAATGCAATGTCACAGGCAGTCTAATTTTGATAAATTGATAAGATCTGTCTGCATCATATATTGCCTAGAGAAAAATAGGTATTAAATCTACCGAAAGAGTTTTTTTTGCTATTATATTTACATACTATATGTATTATGTGTATGGCTCTAGATAAAGCCTTTCAAAAATGCAGAATTTGAGAGTTAATAAATACTCAAAAAGTTTCATAGCAAAAAGTGTTTTCCTTTATAAATCATATTTAGATAAAAAAAAACTTTTTTAAAGGATGGGAATGTTTTAGCCTACAATAAGACAAAGAAAAAAATCCTTGTAGATTGATATTAGGAACAAAAAATCGGCGAGTGGATGATTTTATGATAAAGTAGCATATATCATAAAAAATGGGTCCTGCTCCTATGATGAAACATCTCTTAAATCATTTGAAAACGGATAGTTAATTATCAAAAACCCTCTAAGGGAGGGAGAGGAGAGTTAATACACCCCTTTTTAGCTCTTATTAATGAATATTTTCATGAGCTGATCCACCCATTTATGAATTAATATATACTCTTCCATTGTGAATCATATTGAAAAAAATAATATAAAAAGAAGTACAACTTTTTTTGACAAAGTTGATCTTGGACTCTAAAAGCAAAAAATCAAAACAAGATAATAATTTTAATTTTTAGTTAAATTGTTAGGACTTCGGAGAAACTTTTGATTATATGTATATAAAAACACATTGGAAGATATTTGTAAATACTTTAAATCATAAAATAACTCATGTCTTTGTAAACTAAAGAAATAAACAAAAAGGCAATGGAGGGAGAGTTAATACAGATGTAGTTTCCCTCTTATGCAATAATTTTTTTAAAAAGAAGATTGTAATATTTATTTTGTGTTTACAGTAGTATGGTGTTTGTGTACAAACGTAATGAATTCCCGCTCCAGATGCAAAAGCAAAATCCAAAAACGAAAAACGCTCTTTTTATGAAGAAAAGTAAAATAATAAATATTATTATATGTATATATATGTTATTATCAAAAGGTACAATTATATTAACAGTTCTCATTGATTTTGATTTTGAAATGGTGCATATTGGAATGTATCAACTCTCCTCACCGGGAGGGAGGTTAAATACATTTGACAATTTTTTATAACGACTCCTATCTTACACAATACATGATACATATCGCAACAGTTTTGATTGTGCCCAAGATATTGATTTACAATTTGCAACAATTCACGTGCAAAACTGAACCTATTTTTGCGCTAATGCAAGAAAAAACAAAAAGTGTCTCAACTCTCCCTTCTTTTTCTAATTTAAAAAATATATATTTTGAAGGTTTTATTTATATATTTACATCCACATTCCGTAGTTAGAGTTTAAAGGGACTATAAATTTTGTTATAACATGGTTTTGCAAGGAAATAAGACATTTCCTTTCCCTCAAAAAAGAAAATAATACCAATATCCAATGCTTAGACTACATATATATATATATATTGGAATAAAAGTCCTATAACAAAGTACTTTTATTGGCAGGTAATGTAAAGAAAAGGGGTATGGATATTAGAGCATATTCAAATGATACATATACATATATATATATTATGTTAATATAGATATACTCTTTAGAGCTTATCCACTGATTCTATGTCTTATTTTTTGTTCTTACAATGATTTTGTAAATTGTTACATATAGAGTTAGAAATATACCTTGATGAATATCGTTTGCTTGAAGTAGTAAACTAACTCGTAACTACATACATAGTAAGACTCAACCAATATGGATTTTTTGCTATCGATTCTAACGCCAATTAAAAAACTAATTATTGAATAATATGTTCATTTTTTTCTTCTTCTTCAGATTAATTTTTAAAATCCCAGAACAAATGATCACACAAACGTAGCCATTGCATAATTTCCCTCATTACTCATTAAGTTTAATTTTATTGATAACCGGTGTTGACACATTTTACATATAACAATAAATGATGGTTAAAAGTAATGCACATGTCTTAAGTACCACCATCAATCTCATCAGACTCAAAAATATTAATTAAAGGTAAAAAACTTTTTTGGTTAATTTGGCCAATTTTGGATTTGCAATGGTTATGCAATTAAAAACTTTTACTCGGTTTTCTTCTTTTTTTTTTTGGGGCAAAAATTGTTAATTGCCTTTTTCCGTTATTTTTTTAAAAAATAATCTTGTTTTATAGGGAGATAAAAATGGGTAATAGTTTGCAGCTTTGGCCGATGACCGATTCATTTACCTAAAATCAGTCCATACTTTTAGTATTGCTATTTCTTTCATATTTTCAAATGAGTAAGTGAATAGTTTTCTGATATTGAATTTGTATTCCGAGGCTTCAACTCTTCTATAAATACATCATATATAGCCACACTGTCATAACACCTCAGATTACAAGAGTTCGAATTCTGATATGAGAAACAAACTTGTAGATATTTGTCATCCAATAATAGTAATTTTATTTTTAAATATTAGTTAAGGCTTAAAAAAACATTGTATGCATGTATGCAATTTCTCATCTCTGACACGGATTTTGCTTGTAATCTAAAGTATCTTACGTTATAAAGATGTATGTACACACAAATATCTATGTACATAAATACATATATACATGTAAATTCATAAAACGTCTCATTTATCAGAAAAATGCGCCTTTTACTATACTTTTATAATGTTCATTTAAGCATAAAATACGAATAAAATGAGGGCCTACCTTAGAAATACTCTTTGCCATTCAATGTATGTAATTTAATTATATAAATACTCTTTAGGGTAAAGAAGAAAATACACATAATGAAGCTTTCTTCTCTATGTACCTGTACAAAGTTGGTAAAGACATGCTTTATAATTAAAAAGTATGACATAGTTTTATTTAAGAATTGTAAGGAAAAAAAGTCCTAGAACTTAATAGAGCTGAATCTTAACTTTGATGATTTATTCATATTGTTTTAAAGTGTGGAAATTAAAAATGTAATTCAAATATATGTATATACATATATCAAACGATAAATACTTGAGGGTATTTTGGTTAAGGAAATGTAATTTTATTAATCTTAAAGATTTGCTTAAATCTTCTTCTTGACCTTTAAAGTATGGAAATACAAATGCAGCAAAAAAAAAAGAAAGTAAATTGTTAAAATATCTTTTCAAATAATTAAATTGGATTTCTCTTTATTTGTATTAAAATGTGAGGGTAAAGACATTCGTCAATGAATGTAAGCTTAGTGGAATGAGAAATAATTACACATTTATATAATTAGATATGTAATATTGAGCAAATAATTTTAATTTTTTTAAATCATACCCCATCAGCTGGTCAGAGTAACTAATTTAGCAAAATTTAGTTACTAATAATTATGTTGTTTGAAAGATGATGCCTATTACTAATACATGAGTAGGTACTAACAATGCCGAATAAAGTTAAACTCGACCCTAGTCATATAGAAAGTCATTCCGTACTTTAAATTTTTTTTTCTTATGGGGACCATTCGATTTAAATATTTAAAAAATGTTCAAAAACGGCTCTTATTCAATGTCATATATGTATGAATAGAATGAACATTTATTTGCAGACAGATTCATTTTCATTCATATACTTTCTTACTACCTATGAGGCTTGAACCTAGAATTGGACAAGTTGGATTATTCATCTCTGTGGCTCCCGAACGCTTTGTGCAAAATTAATAATTTTTTAATCCATTTGAACAAAGTCAATTGGTTTTGCTAAAGTCTGTTAATAAAAGCTATTATACAAAATGGTTAAATTATCCTGCTAGCTTAGATATATCATAAGATAACTAATATAAAAAGTAAAAGTTTTTTGGAATTGTTCAGTTATAAAAAGTTCACTGAAATAAAATTCCAAGAAAATGAATTAAAATAAGTAAATTAACATTATTTCCTTTTCTTCCAAGTAATGAGTATTATAACTAAATTATTTTTTAGTGTTTTTAATGTTTAACTTAATGTTCCACAAAGTAATACTTCCTGAAATTGGATACTTCCCCCCGCAAAAATCAGTTTAATGGATCAAATTAGGTTCTTGAGTAATATCAACTTCATTTTCCACCATTATTTTTCCTTTCCAGATTTCCTTTAAAGTTTAATATTAACTTCACTTGACCCAGGACAAACCAATCTTCATAAAAAGTGAATTAAGGGCCCTTTTGTTATATGTAAATCAACAATATCTCTATTTTTTATTTGTTCTGGGCAAAAATAGAGTTATATTGAAAATTGAAAGTAACATATCTTTTCATATTCAAAACAGTATCTATGAATATTGTTTTAAAGTATCTATATAGTGTAGTGATATTGAATTGATTGAAACTATTTTGAGACAAAAATCAGAGGAGGCTTAACGCTAAAATCATAATTTATTGATAATTATTAGGAATGTAAATAATATGCAAATGGGGTGTGTAAAATAAAAAGAAAGAGAAAACCAACCTGGTAACTCTGACAATTTGATGAATGTTGAGAGGGAAGCAACTTGAGCTGTCATGACGTTTTACTGAGCTACAAGCTGCTATTCTCCTTTATATATGATATGCAAATGAAGACATCAATAATAAATAATAACATTATATATGTATACCATAGATGAGAGGCTGAAAATTAACTTGAATTAATGTCAGGAAATTATATATTTTTAACTATTAATTATACGAGGACTTGAGCCCTTTTTGTCTACATTTTATTTGCTTTATTAACCTTAATGCATGTACTCCTTCATGCGAGATCTGTACCATCAGGTAGATATCCTCCCCTCAGTAATAAAGGAAAAATGAAAACAGCTTTGGAAAACAAAAAGTGCTGTTCGAATAGCCAACTCCACAAAATCTCGCACGCGGCATTTTGCATCTTATTTATATTCCTAATAATTATAAAACTCAACATATCTGAAATACGTGTCACAACTATTATATAATATTACATGGTGTCTTTGTATAAACTGGAAGTTATGCATACATGTAAAGTTTTACATGTCCAAAAGTCTAGGAAAGATTTTAATGAATGGAAAAGGGGGTGTTTATACCTCTTACGGTTTTATACATATGTAATTGGACAATTCATTCTGAATAATATTAATAATTCAATCAAAAGAAATTTTATACATATGTAATAGCTTCGGGAAGTTGTTAGCACGAATAAATTAAATTAAATAAATGTTGAAGAGCTTATCCTAATAAAACATAAAATATTTTATTGATTAACAAATCAAATAATAATAGAATGAGTTATCATCGGACAAAATTTTAATTTTAATGGTTGAGTAAGCTATTTTTGTCAGAGATATCTTATATTTAATCCACAGAAAGATATGATGAGTAAGGAGTTTCATTTATCCTTACGAAATACATACACTTTTTAGCTTTATATACAAATATATTGTTTGTAAATCAATAGCTTCACTCTTACTCTTTATATTATATAATATATTCAATTAACGTTGACATTATCAATGACAAATAGAAAATTACCTTCATACTGATGTAAAGAAAAACTTGTTCGTTTTGAATTGCATATCAATATAAATAAAGTTGTTAGACACTATGAATAATTATTTCATTGGTTTTAATCATTGTCATCACAATATTAATACTAATAATAGTTATGTGTGGCTATAAAAGAACTTTTGACTTTGATGTCTGTGTCTGTCTTGTTGTATTTTTATAGTATTTTATGGAATAAAATTTATTTTTGTGCATTTGTTTTCTATACCTCAATCCCTTTTCTATTGTGTAAGTATTGTTATTTTAAAATTATATTACTATAAATATTGCAAAATTAATGTTTTGAAATAATTGATAAAAATATTAATGGGTCAAATATGTATATACCAATATGTCTGTGAACCGCATTTCTGTGGTATACATATGTATGTACCAACACGTAGTCAACATGTTACAAATCATGATAAAATCTTACAAAATTTAAAGCTTTTCTTCAAAGAAACTACCTCAATTTCTTATCAATCCATAATTATTATTATTTAATATTTAAGGTTTATTTTCACTCATTTAAGGATCTTGTTGTATATATGTATGTAATTTTTTAGTGCTATTCAATTTAAATAATTTTAAAGAATCTCTTTACTCTGTTTTAGAAAATGATACAACTTTCTCTCCCATAAAATAACAATAATAGAACGTTTTCTTAGGATTATAGTTAATTGTTTATGTAAAAAAAAAAAAAAATTTGGAGACACTTCAATCACTAATGCATTTGCAAAATATCCTACCTTTAATTTATTTTTTCTATCAACAATCATCAATTGTTCCTCACAAAATCATTTGTTTTTGTCCATTGGGAAGAAATGTCTGATTTTGTGGGTCAAAGCATAAAGAGCTCTTAAAAATTAGAATAACGTGATTTTAGTACAGTTTTCTACCATTTATGCTCTCATTGTTATTTAAAGAGTGATTGAATAACATACTATGTGACTATTTTTAAGTAAAAAACCTATAAAAACACCTACATAACTCATAGTCATTTATATAGTTAAATTACCCCTATTTAGAACTATATCTATTCTTCATGAAACTGTATTAACAAAAATAAAATATTAAAAATGGCACTTTTAATAAACATAATTAATTTTAATTTAACGTCAAATGCAGAATGAATTTCTTTTATTCATACACAAGAATATACAATAGCAGTGTTGTTCACCCCTTTAATACATCACTACTTCCTTGTGTATATTGTGTTTAACATTGAGAAAGATGTACATATATATATATATATATATCCGAGAAAGATCTTGTAAGTTAAATATCTACAAAAAACAATTGAATATATATACCTAGTTAATAGAAAGTACTTTTATTCACATTTTATGAAGGCATTTTCTTTATATATATTTAGATTTTATGCTGAGATATAACTTTTTAGTTTAAAGAAAAATTCATTAGATATAAAACAATATATATATTTAATTTCACTATAATCCTTTTAAATCCCTTAAAATAAATGACTTTTTGGTGCAAAAAGTCAATCTCTTTTGTGTCTACTTCATTCCTCAAATAAGCAATCTTATATATTTATACATTTTATATTCTTATATTCATAAAGAGGGGCTAATTATTCATAGTATACAATTTGATTTATATCTTCTACAAAACACATATAATTAAGAATCCCTTCTTATAACTCCCATAGAAAAGACTTTCAAATAATAGTAAAAACTACAGGAAACAAATATTTTTCATTTCACAGCATGATCTAGTGTCAAATATATATTTACGCTTGCTTATATACTTGGTTTTCAAAACAAAAGGGAAGAAATAAACTAGATTTATAAAGTTTTCCATGTCTCTGGATGAACTCTTTTAATTAAAAAAACAAAAAAAAAACATTCCTCTATGTGAGTATGTATTTTTTTCTGAGAGTCAGTTATCTTCTATGGAATTTTTATTAAGGAAAGCAACATTTATCATTATAAGAGAATAACAAAGATTTATCTCTGTGTGAGAGGACAAAGAGTATCGCTCTGGAAAGAGCTGATTATAAGATAAGTTAAAGGAAAATAAATAATAAATAAATCACGTTTTTAATTTATTTGAATGCATGGATCTAATAGCCATAAAGTGACCTCAAATATAAAGTAAAAGATACTTTCATAACAGACAAAGGTCATCGTATTGTCAAAGTATATGTCATTTATTGTAGTTACTCAGGATTTTTTTTTGATTAATTACTGAAGCATTGTTTATATAAGATATATATGTGCCAAATAATGTCCACCAAAAACCATCTATGAATTGTTGTAAATGTTAATTATTTTTTATAATTAAATATATTTAAATATTAAATGAGTAAAAATTAATAGAATTCTTCTTATATATATTTTATTTTGGCTTTTTACATTTGAAATATTTTAATTAACATTATTTGTAAATAAGAATTTTCTAAATACAGCCTCTTACACTGATTTAATTGAGAGACATTTTGCGTTGATACCCCCTTAGATATTATTTGAGCATCTACTCCTTCCTATCAGCTTGACTCATTCCTAAGAGGATAAGTTTTTTTTTTAAAATTATTTGGGTTTTATCAGTATTCATGATACTTGTAAGAAATATTTTAACCCCCCCCCCCCCATCCTAGTTACACCTCACAGTTTAAACAGCACTATCATAAAGGATCTGTGATGTAAAAAATTTATATGAACGGACTTTTAAAAAATACACATGAAGAAATGAAGAAAATAAAAACAGGTTTGTTTTGGGATTCTTGATCTCAGTGTAATTTAAAAACTTTAAATCAGTTCATTTTTAGACTTGAGTGAAACTTCTATGTCAGAAAAAAAATAATAAATCATTAATTTAACATTTACGCTATTTCACATCCTTAGGCATATGACTAAATTAAAATTTATTTTCAATTAAATGTAATGATTTAATTGAAACTGTGCTTGAGTCATATCAAATGTGTTCAATTTCCCATAATAACTACATATTACAAACAAAGTATTAAAGGGTTATGAATTGAAGATGTCATAGTAAAATCATATTTCCTAATTTGTTCGATTATACATGTATTTGTTAGTCAAAGTACATTTGTATTAAAATGATTTAGTCAACACTATTCAACAAAAGCATATTTTTTTTGTCCAAGTTAGAATTTTGAGCAGATTGTAACTTGATCAAACAGATTATAATGAATAAATGTCTCAAACTGTTTTATCATTTTAATCAATGTACTAAAATTACTTTTTTTTTTATTATTTGTGATATTTAAATGAACTATTTAATGGAGTTTCAATCATTGCAATATTTGTGTCCCACGTTTGGTAAATTATCAAATATAAAATGCTTCATCACAGTCCATTTTCCAACTTCAACCTCAATTTAAGTCTAGAAGGATACTCATTTTGTACACTAAAAAATAATGATCTGCCAGTGTATTTAATGCAGATTTCATTTCCAGTCTTTTGACCCAAGGGGGATCTTGGAGGCGTAGGGGGCTGGAATAAGCCCAAAAGTCGGCCAAATCGTTTGTACTTAAATAAATCCTTGAATATAACATTAAATTACTTTTGGGCCTACATCACCCCTCTATGCGCAAAATTGAATACTCTTAGGATTTTTGACATTTCAAATTTGTTGCCCTGTGCTATCAACATGGTTTCAATTATAAAAAGGAGCTTTAGATTATAAAATCATTAAATGTGATATTTTCAAGAGAGACAACAAACAACACAGGATTCCAAGAGAGTGAAAATATCTAATATATTCCTATACATATACGTACCTTTATATGTATGTAGAATCAAACCAAAAATAATATTTAAATTCACCTGGCAAAATATTTTTTTATTAAATTCCTGTAAAAAGGTGGATGTGGAAACATCCTTTTTCTTTTACATAAACCTATGGTATGCATGTACATATATATTTTAAAAAATAAAAATGATTACATATGTGTTACAACAACAAGGGCACATACCTATAAAAAAAATGAAATTATATATTAGACATATGCCGGATATTTTAAATAGAGCTTTAATACAAATAATGCAATAAACAAACAACATTTTCGACAACATCTTCTGCTTTGGTTGCATAAATATATATATTTTTTACTATCAATATAGCCTGCTATTTTATCTCTATGTTTGTGAGCTAATTTTTTTTTTAATGAATTTGTCGTTGGTAGTTTATGATGTTATATGCATACATTTCTTATAACATTATATTGATTTCTCAATTTTTGCTACTCTTTCTATCTCCACATTGATGATAGCAGCATGAGACATGTAGCTACTTCAAAACATAAATATTTATATACTTATCAATATAAAAAAATCTACTAAAAATATGAACCGATTTAATAAATAAATACCATATTTTCTCTACCAGAGAAAAAGCACATAATATTTTAGTATTATTACATTCATAATTTATACATATACATATATGTATATACTTGTATTTTTATGCATTTTTTTAAGGAAACTAACTTTTTCCTCATCTTATTATTATTTTTTGTGAGGGAAAGTTCCTTTTTTATATGTATGTATATATATATATATATATATATATACATTTCTGTATATACCATAATAAATCAAATCATAGTTTGTTGTGTGTAAACATTGTTTTGATATTTTTATTACATTTTTTTTTTTTTTGGAACCAATGTTACTTTTATATAAAATACATGCTTGAATGTATATATGTATATACTTTGAGGCTTTGAAATGTATATGCATACATGCATTGCAACAAATGTTGCATTATAATTAAAAAAAAAAAAAAAACATTTTGTGAGTGTTAAATAGTTTTTGTTCGTTTTTTGTTGGTTTGTTTTTGAAAATATCTCAAATGATTGATAAAAAATTGTTTGAAAGTATTTATCTTTTTTTAGGAGTACACATTTCGCAAATGTTATTTATAATTGCTTGTTGTGGTTTTTACACTAACAGGATTTAGCAAGCCTAATTGGATTGATTCAGAACGATATTTATAGATATTCTGATTTTTTTCTATTTCTTTTAAAGGGTTATTAAAAAAAATCACAATTCTACATACAACAAGAGTAAAGTTCTGATTTGTAGCACAGAGACAAAGAGTTCAGTATATTTGCAGAACTAATGACGAGGACTTCTCAGTATATTGATAAATAATTATTACGATCTTAAAATTTGATAGATACATATGTCTATGGAAATGAAATGGAATTTTTTGTATGTTCATTTTTTTGAATTCACATTAACATTTCGTGTGATAATGGCTACCTCCTTATTGAACTCTCTACTCAATATGATTGTTAGATATGCCTTTTTATGCATGAAAATACTATTTTATATGACTTTAGGTGTGTGTATAGAGGTGTAACGTTTCATTTTAGAATAAAAAAATTTCAAAATTGATTATAATCTTAGACAATTAGAAACAAATCTCCTCTTTAGAATATATCTTCTTCCAATTCAAACCCATAAGGAACCTCATTAACCCTACTTGTACATTCATATCCTTTAAAGTCTCAACTCTGGTAGTTACTACAAGGTTTTGCCACTGTTTGCATGAGATTTACGTGTAGATTTACAATACTTTGTCAGGACCTTGACAACACTTTACTTTGTTTATAAGACTTTTAATATTAGTTTTATGCACAACTGAAAAGCAGCAGTGTTAATTTAAAAAATAGATAAAATTGTTTGCTATCTACTATAAAATAATCTCAGGTATGAATGTTTTCATATTTTAGATTAAAAGCACTTATCGAAATTTGAGCAAGGAACAACTGAAAGAGAACGTGCTTTTATAATTGCAATTTGCATAAATTTATTTGAGTTTATAAATGAAAAATGTATGATTCAAAAGAATTATTTGAAAGTTTTTAAAAGTATTCTTTCTATAAGAGGAAACCCAAATATTATTGGTAAGTGATGGGAAAAGTTTAAATAATTATATATAATTGCTGTACGTAAAACAATTAACATTTTGCAAAAAAAAAAAAAATTCAACAATTACGTGACTTCTTTTTGAATGCCTACCTGGGTTCTTATTAAATCCCTTTTTGGGTCTTACAAATAAATGTACATATCTATCATGTATGATAAACATTGCAATGAATGTATTGACATATGATCAATTACATATATAACAATATAGTTTCTACTTAAACATACCCCCAGCCCCTCCCCCCCCAAAAAAAAAAGAAATTAAAGATAACTATACAGGCATACCTTTTTGTACAATAGTAATATTAATAATGGAAAAACTTAGAACAAATGCATTAACAAAACAAATAACCAACAATTATAAACAAATATATATATATATATGTAAAAAAAATAATCAAAAGAAGCTCAAAGACAAATATTTGAATGGAAATTAAAAAAATTAAATTGAGTTCCTTTATTTAAAAAGTGGTTCATTATTTTATTATATATTTATAGTTAAGCATATGTATGAATGAATATGTGGATTTATAGGTATATGTATACCCATGTCAAGCTCTTTTTATTATTCATCTGTCACATCTAAGTGTAATAATATGCATGTTTGCTAATGTATGTAAGTATAGAAGATGACGTATATATATGTACATAAGTATTATGTACTCGTCGGTGTATACACTTACACAGATGCCTGTCAGTATAAGGCATGTCGAAGTTGCATTTTATATAACTACATATATTCAATAAAGTTATACATAATTAACTCTATTCTGACTTTTGAACCCCCTTTCCTTTAAAAAAGTATACGTATTTCATGTATAGAGTGAAGTGTTATTTATTAATAGATCCTTTTCACGTGACGTAATCATTGTGTATGTAGATCATTTTGAAGTAACCAAATTTTACAAGAATAAAAAACTTTATTTCTTTTAAATTAAGGAAAAAGGTGAATTACTGCCATGTATGTATCTATTTGGATGTCATGATGGGACCGACTAATAAAAGGACTTTAACCTTTTACCAAATTTAATATAGACAATTACTGCCATGTATGTATCTATTTGGATTTCATGATGAGACCGACTAATAAAAGGACTTTAACCCTTTACCGCCTATCAAAATTATATATAAAACATACATCTATTTATTGAATCTCTCAACCCAATAATTTGTTTTTAAAAATATGTTGATAAATATATTCATATTTACATAGTTTACAAAAAATTTTATTAACTACTTTGAGAAGGAGTAGAAATTTTTCTCCAAATGCTCTACTTTAATACTCTCTAATTCATCCAAAGCAAAGTTATTTGTTGAAATCTAGCCATTTTGTAAGGAATTTTCAGAATTAATACCATTGTTCTTCTTTGACATCAATTAGTGCTCGATACTGCAGGTCTTTTGTCTTGTTTCATTTTTAAAGTCATTTGATCAAGTTTTCTTTACAATTTGTTAGACATTAGTCTATTTTATTAAATTAATATAATAGCTATATATATATATATTATATTTACAAATATGGCGACACGTTGATTTATGATTCAATCTATGACGTCTGTGAACACGCTCTATAGTATACATTATTAAATGATAGTGTAATTGAATAATGTAAATTACATTACAAGATGGATGGACCTGAAGTGTGGAACAAGAGTAGTCAAGTCTCATCCAAGGGGGAAACATTGGTAATTTTGATAGTCCTGGAAGGATAAGGAAGCTCTAGAGAAATTGGGATAAAACTCATGACGAATAATGATTTTGAGATGTTTTGAAGATGTTTAGAAATTCTAACTGCAGTGAAGTTGTTGGCCAAGAGAGGCAAACAATTCTGGGAGATTAAGAGTTACTTCCTTCATATTATATTTATCTTGATATTTATATGTTTAATTAATAGACAAGGTCATACATTTTATTAAAATAATCTCTTAATTCCAGGTCTTGACTCTTTGACTTCCAATTCAAAAAAGACAATATTAATCTAAATAATATTACAATTACAATTCTTTTATTTCCAATTAAATATCAATTTCTCAAAATAATAATATGAATTAGCTTCGTAGTCCTCCTTACAGAACGAGCGTCGAGCTTTTCGAAGTTTTACTGTTCAGTATGTTTTCATTATGACCCAAATGGTTCTAGTAAGTGTGAGGTAAATCATTTGGCATCTTAAGATTAAAGGAAGTTCAACAAGAATGTTTAATACTCGAGATTGTATACAAACAAACAGATACAAAATGTTCACATCAAATCAAAAATAATCGCGCACATATTAATTTGATATATAGAACATTTATCTCACATATGTATATGTATGTATGTATGGACAATAAATCTTCAATGAAAAGATTAGGAAAAAATATAGATTATTATATCTTGTAAGAAATAGGCATGTTTCAATCCATAGGGGCGTATTTAATATAAATATACAGACATACGTATATGGGTGTGTCTTGATGCAAATATGGATTGAATTTGAGTTGTTTGTTTTTATTCTAAAGGAGTTTTTCCTTTTTATCTTATATGTACATGTGTATGAGTAAGTTATCCATTACTTTAAGCCTAAAAGATACTCATAAGATCATCGTCAAATTAAACTCCTGTAATATACAAAATATGTGAACTCCTATAATAATACTTTATAATACGTAATATGTAACGAAAAAATGTATTACATATTTACAGACATGCATAGGATTAAGTCCATCACTCTTATATGTATACATATGAGGCACATTTTCTTGTCATGTAAGATGTTACATTAACCAGTAATTATTAAGAAATGAGTGTTATTTATCCTTTAAAACATTATATTAGATGTTTTTTAGAGCCGATTTCCAAAATACTATATTTTTTTATTATATTATGTATATCCGAAAAGAACGACGAAAACTGGATTCTGATCCTAATCCCTTTTATTACATAAAACATTGAAGCGGATAACATCTGACCCAAAACTTTTTGTTTTTCTTCCACCTACCCTCAAAGTGACAATTCAAACTATATACATAGATGTTACTGTGTTAAAAATTAATATAATTTAAATTTTACCTCACAAAAGAAGGCTCATTCATTTATCTAGCTTTATTAAAGGAAAAAATAAATTGCTCTTTAATAAATAAATAGAGCGAAAAGAATAAGATTTATTGTTATACCATTGTAAACTACTTTAAAATATGCATATAACTGTATATATGCATATTTTAAATTTTTTTTAGCGAATTTAGATGTATTATTTTCTAAATGACTATCAAGACAAAGATATATGTATTTATATGTAAGAAGAGAAAAAAATGAACTTATAGAGCGCCGGTCATCTCGTAGAGGAATAAGCAACCAAGTTCTATCTAGAAAAAGAAAAATCCTTGCTCGTATATCAAAATTTTTTATTTTTAAAGTTATAAGATGAAGTTTCCTCAAGATTTTTTGAGAGATGTACTTCAAGTATATCAAATACTTTGATTGCTTTTAACATGAGGCGTCGTCACTTTTGCTCAATTATGTAGTGTGAAATTTAAGTGAAAGCACTTGATTGCTAAAGGCCTCCCTCCATTTTAATCTTTTTCTTGAATTTCTTGCTTAAAGAAAAGTTTTTGAGATTATTCAACTATGAAAGAAACAAGAGGAAAGAAGAATAGAAAGATTGAATGAGGTCGACCACACCCATATTTATATACACTACATACATGGAAACGAATATATGGATCTCTTTTTTTTTTGCTTTTTTTTTCACTTACACAAAATTTGCTAAAATATCCTCTCTTTGTTGCTATTGTTCAGACCTTAACATGCAACTTTTGAGTGGATAGGTAAATAAAATGTCATTTATTCTATGTATGTATTCCTACAAATAAATTATAATCATAATTCATTACAGCAGACACTGCTGTAATGAATTGTCATGTTTAAAATACATTTATATGTAAATGTCCTTAAATCAATACCTATAACAAAACCCTAGATATATATAAGAATTTCATTTCAGCGGCAAATGCAAGAAAAAATGAAGTGATGCCTCTCTCAATAATATCAAAATCATATCAAATGATTGGTACTTAGCAGGTGACAAATGAAAGTTTAAAGGATATTTATAGCATAATTAATCTATGTACTGTCATTAATATTATAATTATCTACATATATGACTATTATTTATTTAGTTTTAGTTTTAAATCCATAGCCCAATAGTGAAAGATAATAATAATTAATAAAAGCTTCATCTTTTTTCTTCAATGCAGCATAATTATATGGGATATTGAGACACTATTCATTAATAATATATGTATGTATGTATAAGGCTATTGAACCCCCAGCAATTTGATACATACCCACACTATGACAGCTCATGTCCATGAATAAACGGATGAATAAATTTCTTGCAGACATGATATATGTATTTATATTATCAAAATTAATACTCTGTCAAGTTATATATATATGTACTTATATATTAAATGTACGAGCTGAAATATCTACATATGCGGTAGTATATTTTCAAATTAAAAAAGCCCTATATGTACATACATAATTTATCTCAATCAGTGGTTTGTTTTGACATCCTATAAATTAGGTGTATGTAAATATATATTAATATTATAGAAGGAGAAAAATAAATAAATTCAATGAATTCAATGAGATGAATATGGTTATCCTTTGAGCATTAACTCAAATGAGGAAAATCCTCATAAATAACATAAATTATTTAGTAGTGATATATATATATATATACATTTAAGAGTGCAAATCTCTCTAGATAGCTGTTTAAAAATAAAGTTAAATTCGGGCTTCAACCATTAATCAGTTGATTATTGGCTTTTTGAGGATAATTGTCAATAGTTTATCAATTGATTATATTGACAATATATTTAAAAAATAAATTTTAGTATAAGAATTCGTTTTTATTTTGACTACTATAACTATTTTGTGTAATATTTACTAAGAGTTTTAACTGAGGGTCATAGTACACAGAATTCTCCTTCTGCGCTTTCAGAGTTAAAAAGAGAAAAATTCCTTTTGTATAAGTTATTTTTTATTTATAGTCATACTACAAAACCAAAAGATATACGGCTCTTATATAAATATTTACATACAATTTCATGTTTCATAACGTGAAGTAAGACATTTTCCTTCGTCATGAATAATTTTGTCTGTTAAACTTGCCGTGAAGAGTTTTGATTGTTTCTACAAAAGCTTAAAAATGATTGAGTTATATGCAAAAAGCGTGACAAAAAGCGTCTGAGTGTAGCTTTAGACTTTTTATAGCTTTATAACCATTTCTTTTAAAAAACTCATAATAGACTTTAACCCTGATGTTACTCTTTTAGTACTTATGAAAGATATTTTTTTGGGAGGAGGAGGGCAGTAAGCCACTTAAAAATATAGTTAGAAAAATTAGTTTTTAGAATCTGACTAGGTAATTATTTCTTCTCCTGTTCCGCTCTAAAAGTCTAATTAGGTCACTGATAGTTGTAATATTTATGTACACATCAACTGAGTAATAATTTGTGCATAAAATAAATTGCTTTTCGTCTTTAATTATTGAAAAATGTGTCAAATAGATCCAAAATATCCATCTATTAAAAAATAAGTTTGTTGTCAGATCACTTTAAATGTTTAAGAAAATAAAACTCCATTCTATTTAAAAAATCAGCTGAATATACATATACATATATAATGAATGTAAGTAGCTCTTGTGTGCATTGGCGAAGCCTAGTCATACATTAATTTATTCCCTTATAAGTTGCTCTTGCAAGAATTCAATAATCATTTTGCAATTTTATCCAAAGACACATGTCTGCCCCGTCCTTGGAAAAGTTATTAATTGTGCTCTTCAAACTTCTTAGTTTTAAAGCATAGTGAGTCTGAGAAAGAATGCGTTCTTCACTTTTAGCATTTTATTAATGTATTAAAAAAATGTATTAAATATAAGTAATAATGAAAAAAAGTATTAAAATTTTTACTTGTGCCTGCGTTGTATTTGTCTGTTTATGATTGATTTTGAGTCAAGAACACAGAAATCATAATTACTTTTAGTATGTATTTAAAGGAGGAAAAATTTACATAAAATGTCCTACAGGCACAGATATGAATAATTAATAAGAATTAGTCCAGCGTGTTTGAGAGTAATATACCGTGTTTGTGGTATGCTATAAGCCCAGGTTTGGTTGGTACACATAAATTAGCTCACAATATTACTCCTATTTTTGATATCTAATATTTAATATAACTTTCATCATGTGAGTTAATTAATTGGGGATATAAATTATGTCTTTATTATTTGAGAATTGTTTGAATAGATAGTTGTTTCTTTGTTTTCTCGAATGAACATAGACCTTTCATTGTCTTTACAGGGTTTGTTTTTGTATAGAGTTATATACCATTGTATTTAAGCAAATGCATTTTTTTTTGTATGTATTGAATTATTGTCCTTCGTAAAAATGAAAATATAAAGATTTTTTTAATTTATCTCCGAATATATTGCCACACTGTTTCTTTGGTAAAATCTAATATTTACAATTTGAATTGTAAAAATAAGCATCAAAGTTTGGTGAGTCTATTAAATTCAAATTAAATTTTCTTTCTTAATTTCCTAATAAAGAAAAGTAAATTTATTTGCAGACCCCTTCAAATATCATTTACAATACAACAAGAGTAAAAATTGTACTTATTTTTTGTTCAAGTCAAGATAAACAATGTGTAGCATGTGACAATAAAAGCGTTCAAGATTAAAGAGCTATGAGGAATCAAAACCAATACTCTGAGAAAACAATAACAAGAACTAATTTTGAATATATCGACAGTGGAGGGGGGGGGGGGCTTTAAAATAAGACAAAAGGTATAGGATGGGAGATATGTGAAACATCCTCGGCATCGAATTAGGAATCTCTTCATTCCAGGATCATCACTCGATGTTCTGAGTAGAAAAGTTTAAATTTTCTGAAGAGAATCGATATCTACAACAAGGAATATGTCCTCCAGATTATCTATGTCTCAACTGCAGTGCTGAAAAAACTATAAGAGACAACATTCTTGGTTAAGATTTACGTTTCAGCTCTTATGCAACCATGTTCTCTATTGTGGGGGGGGGGGGGGCGTCTTGTTCTTCTCGATAATGTTTTGCTCAAGATTGATGTATAAAAATTCATAGATCTAATATGTAAAATGACTTAGTCAGAGTGTTTTTTGAGGAGTGGGCAGCTGCTCAGCGAATTATTTGGACTAATTAGTAGAAGTCTGCTTCAGATTGTACTATCGATAACAACCAAAACGATACCAACACCTTAAAGGATCGAAACGAGGTCAAGACTAATAGAATTGTTTTGTTTTTTGTAAGAATTTTTTAAAAATCTTGTTGCTTTGATCCTGGCCTGAAGATCAAAACTGATTTCGAAAACTACATCCCTACTCCTTGCTACATTACCCTTAAAAATGAGACCAAGACTATGTGGACCGAGATCATAACAAGAACAAATTTTGAAAATATAAGAAACTCTTTGTGATATATTTTATAATGGATGAATTGAAATTTTTTAAAAAAAAATTATCCTTTTTTGATACTCTAGTTTTTACTGTGATCAAAATCACATTGCTGAAGGTCAATACTCTGAGGGATCAAGACCAAGATTTTAAAAGGTTTTGTTTTTAAGAATGACAAAATTTCATTTTTTTTAATTGGATATTGAGAGCAAGAGCAAGATTTCAGAGTGGCTAAGACCCGGCACAAGATTTGTAAGGGTTGAAATCAATACCTTCAAAAATTAATACTGAGACTCACATTAATATAATTTTAGTAGATTTTGAGACCTAAATGAGGCATAGACCTTGATGAGATCCTCAAAAATCCCAAAACGACTTCACTATTAGACATATGTACTTTTAATAGACATGACAAAAATAAATCGTTTTATTATAATGTTATTTAATCAGCAAAATATAAAATACATATAAATAAAATCCTCAAGATAGGCAATTGAAGTAAAATGGAAATTAAATCAAGACTATAAAACTTCTCTACTCATTTACTTTTTATGTCCGTACCTTCATACATAACATGCATACCTAATCATTGTTAAGGGAAAGCAGTTGTTATATGGATGTAATTTGGGAGTCCCTATTTTTTTCTTTCTCTCTCTCTCTCTTTCTCTATAATGCACGTAATAAAAAATTCTATAAATATATAATTAAGTCTATTTATAAGCACCTACAGTTCTTCTTCTTCTTCTTTGATGAACTTTTTGTCCCCTAATTTATAGAAAAGCATGTAGAAAAAAAATATCCTACTACGGATCAATATAAAATTAACTTTATATATGTATTTGCTGATGATGGCAATATTAAATGTCTACACATGTGATTATGTATGTATGTAACTGTATTGTATCTTGAGGCTATATAAAATAATAGATCATGGAACACAAGTCTATTTTATATCTACATTTATAAATTGAATTTATTTAGTGATATGTATGTATATAAAAACCTCTATATATACACTGGAAAAGGCAGATTTTTCATCTTACTCAGTAGAAGGGTCCTTGATTATCATTTTAACACAATGTATTTAAACTAAAAACTGTTCAAAGTATGTATCTATGTATTTGAAAGTATCATAAGGGTGCAATACCCTCTTCAAATTGCTAATTTTCAATGTTCTTGAATCAAAGCAGCACCTTTAACTCCTGTCTAAGTTATTTTTATCTTACGACCGTCAGCTATCGTTTTTCTCTATCTAAATTATTTGATTTATTACTTAACGATATATCAATCTTATGTCTCATTATCCTTTTAGCAAGATAATCAAGTTGTTGTCCCTCCAGAGTAAGGCAGAATGAAGCTATATAATAAATATGAAATAGACTCAATTGATTTTTTATCCTTATGAAAAAATAAAATTGAGGATAGATAAAATAAATCTGGGTGAAACTGATCAGTCTTGTCTGAAATATATGTATATGAGGGTAAAATTGAGAATAATTTTTTCAGTTTTTGTATAATTTTACTCAAAAATCATTTCAATAGAATTTAGTAAACTTTAACATTAAAGTCAGAAGACTTTAATGTAGAATGTTTTTGTCTGTACATAGTTAATTAAATGATTGGATTTTTAAATTTCAAAATGATCAAAATTGTTTTGAGGAAATACTGCAAAGAATTCTTAAATTACATGGTCATATATACATTTGAAAAAACAGCTAAATACTTTGAATAGTTAATACTTTGAACTAAAAATGCCCCATTTTGTGTGTAAATTTGAATAACTTTTAATATTTTGAATTTGTAGAAAAAGTTTCTTGACTTATGTCACTCCCTACAGTTCAATCCAACTCAGTTCAGAGATCCAAGATACACTCCGTTTGTTACTAGACAGCTTAGCATCCAATTTAATTTAATTTATCTTTCATAAGGAAGCTCTTTATTTGTTTTGACTAATGAGGAATTAGGGTAACGATAATTTTTCAATAAATAATTAAATAACCTTGTAATCCAAGGTACTATCACTGCATCATAAAAAGTCGGTTGAATGTCCCTTTAGCAGCTTATATAATATATGTATATGTACAATTTGATATTAAATATTTAAAATTTACTTTCTATGCATATATATATATATATATATATATATATATATACGGTAGAAATGTAGTAAAATATATGAGACTGATGAATTAAAAGTAATTACCTGGTTAGATTATTGCATGAATAGTTTATAAGAGCATTATGATATAATATCTTTTATATGCAGTACTTTTTTTTACAATCATATCAAGACTCCTCAAAGACTTTAAAATAGCTTTATTATTATTGTTATTATTATTATTGTTATTATATATATATATATATATATATATATATATATATATGAAACCCTTCATGAATCAGACAAAAAATATCTACATATCTATAATTCAGATCCCTTTTGTTAGTTGAGTACAATAACATTTTATACTTTTTCAAAGTTAATATTTGTTTGTCTGTATATATTTTTTATCTTGAAAAAAAAAAATGTATACATAGTATAAGTAACTCAGTCAGTCAATTTTGTACATATATGTACATAATTTAAAATATAAAAAGTTTTATCCTTTTTTTTTTATCTACATTTACATACATAAATTCATCTAAAGAATTCTTAAAAAGTCTTTTGAATAAATCTAAGAAATGGGTTTATTTTCATTATTTTCATGATATCTTATCTTAATGTATTTTTTCACTCAATTCCTTGTATATATGTATGTACATAAAATTATCTTATTGGATTGCAATTTCTTTAGAAAAATAAAAATAATAATAATGAAATAAATGCGATGTACAAACTGGAGACGGAGACAAAAAAAATATAATTAAATACAAATTGAATCAAATCTATGTACTTGATGTAGGATAATAATTGAATAGGAATATATCTGTACATTAAAACAAATGGTTCTATTCTTTTCTATAATTTAATAAGACGAGCCTTGCTTACTTTGTTTACTAACAAAACAAATACATATATAATTTTCTATGTTGCACCTTCAAATTTACGATTCATCCCTCTTCTATTGATGTGTAGGGGAAACAATAGGTTTAAATATAATTAAATAAAAAGAAGTGGAATAAATGTAATACATACAAAACAAAAAAAAAGTAACATTGTTAGTTGTTTGTTTGTAACCTATGCTGTTACCAATGTTGTTAAAACAAAATAATATCTTACATACCTAACAAGTTATTCAAACTTATGTATTTGATTGGTATATGTATAGGTAAAATAAAATGAATAAATAATTACCTAAACCCTTATTGATCAATGATAATATATATATGTAGAATGCAGTATGGTCCTCGTATCTTTTGTGTACAAAAAAAAAAGTATAATTAAGTTATGCATCAATTATTATTTTTTTTAGATGTTCAAAATAATGAAAAAAAAAAAATGTAGAGGGAAAGGGGAAAAAAAAACTTTAACTTGTACTAAAGACATTGAACGTCAATCATGGTGAATGAGAAAAGTTTGTATTATATTTGTTTTTTTTTTCTAATATGTTTTTTGTTGAATGAGACAAGGATAGTAGTGTATGTAAATATTACACAATTTGAACTTACGTACATTATCCAAAATGTCTTACAAAAAAGAAAAAGGGTCGTAAATCAGTTGGTTTTTAGCCAATTTTCCAATACTTTATTTAATACTAGGAAATGGTTCATTGGATAGCAAGAGCTATTCTAGCTCTAAAGATTAATATCCAGAACACTATTATGGGACAAGGGAAGTATGCCTTTCTTAGGGAGCAGGTGTCTGCGTATTACGCAGATAAATGGCAGACACTTTGGACAAGGCTGGAATATTGCCGTCAAAGCCGCGAAGTAATGCCAAGAATTGAACTACACAGATGGAAACATCTCCTGGATTTTTCCAAAGATAAACTTAGCTCTATGGTGCAGTTTTCTACAGGGCATTGCTTACTACGTCGCCACTACCACCTTATGCACCCTCAAATTAACTCACTGTGTCGAGGGTGCGGACAACTAGATGAAGAACCTCTTCATCTACTATATGAATGCCCAAAATTCATTATTGAGCGGGCACAGCTTTTGGACTATCAACAGCCCTTTCAGGGGCATTCCATCTCCAAACTCTCCAGTTTCTTGATGAATACTGACATTGGAGGTTGGCTGAAGAATACACCATCCCTAGACCACGTTCAGGACGGATTGCAATAGGTTAACCAATCGGCCAACTATTGCGAGGGCACCTCAAGTTTAAGTTACTTTTACATGTGCCCGTACTGATTATATGTCTATGTTTGTGTGTATACATTTAACATATATATATCATGTGTAGCAATAAACGTTTAAAAAAAAAAAAAAAAAAAAAAGAAAAAAAAAGGGAAGTATAAAAATTGTCAGCTGACCAAAGAATACTCGAACCTACACAAGAACTTTGAGGGATTGAGACCAAGGAAAACGGTTCTTATTGTCATTAAAGACATTTAACATATCCTTAGAAGGGCGTCTGTACGTTTATATATTTTTTTTTTGTGGGAAAAAATAGTTCATAAATTTGAGGGGTTTTTTTTTACTCATTAAAACAATTTTCAAGTTTTTTTTATTACGTCATTGGTAGGGCAAATAGCTTTATGATGTAATGACGCTGCAGATACTAGTTTTTAAATGTGTCAAAATCCAAGAATACGTATGTATATTGAACAGTGTTAGTCAAGACTAAGATTTGTATGTATGTAGTAGTCAAGGTTGATCTCAGATCACTAAAATACAATGTATATACATTTTATTTCTAACAGTAAACGGCACGCGGTGATGAATACATATATCATGAATAATGATAAAAATTTAGATGCTATAAAAATCAATAAAAAGGTTATAATTCTATAATATGTGAAATCCTTTTGGGAAAATAGGTAGGAATAAAAGGAGCCTAGTCAGTATCAAACATGGATTATTTTATTCAATATGCTATCCTCATCAAGAATGTGCATAAGGGCCAAAACATATGGGGCTATTTTTTTTAATATAACCATTCTCAAATGTACATATATACTATTGTGCAAAAAAAAGAAAGAAAGAAAGAGAAACTAGCACAAATAAAGGAAAAAGCAAAGGAATGGATCTTTCGATACATAAAAAAATATAACACAAAATAGATTTACGTCTTTTTTATCATCATACTGCAGATAGAAATCCCAGTTGGGGCACTCTAAGCCTTAAGGGAAGGATTTATTCATCCCTTTCTCTTTCTCTCTCTCTCTCTTTTTATGCTGTACATACAAGGAGATAATGGTAAGTTAGAAGTAAAAAAAAAAAATTAACAAGAAAAAATAAAAAACTCATTTATTGTGAAAGAGGATGGAACACACGAAAAAAATAATAAAAAAAAAGTTTCTAGACGAACCTTTTTGTTTTGTTTTCTATATACTATATGTATATATGTATGTACATATTGTTCAGGAGGAACAATGCTTAATGCTAATGAATAGAAATAAAAGCTGCTTCATTTATGTCTTATTTTGTTTTTGCCTTTCCCCTCCCCCCCCCTTGTATCTCTTAAAATACAATACTTTGTATGATATTTGATAAATTACATGCAAATATCCAGATACATGAGTATACTAATTCAAGAGCAGAAAATAAAATTATGAGCATTGTATGACTCATTTAATGTTAAAGTCCTGAAATGCTTGCTTTAAAGTTCTATGACTATTTTATTTTATGATCCGTAAAGTATCATTTTAATATTAAGATGCGACTTCATTTCTTTTGTTAAAATTGATTATATTTAAAGTAATTGCTAATGTTTGACCATTATGTTTTTAAAAATAAATTACATTTGTATTGTGATAAATGATAATATACATTGACAATATACATATATATACATAGACTGTCTAGCATATCAAAGTCTTTGGTATTATATAGCAAGCAAGTTTTATTGAGTACCATAGTTTCTAAACTATTAATCCTATTCGTATTTGTAATAATAAAGGCAAAGTATATAAAAAGAGAGATGTACGACTGTTTACTTTTCTAATTTATTGACTCATGTCGATCTTTAACGACTACAGTCAATTTATGTAAAAGAACTATTACACCCCAAATATAAATATATGTTGCTCATGAACATAAAAGCAATATTAAAAATTAGAAAGTTCCCAATATTTTATCAACATTTTATTTTGTCAATTAGAAAATTTACATTCAAATTTCTGGGATGGGTTGAGATATTGTAGCTCTAGCCTTCCTTATAATTATGAGACTTAATCTATATTGTATGGCTTTTCAAATGGATTTTATCACAATTTTTTCTATAATTGTAACATGGGACATTTAAGTATCTCTTTTGACTCCTTCAAGGGGATAAATCTGAATAATAGAAATGAATGTTTATTTGGTTGAAGAGCACAAATGTAGTTCATACTTGCTTGCTTTTGCAACAAATAACTTTTACCTATGTCAAATTAAATTGATCCAATCACGAATTACCTATATTTATACAAAGACATTCATTTTTTCTATCGATCTATCTATCTAATAATATGATACTTAAAAGGATCTTTGTTGAACAATCTAGATATAAACAAACATGTTGATTGCAGCAAACTAAAAATTAAGATTATATTTGCTTATAGATAATACGAGAGCTTATAGTACACGCATATCTCAAAATACAATATACAAAGAATATAGTTTTGAGAGGGAAATGAGGGAGCATTGTGAAGGGAAAAAAAGTAAAATGGTACCAATTTTCCTCCTTAGATGTTCAAGAAATTTAAAGTTCTTTTTAAAACAACCTTAAAAAAAAAGTCGTCATGTTTTTTGTTATTTGTTTGAGATAAACAACATTCTGAACTTCTTTGTTAACCAAAGTTTCATAAAAGAAAAATTAAAAAGAGTTTAAAAAATATAAAATAATTAATACTTCACTGCTTTAAAAAAAAAAAGGAAAGAGTACAAAATAATTCAGGTTAGTGGATCATTTATACCATTTCACTTTTTTTTTTCCATCAATTATTTTAAATCCAAATTATATGCATAAATATTTCAAAGAATATTAATTCATTGTTTAATTCATTTTATATAAGCATAATGCATCAACAAATCAACATCCTTTAAAACAATACACAAAGTTGAACAATGACTTCAAATGATCCTTTTATCTTTACTTTTCTTCTTCAAATTAGATCGTTTTATACTATCATACAAAATGAATAATATATGTATACACACGTATATATTTTGAAACTTGGATAAATTTAAAAAAAAAAGAAAAAAAGTAGACACTTACACATCTTAATAAATTCTATAGTTTGAATATCAAATTTATACTCTTGAGAATTTTACCGTCTATTTTATTTAATTATTACGTATAAAAAGTATATATATATATATATATTATAAAAGTATAAATAAATCGTTCATATTTTGTCATTTCGAAGGACTAATTTAAATATACATACACTATCAAATTTAATACAAATATTTCATGCGTCCAGAAGTGAATGAGGGGCAAGAAAGGATTATTTTTTTAAAATTTATTAACAAAACACTTCATAAATATGTATTTTATTTATTTTGAAGAGTTCGTTAAAGTGCTTGATCATCTCAGTTACCAAAATATTGAATATTTGATTAATATTAAATACATTTTTATATGCTGTCCCATAAAAAACAAAAAAAAACAGTTATCAAAACAGTAATTTGTCAACAAGCAAATAAAAAATAGTCAAATATGCAAGATTGCTATTTCTACAATGGATCATAAAATAACTGCATTTTTTCCCCCTTCTTCATTACCTATTAGCCTTCATTCCCACTTTCCTCTCTTCCCCTACACACACTCAATTATGAGGCCAGAAAAGAAACATAGTTTTTACCCTTCCATTTCGACTTATGAAAGAAAATACTATTGAATAGATATTCTCTATTAAGAAAAGTCTAGTAATTATATATGTACCAGATTATATTACTCTCATTTGCTATTTTGCACTCTAATCATGAGAAATAAAGAAAAATATTTTCAATTATCTAATTGAAACTAACTTAATCGTAATTCTGCATTCATGCTCACAAATAAAGTTCTAATATCTATTTTACACTATGTAAATAGACTTTCTTATAGTAATGCATATAATACTTACATATTTATGTATACATATATAGAAAGATATACGTAACAATAACGGCCTATAAAAAGCTATAGTATGTACATTTCTAGACTTTTTCTTTTTAACTCTTTAAATTGACCATTAAAACATTAAACTACCTTTAAAGTATTAAATATAAACTGCATTTTTATAAGCAAAACAAAGTGACAAAATAAGATAAAAAGAAAGTACAATTTGTGATGGATTAATCTACTTACCCGTGATATGTTTTTTATATTCCTTGTACACTTAGATTTTTATAAGAAATATGTATATTCCTTGCAAAATTCTTAATTATACTTATTAAAAAAAAAGGAATGAAACAACATAAAAAAAAGGCCTTATGTGTAATAAAAAGAAAGTATTAGAATAGATGTTAATATTTCAAAATAAATTACTTTGCAGATATTTCAGTATCTCTTACATTTTGTACAAATTTGTTGTATATATATATATATATATATATATATATTTTTTTTTTTAAATAATGAAGCTATAACGTGAAATATGGAGTGGTTCCTTAAGGATTTGAAGGGATTTAAAGTTTGAATTTTCTTAATATACGTATATCAAATTTTATATATATATATATATATATATATTTATGTCAAGTATGACTGATTTTGATAAATAATATTCAGCTCATTCATCTCATTTTTTATAACTAATCTATTATTTTTTTAAATAAAAATGTTTATTGTTAAAGCATTTAAAAATAATTTGGTAAGAATACAATTTATTCTTTTTACAATGCATTCTTTAAAATGTTTTAACACTTTTTAGCATAATAAATATGTATGTACCATTAGAGTGTAAAAATAATTTATCATAGACTTATTAACACAATTGTTAAATAAGACTCACTTATTTGGGTTTTAAATAGTCGATATTCGTTCATAAAAAAGAATATTGATTTACTTCTTCTGTAAATTTCTTTTTTCTTTTTTTGATTTTGTCTTTATCTCTTGTAGCATAAAAAACTTCATGGATACTTGATAAGAGCCATCATGAACAGAGATACTTTTAACAAAAGGAAACATTTAGTAGGATAATGAACAAGTAATATTTTACATATAAACAAAAGAAAGAAGAAGACTAAAAATAAACAGATTCAATGCAGATGTTCCAATTTACAGAGCTTCTCTTTATAATAATAAAAATAATTGTTTTCCTTGCAAAAAAAAAATATATACAGTTTAAAATATTAGCACAAATGTTATTTCAACATATATATATATATATATATATAAAGTTACCCATCCCGTTTTGGGTAGCCCCATGGCTTTCAATAAATAATAAAGTAACCCAAACAAAAAATAATGGTGTAAAAATGTGATGGAATCATGGGATGAAATAAAGGGTTTTATAATTACTATCAAAAAGAAAAATGAGGCGGAACAAAAATGAAATACATGTTTATTCACCTACATATGCAAAACTGTAGCTTTCTAAATTACATAGAAAATGAATGTCATGAAGTCTAATGAAAAAAAAAAAAAAAAAAAAAAAGATACTGAAGGAAGAAGAGAGTGAAAGGCATTTCTTACACTCTCAGCATATAAGAGGCCTTTAAGTTCCCCCCAAAACCAAGGCAGGCACCCAATTCACAAAGCTCTTTTTGGTGCTCCCTATTCTAGTACATATAAAGGTCTTCTTCTTTTTTCTTACCTTATCGACATCCAAGGCAGGACAGGCACGGCATAAACTCCAAAATTGTGATATCATGACGTAATTCCTGAATTTTGATAATGTGTATTTGGAACAAATAAAGTGTACACCACTACAACTAATAATAACAACAAACAAAAGGTCTAAGATATGACGACTAAAAATAACTATGGGGAATTGTAATATATTTAAATGATCATAAACTTCTCAATGTCCTGTCTTCATAGTAGTACACATTTGATGAATGAAAAAGTGTTTTTAATATTTTGGGAAATTCCTTCTTTTTTTCTTCCTCTTCTTCTTCTTCTTCTTCTTCCTTAGTTATTATTTTCAGCTGATGATACTCGATTGCAATGAATATCAGAACCCTGATAAAACTGCATTATAAGGAGGGAGACATGTTTCCCTTATATTCTCTTCTACTGTGCTATGAAGACTTAAGACCACAACAGTATGTAGAGTCCCCCTTACCATTGAAAAGAAAAGGCGTGCGCCCACACCCTTTTAACGCTCACTCGAACACGACGATAGCAATTGGTACCCCTTTGAATGAAAAAGGGGACTTTCTGGGAGCGGCTTTTTTGCCTTTCTCTTCATTTTTTTATTTATTATGCCTTATTCCTAGCTTCTACTACTCCTTACATATATATTTAGTAGAGCCTGCCCGCAATCATTAGGAAACATTCCTTCCATAAACTATGTTTCATTGTATGTTGGTATACATACATATATGTATGTATGTATGTAGTCTAGATTCTTAAGATGAACCCTTTCCCCGGTGTGTGTATGTATACATACATATATGTATGTATATAAATGCAAGTTGTAGACAAGTTCTTTCAATAAAACAACAAATGAACATGAGTGATGTAACCTTCCTCTCCCTTGACAGAAAAATCATATATTGGATTTGAAATGAAATGTTTTTTTTTATATATATATTTAGGGAAATTTACGAATGACAATGTTTTCATCGTGGCAAAAAGTGCAAAATAAACATGAGCAAAAAAAGGGGGAAATATGTAGTCAAAGCAAGGATTTGTCTATGTGTATCCGTAAATACATGTTCCTTTTCTTTTCTCACTCCTTCTCTATATATTCAATTAATTAATTATTATTTACAAGCAAATAAATAGGAGTCCTTAAATATTTATTTATATATGTCCATATATTAAGAGCAAGTCCATGCTGAAGTATTATCAATTTAAGTTCACTACCGGGTGTTAATATTGAATTTGAAAGCCATAATAAGAAACTCATCATACATACAATATGAAAAAAAAACTATTCATGAAAACAACAACGGTAAAAGGGGTGTGTTATCCATGTATATACTTATGTATTAAGATCAAAATATTGAGGCAATCATAAACAAACTTTCAAAACCTTTTTTTTTAATAAAACCCATGATATATTATTAGTAGGATAATAACTGGCAGCCCTGTCCCCTAAAATTGAACCAGACTCACATTCCGATAAACTATTCTCTAATTAGGTAGAACTTACTATTATTGTTAGATCAAGTGAGTCTTTTAGATTTTCCTTGACACGGTAACTAGGCCTGTTTGGGATACGCTTTTTCTAAAATGAAAATTATCAATATGTAAAACTTCAGTGTGAAGATCAAAGTAACAAAATTTACATATTTAAAAAAGTTAACAAGAATTTTCTCTTCAAGTTTTTTGATTTCTCTTCTACGTCTCGGTGATGTGGATTTGATCAGAGCAATTGTAAATTTATCGGGCTCATTTTGTAAATACATTGAAATTTAGGTAGCAAGTATATCGGGACGAATTCTAAATCATATTTGACTTGATATTTTAGAGAGGATCTATTAAGAGGCGTACATGAATCAAAACATACGTGTTAACTAGGGGTGTTCAACCTATGGTGCATTGCAGAGGCATTACTTATACTTATTCATAAGAACATACATACACTACATACTTAAATAATATATATTGTGTGTTATAAAAGTGGGGTATTGAATGCAAAGTGTGAGCCATTCCTGTTGGCGACCTATAGTTACAAGGCATAAGGGCTGATATTGACTAGGATTTTTCATACATCCTTGTCAAAAGCACTTTATACCAATGAGAGACATTTAAGACTCCCTAATTGATTCACTCTAAGAAAAAGTTCCTTCTTCCTATCTGAAAAATAATATTTTTTTTTTCTTAAATGAAAACTTATTCTAATTTTATTACTATGTACATATATGTATATAATCTACAATATACTCTTGTCAAAAGAAACTAAAGTAAGAATCATATAAAAAAGCCCTAGACAGACATATAATTGTTAATTTTTTTAATATAAAACTACGAACAATGACTCCTTTTTTTAAAGGATGCTTTTGGTTTAAACATATTTCATTAGTACATATTTTATAACATCTTCTTTTTTTTTTTTTAAATAAATAAAAGAGGAACATTGAAGAGTGTAAAAAATATATTTTTCACAGATGTTATTTTCCCTATTATCATGTTTGCTGCATCATCAGCATTATATACAAAATAAAGAACTTTATCATTGATTATGGGGCTCTGTGTGATAAGCATTTGATGTGTTTACAAATCTCTCTGCACCACTCTGATTTTGTAATACATAGATGAAGCAGTTAAAAAATTGAATTATATATAATTTGTCGAATGGTCCTTATAAAAAGTAAAATATATTTTCATGATTGATAACAATTTATGAAGTTAAATGTACACATTTGCACTATTGGTTCCTAATTTCACATTGTACGTACCCGTATTTTGAAAATCTTTTTTTAAAAAGGCTTATATACATACGTATGTCTACTTTTTGGGAAACAAAAGGGAATTTTTTAATTGTTCAAAGTAATGTTCTGTTCAAGATCACTTTAAATAAAAAAAAAACACACAAGAAAACCAGGAGCTGACATTGAGACATTATGAGTGTAAAACTCTACAAAAATTAACCTTTTAAATGAAAGATTAGTACATTTATCTATGTAGTTGCTAAATGCCATGACAGCTAGAAGGGTCGAAACCAGCACAAAATCCAAGCATTGAGGATTATAGACAGCAACCATACCCCGGAGAAATTTGGAGACCCACTTACATCACTAGCTCAAAGTAACTAACTTGATGAGTATTAATATTATTTTCACACATTATTTTTAAACATAAAACCCCTTAACAATCCATAATATTTTCACACTCATGAATAAAGAAATTTAAGTTTCTCAGACCTTTTAAAAGAAGTATTAAAATGGCTAAGAGCTCTTTTTTTTAGATTTTTATTTTTTACGTGACTCTTAGCAGTGTAATGGTACTAATATGTAATGTAGTAATAATCATTTCATGCCATTTTATTTATATATGTATTTTTCAATACTTATTAGAAAAGGATATAATAGCTTAATAGCTGTTAGCAAGATCTAAGCAGCAGCAACTGAATAGTTCTTATTATTATTTTTTTTGTAAATATTAATTCATAATATGTACAAAATATGCAAATAATTAAATCCAATGTGAAAATATGAAGTTAGAAAATTAAAAAATTCCAATTAGTGCAAAAAAAAAATATTTTTTACAATATACCTACATACCATCCATGTATCTTGTGTAAGCTCATGCTGGTTTTATACATGTGTCAACCTTTTTTCTTTTTTTTTAAAATATAATATGTGGGTAGGTATATTGTCTTTCCTTTTAGACATATGATATGATATCGACACACATACTTACTATTTTTATTTTGCAATTAAAAATACATCAGAAAGGGTCCAATGATGATATGAAATGTTATATACCATACGTAGGATTCTAAAACATAAGTATAAGCGTCTTAGTATTCTCTTAAGGAAGTAATAAAAGGGACATTTTGTAAAAAAAAAAAATGTTTCCTAATTTTTTTATATGTAGTTTCTAGCACTACTCCACTTCATATTACATATAAGCAACTCTTTTTCTTCTTCTCCAGTATCCATTCTGACAAAAAAAAGATAATATTTTAAAAAGTGCTTTTTACAAAAATAAAACCTACTTTAGGAATGGTAAGAATACATAGAAAATTACAATATTGTATGAATTTTTATATCAAAAATGAACTGAATTACAATTTACTTCTTCAAATGATCTTTCATTTGTATTTTTAAAATATCCTGATTAATTTTTAGAGGGGCAGCAAATTCTAGTTATAGATTGGAGAAATTCCAGGTCAGAGCTAATAGAAAACAATAAGATGAAGGATTCTTCTATATGAAAGGACATTTCTCAGAGTCAAATAAAATCACATAATTCAAATGAAAACTCCAAACAATAGTTGTTAACCCTGGTATTATCAAATCATCCCGCAAATTTGAATACAAAGTCCGTAATTGACTTAAATAATATGTCTTTGAACTATTAGGGCCTTTATAATCTATGAATTCAAATATATACTTTGGAATTTCTCCGTTTCTTAATTCAATTTTCAAGATTGCCTTCGCGTCAACGCACCACTGTGTATGTAATAAAGACATCAATATCATTTTCTATTTTTATTTTTCACTGAAGACATATTCAAAATGTAGATTACCGGAGAAAATGTTAAAGTAATAAGACTTGAAATTACCTCATCTAGAAGGCTTCAACTAACTTCAAAAGTGTCACATATCAAGGAACAAATCACTAGAATTTGAAGTTGTACTTTATAACCTAAAATATATAAGTCATATCTTTTCAAGCAACCCTTCTTAGGTTTTAAAACTTAAGGCCCTTCTAAACCTTTTTTTAAACAGTATTCTTTTACAATATATGATTAGCTATACTTCCCTTCAAAAATAATTTAAACATGTAACTCTTTTTTTTTTCAATAAATTCGTCTTAATTTTATTTCTTACAAAATTATTGGGACACAACAACCTCTGACTATAGTTTATACGATAGAATTAAAAGTATTTATTTATAAATTAAGCACTGATCTAAATGTATAGGTAATAACATTTGAGAGCAATGAGGTTAAGGAAAACACGTTTTGAAATTATACAAACCAACTGATTACAAGTAGCTGCCAAGTTTGTTTTGTATTTGTGAAAAAAAAAAAACTTAGTTGACATAAATTACAATACTTTTTTTTTTGTTTTGCTCCATGTATTGAAATTGACACGTCATTGATATTTGATTTTCAATTCAAATGTGAACCTTTTAAATGTATGTTGAAAAACAAAATAATGCTAGTTTAAATTGAATTTAAAAATATTTTAGATTTTTAATACTTTTTCATTTTTTAATGGATTTTTTTTAATGATGTAACAGAATGACAATTGAAAAGATTTTTTTGATAATATAACATCGAAATCAATTAAAATAGATTTTTTATTCAATTACATAGAAAATCCCTATGATTTAGATAAAATGTCCACAAATATCTTAAGTGTCAATTGAATATTTTTTCAACATATTTTGTTAGTAGGTTAGACTCTGTTATTATACGACTATAAGTAAAAGCAATGAATGTATACAATTAGTATAATAAAAATATTATTTTTTATCTAGATGTATTTAAAAATAGGTATTATGTAGTTTGTACATCAGGCATAACTGAACAATGTTATGAAGTTTTTGAAGAAAAATATATGAAACTTTAACAAATTTTATATTTTTTTATGTTAATTAGAATGAAAACTATAATTTTCAATATTTGAAAAAAAGAAATTAATTAATAATGATATTCAATTTGATGTTTTTAGCAATTATTTAGCATGTTACTAATTATTTGATGAAAAATAGTTGATACAAACTATATTATACATCATTTTCTATCATTTTCATTTTTTTAGAGTCTTTTTTATATTTTTGATTACTTTTGCTTTTAATTTATATGTTACCATTAATATAAATATTTAATTTATATTGGAAATTATATATTGGGAATTTAATTTGAAACTGAACTTGGGCCATATCCCAAAATAATTTACGACAATTCCTCATTCAGTACGAAATTGATTTGTCCTGGTTTTGCAAACGTACAGCTTTTGATTTCAAGAACTTTTTACTAATAAAATCCACAGTTTTATTTTCCACAAATTATTATTAGTTTACTATACTGACACAAGTTTTGGGTTTCGATCAGAGTCTAGACTCAAACAGCCTGGTGACAGCCCGTATAACTATTGTCTTTAACTGTTCCAAATATTGCTGTATTGCTGAAACTATATACATTTTTTATCCAGGTATATGCAAATATGTTAAAAATTTTTAGAAGGAAAACTTTTCTTAAGCCCATATCCCGGGCACTTCCAACACTTCTCTAGCATTGCAGTTACTATGAATCTTTTAAACATTTACAAATGGGTGAAAAACTATTCTTTATTAGAGAAAAGGAATTTCAATTCTTTTCTAATCAGATAAAAGAGCAAATTTTATGAGTGTTGAACTATAAAAATTAAGCATCTTAGAAAACAATTTTAACCTTTATTTATCTTTATTTAAATGTGTTTGGCACATTAAATATATATCCAAAATAAAAGTGATATAGGACATGACAATAGCTGCTATCTTATGTATGAAAATTAATGTACAAATATAGCTTCAAAGTTGTTTTATTTCGATTCATTTGATCTGAATAATTGTGTACATTTAAAAAACAAACAAATACGGAATGTGACTAATATAGTCATGTTTTTTCAGCATTGTAGATTTCATTTCTTTCTTTCTTTGGGAGGGGGGGGGGGGGGGGAGGAGGGAGGAAAGAAATGTTGGGAAAGGGAGTGAGAGTTGATACCCTTTCCCCTTCTTCTCCAGTTCTGACTAATGAATACTTTCATGAGCAGATTAATCTTTTGATAAACACTAATATTTTCCTTCATTTTGTATCACATGAAGTAGAATAAAATGAATAAAGTTCTAATTTTCTTGTACAAACTGATTTTAGATCCTCTTAAAGTGAAAATCAAAGTGAGGTAATAATTTTAATTTTTTGTGTATGATTTTGCCATTAACTTTTTATTTTATGTTAAAACGCATTAAAAGAATTCCATAGAAATACTTTCAATCATCAACTAATACATACATTTGTGATCAAAGTAATTACTTCTGCTCTTGTACAATAAAAGCAATCTCTACAAATGATTGACCAAGTCAAATTACTTATATACTAGTATACTTCTATTGAACAAATGCAAGAAAACACAAGCCATTAAAACATCTTTGATGTTTTTCATTATATTACTTAAATGTTTATCTTGAGCAGCAGAAGATGAAAAATCAAATTAAAAGAGCCACTCAAAATTTTTGAGGTGAACAAAATGACTTTGAAATGTTTTAATGAGAAAAAGGCCCAACACATAACAAAAACTGAGTATGGGACTACTAAATCTGTAAGGAGGGAGAGTTGATACATGAGTCGAATTTTTTTAACGACCTCTATCTCGCACACTTTTATATATATCGCAACAACGTACAATGCATATATGTAGATAAAATTTTGTACGGTCAACGGGTGGAACTGATGCATATTTTTGAAATAGTGCAAAAAAAAAAATGATTAAGTGTATCAACTCTCCCTCCTCTACCTTTTGAGAAGAAAAGTAATTTTCTTTTTTTTAAGAAGATGACTTTCATCCTTTTCCCTTTTTTTTTCTAATTTTTTATTAAATGACCGATATAAATTAATGGAAAAATGCCGCTTGAACGATATATGTGTATTTTACATATTATAAATGGCTGAAGATATCATAGAACTAACCCCTCACTACTTTTTTTATATATTTTTTTTATTATTATTATTTGTAAAATGATGATGCAGTTCAGGACTACATAAATAAGTAAAAAAAAAAACTCTTTTTGAACACGTATAACACTAAAGAAAATTGAAATATCAAAAACAAATGAATGCATTTCTTAGAGCATGGTCCGAATTTATAAGACTTATTTCAAAGTATAAATGAATTAAGTTTATGGATGTACATACATATTTTATTGCACTTATTCTCTACACCCCGCTCAAAAGATTATTTCTTTCTCTTATATGGATTGTATATTTCTTAAAGCTTCGTTTTATCAGGCTTTTTATATTCTATGAAAACATTAGATTTTTTTTTTTTTCTAGAATAGATTATCTTCACGCCTAAAGATTTTTAATCCCTTATAATTGATGGTCATAAAGATCGTATGTATTTAATGAGGGAATGAAGAATCAGGATTTTACTTCCACCTTTCCAGTTGGGTACATAGTTATATATATTAAATTCAAAATATATCACGTCTGATGAATTAGTATTTTTTTAAATTTTTAATATGTGTGTGTTTATAAACATATATATGTATGTATATTAATAAAAAAAAGCATAAATTTAATTTAAGAGGAATAGATAAATAAAATAACACTAAAGTATCAGGTTATATGCATTTGGTAATCCTTTCATCTGTGAATGCAAGCTTTAAAGAATGCATTATTAAAATATTTCTACTATTATATATTCAAAACTATTCAAAATAAATTCATTATTCACAATAGAATAGAAAAAAGAGCTGTCTATGAAGGTTGAAACTCACAGAGTAGGCATGCTCTACAAATATTTGTAGACACTTATGTATGCACATACAAAGTACTATATACTCAGGGGCGTAAATGCAAGGGGGGGGGGAAGCATGTTTCTGCCTTCAGCTACCTCCAAAAAAATCAATATCTCAGGCTACACTTTGCATTCAAAGCTATAAAAGAAAGGAATGAAATGCACCTGTTAGCTAGGAAATATTTTCTTGGATAATAGACTATTTTCCTACTGCTAGATGGCGCTTTTGATGTTATGCTCCTATTCTATTCCTTAATCATAGAATATGCAACTTTTTTCTTCCCTTACCCTTTTAATTAATTTTATTAGTGCTGTATAGTTAGTTATATTGGACTGGATAGTGCCTCCCGGACCTCTAGTGGTTAAAAATTAGTCTTTTAGCCATTTAAATTTGTACATATATAGATCACGTAGTCATTGTTCCATCACTTTCTTTTACAGTTTTGTTAATTGCAAATATGTATTCGACAAAAACAACATTTACTAAGCCAAGACATGGAGTAAACATAAGCATATGTATTCTGTTTTATGAGTTTTTGATGCTATATAGAAATTGCTGCACTTACTTAGATATATGTACGTATTACACAATTAGCTTAATGTACTGAAAATTTCATCAACACAAAGTTATTACACATTTTTTTAGCATCAATGTCTATTTGAAACTGCAGAGTAATTTTGTTAAAAAGAACAATTGTTTTTTTGTTGTTGTTATTTGTTCAATTTGAAAAGTTAAGAGGACTCTAGAGAAACAATTAATTTGATCAAATTTGAAAAGTACTTACTCATGTATTTGATAGATTTAACTTTATTATTTAGTCACGTTAAAATAAAGTTTTTATTCTACATACATACAGACATACATTTGCCAGGAGCAAAATTACTAAATTTAAAATGAAAAGTGTGTAAATAAGTATTTGTACAGATATCTACTTTTAAAAACCTTGTAAGTTTTCTTCAATTGAATATATGTACCATATATCAAAATTGATATTCCAATAAAAATATAGGTAAAATATTGAATAACAATGAAAAAATGCAGACTTTTACTATTACTGAATTTATTTAAAGTAAAAAAATATTGATAAAAGTACGTACATTATCCATCTTGTTAATGGTGGAGTCTATTTATTCAATCAAACATTAATTATACTTTAAGTAGAAGTGAAAGCATTCTTTCACATCCCATTTTAGGATTATTTTTTTTAAAGGTGGACATTCATTCCTTTATTTTCTAAATGGAAGGAGATACTCTTTAATTGTTTCTTTATTTATGAAGCTACTAAGTATTTTCTTTTAGTGTTGGTTTTTTTTAAAAAAGTAACACGATTTTAACTAGTATGTTTAGGATTTTTTTTTTTAAATAAAGGTATTTATCATATTTTTATTTTTTAGTTTGTCTACATACAATATTTTTTTAACCCTCATTTAGACCAATTTCATTTCCAAACATGATTAGTCCGATGGAATGATTTTTTGGGATCATAACACAATATATGTAAAGGGTTTTTCAATAGGGATGGCGCATTTCTACTCTCAAATAACATACAAATCATCAAATATGTAGCCTATTTTTTTCATCCTTTGACAATAACTTTACAAATAATTAATTATATTTTTTTGGTTTTTTTAGGTTTAGTGATCTAGCCATTATATGTGTACTCATAAGTTACTCAAACAAAGCAGGAAAGAACAAAAAGGGTGGTGGCGGAAGATAAACAATGCCTTTACTTTATTCAAACGTAATCCTATATTTTTTTTCTCACAAAGCTTGGAGATAATCTTTGTCAATTGCTTAATATGTATTTAATTTTTGTGTAAACAATAGCTCATTGGACGAAAGGAAGGCTAACAATTTCAAAAAGTAATAAAAGTTAATTCCTTTTATATGTATGGATGTGCATGGTTTTTGTTTAGTACATACAAGCAAACAAATAAAAAAAAAGTCCCTTTATCAAACAAAATATATATTACAATAACATTGTAATTACATTTCTCAATAAAATGAATGAGAACTTAGAATTGTAAAGAATGGAGACAAGAAACGTTTATTTGAAGTTCATTTATATCTGTGTATGTTTTAAATGCCTTTTTATCCTTTGTGTAGTATTATGAGAATGTTTTAAGATACATACATAAATGTACATATTTATAATCATGCATGTTCCTTTCTCTCCTTCCCTCCCTTTTTTTTCTATACAGGCTTTCACTTATTTCACACTTAGGCAGATAGGTATATATGCTTGGAAAATGACAATATTAAATATGAAGAAATTCTTACTGTTCCTAAAAATACTTTTATACCATGTACTAAGTTATCTCAAAAAACGAAGGAAATCTATCCTGGGTATGTAGTTAAAATATATTAAATACTAATTTATTCTAAATTATTCCTTTGAATGATGTTTTTCTCAAAAAATATAAAATGTAATTACCTTTTTGACTTATTATTTCTACATTCCTCAAATTATATTTTATCATTATCACCATAATAGCACTAGGTATATATGTACTTAAATTGTATATCTTAATACATTTATTTATCTCCCTCTCAAGGATATTACAAGTTTTAAAATATAAGAAGGAATTTATTTTTGCTTTTTAATTACTAAGAGCCTAAATTTGTATAAATACAACACTTTAATAATATGATCATAAATTCGTTGATTTCAACTTTTCTATTATCATTCACTCCTTCAAATGATGTTTAATAAATACATTAGAAGACTTTCTAATAATAGTTACTTACTTGGGTCTTTGATCAATATATTATCTATATTTATAAAAGAACAAAATATTTGTTTCAATGTATTATTTGTTGTTCTATTAAGTAAGAAATATATGACGTAATATTTTTTATTAAAAAAATTATATTTAAGTTGCAAGGGATGTAAAATTCAACAATGCTTTAAATACATACATATCTGTACGATAATATATCAATAAATTATAGCATTTCTTTCAAAAAAAAATATGTATACTTTGAACTATTATCAACAATGTACTTACACATAGCATTGATGCTGCATATCAAATTACTCTGATTGATAATATACCTATATAATTTTATGGTCATTCAAACTACTTAAATAAAGCTATATATACACATATGTATTTAAGAAAAGATTGTTTATTTTTGTCATTGCCCGTATAATATAAGAAGGGTTGAAATGTATGTATGGATCAAAGGTTAGATAAACATTGATCACAGGGCTCAAAATATTCTCTCAATTATGAAAAGTGTAATCAAGAGTAAGACATTCTTTTGACATATTGTTATTATAAAAAGGTATGATATATTATATACTTGTACCTTTACAAAGTCACAAATTAGAAAGCTGTCTCTCCTCCTCAATGAAAAGAGTTCAAAGAAACAACACTTAATCAAAATGACACACATATGTATGATTCTAAAAGTTTGACAGCAAAGACAAAGTGCTCTGTTGCCCTGTTTGTTCTTTTTAAAATAAATGGAAATATTTTTACAATCAACTATCATGTACATAGATGGATTAAAATAAAAATTAACAAATGAAACAACTCATTACCCTTCAAAAGCTATTTAAAGAATAAATTATTTAAAATACGTAGAGGAGAACCATTGTACTTCTTTATCCGAAGGAAAAAAATTCCACTGCTTTGATTGAAAAGATTTTCAATATCATACTTGAAGGTTAGTTACAAAAGATAAGAGCAAGGTAATTGTCGATCGTTTTATTCAAACACTCCTAAGATAGCTTATATATGATTTTATTCCTTGTTCTGTTTCCTATGAATAAACGTTCCATTTATATAAAGAGGAAAAGTGGTAACAGTGTCAAACATACTCTATGTTGATTCTTCTAATATCTATGTACTTTTATTAATTAATTTTCCTTTGCATTCACAGTATGTTAAGGTATCCCATGAAATTGTAATTAATAAAAAAAGGTAAGTAATTGTCGGAAAGAAAAAAACAAAACAGAGACTCATTAAAACCCTTCTTTAAAGTATATATATATATTCCAAATCTAATTATTCATCTCATAAAATGTATTGGTAGCTTAAAAGAAATTAGCAAAAATATTTTTAAACAATGCTATATTAATAACTTGTAATTACTTTTAGCTTCTTTTATTGCATACATATTATCTACATATTTTGGGCTAATGCTATTGGTTATTAAAGGGAAAGTTTTTTGTAAAAGTCTCTCCTTTCTTTTGCATTGAATAGGCTGTTTAGTAAGTTATTTCATAATTTGTATAAAGGATAATTATAAAACATGTTTAATTCATTGTAATGTTTTTACCTGTAAAGTTAATTTTATTTATTATACATTAGCATTAGTATCATGGGATAATTTATATTGGAATAATTTGATACTAAACAAATTCGGGAAATTATATAATGAATAATAAAACTAACTAACGTATGCTTATAAATAATAAAAATAAGCATCAATGTCTTAATTGCAATAAATCATTTCTTTTATTGCCAGTGTTGTAAAGCAGAAGTCAATTACTGCAAATTATATCCAAATATACACATTTCAGCAGTTGTATCGATAAAGTGATTATATTTAGCAAATGCAAATCAAATTGAGGACCCGCGATTTTTAAATTGGCAAATGAGCTCAATTTAAAAGAATTAATTAATAAATAATCGTACAGCTGTTACTAATGATTTTTGAACACTTTCCTAATCAGAGGCTCAAATAACTTTAGATGAGAAAAGGAGAGAGAGAGAGAAACAAAGAAAAGGGTACTAAAATAGAAAAAAAAGAAAGCATTCCCTAAGGGAACACAAATCCAGGAATTTATAATTGTGCTTCCAAATATGCATTGAGAAGGAGTTAAATAGAACGGCACATGAGATGATGCCATGGATTCCTCAAATAGGAATTTTTACAGCTTGAAACGTAAACAATAACTCCCTCCATATATAAAGTCACTCATTTGTATATTTAAAAAAAAATGTTTTTTTATTTAACAAACTCCCAATGTTGTACTATTTAATAAGAACAATTATATCGATTTTATATACACTTACATCAAAATATTTTAATACAAGGAAATTATGTACATAGATTAAAATTCTTGCAAAAAAGTACTTTAAAACATTGGCTTCTTTGAAGCCAAGGATTAAAGAAGTGAAACATAGCAATTATCTACTCATATGTACATATATATAGGTGTAAATTTCAATTCAAAACGAAATCAGATTCTGATGTAAACTCAGTATATAGAGAACAGGAAATTTTAAATTTTTTGCAGGTCTTACCCTATTCCCTATTATTTATTTTTTTATGATTTTGTCGTGTAAATTCATGTACATATTGATAAATGGAATTTTTTTTTTTAACATTTAAAGGTCGCTCCACTTCTTCAATCTTAAGAAAATAGACTATTATTTTAATTAAGCTAGGCAAGGGATATAATATATCCCTTGGCTAGTGTTTCATTCCTCACAACAGAAAAAAGAACTAACCAACGTTGTGAATCAGATATTGTAGGAATCTAAAGGTATCATCTTACCTAAATGATGGGACCATTCTTCTAGAAGAGCATCGTCGATTTTTTTTGTACATATAATTTTTTCTTCACTTATTGCATAATTAAAACTATTTCTTTTAAATTTTCTTCATGAAAAAAAAAACCTATTTTTTTTTGTCACGTCTTTTAAAAATTGGTATGAAGTAACAAATTGCATCACTGGTTTAAATCCCTAACTTTTTCATGCATTTTTTAGCACATTTCGACTCTTTAAAATTTTTTGACATTTTCTCACGCACAAAGTATGCATAATTCCATTTTCTTAAAGTATTTTTATTTTTCTATTACATACTTCTACTTTATTTTAACAATTTTTTTATCTTTTAATAACTATAATAAATATAATTTTTAAAAAACATTTCATCTTATTATATTTACGTAAATTAGGTTAGCTGATTTTCAATTTATTTAGTCGTCGTTATTTAAATAGCTTTTCTATATGATGACGAATATAGATAATAAAAAGCTGAATCCATCGTAAAAATGAGTATTTTAAGTAAAATTGTAGATATCAAATATTCTAAATGTTGGATGGCGAAGAGTCGGAAGAGTTATCATATTCTAAGCGACATCATTTCAGACATAATTTTAATATAATATTATTTTAATATTTCATATAATTTTATATTTCCAATAGTATGTATTTTTAATTAATGACTGACATCTATTCTATTGGGCTGAATTTTAGCATTTTTAATTATTGAATCGATTTAATCAGGTACGAGTTACCATATTAGAAATTTTAGCGATGTTATCCCTAGCCTATAAGAAAGTATTGATATTGGAGATACCTAGAGATGGAAAAAAGTTAAAATTCCGTTGAGTGATCATTTTTATAAAAATTCAAACGTCATCAGTACACAAAATGCACTAAGGAAATTTCTGTCAGCAGAATTATCATATTCAAAACGACATAATTTAAGACATAATTTTTTCTCTTATCGAGATTTTGACCTTTTCAAATCACTTTAGACACCTTTCTTCTTTTTTCCTGCACACATAATTAATTGACGGCCTCTCAAACTTTTTTGAGACAAAGATAATGTATAAATTAACGATATCTTTCAATTATTATGAATGTAATTTAATTTGTTATAATTTGATGATATTATTTCAACTACCACCGTAATAAAGTTATGCTATTTTTTTAAATAGCCTTGAATATTAGTTTTTTTCTATTGTTAAATACATAGTTTTATTTTTTATTTCACTTTATGACTTTGAAAAATATACATGTTTGCTTATTCACTTTCTAACTACCAAAGAAACTTTCTTTTATAAATTAAGAAAAGTCGTATAAATAAATTTTTGTTTATTTAATATAAATTGTCATACCACCACTATCACTCAATTAATTTTTTTAATTATTTACCTGACCTCCTCAGAGTTGGATCATACATGTTACGAATAAAAACAAATATGTATACAATAACATTATTAATGGAAACATTTATTTCAATTTTGAAAAAAAAAAAATATTAATTTAAAACTGATCCTTGTAGTAAGGTCAACTTTATCAATATTTCTTTTATAAATATGAATTTTATTAGTTGAGTAGTGGAATCTTTTTTTGCAGTTACGCAAGCTTAAAGTGCCTAAAGTACTCACTACTTTATTTATTTTTTATATTAACAAATCAATTTTTTGTCAATATAGCTCTTCAGTATAACAACCTTAATTATTGAAATTGGAGGAATATGGAATCATCAGTTCGTGACTTTTAAGATCCTAGAACTTTATAAAGAACAAATATTCCTTTTTGAGAAACAGTTTAAGCCCAAACTTGAAATGGGAAAAAGAGTTTATTTAGAATAATAATAATTATAATGAAACATCCAGCTCGAAGAGAATATTTATCAAAAATTTAATTTTGAACTAACTTTTTTATATAAGTTGAATAAGATTTATTTTTTATTAATTTCATTTATAATTCTAATGAGGATATATCTCCACAACAACAAAAATAACTATCTCCATATTTACATACGTATCTTGTCATTGACATTCGAAGCTAAAAATTAAATTAAATTTAATTAAGATAAAATTTGGTCTTTTTATGTCAAACTCAAGGGTAAATTTCATAAAATACCTAGTATATAAAAATGTTAATAAAAGTCTTTTTTTTTTCTCGCATATTTTCAAAAAAACCACACACGCACACACATTATTTCTTGAAATTAAACAATAGGTTTCGAAAATATTTGAATTGTGTTGTGCACTTTGGTAAAATTGGAGTTTGTAGGTTGAAAATCTTTTGATCAATTTGATGATATGTTTACGCAAATATCTCAAAGAAACTAGGGAATTGAATAATATTTTTAGACAAACGAGTGCGTAACATTACTCTACCTAAATATTCTCTTTAAATTTAAGGAGTCCTTCTTGTTGCATTTATAAATTTGTTGTATAAGATATTGTAGTAATAATTTATTTAAAAACTATGTATTCATCAATTATAAAAATATGCATACTGACTAGTAAAAGTGTTAATAACACAGACAACTATTAATCACATTTTTATTATAGTGCAATTTAAATATTTATGAATACTGTCGTGTACATATTTACATACTTGTTTTATATTACATAAAAGCAGTTATATTGAACTGAAGTACAAGGTGTTTCAGGTAATTATATTGTATTCTTTTATAATAATAAATATATGACAGTTGTCTGGTTGATCACGTTCGATAGCACACAAGGAAACAACTACAATAAAAGCTAAAATTCCGTCTAATCCAAATCTAATTATTATAGCATTTCAACTTACCAATTACGAATCTGAAATATGTAATGAATTTGTTTGACATATAAAATCTGATTGTTTTAAGAACTTGAAATTGTTGAGTCTTTTTACAATTGTTATATGTAGATTCAAGGCAACTTTTAAAATAGAAAAACATGAGTAATTTACATGAAAATATAGAGTATATCTTTGAATTTCAAACACATTCCTTCAATATGTGTAGATTATTTACGGTATTTATCCATAAAACATCAAACGAATTAGCCCAATTACATTGTATTCACGAAAAAATAGGCCTAATTATTTGCTAGTGTATTGGTTCATACTGTAAATTGACCCGCAAGAAGGTTCAATCAGGCCCGCAGGATAATTTGAAAGTGGAAAAAATGTATAAAAGACATGGATTAAATTTATTACTTAAATGTAATTCATGAATTATCCGCTAGGGGTGCATTCTAGTCTTTCTTTATAACTTTCATGTAGTCGCATGTTAAGTTCATTATTATAATTTTCGATACCAGTTACTTAAAGTTTGTGCAATGTTTTGTAAAAGTGTCGTTAATAAATTTTTAAGTTAAATTTAAAAATGTCCTTGTTCTTCTTTAAATCAAAACAAAGGGAAGGCATGCTATCTTGGTTATTATTTATAGCTAAGTATGGTATATGTTATAATTTTAATGGTCTGGCCCACGAGGTCTACCTAGGGGTCGTATGTGGCCTGCGATGTGAAATGAGTTTGACACCCCTGCTGTAAATAATCAATTTTGATGTGAGATGCTCGAAATTTATTTTGTTAATCCTAGTGATTTTCTGTAAAGTCTTAATTTTTAATGTGAAAAATTGGTTTGTATATTAGTTTATATCATCAAATGCTTAGAAAATGCAATATAACGCCCCAACAAAAGTATTTTGTTGTAGAGAAATAACGTATCAGCTATGCATTTGTTTTTAAGGCTAAGAGATTAATTAATTTAATTATGAATTTATTCATCTTCCATTGATACAAGAGTTATTTACTTCTAACAGATCTAAAATGAAAATCCGGTGAGTACAAAAATTGTACAAATATCAAAACCAAATGATAACTATGGACATCGATAATCAATAGAGTCAATAGGTAGTAATGTTATAAAGAATGAAATATTGTTTAGACATTTTTAAAGAAGATTATTTTCTTAGACACTGGACACATCTCTTTTTCAACAGCTCCAGTAATAAGTTTATAATGAATAATAATGTATATTTATTTATCCAATTTTGTATACATATGAAATAAATGTATTTTACTCTTAATATACCAAATAATATATAATCAGCATCCTATCTGGATGCATACCTGTTGTGTACGAAATAATGCACCCAGTATCAATTGAATACTTTTTCAGTTAAACTGAGTAACAAGATTTAATTCTATTATAGAATTAAATCTACTCCATGTAATAAGAAGTTTTATTATATTTCTTGATTATTCAATCTTTTAAAGTTGCGAAACAAACCGCTCCCAAATATGTACAAATATATTTATATTTTATGCAAATTATTTTTCTTGCAATTCATTATTATATGTATTAGGCACGTTCTCCTAAATTATAAAGGATAATAACTAGCATTTTGCAAATTAGACTGACGTACAGGCTTATCAAGAGTATATGGAATCCCTCTAATTCAAACAGTAGTCATGGGTCGAAATTGTTTTAATACTAAAATACTCAATACTCAAACAAATATAATCATGAGATTCACTTTACAGTTGTATAATATAATGGAACTTATTTACAAAAATAATAATAATTAGACATCTTTGTTAAACTTTTCTGCAAAGATATTTGATAATAACTGATTTAGATGGGGTAAAAGTAATTCCTTAAAGAAACAGTAATTTTTAAATAATAATGGGCACAAATTTTCATTTTTTCGACCTGCAATTTATTGAAACTCAATGCTTACTCATTGAGAAGATATTTAATTATTTATTTTAATATTGTAACGTTCGGTACAAAGAAGTCAGTTGCAATTCTTCTAAATTATTTTGTATCTACAGGGACCTAAATAAGATTGGAGTGAGAGTACATACACTATTCAAGAGAAGTGTATTTCTTCAATTTATTTTGGGCTCTGTAAATACATTTTATATAATTTAGTCTAATTTACTTGATTTCTAACTCTAACTTGTTTTTTTTTTAAATTGTTGTAACTGTCCCCAGCTTTGGAGACAGTTGCAACATTTGACAGATCTTGTTCAATAGTAATTTATGAAAAAATTATGAGTTGCCATTATCTATAAATAATATAAATTGATAACACGCATGTGTAAGTCTACTTTATTTGGACCAAAGAACAAACAAAGCATTGTTAACCTCAATTTAGCACAATGGATATAATGAAGGGAAAATATTATTTTGCAAAATATTCGTTGATTTCGAATTTGTTCAATCTGTTGAAGTAACCTATGAATTTGAAATACTCCAAAAAATGAAGTTCTGAACAAAATTTAGTAACATTTTAACTACTTATAGGATAATTACATCGGCAGACTCCATCGACAATAAAAGACAAAGAAGATTATGAGTAAATAGGAAAAATAGGAAAGAAATGAGAAGTCGGGTTTCTTTGGATGGATTGAAATTTACGAAAGCATGTGGTGATGTGTGGATTTTCTTGATATTTTTATAAGGATCTTGATGGTCATTCTTCCATAAAAATTGATTTTTTTCGTGAAAGGGTTCTTGAAGGCACAGAACTTGCTCCAAGTTCATTGACAAAGTTTATTAGTTCTTGTGTATGCAAAGATGCCGAAATCAGTTCTTCTAGGCGTATTTAATTGTCATTACTGCATAAATAGAGGCGATTTGATGTTTATTTCGAAGATACTGCTATAAACGTTCTTGTACTGGATGTCCCCTTGAATATAGTTGTTATTAATATTATCAATTATCAGTATTGCTCTGTTGAAACTTAATGTATGTATATTCTGGATTGTTGAAGTAGAAAATTTTTATTATTTTATGCTTATCAAATACAAATTATATAGTTATGGCAAGTTAGGATTTGTATAAGAAGATTGTAAAGTTCCAATTTGTACGTTTAGTATTTAATTATAAACCAAGCACTTTTAATTACAAACTATTAATGGATGCTGTCATTTAATATTAATCATTGATTAGTTATTTATATAATAATCAACATATTGTATATCAGTTAGCATCATAAAAAAATAAAAAGAGCTATTACAAGTTCTTTAAACTTCCAATTTATACTATCTTCAAGATGACTCCTCGTCATAAAAACTCTAAATATACATAGGTACATAAATTAACCAAGCTTATGTGTGTAATAACATTCTGGCAAATGTTTAAAAAGTTAAATGATCTAACTAAGACCCGTAGTCAGATTAATATTTCTCATTTGAGAGACCTACAAAGTACAAGTCAAACTACAATCATAGTTATACAATATTTAAACAAGTAAGAAAATTATAAAATATAATTTGTAAAAAATGAGAATATCAATAAATAAATTAGGTAAAAAGTTTCACATCCTTTACAATATGAATATCCTTATGAGAACTCGAATATCGATTGAGTATGGGAACAAGAATACACAATTTTACATTATGAGAGAAGTTCTTCAAAATGAAACTATTTGTTTTTGGTATTGACAGCTTAAAGATATTACAATAGAGATAGTCGATGGCTTGTATGCTAATTATTATTATTAATTTCTGATACTACTAAAAAGTATTTATTTAAACATTTGAATACGAATTTATCGACTCTTGTTTATTAAATATTTGATATTATTTATGTCTCATATATTGGTCTATACTCAGTTCATAACTAAATTTCGAGTATCTAAAACATATACTGACCCCATATATGGATAAATATGAAGATGTTAATTCATTTCAAAGTTTAAAAAGAAGAGATATCGACTATCCAGGCTACTTTTATATCTTGATCTTCCCGATGTAGTTATTTTAATTGACACAAACTGCAGCTTCAAGAAGCATTTCTCTTTACCTGAATTAGTTATTGCTTTTAATGGAATCATTTTAAATCCAAACAAGGAGTTGCCTCATTAGTTAAAAAGAATTTTGACGCCAATGCTGAGTATATGTAGATTTTTAGAAGAAAACTTAACAAAAGTGCAATGTCAGGAACGAAAAACTCATTTTGATGAAATTGGTATTGTTGGCCCTAGTAATGACGATTCTGAATTTTCTTACTGAAACAATAATTCCAATACTGATCATCGTAACTGGTAATTTTAATATCAAATTAAGACCTAGTAAGGACTCTAAACATTGTTCAAACTCAAACCTCGGTGCAACAAATATTATATAATCCAATCCTTTGATTTATTTGATGCTGGAAATTTTTTTCAATACACTTTTTTCACACATGACAGACTATCGAGAGCCGTATCTGCTAAGATTGATCGTCTTGTTTTTGAAAAATTTGAAAATAAATAATACAAATTTTATATAATATAATCAAGAAAAACATATTCAGCCACTGAGGATTTTTCGTTTGAGCAAAGAATAAATGTAGTGGGAAGCTGAATTCCAATTTAATAAACGACTTTCTTGACAATAATAGGGTTATTTTCATTATTGAAACAGCGAAATCAAATGTTAAAAAATGAAAATGATTTTTTAATGGAAGTTAAAACAATGCTAACGAAAGTTTTTCACATTTGATTTCACTGTTTCAATAATGAAAATAACCCTATTATTGTCAAGAAAGTCGTTTATTAAAAAAGAGTCAGAGTAAAAACAAAAGAAATTCTCTATATGTAATCGAAATGTTAGGAAAGAAATGATATCAAATCACGAAGGTATATACAGAATCAACAAGTTGTATTCAAATCCAACATATTTTGATCAATAATACAGTATGCCTATACATACAATTGGAGGAGAATAACGATGGAAAAAAAGAGACATGATCCAGATTTTATATTCAATGAACTAGGAATGTATTTCTCCTAGCACAAAAGTTGTTCAATCACAATATTGAATAAATTTGATATGCTCTTAAAAATAGTGCAAGGATTAATAGAGTATCATCAGTCATCATAATTGAATTCTACAAAAAAAAATATATCCTATTTAGCCCCAATTTTTATTTTGGTTTTATTAAAAGACCCTCTCTATTGAACACTTCACTAATTTTGTTTCAGACGAAAAAAAAAAAAATTAACTAATTGAAATACTAATGCCCAAACCTTTTCTAACAAATTCAATTTACAAGATTTTTTCTTACATCCTTGACAATTGTATGATACAAAGGTTTCACATCCAACAATATCCTTATGAAAACTCGAACATCGATTGAGTATGGGAACAAGAACTCAAAATTTTACATTATGAGAGAAGTTCTTCAAAATGAAACTTTTTGTTTTTTGTATTGACAGTTCACTCCAAAATACATATAGAGAGAATCTAGTACAAGGGTTCAATTCATAAAACAGGTTGAATTGCCTTTGTTATTAAGATGATATGAAAAATGACTTTCCCTGCATATATACTTATGTACATATATTAAAACATTATAACAAGTAAGAAAATTAAAAATGATAATTTGTAAAAAATGAAAATATTAATAAATAAGTATTCCTTTTATACATATCATCAGTCATTAAGGGACTGTCAAGCACTTCGAATCCCTTTCCTCTGACTGGAGGGTGAGCTACTGAATACTTTTTCTTCAAGTGCTCTCCATATAAGAGGTCTTTTAATAGACACAACTTTAATTCAAATTATTTTTTTCTGGGCCTTCCTCACTTCACTTTTCGAGTGAAGGAATTGAGCTCCTTCATTAATTCCTTGTTCTTTGTTATAGTTTATTTGATTGTCTGAGAATTAATTTTGTTTCTTTGGCCCTTCTATTTGGATCTGGAGAGTAAGAACACATTTTTAATGGCGACAAAAGAATAAAATAAAGTTATGAAAGGTTTTGGCCTTGTCAAACCGTTGTATTTGGGGTACACAACTCGATACGTTCCCCTTTTTATTCGATAAAACTATTACTTTGTGTGTTGTTCTCATTCGAAAGCTAAAATTCTCATGAATGTGATTCGGCTTAAGAAGTCCTCTCTCTTTCTTTTTCTTTTTTTAGTATTTGATCTCAGTTTAATAACTAAGAGAGGATGAAATATTTATGGTTTCACATTTTTAATCATAACAACAAATTCATTTACAAGCAAATTTAAATTCATCAACACTCATACACAAAAAATGCTTGACAGACTAAAATACAAATTGTAATCAATTTATTAAAGAGTTTGAGTGTTAGATTACATACAGGTTAAGTAAAGTCATTGTCATTTAATGAAATATTTATTAAATATTTTGAGTATTTACATGAATTGGTCATTTTGACATAATATGTATTTTTTATGTAACTCATTTTTTTTATTTATTGAAACTAGAAGTACTTATTTAATTTACTTTTATCAAATAAATTGAATTGTAGTAGAGACTAACATCTTTAATTTTCTCATTTCTTTGGCGTTCAGATTATAATTTTTACCCCTTGCCCCAACATTTTATAAGCCATTTTTCTATTTCTATCACAATCAAGCTAGATTATCGCAGTGAAGAACAATTACTTTGATACAACTTAAATACATATGTACATAAGAAATATCGTTTTATTTCTTTTGATTTACAAAATATGACAGTAGAAAAGCATGGAAAAGATAAGAGTTTTGAAGAAAGTAAAAGTTAACTTGAATAAAGGGAAAAGTATGAATCTTTTACAAACGAGTAATTAATGATTTTCATAAAATCAACCAAATTTGAAGGAAAGGTCATGAGTTATCATTTCAAAAAATATAAAATAATAATATTATATATGTACTATATATGTAGTGAGAGTAACACTTGCAATTAAGGAATGCAGAATAAATTATTATTTAGATATAAATTAGATATATAGATATATTTATATATATATAAATTATTAGAATTCATGTTTAATTGTGAATAAATTTAGATGATTAATTATAGGCTTATTTTAAACTATTTAAAAAGAATAAACGACAAACTTCAGATTTATAGAGTTAAGTAAATATAGCTTTAAAACATAAAAAAACAAACTGCAATTTTGATTTCGTTTTTAATTTCGGTAATCGAAAAACTATATATTTCTTATTTGTTACTCAAAAAATAATATTTTATTGATCAGGATATACTTAAAAAATACGTGGTCATGCATGCATTAGAAATCTTTTGGCAATAGCATAGCCTCTGGCAAGAGAAAAAAATAACATTTATCAGATTGAAGAATATGAAACTAGATACAATCAACTTCGGTTGCTAAATTTTTTGCAAAATATATTTTTTTATCACTAGCCATTTATCAATTTTGACAAAAGTGATTTTACTCTCACTCTCTCCCCTCCCCCACACTCACTCAAAAATAAAAAGACTCCCCTTTCAAATGCCATGAAACTGCACTTATGTAAGTTCAATGGTGGGTACACTTATAAAAATATTTTATTTAATAAGAAATTGATGCTTATTGTTCTCCCACATATAACTTTTTTTTAATTTAATGTCGTTAATCACCAATAATATATGTAGTATAATTCCAGTGACGTCGTTACTGCAGTTCGTCTATAAATTGATGTTATTCTTTATTACTGCCCAAACAACCTCCTGAGAGTCTCATTTTATCATGCCTTGATCCATCAAAATAGATGACCCTCTCATACAAACAAGAAGTATTTCTCACTCTCTTGAGATAAGGATATATGTATATACATAGTCTCCAGACGTAAATGATATGTAATTTACCTTTGTTGAATGAAAGGTCAATTATAATTAATTAATATAGACCATTAAGGATGATTGTGGCGATAAGTGTTGAAATAGTGCATGAAACGGATCAATTGGAGTGAACAGATTTAAAGGAAATTGTTGATGATAATGGATACCATATTTATTAAAAATTATATGCTCTTACCATTTTTCATATTAATATTTTTCAAGCTATTTGCATTCACTTATGAAATAAAAAATATAAGATTCTCCTCACCATTTTCTATAAACTTTCCTTAAGTTCATCTATTTTTTGTTGTTGTAAAAATAGGTCTCTTTTCATTTGTAGTATTGCATACAAATTAATTCTAGTGATTCTCTGATACTACTACATATGTCAAATAAATTTATTAATGAGTTGATTTTAAATAAGTGTCAATTCTCGATTTTTGTGTAAGTATAGAGGAGAATGGGGAAAGTCAGTCCGAAATTTAGTAAGTGAAAAATTATTCAGATGTTAATAGTGTAAAACTTTTTGCGTAGTTCAAACAATGTTCCACTTTTGGCACCAATTTCATACGTTTATGTTATTTTATTAGTAATGTGAGGTTTTTTTTGCACCATCGATGAAGTAAGTTGATACAGCTCTGAAACACATGATATAGAATCATTTATATATAAACAATACTAAAAAATAAGGTTATTTATTGGAAACAAGTTTAATTTAATCAAAAATGTATTTTTCAGATTCGTGATCTTTTTATAACATAAAACTATTTTGGAAACTTTCAGCTGCTTTTCTCTACTCACAACAAATTCGAAAAATAAATTATTATTCCTATTCTCCCTTATTTTATAATATTAAATTTATCCCAAATAGTCTGCATCAATTAGCCCCCAGGAAAATATTTGATTATTACCCTAATTTATCATTAAATAATATTAACTGATCAACAACATTCAAATGTTAAATTAAACTCAAATAGTTATGATTTTATAACATTGAAAGGGTTGAAAAACTGTTCCTAATACTTGAATACATTCCCAAAAGAATGAATAAAGAGGGAAAAAATTACTCTTAGGATGTAAATTCGGAGAATGTTTTACGGCTCAGGAGTGGGAGTAATCATCATCTTCAATGACACACTAATACTTGGTTATTTCACGATATAATATATTGCATATATTATTAAGCCTATTAAAAACATGATTTAACTATCTAATACTCATATTATTATTGACATTTAATTACCTAGTAATCTCATATCGTAATTAAAGGAAATAGAAAATATAGACATTGTTACTGGGCACTAATGTCCATCAATATTCATCTCTCAGGTAATTATCATGTGTCAATTTTTTAAAATATCAATTGACAGGGGTTTTTTTTCCTTCTTTTAAACTGATATTATCATAATAAAGTTTATTTCATAAAAAACTATGCTCTTTTAAACAAACTATTAAGACTTGAATGTCTTGGAATTCCTTCAAAACGTAGAAAAGAAATTCAATGAAACACTTATAAGAAATAACTAGGACTTTCTAATAAAATTATTATTTTATTATATATACATATATATATATATATATATATACAACACCCTTTTAATTTTGAATACCTTTGGATTTTGTGCCTACACTAAAAGCAAAAGTAGAAGAATAATTTTTGTAAAATAAAATGTAGGATTTATTCTTAAGCAATCTGCAGAGTTTTTGCGCACTAATTAAAATCAAGAACATTCTAACCCTAGGAAGAATAAATGGGTCAATTTAAACCCTTTTAGATTTTTATCTCTATAATAGTCATTATTACCATTTGATTACGGATAATGAGGTAAAAAAGTTATGGCTTTAACTTTTATCAATAAAGAAAGATAAAATTTTAACAAAAAATAAATGTCTTCTGAAATATTGTATTTTTCAGCTCTATGTGAAGAACACAAAAGGGCAAACCCTTTACTTAGTTTCTCAGCTTGCAAATACAATTGGAAATATTTGCATGGAAACTACTGTCCAGTGTCAATAGCAATTCAATCAAAGGAATTGAATGATACATTTAGAGGTGAAATGATCCCTATGGTCGTTCATGAAGACAAACAATGTTGGTTTTTCTTAAGTTAAGAATTGTAAAAGTATATGGAAATTTTATAGAGATCTAAAAAATGCTATTTTGATAGATATTCTTGATCTATTATTTCAATAGAATACCCATAAATGAATTTAGTCTTTTTCCTGGTATAAAATTATGTACAAGATTATTCAAATAGTCCTATTTTAATGCCACTTAGACATGCGTCCTAGTCTAATATTATTTTTAGACTGTAAAAATTGCTATCAAAACATTTACCACTAATTCCATAATGAGTAATCATAACCTTTAGGGTATGATTTTTTAGCCCTTAAATACCTACTTATTTAATTATCATTATTTATACTTAAAGACAGGAAATGATAATAAAGATCACATAAACTTTTTTAACCTAATGCATCTTTTGACTAATAAATTAGTCAAAATGGTTTTTTATCAAGTTATTAATAAGTAATTATAATAAAAGTTATCCTTTAACTTCTAGTTTAATTTGTATTCAAATTTCCCTAGTTAATGATGTAATATTATAATAGGGAAAATGTCAAGATACAAACACATTATGTCATGTAGACATATGTACATGTTACAAATGCAATTTAAATTGCTAGAAAGAGTATAACATGAGTTAAAAAAAATACACACATATGTACATATAAACATGGATATGCTCCAACATAGTTCAATATTATTCGATTAATAAATCTTTTTAAGAATTTTAAGTAACATAAAGCTATAAATTCTCATTTTTTCTTTTCTTTTTCGCTACTTTATTGCTATAAAAGAGAAAGGTTGGGAAAAGAGGACTTGCTTTTACTCTCTTTTCTCTCTCTCTCTCTCTCTCTCTCTACCTCAATCTTGACAGAATGAATTAGTAAGATAAATTAGTTGACCACAACAGAATGTCTTTTTGTTTTATTTGCCATATCAAATAAAGTCAATATTGTTTGTATATAAATATACCTTTTAGTATGTTTGTTTATCAACCTTCTAAAAAGATTGGGTTTTTTTTTAAAAAAACATCAAATATAAAACTTTTTAACTTTAAAAATAGTACTTAAATATAAATTAATGCAGTGTTTTAGTACATAAGAAAATATTGACTTTCTTTAAAAAAAAAAAATATTTAGAGATTTTTAAATCTTCTATGCCAAAAAAAAATAAAAGAAAAAGTCTTTTCAAGAGATTTTCTATGTACAATGTCTAATTATAAGTATTTGGTCAATATATGTGATGCAACTATTTAATTTCAAAAAAGTAAACAAATCCCTTAAGACCAGTTTTATATGTAGCAAAAATTGCGATTATTATATGAGCTGACTGTTTAAGGTAAAAAAAAATTTGTTTAAAAAATTTATAATGATAATTTACGTTAATCATTATAAAATCATGATTTAAAAAAACCTATATATTTTGCATTTGCGTGAATTTTATATCAAATTATAAGCTCTATTCAGAATTTGATCAAGTTTTGTATCTATGTAAAGACGTCATTTTTTATCAATTTAGTTCAAATATGACATATTAGTATTGTTTTTTATTCCAAGCTATTTGGTGTAATTGGATTTTAGATTTCTAAGTGAAAAATTAAAACGTGACTCATTAGTTATCAATGTATCAATCTGTACAAATTAGGAGCTATTAGAATGTAGAAAAAAAAGTAGATAAATATTTTGCACTTTTTTATAAAAAGACTCTTTGACAATGAGTTTGAAGAATAGATATAAAATTTATCATTTTGAAGATAATGGGATGTGAGTGGAACATTAAAAACTTTTTATAGTCAACTTTTGGAGTTTTGAATAAAATATAAATGTATAAATTTTATCTTAAAACTACTTAAAATACATAATACTGTCTTGGGAATTTATCAACTGATTGCAATTTTTTTTTTTATCTTTAGGATTTGTAGTTTGGAGATAAAGGCGAAAGTATGGACTTAATTTACTCAAATTATGAGAAGGTGAGTCTGAAATTTGTATTTATTTATTTATGTACCATTTAACACAAAAGGACTTATATACAAATAAAAAATTTCGTATACATGCTGATAAAAGCTAATTGAAACGTTTTTTTCCATATATATTAGGATTTGAGACGGTACAGTATAGAAGTGTGATACGGTAGGGCATGCATGATTTCACGGTCCAATACCGTTTTTTTTTTTTTTTAATATACAAGCTACAGAATAATGATGCATTATATATTAAATTTTAAGAGCACTACATAAGCTTTTTTTATTTTCCAAGACTATCAATTAGCACAAATAAATACCGTGCCGTGAATTTTGTGTACTTTCCTAGCCCTAATATATGACATATACAGTCAAACCTGGTGTAACGGTCACCTGCTTTAAGCACCCCACTGTACTAAGCGGTCATATCCAGTACAGGAAGCTTATAAAATAAATGTAATGTATTAAGCGTGCCCCTGCAATCTCCAGCCAGCAGTCACCCATAATGATGCATACCAGTACAAAAGAACCTCCTTCAACAGTCACTTTTGTAGCCTTTTTCTGATTACTCAATACAAAACTTCAGAAGCTGTGTGCACTTGAAATAGAAGAATTAATTAACACAAAAAATAAGTTTCGGTCACTCGAAGATGGTCAAATGAGTACTTACTATTCATATTTGTATACAAGTCTGATCTTGTATAATTCAGATCCTTTGGATATATAGATAAAAATATGCATGGATTCACATAAATTGATGTTTGCCCCCCCCCTCTCCCCTATTTATTTCTCTCTATTTGAGAATGATTGTGACAGTTTTAACAAAGCTAGTTATGCATTGTTAAAGTTTAACCTGTTTATAATCGATGAAAGAAGAATTAGATTGCTAAATTTTAAATTTTATTTAAGGTCCAATTGGAAAAATCTGTATAGTAGCAAGTTAATTGTTCTTTCTATGAATAATTTTGTTTATAGATATACTCATAGCAATAACAAATTGTGGTTAGTTTATACATACATACATATATGTATACAACGGAGTAAAATGATGTTTTTAATTTTGTAATTATTTTTTAATAAACATGTTCATTGTTCACATTACGACTATTTCTATAGTCATAACAAAAAGAAATTTCAATTAAATATTTTAACCCTTTTAATATCACTTTATTTCATAGAAAATAAAAAGGAAACATCTGATAAATAAAATAATATACAACTTTTGAATTTGGTTCTCTTTTATTTTTATTTTTAAATGACTTTAACATTTTAAAAGCAAATTTATTTTGAAGAAAATGTTGAAGAAGCAGGCGAATATTATAGAGTATATAAATATATAGTAGTTTTATATACTAAATATAGTGTTTAAATACCGAAATTTTGTGTTAATATGATTATAACTTTTTTTTTGTTTCAAATTAACTCATATATAAATAATTACTTTACAACATCAGTTGAGTTTTTTTTTTTTCATAAAAAGAATAGTGTACATATTTTTGACTTTAAAATATATATCTGTAGAAATTTTTAGTCTGATACATCAACTTAATCTGTAGCTTACTATTTAAAAAAAAAACATTTCTATTTGAATTGTATTTTGATTGTATCTTTACACTTTTCTTCATTGCTTTCTACACTTAAGTTTGGAGGAATGAATATCCTTAAGAACATTGTTATGTTTGTAACTTTTGTTTTAAAATATTAATTTGTTGTTCAGAAATGAATGCTAGCAAAGCAGGTTAATGTATGATGGAGCTGTATGCATATGCCTATGAGTAGAGAAGGGAAATTTGAATGTAACTCTGGTGGTGAGTGTAAAAAAATTATGAAGCAATGTCACTAAGAAACATCCCATCTGATGCAAATCGCAAGGATATTTGAATCCTCAAAATAGGATGGAATAATAATTTTAACAAACATAAACAATTTACAAGTTGTCGACGGACATGCTTTATGACGCTCGTCAGGACTCCAGTAATTTCCACATCTTTAACTTTGAGTGACTAATCAACCATTCAAATTAGCTTTATAAGGGAGTGACAGTTTTAAAAATAGATTATCTAAAATACATTAAATGGAAAGATTTTTCTGAGATTTTGCACTAATTTTTTTCTAATTTTCATTGAGACCATTTATTAAGGTATAAAAATCGGTTGAGGTGTATACATAAACATTTGATGTTTAGCAATAAGTCAAATCACACCATTTATTGATACTGTAGTTTTAAGTAAAATTGCGCAAAAATCTGATTAAAATTAATAATAAATAAAATTTCAGTATTTATCCAACCTATTTTAAAATCTGAATAAATTATAGTTTACGTACTATTGTAGAGCAAAAACTGCAATATCCCTTTTTTCTAGAAGAGTCTCATTCCTAGAAAACTAATTTCACCCACTCATATACATATTTTGATTCATAAAATCCAAAAATTACTTTTTTCCTAGAAATGGAAGGTTTTATAGAAAAAAAAGTCAATTCTTTATCGAAAAAGATGATCACAAGAAGGAAATTTGGCATAATTCCATGTAAGGCATTAATGCAGATTTCCAAAAAAAAATATTTTTCTTGATTTAAACAAAACCTCTTTTTGGATTTTGTAGATCTTCAATACATAGTGTATTTATTTCCCTTCTTTCTGATGATCTTAATTATATTAAACATACTGATAGCATTTTATTTTGATGTTACAATTATTTTGTTCATATCCTTTTCATGTACTTGCATCTACATACATGGTAAAGTGTATGGTAAGTCACTCTCTTCCTACATCTATTTTAAGAAATATAATATAATTTATATTCTACAATACTAATAACAATAAAGAGAACTGATGTTGATAGCGATCAAAGAGAAACACAACAAAACAAAACAAAATTGAGGTCAGCTTTCTAGAAACATATTAATTTCTAGAAACTAACTTCTAACTTACTTGACCATTCTCTTGAATGAAAATCACAAGTTTTATTTATATCTACATACATACATTCTACTGTTTACAATCCAATAAATGCATCCATCTTTTATCACTTTGTAAATTTTATTCATGCATTACACTGTGCTTAACTTATCTCCCTTTAGAAACACTCTGTCACAATCATTCTTGTTCATATAGATTACTCTCTCATTTAAAATGACATAATATAAATAGCCCTACAAAAAATATTGTACACAATATTTTCTTTTTGTGTCAAGTCTATTTATTTTATGGTTCTTTAATAATGTAATGTTGATAAATCAATCATTTGATATGAAAGAGGATATGAATTGATCCTGGATAAGTTTGTGTATGAATATTTCACGACGAAAAGAAAAATGATTTGTACAATTTCTTTTGTAAATGGGATGTTGAAGCAGTTGAAATTGAATTTTCTCAAAGTATCATTAGGTATTTTAAGGAAGAAAAAAAAAGAGTATTTCACTTCCTATAGCATGACTATAAAACATGTAATTATCCAAAATAATCCTTTATAAACCAACTTTTTTTTATTACAATTCTATTTTTGTTCTAATTCTTTAAAATATTCAGTTAAGCATAATTCATAAATGTAAAATATTAGAATTGAAAAAAAATTGCTGACATGGAATACTTTTTACTAGATATTTGTAGGAAAAACCAGGGAAATTTGCAACAAAGGACAACTATAATGACCCCTTTTTGGTCATTAACATGAAAAAAAAAACTATAGGCATGAAATTCACACCACAACTATATAATGTAATGAGAATTACTGACTCGAAAAATCAGACCTTTTTGTCAAACTTTCTTTGAAATAAAAACTGATTTTGAGGGCTTAAGGAAATTCCTTGGAGGAACAAATTATTTTCTGCTACTTTTAAATCATTTGAACAATTATTGCTTATTTTGATACTACTTGATATAGGTAACTTATCAAAATTCAAAGCTCACTCCTTGAGGAGATATTTTTTAAATATGATTGTAACGTAGAGATCAGTTGCAATGTGTGTTAGAATGGTTCACATATTGCATAGTCTTCCAGATTATTTTATATGTATAGGATCTTGAAGAAAAAAAGGTTAATATAAGTGTGGATGCAATCACTATCTACAACGAATCTGTGATCTACCAAGAGTAAACATTTAACAATATCTTAATGTGCAATAATAGATTTAAAAGTTGAATGATGTATTATTCAAAAAATAAATATTTTTTAGTCTAGATTATTTTTTTTTAATTTCATAGTCTAATTCGACTTTTTTTAATCGTTTCCGGCAATGGGAATGATATCAACACTATACAGATGGCATTTAAATAAAAGTTTTAAATTTAAATTATGTTACTTCAAACTCAAACCTACATCCAGTAATTGAATCGAAAGCAAAAAGTATGACTACTATTCCTGGTAAATAATAAATATTTGATCCTTTTTGATGTTACAATTATTTCGTTCATATTATTTTCATGTATGTGAGAGAAGTCACAAAATTATGGATTACGGGGAGTTGAAGCAAAAATGTATAAACATTTTTGAGAAAACATGTAGGTATAAATTTTATGCATTGTCACTCTTTCTAATAAGTATTATTTGTATACGTATTAATATTATGTACAAAAAATAACACTCTGCATGTTTCCTTCAGGCTTTTGTTGGATAAATGTATTTTGAGACGAAATGTCTGTACAGTAAATATCTTTTTATAAAACTTTAAAAAAGAAGAGTAAAAAACTTCATTTAAGGAAAGGAAATTCTTTTTTTAAAACGAAAGAACAAAATAGAACATAATTTTCCATTCTACTTCTCCATCTTTTATCTTTAAATGATTTGAAAAAACAAATACATCTATATATAAACAAATATAAAAATAAATATATAAAGGCGTGTTTTTTTCTCAAAAATTTGTATTGTTATTTTATAAGATAAACTTTTGAAACAATAAAAAAAAACTTTCATTAGAAGAAGAACAATTAATATCTTCAAACTTTTTTTATGTACATATTTTTTTTTTTTTTTTTGAAAAAGCGTAAATTAAGTTAGAACATTCTCTGATATTTTTGTAAAACTACAGTTTTTCTATAAATATGAATAAAATATTGATTTTTGTCTCCCTTTAGGTACATAACTTTTAACATACTCATATCAAACTAAAGCATAACTAATATAAGATACATGAGTGTCTTCATTGAGTCTCTCTCCATTTTTCTTTCAAAAAGAGATAGTAAAAATGACCCGACATAAGCCGGTAGTTGGCCATTGTCTTCACTCTTCCCCACTATTGGGCTATTCTTTATGCAATTGTAGGGGTGTATTTAAATTTTAAAAAGATGTTATACAAGATTATTCAACGAACAGACAAAACATCGATGAGAGCTGGGAGTAGAGAACCCTCGAATATCCGTCAAAAAAATTTCAGAGGAATAACTTTGTTGCTTGTTTACTTAGACTCGGGATTTCTTTGCCATCTTGTAATTATGAATGTTTTTTTGCAAATTTGTCTTTACTCTATTAGCTATTAGAATATGACGTCATGAGCGTTATTTACTTAGTTGTTTGTTTATGTTTTGGGATAAACCAAGGACTAAGGATAAACATACATATATCATGACGATTTTTTTTGTCTACTCACAACCTCAACTCTCAAAAGGGAAAGGAAAAATTTGGAAAAGCATATGGTAGCTACCCTTCTGTATTTTCCTTGTTGCCAACTTTTTAAGATGGGGAATTTATTATTTAGATATACTATACATTTGTATATTCTATCAATATACAAATCAATCGTTAATACTTGTATAATATTCAAAAATTCAAAAAAATATATATATTTTTTATGCATCAAAATCATAAATAATATTAATGCCCTTATTGAATTCATATCACGTAGAGTCAGCAGCTTTAAATCAGAAGAGTGAATTGATGAAAAACCGCTGAAGTGAGAATACATAGTGTTTTGTTTATCCCAAAAAACTCGTTTTGATATACAATGTATTCACCCATCAGCTGTTTTAATTGGTTGGCTGATTTAAAGTAGCTGCCTCTGCGTACGTATTATTAATTCAAAAAGGGCATTAATACTTCTTCTCTTTTCTGAATATACCTTGTTTTTCTCCAATTTTCCTATTTTTTTCCTGTGACTAAAGGTCGGTTCACAGACAACAATAAAATAAGGCTTTTTGCGCTTTCGTCTCTATTTATGTTCTTGTTATAAATAATAAAAAAGATAATAACAGAAAAAGAATAGAAAATACCTTTCATCAGCAAATCGATCTTTCGACTCGAGATTTCTGAATTTCTATGAATGTTTAGTAATTTTACTCATACTTTATTGTTTTAGTGAGACTCTTAGGGACTCCACTGAACAGAGCAAAGGTGAAACCCCGTTCAGGTCATTTTTTATTCATATTCCATCAATAAATTTGGTCACTTTGGTGAAAACAAAATTTATAATAAAAAAAAAATAAAGCATAACTTTTTTTTTACAAATCAAAATATGGGGTTTTTTTCCTTCAAAATTATAGTACTGGCTAGAAATAGCAATTATACCCTTTCACCCTGCTATCAAAGTCAAACCATGTATAATAATTATTATAAAATACTCAAAATTGATAATAGGACCAAAATAAAGTTTGAACAAATAGATAGGGAAATAAATCTTAAGGATATCCCGTATTGTACGGGATAATTTGATTAGAGCAGAAGATAGTTGTATATATATATATATATATATATATATATGTCTAAATTATTGGCTGTACATATATTCCTCTCATATTTTGATCCTTAATCTTTTCTTGATATATATGTGGATAAGTATAACGCATTCTGAATAAATTATGTGGAAAACTGCTTTGATGTTAAAATGAAAATATGAGGACTTTTTTTTTCTGTATACCTACGAATAACTATTTATGTTATATACATATATATATATATATATATTATGTATATGTATAATACAAAAATTATACATGTATTTATTTATAAATATTTCCATAGTTTCAAAACTTTTGTAATCACAGCACATTTTTTGTATTTTGCATTTTTGGTATGTGAGTTGAGTAGGCACTGTTTAAAAAAATGGAAATATATTAATCAGGGGCTCAGAACAAGCCCTTTGAAAAACAATGACCACGAAAATTTCTCCCCCCCCCCCCTCCTCTACTTATGAGCTGGTTACGGTGCTCCTGTATTCATTCTATATAGATACACTCTTTCAAAAAGTTCATCATCTAATTATTTTAAGGAGCCAGAGTCACCATTATGGAAAAGGGCTCTCAAGCATTAAAATTAATTTGCCCTGATATTTTTAGTCTTGCATATAACATGACGTCATCAGTTGTATAATGTCATTCAACTGGGCTCTCAAGTTTTAAAAAGAGCTCTTACAAGTGAAAAATAATGTTATGCAAACATTCATGTTTATTGATTGATTTCAAGTAAGGAGTTGAACGACACCTTATTATTTATTATTTGTAAAAAAATTGTGCCTCCATTTGAGAGCTGTATGACAGTGGGGTAACATTTTATTTTTATGTCAGACCTTTTTACTGTAGTTGTAGAGCAATATCAAGTACCCAACTGTTTCTAAGTTGTTTTGATTTTGTAAAAAAAAAGTCCGGAGATCAAATTTGATGCTTCTCAAAAAGAAAATACATTAATATTTTTATATGTTTAAAAAATATTTGAAAAATGCATTGTGTGGTGTGAAAATGTGAGACAGTTTGGATATGTGTGACTCTCAGGCCAATTGAACGGTAATTTAGTCAATAAACTTTTGACCATGGATTAAGGTGATGAGCCCATGGTTGCTTTTACTTTGAGACACAGAATAAATTGATTGTATAATCTGAAATTCATTCGTAAAAACAAAATTGAAGTTATGTCAACCAATTAATTATCATGTATAGCACTTGAATGTTGTTTCAAATATTCTTTCCATCAAGAGTCTTACAAATAACAATTTTGCTTTTGAATGCCTCTTGTACATGAAATGATATATTTCAACTTATTTGCTTGAGTACTTAAACCTCTAGTATCCAGGTTGCTGTGAATTCAACGCAATTTTTGATTCAAATAATAAACCTATACATCTATTATTCATCATCATAAAATCTATAAAGGTCCATTAATAAGCAGTATCTTAAAATGCCACAAAATGACCCCATATTATGTTTGAATGGTTTAGTCCATATATTCTTGTTCAATGTATTTATTCTAACTATAATATTTCATAAATAATTAAATCAATAGCAGACTGTTCTTAAAACCATGCCTCCTAATTTTTGTAATGGACTTTCTTTCAGAAACTATGCTTGAGATGAGCAACAACAACAATAAAAGTAATAATATAAATTTAAATGAAAATATTATGTCAATAAATTTCCACTGCTTTGTATCAATATTTTGTTAAAAGTTCATTTTTTTTTTGATTTTTTTTTTTACTTTTTTCTTTAATTAACTTAATACAAGAAATTGTTAAGATATAAATTTTGACAAATGTATTCAATCAAGAAGTGATATAATGAGAAATCATTCCAAGCATCTATGATTGCAATTATATTAAAACCAAGTTTATATTTTTTTAAAGTATGATAAAAATAGAGAAAGGTTTCGAAATGTGATAATATATATTTATTCATGAATCAAGTAAAATAAATATAACAATTAAGTTATTAACAGTATTATAGGCCAGTCAAGTTCAATTCACTCGTGAATCCTTAAAATCTAACCCTCATGAAGTAATTTAAGATATTTTCTAATGTTTTTCCTTCCCAAATGTGGGATATACACAGAAAACATCGATGTATGTAAATTAATCATGTCAATGCATCTGAAGACGGCAATCGATTTCAAATTAATAAGAACCATTTACCCTTTCTTAGTTCTAACTCTTAAAATCGAAGAATCTATGTGACCCATCAGTCATAAGTTGCAGAAAGGGCTGAGCAATTTGTAACTATTCAACTATTCATAATAATCGTTCATAAAATCTATGATGTCATTGATATTTTTCTTTTCCCTTAAAAAATATTTTGATACTATGCACCATCTATCAACTTATTTTGGAACAATTTAAGGACTGATAGTTGTAAAAGCAGGTACCAAGGGCATACAGTACTAAGGATTGAAAGGACCGCTCTTGACTAAATAAATTAGGACCGACACACCCTAACTTCAATGATTATTTTTGAAGATAGAACAAAATCGTTTTAAAATAATATAAATATGAAAAACACAATATAGAGGGCGGGCAAGTCAAAGTCAAAAAGTGACATCTAGCCAATGAAAGTTGAATGAATAAAAAACTCTTCGTTACTAATTTGAAATATATTAATAATATATAGTTAATTAAAATCTACTCTACATAGTATGTTAACTAAAATGCAACATTTTTTTATAATGTCAATCATAACTACAGTTATGTTCATGAATAATTTCATCGTGATTGGTATAAGTATACAACAATAAATCGAATTGAATATAATAATATAAACGACAACCTTATAGAAGAAAGCATATTTTTGTAGGTTTCGTGAGTATGAAAGTTAAAATTATTGCGTGATATTATTTTTCTAAATATATGATATACTCGTAAATACCAATATGTATTGCTTAGTAAATAGGCACTACTTATTTTGTTATTATTCTTTAAAAAAAAAAGTTGACATATTTCTGATTTTATATCATGAACAAACAATGAACATTCATGCTATAAGAAATTAGTAAAAAAAATTCAGTACATACAAAACTACCATGTTCTAATTATAAATATGCTATGTTTCTGTTTTATAACATATATATGAACCTAAGAAATCCCTGGTTTTTGATACTCAAACAACTACATTTAAGTATAAGAGAGAAAGCGATTATTATCAAGGTTATTTCATATAAAGGTATATATATGTATATATACAAAGTAAATGGTCCAAGAACTTGAGGTAGCATGGGAGAAACTTTTATTATAACAATTTGCTTGTACCTATCCGTTTCGACGTAAAAAATACAATAGGACTATACATTCTCTTAAAACTAACTTGGTATAAAACTATAAAAGTGGCAAAGCTTTTTTGCATTAGTTTTTTTTTTAAGGAATCATAATATATCATAAACTTTGAAAGTGATTTTCTATTTGTATGTATTTATGTAGAAGTATGTATGGGGAAAAAATCGATCCAAGTAAAAAAGTTATGTCCTATGTATAAATAATTAGTTACTTCTCTCTTTCTCTTACTTTATTTCCTTTATTTCATGTCAACTCTTTTCGAATTTCTTAAATGAAAATAAGTCCTGATATTGATCATGAAAGTCATTATTATTATTATTATTATTATAGCGAGAAGTTATTGACCTTATTTTTTGTATATATAGGGCGTGGCTATTCAAATTTACTTTTGTAGAATTAAACATATACCTACCAAGCACTTAAAGCATAAAATTACTATTTACACATATTTACTCTGTAATATGTAATCATTGTCATTTACCTTAGATATTTTAATAAAGGTAAGTGAGTGAATTAACAAAATACAAACAAATAAATTTTAGAAACATTGTCATATTCATATTTTTTAAAGTTATAGATCAAAACGTTTAATCAATCGCTTTAGTCATTAAATGAATTGAGACTATTTGGTTTGTTCTTATATCTATCTATAAATACATAAAATGGCTCATAGTTGTATCTCCTTGCATATTTTGAAGATCTTACCAACTATTTTAATGAATGTTTAACATAGTATATTTATTCTACACGGTAGTATATCAAATTTCCCTGCAATTATAATTTTTTAAGCTTACGATCTTAATGAAACTACTACAAATTATGTATATCATTGAGTAATCATTTAATTTCGTCATTTATAAATAACTCTGAACATTTTTAATTGTTACTGCATTCAATAGCATGTCTATAATACTAAATAAATAATACTAAATCGATAATATAATAAGCCAACTAATCAATATAATACCTTAGAAACAAGTAAGTCCTTGCACAATACTATATCGGATTAGTAATGACTCTGTGTAACTACAATTGTAATTAAAATATATTTTGATATAATATATATATATATATATGTACATACAATGGTTTATTGACTTTTATGCATGGATTATAAAGAACGTTCCTAGGATTGAAAAATCTAATTATATAACTAAATGTTGATATAATTCAATCCACTTATGAACTTTAAATATAGGTTAATGATAATAATATATTTAATTAAGGAAAAAATATTCCATAAAGTTATTTATTTTATAACTATTAATGATATTATAATATAAGGAATGAATTTCCAAATTTAATCTAGTTTGACAATAGTGAAATAATTAAGATATTATCAAACTTATTTAATCAAATATAATTCCTTAAAAAATGAATTTTGTTTTTTTAAAGTAATAAAACATTTTCAAAATTGCAGAAATCGATAAAATAAACCTATATTTGCCCTGTATCAGGAAATCAAATATATTATTAAATATATATATATTATAAAATGTATTTGTTTCTACTTTTTTTTAAATATTGAAGGTTCAAGGTAAATTGTTCATAACTTATACTTTTAATATATATGTATTGTAGTCAAGTTTATTAGATTACACAAGTGGCAATCAAAAAGTACTATAAAGCATTTTAAATGTTGAATTTAAGGTACTGTGAACTGTTATAACAACACCAAATAAATAAAATGGAAATTATAGCACGGGAAAAATGTGTTAAATATTGTTTTCAAGCATTCATAGTCAATTTTTAAAAGGGCAAAATTCATATTAAAACATGTTGATACTATAAATCAATCAAATCTGGGAGAAAATTTCCATTTAACAAATTAAAGACAATAATAAGAAAAATAATAGTGCATTATAACTTTTTTTAATGGCACGCTGGAAAACTATAATTGAATTTATTTTGCTCTAAATGTGATTAAAAATTGCAATTTTCTTATTGATAGTAATGGAACAAAAGTAAATAGATTTTTTATATGTTTTACAATTTTATATTCGCTTATCCAAATAATCGAAACTGACGGATTATTATAAATGAAATGAATGATGGATGCAAACATTGAACCATTCATAACTATAGCACAAAAATTAGATAATTTGATGATGGGTCATAACTGGGCAATGTTAACAATCAATGTTCTTTAAGAAAGTGTCATGAACAATATTTATAAAATGTAGTTACTGAATACATTATTTAATTACATCTAGCGTAATTTGTTCCAGAATTGTGGCCATGAATCAATTTTTCCGTAAAAGAAAATAAATAATGGAAATCCCTCTTTTTCATATTTCTACCCGTGATTAATGGCGAAAACAAATAGAAAATTTCTACGTGATAATAAATAGTAAAGAATTGTTGATAGTTTTTTATGGCTGTATCTAAAACATTCCAAATCTTGAGAGCAGTGGTTTTCAAACTTTGTGCAGAGGCAACTCCATTCCTAGAAGTTTGAAACCCAATGGACTCCACCCTAACAATTTATTAGCAAAGAGTTAAATAAACATTTTCAAAACCTATCATTACTATCTACTTAACCCATTAACCAAGAACTCGAGATTCTCACTGGTATGCCCATGCATACAAAAACATATTTATAAAAAGACAGCAAAATTTATAAAATTATAAATTATTATAATTTCGTTTTAGTATTTAATAAGTTAATAGTGAACAAAGATCCAGGTTCTCATTTAATAATAAAAGTAATAAAATTAAATTTAACTTGAATTTTGCAAATTAACTCATTTAGGGCTCTATGACAATAATGGATTGTTATATCTATAAAAACAAATCAAATACATTATGTTCAGAGTTGTGAATAAAGAGCCATTACAGGTGAGCATCAAAACTACGTTTGAAAGCATTGGATAAATTCAATAGGCATCATCTCAGCTGATCTGCCGTTAGCTCTTGAATAAATGATGGAATGGAGAAGCTCTTATTATATTGCTGTTCTATTCTAAAGTAGCTTTTATTTTATCAATTTGAGAACATTTCTACAAAAATAGACAAAGGAGTCATTGTTTCAAATAAAATGTGTATTTTGTGACGCCTTTTTATTACAAAGGTTAGTGTTTATATACGTTTTATTCATTTGTTATGTCAAAACTTATATAACTAATAGATATGTCCTTTAAGAGAATAAGAAAAGAATGATGACAGCTTTCTTATAGAAACAAACAAATATGTATATGTATACTTACAGTTTACCTGCAGAGAGAATTTTGGAGTGTAAAATCCTCACTGGGAGAACTCTCTATCCCCAACTCTCATTATCATATAAAATAATGAAAACTTTGAATATTAGAAATTTTCATAAATTTAAATAAATAGTCTGTAGTGTAATGTTTTCTTCTGCACATTTTCCGCTGGAGGCAATCAACAAACGTATGTATGTACATTCTCAAAAAATAAAAAATCCCTCAAGTTACATACATATGGTGTACGCATTCTTTTTTAAACTTAAAATGTCTGAGGTGCATTCAAATTAAAAGAGTCTCATTTTTTTTCAAATCACTAGTTAGATGAAAATGTAAAATAATGAAGATTTTCTTTTTAATGATATCGTCCTTCGGCGATATATTAAAAGAGTCCCTATTTTGCTTTACAAAAAGAAACTAGTGAAGTTAAACTATCCGAGAACTGAATAAAAAGATGATATCAAAACAATATATTAAACTAGATCAAATTCATTTCTACGAATCTTATAAGAAGTAATAATAATATTCTAAATTATTCAATGTATACATCGTATAGACTGAAGATCCCTACAATATTCATCCTCATTTGAAGACAGTATATATTACTTTGAACCCATCATAGACGTAATAGGTTTGAAAAAATATATAAACAATAATTTATAGAGTAAATTATAATTCATTGAAAATTAAGACTACCATATTTGAACCATAACTGTCAATTATAAGTCGTGTGTGTAATCATCCACTTTTTGTTATAAAAACCTATTAAAAAATGATATGAGAGGCCTAATTTTTTACCAATATATATATATATATATATATTTTATTGCCCCAATAAGAAAATCTGTTGGTGCAATCAAAAATAAATTACACTAAAAATAAAACACACTCCATGTAAATACATATATATAGGACCAGTTTTCAGCTTCTTAAAGATCACATCAAAATTCTTTGGTAATATCCTAGGGATATGTAATATTTTAAGGACTATTTAGATTCTGATCAACATTCCTTCCTTTCAGAAAATAGGTTATTTTGTCAGAACGGATAACGTAAAGACTAACTATCAAAGAAAATACATTTTCCAATTAATCTTTTTTCATTAAAACTTATATCCTTAAAAAGGAAGGAATGTCAGATTTTCTTAATGTATCTTAGCTAATGCTAAACAAATTTGACTTGATGTTCAAGAGAAATAACTAGATACGTAGGGAAAGAGCAGGTTGCTCTTATAAATGATATGTACATTTCGACAAGTTGCCGAACCCTCTATTGCAAATCATACAGAGAAGGATAAAATGACAAAAAGTACGAATTTTTGCCATACATAAAGGGAAATACCCAAAACGAATATATTCAAAAATATTAATTTTGCTCAAACCACATACATACATATTAGGACTTTATAGAAAACATTTAAAGTATGTAAAAACACATAAAAAAAAGCATTATAATTCTACGCAAATATTTTATATAGTAAAAAAAAATAATAATGAAACGAAAAGTTAATGAAGGTATCAACAGATCAATGCTATAAATTAGCAGAATATATCTTAAAGATATTTCCTTAGCTACGATACAACTTTTTTTCTCCGAAAGATGTCACTTTTGAAGTTCATAAATCTATAACCGTATTTATCAATATTTATCTTCTGTTTGCAGAGTTCAATTTTTTTTTAATTGAAAAAGCAAAATAAGTTCATGGATGTTAAGTAGTTGGGTATGGATTAATTTATACCCTAGCATATCAAAAGCTCGTTTTTTAGCCGTGCAAACAGGAACAAAAACTACTCACGTGGCCTTTTGTTTCACCTCTCAATTTCATAACTTTGGTACTTACAGGTGCTTATTTATCTGCTTTTTGCACTGAGACAAGAAAAAGCAAGAAGTTTATCAACTCCTTACCTGCCCTTCCCCAAAAAGTATATAATGAGTATTTAGGAATTTAGTTACATTACACGTAGCTCATTTTATGTGGTTTGTTAAAAAGTTATTTACAATTCAATGGGTGTTATTTTACATGGTTGTTGTTGTCATTTTTACAAAATTACTTTGATAGACAGCATGCGAAGTAATACACTGAAAGTAATTGATTGAACTAAATGCATACACTCTCAAGTCATAACGTTGAGTTATCAATTCATGATAATTAATTTGCCCATGATTTTGACTAAATTGTTCTAAGCCGTTCAAAGACGAAAGTAATTTATGTACTACACCATTTGAACAGAAAATGAATTAAACCAAAAAACACATTGTATAATATGTGTACATACACAACCAAATATCAGTACTCTTGGTACTAAAAATAGTACAAAAAAGAGTCAGCAATAGTCATAATGCTTCAGCAAATATCGTGCTAAAAATTGCAAACATTTCCCCTCTTAAGTTATAAATATCCATTATTTAATATTTATTAAATGTATAAGCATTTATACACGATTCTGGAATTGAGTCGTTGTAAAAAGGCAACTGTTTATAATAGAAACTGCACTCAGTCATAATATTAATAATAATTATATACGTTAGGTAGGGTATTTATATAAATAAACGAGAAAGAACAATTTCAAGGGAAATTAATTTCAAGATTAAACAAAGTACGTTTGACAATAGTTTTAGCACTTTATCATTAAGGATAAATGTGTACGACACTCATTCATGACTTGCCTCTTTTTTTACATCATCTGATTATAATTGAAAGGATCTTGTTTTTTTTTGATGTTACAAATTTATCCACCTATTTGTTAGAAAAATGTAATTGCATGTCATTTATTGTTTTAGTATGTATGTAGTATGCTATACTCAAACATATAGCTATCAAAAGTGGCATTTACAAACATTAGTTCCTCCAAAAGTGATTTTGATTCCTAGAACTTTGTTTCATTGAGCAAATTTCTACTTATATATGTACATTAATATCACGAGTTATCTCCCTGACATGAAAATGTACCATGTACAAATTTTATATGTACCACTCAATTTGATATTCATCATGGGTGTTATACATATAAAAGGATATATTCATTCGATAAAATATATGTGAATATATCATGTATGTGAATGAATAAGTGATTTACTATTCTTATTTCTCATTAAACATGTGCAAATATATTAATATTTTAGAACATGATCAATCCTTTGACAAATATATTTTATATTTTTATAATAAAAATAGTTCCCTCATTCATTTGACTGTTGACTATAATAAAAGAATATGTATACATGTTATAAGAATTAATATTCATCACACTATTTATTGTGTTAGATAATATTTTTGATTTGAATTTATGTATAATGATGTAATTTCTATACATAAACAAAGTGTATGAAGATGCCTTTATTTTGGTGTTTGCCTTTTGATGATAACTTAGATTAGAAAGATTTTCTATTCAAAAAACATTAGAAAGTCATTGTCTTACCTAGAATAAGAATAAAATAATATTTTTATAACAATTTGTAACTTAATATTAAAAAGAATTATTATTATACAATGCGAAAAATAAACTTATAGTTTTATAAGATACATACATAGTCAGTGCCTATAAATGGAAAGATTAATCATAAATAAATTGTTTTTTTATGCAATGAAATAATAAAATGATAAATTTGTATCTTCTCAATGTTTTTAAAAGGTTTTTTCCTACTGATCTTACAGTTAGAGAAACATTATTTCCCCTTTCAAAATATCGAGGATTAAAGTTAATTAATATGATATTATTTGTATTGAAAAATTAATGCATAATTACATTACAAGTTTGTCATTGTATTTTCTTAATAGTTAAAGATAAATGAACTCCTTCTTCTTCTCATTAAAACTTTACAAAACCACATTTTCAAATAAAGTTTTGAAAAGACTCTAAATGTTGAACAAACCACATAAATAATAATTAAACATTTTAAAAATTGTCAATTATCCTCTTGTTGATAAATCACTTTTTTGAGATGAAAGACATTTTCCTACTGTTTGCTTAATGCTTAAAATGAAAATGTATTACTTCGTGATAAATGAGATAGTGTTCCGTATATTTCTGGTGATTATTCAGCAGAAACCCGTGTCCATAAATAGGCATAGATGAACTTTCTAAATCCTTTTTATAAGTAATTTATCCCAAAACACCATCTCTTATTATAGTAGTATCACAATTTTTATCTCGAATTTCTTGTGCAAGAACTTTTATAACCACTAATCATTAGAATTGTGCTCTGAAGTCCGTCGTACGAAACCTATAATCTGTCCCTCCCGTCCCTATTATAGAATCCTTGAGAAAACTTTCCAATGTAGTTCTCTCTACATCATTTTCACTTACATAGACAATTTTACTTTTCTTCAGTCTAACAATTGAGTTCGTTTAGTAAAGCTATTATTAACAGACATTGCTATATTCTATAAGACATATGAAAAATGACTCTAAAATGCCAACTATTTCATCCTTAATGTACCGGCTCAAAGACAAATATGGCATGAGGGACATGAAGTTTTGGAAATAGTAGTACTTTTTTTTTTAATACCTTCACGCAGAAAAGTTGATTGTGTAATCAAAAAAAATATTTTCACCCCCAAAATAGGAACACTCGATATTATATGCGCATTATGTAATTAACATCATGTTAATTATTTGATACTCCCTACATATGCATATGTACATAGGTATACTACAACTAAATGGAATAACTTCAAGAAATAGAGGCTTTATTATTTTGAGGTGTGGGTGTATATATTATTGCCAAGAAATGACGCAGCATTTCTTTCATTAAGAAAATACTTGTACATACTTATGAATATAATCAGCATATTGAATAAATTAAACATGTACTTTTACATTAACGTTTCTTAATTAATTTAATGAAAATGTAATTAATATTAAAGTATCATTTATTGTAGAAATACGCTATGAATATTTCATTTTTTTCTCTTTAAATTAAAATGAATTCAATTGAATATTGTCAATGTGAGTTTTTATCAAACTAAGTCTTTAAAAAATAATAATTATTTAATAATGAAACATTACTGGACTACATTTTTAGTTTTTTCCTTTTTGACATGCAAACTTTATTTTTTAGTAAGTAAGGAAATCGGCATCAAACATTTATTGCATGTTATAGAAACATAATTCATTATACGAGTATTTGCTAACAACAAAAGTACACTGTTTTATTTATACTATACTTTTGTTTAAATAAAGCTAGTAAGGCCTCTATGAGTAGAACATACTTATTGTACATTACACTTATTGTGTATGCAGGGTTGATTTAAAAATTGTATGAAAACATCTAATCAAGGAAAATGATCATAATTAATATAAAATAATTAATTGTCAACAACTTTCTAATTCCTTTCTAAATAATAAATTAATACTTTGACATTATTTAATTCTACTTCTTCGCATCAATTCTTTATTTTACAAAAAAAAAAATATATATGGTTTTATGTTTTCTCGTTTCTCAAGTAACATTTTAATATTTATTTAAAAAAAAAACCATGGGTGAGATCAAGTAAAAAAAATATAATTATGAAAGCATTATCTAAGATTGACGTTTGAATCTTGAGAATAATGTCATTTTATATTTCACGTCAAGTTATATTTTATTTAATAAGTTTATTATAGCCTTTATAAAATAATATATTTATTGGCTACATAATGTGAATGCATAATGTTGTATTAGCATATTTTTAATAACTATTATTAGGGTATGAGATATAATAGAGAAAGAATGTGATTTCCCGCAAATTGTAAAGGTTAAAGCCCTTTTATTTGTCGGTCCCATTGTAACATTAAAATTCAAGGTAGAAATTTACTTTTTTTAAAAAGTCTTAAAGGATCAAAGGCTTTTATTATTATTATTGTTATTAAACTTGGTTGATTATATCTCCTCCAAGATGGTCGACTTCACTTGAAAACACTCACCAATATAATAAAGAGAAATATATAATTGGCAAACTATCACATTATAATATCTATATCTGTGTGTTTTATGTGAAGGAGAGGTTAAGATACTTGAGAGATTCAATGAATCAAAGTGTTTGGCGTGTTTTTTAAGAGAAAGTAAAGTATTCTTTTATAACCATAGTATCATTTGTAGAGACAAAGGGTTGCTTCATTCTAATTAAGTTTCCTTTTGTAATGTTCTACTAATAGCATTCTATAAAAAAAATCACAAGTTTCTTACAAACTAATGACTTTAGTCATTAGTTTATAAGGAACTTTATTAGTGGAAAAAAAAAGAAAACCCGACATGAATAGATCAAAAAGTTGTACATTTGCTTTCTTTTTGAATAAAAATTCGACGTGGACCCTCTTTAGTTATTTTTTTTCTGAGAATGGAATTATTTTTCCATTAAGAAAGATTATAAAAAGAAAAAAAAGTTTGATAAAAAAAAGATACATTTTTAAAGAAAATAAAAATGAGCATTTGAGACTGTAACACATTTGAAATGAGGGTACTCATATTATTGATATATATATAGTAGTTTAATCTAATTTCTTCTTCAAATTTGTCCCCTTTTTGACTAATAAAGGTCACTCTTGATATATGTATAGATATCAAATACTTCCTTCTATTTTCAATAGGACATGTATGGGAAATATGTTGTATTTGACTTATATATATGTACTAATAATTGTCATCTTTGCAGCTTCATGCATATATCTTATAGCATAAGGAAAATAAAACTATTTAATGATAATAATTTAACATGCTTATGAAGGATGATCAACCCATGTGTAGACATATTTTGATTTAAAAAACAACAACTTTTTTTAAATAAAATAATTTTTTATTGTAGGGATATAACATAAATATACATCGACTAAAGTATGTTTTTTGATTGGTAGGATAAAATCTTTATTTGTTTTATAATGAGCACAATAATTGCAACCATTCAAGAACTGTACCAAACAAGAAAGACCCCCAGTAAAATATGAACACCTTTTGAATACTCATCTTAGCGGATTTGATGTTTATAAGGCTCTAAAACTCTTGAAAGAGACAGGGTTGACCCTCTCAAAGGTTCGAGGTACATTAAATTGTAATGTAAAAATGACAAAACTGATAAAAAACAAACGAGAAAAAAACAGAAAAATCCCAAGAGGATTATGGAACGTTGTAAAAGATGCTAAAAAATGATTTGAAGCTAACACTCTACAAGACAACGAAAATCCAGTTTCTCTCACAAGCAGCAAAGACTAAACAATTAGAGATAGGAAAACTTCCTTTGGAGAAATTTATAAATGGCATGCATCCACCAGTACTATGAACAGATGAAAAATTATTCATTGTTCAGGCCGTGCATAATCATCAAAATGATCGGATTTATGCAGCAAATAAGAAAAACATCCCATTGAACGAAAGACTGGTATCTTGGAGACAAAAAAGAGCTTCTGTGATGGTAACATTACCTGGAGAAAAAACTCCTCAATTCTTCATTGAAGAGGCAGTAAAAATTAACCAATACGTTTATTTGGTGATGTTGAAAAAGAAATTTGTTCCCTGGATAAATGCCATGTTTGGAGAAGATGGAATAACTATCCAACATCATTGAAATACGGCCAATCTAGTTCAAAATTGGTGAAAAGGGAATATGGCAGGGTTTTGGCCAAAGGAGTTATGGCCTCCTTCTTTTTCTGATTTAAACACGATGGACTTTGCCATATGGAGTATCTTAGAGAACATGGATTGTTCTGCAAATCGCTCAAGTCTTAAAACTCTGAAGAAAAAATTACTCACTTGTTGGGAAAAAATATCCCCAGAAACCAACCGTGTCTCATGCAGTCAAGTCCATAATAGACTTAAGCGTTTGCTAAAAGCAAAGGGAGGAATTATTGAAAAATAATTGAAAATCTTGTATCTTTGTATTTTTATCTGTATTTTCTTCAAATGTTTCAATTTGTTTATTGTATTGAATGTATTGTTATTTCAATAAATATTTGTCCACACTTGGCTTGTTCACCTTCTATAATAGGTTATAAAAAGAAAGGATTAATAAAGGAGCCTAATTTTTTTTTCATAGAGGAACATTAAATATAATAAATAATAATACTGCGACTCAATCCAATTTCAAAAATATATTGATGAACCAATATTGTAATATTTATCTACTCCACTTGAAAAGTACTAAGATCTACATCTAACTTATCTATCAAATTAAGCAAATTAAAAAAGAAAGAGTTTCATAATGAAAAAAGGGATCTTTATGTACTTTACATATACAAATATATGCACTTATCTAACCTTTTAAAAAATGTCACGAAGCATTTGTATTCCAAATGCATTCAACCATTAAAAAGACTGCATTAACTATACATAATTGATCTCTATTTTTTTTTTTTTTTTTTTTCATTATTTTGGAAAGGGGAAATATAAATACATAGAAAAATGAACTATAATCAAATAACAAAGGATGTACATACTTATATAGGGGCATATGTGCCCTCCACAAATATGTAAACATATGTATATAATATATATATTCTTATTAGAGCATTTTTTTAATAATGATTTGATTTTATTTCTCTTAGAAATAAAATATTAAATATAATTTAATTTTCGTTAATAAAATGATCCTTCATTTAAAAAAAAAATACATTACAATAAGTTCTAGATATATTGTATCTCTCTATCTCTCAACCTTTCCTTGAAAAAAAAAGCAAAAAAAAAAACTTCAAATTAATAGGTAGTTAGCCAATATTTCCTAACTGTTATACCATTATTTTTCATTTAATAATAGTGATGAAGAAGGATTTCAACCCCTTGATAAAATGATTTGTATCCAATTATTAAAAAATATTTTATCAAAAAGTCAAGCTGTGTTGTCAATTTGCGATTCAAAATTAAAAAGAAGCAAAAACTGGAATTCGTCTTTTATGAAAAAAAAACCAAAAAACAATATTTAAAGGATTTCCCCTAAATAAACTATATTTTTCAACTGAACATAGCCTTGTTGTTTCTAGCATAAAAGCAACAATTACATCATGTGTCATCGAGCAACATGTAGAACATTAATCAAGGCTTGAAAAGTTGTGAAAAAATTGATATCTTAAATATGTACATCAAAAAAGAGTGTAGATTTTCATGTCTGTGATAATGAGTCATTCCATAGGTGTGTTATATACTTATAATGCAGCCTTGCTCGACTTTAAGTGGGCAAGTCATGTGCGAATACTAGCTGTCTTTGTCCCTCGTATGTATGTAGATAACTGCCTAAATTTATTAAGGTCTTATAAATGTACTAAAATATATACGTATGTATGTATAATATTTTATGTTGTAGTTATTTTTCTTCACTATATAGATATTTTTATTACGTTTAAGTTTATTGTTTCATATTTACGTCTAATCTATAATAACAACATCTAAGTAAAGAAACTGACATCCCGAAAATGTATACTATAATCAAAAAAGACAGAAGATAACAGCTATAAAAAGTACATTGAAGTAATACAAATGATATAAAAGATAAAAGTAATGTATTTATTATATATAAATGATCAAAATGGCATTGCTCAGTACTATTGGGATTCAATGTTGTTCCATGCATTGGAGTATTGTTTGACCTATTGGTTAAGTAATAAGGAATGGATAACAGAGATTGATGGATAATTTAACTAGTAATAAGTCATAATAGGACTCTGTTATTTCACATATTTATACATACATATATACTATAATATAACGATACATAATGATGTGACGTATAACACCTTTGAACAAATTTATCATTTCATCATTAATTGCTCTTTGATGAGAGTATGAGAATAATATAACATATCTTAACTTTGTATTTTCAAAATATAGTTGAACATATGTATATTATCTACTAATTAATGTAGAAAAAATATAACTATCTATAAGGTCTAACTAATTTAGATTATAAATATTCGCAGGTAATTAAATATGTAAGCACTGAATCTGAATGATCTTTCCTAGAGTTGAACAGAGCTGGGAACTTGTTCTCATGACAGACTCCAGTCTCATTAACCTAAGACTGAAAACATCCCAAGCATTTCAAATAATTATTATTGTATGATAATTATTTAAACGCCATTTTTTTTTATGATTTAGTTTTAGTACAGATTGATGGATACTGGATCCATACACTTGGATTTGAGTCACATTTTAGCCTAATTAAAGGCACACAACTTGACACGAACAACTATATAATCACAGTATACTTATATATATATATAATATATGTACATTAAATATGATTAACTACCAATTCCAAACAGTATTTGATTTCGTGCTATTCATTTAAAAATGGAATATTTTCAGTATTTATAGGACTAGAAGGAAAGAAACAGATTTAGTTTGATAAAGAAGAATCTAATCGGGCATTGTACAATTACTGAATTTTCCATTTGTTAAAAATATTATTTTATTGCTTGTACTTTTCTTAAAGTTTTTTCGAAGATTCAATTACATGGCATAATTTCGATATGTATATATTTAGGGATCTACTTCAGGGAATGCAGCTATGAATAAAGTGATTTTGATTAGAATTTAGCAAAATATATTCATAAAAATCGATGAAATAATGACGTCACAACTGCTTTCAAAATAAAACGCATGAGAGAAATAATAATCTAGAGCTCTATTATGCAAATATGTACAAAAGGAAAACTTCATAATTTAATACCTACATGGTAAAAATAAGTTCATTGAAAGGGTAAATGTCAGTAAGTAGTTGAAGGCATGCTTATAATAAAATCGTAGCATGTGCACATTCATATTGTATGTGGGTAGATCGGATCAATCAAACGAACTATTCATTAATATAAAGAGAGTAAGTAAAGCCTTATTATTGAAATGGCTTTAACTATTTGGGTGTTTCTACGTTAGAGAAAGATGACTCTGCAAAAAAAAAAAAAAATGTGGGCATTGGTACTTCATAAAGTTCTTCAATAGGACAATTAGTTAATTTCTTTTACATAAAGTTCATAAGGAAAAAGGGTTGTTCGAATACTTTGTAGTCCATTGTAGTATTGCATTGACTCAGTTCGACTCGACTTGAGTCGTTTATTTTTTTTTTATTCGACTCAAAATTTGAGTCAAGTTTGAAATTTTAAAAACATAGTCGATTTTTGATGAGTCATTTATGATATTAGTCACTCAACCTTAACAAATTATAATAGACACTCATTAATACTTTAAGCTCTAATATAAAACCCTTTCAATATTTTATTTTTTTAGTCCTTTGTTCATTGGTTTTAAATTCAGACCTTATTTTTTTGTTAAAACTGTTAATATTTAATGGTTTGGTTTTAATCAATTTATGCGATAAATGATAATATTCATTAGCAGCTGTATAGAATAAGTCTTTGGAATTAAAATCCACTCAAATTCAAGCAAGCCATTGTTTCACAGCCTTAGAGCATATAATATTTTTATTTGTAGTAATACTAATATATAAAAATATATGGAAATACTCCAAGGAAAATGGCTCTTCAATATCGAATTCTTCATTGAAAGCAAAAATTATTCCCATTTGAAATCAAAGTGCACAATATATATTTATGTATATTGTTTATAAACTATTCAATGGGTAGTTGGCATGTGTGAATTCCTTCACTTTCTTTACTTTTTTAATTCATTTACTCGACTCAAGTTGACACAACACTAGCTCATTGTGAAAGATTGAACTTTACAGACACATATAATATATATATATATATATATATATATATATATTAAACCACCAATGCAATGGTAAAAGTATTGCAGATAAATAATTTGATAACATATACAATGATGAGTGTCATCTAACTTGGATACAGTTATTAAGTCATTGTTATTTACTCTTTGTGAATTGTGCAGCAAATACCAAATATTTATATGTTATAAATACATTTCTGAAAATGTAAACACAGATTTAAATAGTTAAAATATGTACATTAAAAAATGAATTATTAAAGTTACCTTTTTTGAATCAGGGGATATTCATCATGTAAAGTACATATTGGATATTAAACACTAAGGACCAATTGTTTGAGTAATATAACTTTAAATATCTAACTATGCACTAATAAGTAATTTATTTGTTAAAAAATCTAATAAAAATACATGGAATATTAAGGTTTAAAGTATCTTTTAAAAGGTTTAAATTTTTATCTTGCAAAATAAGGTAACTGATTTATTATGTTTTTCGAAATTATATAAATTCGATATCATGCTGTTTCATACAGATTATAGATTTAAAAAAAATCAAACAATGAAATTCAAGAAAATCCTAATATGTTTTTATTTATTTCTCTATGAGTTATGAGAAAAAACATTCATCGATTTTATTAAAATACTACAAAAAAAAGTAAGTTAATTGCTGCATTATAATTGACCTCAATATTTCCACTCCAAGGTTTTTTTACAATTTGTCAATAACTTCAGAGTATCTCACATTGGTTTCTTGAAAATAGGTTGCAGTACTTTCTTTTATAAATAATATCCCAATAAGAGTCCAAAATAGTACATATATATATATATATATACAGGGTGTCCATAAAGTCCGTGTGCACTTTAGAAAATTTATAACTTTATTTGTGCTTGTGATAGAAAGGATCTGTAAACAGGATTTAAAAGTGACATATACCTGTTTTTATTATAGCTATTGAATAATTCTTCATTACAGAATTTATAAGTATAAATTTATAATTATAAATGATGATGCATTTTTACCTAGTTTATTGTTTTCTGATGAAGCAACGTTTCACATTAGTGGCAAGGTCAACAGGCATAATTGCCGAATTTGGGGAGCTGAAAACCCATATGAAACTGTTGAACATGAAAGGGACTCTCCTAAAGTTAATGTATGGTGTGCTTTGGGAAAAAATCGGATCATAGGGCCATATTTTTTTGAAGATCGTATTATTAACAGTGACAGCTACTTAGATATGCTGCAGAATTACTTAATTCCGCAACTTGAACAATTAAACTTAAAAGATGATGTAGTGTTTCAACAAGATGGAGCTCCTTGTCACTTTGCTCTGCGTGTTAGACAGTTTCTAAATCAGGGATTTCCTAATAGATGGATCGGAAGGGGAGGACCATTTGATTTCAGGTATTACTATAAATCAATTGACAAATGTTTTTCGTGAAATGCAAAATCGTATTACTCTTTGTATTACTAATGATGGTGGACATGTGGAAACTTAAATAAAATTTCAATAAAACATTACAAAATATCAATTTATTTCTTTTAAATCCTGTTTACAGATCCTTTCTATCACAAGCACAAGTAAAGTTATAAATTTTCTAAAGTGCACACGGACTTTATGGACACCCTATATATATATATATATATACTTTAGTAAATGATTAAGTTATATTCTAACAATGAGCTGGAACATATTTTTAATACAAAAATACCTCATTTAAAAAAGAATAATAGTCAAACTATTATTCATATTGACCTTGTTTAAAAGTATGTTTATTTACAAATTTATACATGATTAAAGTAAACATTTTTTAAGATCATTAATATTTTAAGATAATTTATATACTATTATTGTTCAAAAGGAGCTAATTCGTGGTATTTGAAAATTAAAAATTAATGTTTACATATGCTTACAAAAAAGTAATCATGTCTAAAAATTATTCATGAGACTATGATAGGTTAATATATTGATTATATATCTTTTGATTGGTAGTGGATAATATTTTTTGCTTGTAAAACTCTCCAATTTAGCTTCAACATACTTTAACTTTTTCTTATTTATCATTCTATAATTATTTATGAGTATTTTGATTATAATAATTATTCTATTTTGTAAAAAAAAAAAAAGCTAGTTAGTCACAAACAAAAAATACTTTTCCGTACATATGTTTGCATGCAAAAGTTGACCTAATTTAACAAACTATGGGAACATACACATATGTATTGTACAATAATTGCATGTACTGACTACATAGTTAAATAATTCATATTTTGTTTAATGTATCACAAAGGGAAGGGATTTGATAGAATTTGAAAGTCTATAAAGTAATTGCAAAAGGTGCGAATGAAATATATGGTATATCAGTTGACTAATCACTCATTAAGGAAAACAATATATGTACTTGAGTATAAAGTATTAGGTATATTTATAATAAAACTTATTCTCTAACTATATTCAAATATTTCATAGTATTCTTTTTAGTCAATCTAAGCTTGTTCTTAACCTTCATGTACTTAAATAGATTCCCTTTGAGCCTAAATGATATTGTTATTGATCCATCTTATTTTGATAACGTTTTTGTTACATCAAGGTTCTTCTTGAACTTATTCACAATAGATTGAATTATAGAAGTAAAAGTTGCTTTCCCCCTTTAGAATATTCGTTACTGAAGAGTTAAAGAACGTTAAACCAGACATATTTAGTATGATAAACATTGTTTGAATAAAATAATAATTTAGAGTCTTATCACAAATAACAATTGTCGTTTCGAGTACCTATTTTACCCTTCAAGATGTTATCAGTAACTTGTATGTTTTACAGATGATCATACTCAAAATGAATGGATAAAAGGTAAACAATTCAAATATTGTTTACGTTTAGTAATGATTTTTGGAATAAAAATAATATGTTAACAATATAATTGAATAATAATTAATTTACAAAGTATATATAAATTATAAAGTTCATAAAGTTATTATTTACCAAACAAAAAGTATTATGATAAAGTGTCTTTCACTTCATGTGTATGCGTGTAGATATAACTCATTAGAACAAGAATACAATATTAAAAATTACCGAGAACGCTTTCTAAAAAAAATCACTCATATTGAAACTATCAAAAGTTGACTCCAAAATAAAATAATGGATTGATAAATTATGTATAACTATAAATTCTACAATAATAGATTATTATTTATAATGAATGAATATATATTTATAACAATACAGTATAGAGCTTCTTATTGCATTACTCTCCGATTGCACTTCATTTTTATCACTCCTCAATTCATTACTTTCATAAATATTTTTATTATTATATTATAGAAATTTTTAGATTAATCAATCAATATAGTTTTTCCTTACTCCCTTCAAACATCATTATATGCTTCCATCATTTGTGTACTTTCAAACTATTTATTATTTTTTAAAAGAAGTTTCAATCATTCTTATTTTTACAAAAGGAACTTTCTTTTAAAAACTTTAATTTAAAAAACAAAAAAACAAATATTTTTATATGCATTTATGCTATAAAATATTTATTAAATGAAAGTAGGAAGATGATTTATAACTGATGTAGTCTAGACTTTTTTGTTGTTGTTGTTTTAGTCAAATTATTATACTTTTATAGGCAATTCATAGACTGGATCATTAATTTGTGGACCCAGAGCAAATGTGTCACAAGTCACTTTTTTGTTTTAAAATGTGATTTTTATTCTGATATGATATGTTAATTTGTCAAAATTAATTAAAAGGAAATATTCAATACTAATTTTAAAATTCACATATATTACTAAGTTATGAGCAGACCTGAAAAGATCGTAAGCAATTAAGAAGAGAAGGTTACGTTGAAAATTTAACGTTGCACTCACAATACTGCTTATTATTTTGATTTTTTAACTACTCTTCAGATACTAAAATTAATTTTATAAACTTATAAAACGTCAATAAAAATAATACAAAGGTAATAATTAAAGTGATGGAATAATGAAGCAGTTGTAATGAGATCGATGTTGACATCATTAAGATATGCTTATCTTTTGAAAATCAATATGGTGGGAGAACTGTTAATTTTTATAACTTGGTCCTTGTTCGTCCATATTAAGCTCAACGTTTGACGTTCTCATCTCAGATTTAAACATTACGTTCTGCCCAAGATAGTCTAAATATATATTACTTATGACTATTGCATACAGTTGCCGATATTTAAAAATAATTACTTTGTTCATCGATTTTAATTTATATATGAAATATTAATTACATAAAACTATACTAAGAAAAAAAAACTTTGACCAAATTTGACATTAGATTTCATAAATGTTTTAATTGATATTCTATAGGTGTAGACTTTTCATTAAAACAGACTTGTATTTTTTGATTTTTTTCTTAAGGAGAAAAATGGATCAAATATTCATCCATCTTACAATGGGTGAACTTTTTGATTTGTGAATTTATAACAGAGTTTAGAACTAAGGAAATGGTAATGTATATAGGATTTATTTTTCTATTTTTAATAAAATGGTTCTCATCAAAAAAATTAATAAAAATGTTTTTGTCTAATAATTTTTTATATGAAAATGATTATAATCAATCAGTGTGTATTAGTTGCCCGACAGCAAAACCCTTTCTTATCCCCCCTCCCTCTCCCTCTTCACTTCCTTTCAAACATGCTTACTATTTTTGAAATTACTACCATGCACAAAGTGGGACAATAAATAAAGAAAGCTATTGAATAGAAATATTTTTTGATAATATATACCATTCACAATATCTTATGAAAAAACGGTTGATATTCTTTGTTCTCTCACCTTAAATAGATCACATTCTTTATATAACTAAGTACATAGTTCATAGATATAACAAATGGTGGATGTATAGTTTTTGAAGACTAAACTTCAAACATGAAACGTACTAAAAACACAACACAATTTATAATGTGAGGTAATGATGTGGCTCAATATCAGTCAGAAGCACAACTTTTGAATGTTTTGATCTCGTCTCAGCTCCTCAATGTCTTTAAGCTCTTGGTATCATCTTGGTCGTGTTGTTCACTCACAAACATTACTCAAATCGCAAAAGAGAATATAATTTTTTAAGAAGACTTCAAACTTGAAACGATTGCACTCAAAATGCAACTGATAATGTGTACCAACTACCCACAAACCTTTTAGAACTTAGCTAAATGCAATTTAGAAAATGTATGTAAATAAAAAATAGACGCCTACATAAAACTGTGAATTATATGTAAAAATCAATATGTGACATCATAAATACACAATATTTACGAGCACCATTACTATCAAATACAAATGGAATATCGACGACAACAACAACAACGGCTACAGCAATGTTGCATTGCATCCAGTCTTTTCTTAAAATGCAAAAAAATAAAATAATCTTATTTTTACAATTTATGTCATACTAATAAATATTTGTTACTGATTGCAGAATTTGAAATGACAATGTACATTTATTTTTGTATAGAGATGAATAACTAAAGATTATACACATATGTATATATGTGTGTACAAATTTTAATGAAGAAAAATATTGTCTTACTCCCCTTTAAGTTTATATATAGTTAAATATCTAATACAACATACATCCCGAAAGATAATCGTGGACTTATACAAGGAGATTAACTAAACTGATTATGTGAAATATTATAATATTATAAAATACCAAATGATGAAATGAATTAAATTATATGTTGAACTATATTAATTTTAAATAGTTATTTATCAGCTTAAAAAAAAAAAGAAAAAAAAAGAGATTTTTACTTCCTATGTCAAATGGAAAATAAAGTTGATTTTGCATCATTTGAGTAGTCGAGTGATTTGCTAATTTAAAGTTCAAATGGGATTACAAATAGTTTTCAGGGTTAATTAGGATGTCAAATTTGTCAACATGAATGAAATTTATATTAGGGTAGGTGTTCAACCTGCCAAGTTAAAAAAAAATCATTATATATTGAAGTCTCTATTCTGTTCGTCTCTCATTAAAAAAATCCTCAGGGAAAAGAGGTTGAATACCCCATAATTAATTTTCTCTCCTCTCTTTTATATTTAATTTCAATGGTTCCTTATGGATGAAATTTAAAGATATTTTTCTTATACTAAACTTCAATTTTTTATTATATTTAAAGAATACAAAAATTATATAATTTTAGAGCACTTTTTTTTAAAAAAAGAACTATTTCTCTTTGGTATGTTGATTCATACTATACATATATGTAAATATCTTAAAATAAAACAAACTACACAATACGCTACAAATATTTGATGTCGTAATAAAGGAAAAAATGTAAATTGAATGGGAACTATTGTTATCAACTCAATTCCTATATATGTACATACATATATAGGAAAATTGAGAATGTAATTTATTTATAAATTTATTATTTGTGAAAGTATGTGCTACTTTTTTAAATTCATTTAAATATTCTTTAATATGTAGAATCATGTTTAATTAACTCATTGGTATATTCGTATTCATAGTATCAAATATTACTTTGCTTGTATGTACCTTTTAAATTCACTTTGAAAAGAATACATTTAAAATAATATTACAAAAAAGTTTGAAGATAAGTTTTAAAATAAAATATAATACATAGTTTTCAATCACAGCTTTTTCAATATGTTTAAAAGCTCTCAGGTTTCAATAATGTTAAAGGTGAAACACTTGATATAATTAGCAATTATAGTTATTGGAAATTTACCCTTAGTTACCTCATAATCCATGATTAAATAATCATGGATTATAGCTTCGTTGAGATATGACTGTTAGGGGTATTGATTCTTTTTATTATTTTGGACGATATATATATATATAAAACTTAATTTTAAGTATAAACTTTGTTGATACTCCCAATCTATTAGGAAAAATAAATGAACTTGTACTGTATAAACAGATCTTTTTCTTGGTTTTGAAAACCACACCTTAAAAACTGTTTACAGTTTAAGTTACCAAAATGGTAATGACGGTTATTTTGGTTTCTATAACGCTTCATAACTTGGTATAACTACAAAGATTCCTGGGATCCAAGTGTCTCATTCTATTCTCTTATATAATATATTCTCCCTTTTCCTTAGACAATAACTTCAAAGTATTTAAAATATATATGTGAACATCTTAAATAATACACAATTGAGTTAATAGGAACTTATAGCAGTTATCAATTTTAAGCTGAAAAGACATATTAAAAAAAGTCATGTAATTCAGTGAGCCGTCCATTAGACAACTTTACTATTATAGTATGTAGATTAATATTTTCAAGAAAAAAATAAAAGTGGGTCGATAGGCCGGAATAGTTTAAAATGTTTACTCTACTTAGTTTTTTATACATATGTGAAACGTATAAAAGATTTATGATATGCTAATACAAGGTAATAGTCCGAGATCACAATCAGATCTTATTTATATCACTCAACCTTTTATTCAAAAAAAGAAGAAAAAAAGAGTGTAAATTCAGGTCTTGAAAGAGTGTTATACATGTAAGCCTTTATGGAAATATATTAAATGAACCACTTAATAATATATTAATTTATACTTTATTATGAATGAATAACACATAATTAAAAATGAGTTACATCTCTTATGACCAAATGTTTTTGATTGATTAGTTTATGAACGAGGTGTTTTAATTAAGTGAAAGCAACTCTTTACATTAATGTGTATAAATGAGACCTTTACTAATGAATAATTTTAAATCATTCAATAGTCAGCTAACTTAGAAATTTCATGAATAAATCTCATTTACACAATTCATAGCATTATTTTACTGTATTTTTAATTTTTTCAATATTAGGCAATTTTTATTTTTGTTACTTTTTTATAAAGGATATTTTGACAAAAAGTTTTACGTTTTTGACAAAATATTTGTAGATTGCACAAAACATTTCTTTTTTTTTTTTTTTTAGAATGCAAGACAATTTTAACTCTGGTACTTTTTTTATAATTATTTTTAATGAAGATTTTTAAGAGAAGAAAATTTTATTCTGATCCTTGATTATTTTTTTAAACTAAATTTTAAATAATTCAACTAACTTACATATTTGACAACAAATATATTTGCCACAGACCTTCCTTGTCACGCTTTGTTAACACACACATATATATTGTATATCCATTCCAATAACAAACTTTACATATGTATACTCAAACCCTTTTTTAAATATCCTCACTACTAACATTTAATGTTTCTACATCACAATTATGTGTATACAATTGTACATTTGTGAGTCTATTATTCTTGGCATAAATAACCGTGTTTCATAGAGGGAGTGGTGCCAAAAGGAATGAGAAATCAACCAAAAGATTTGTTGAAGCGTTTTATTATGTTAAATTTATGGATCATTTCGGGGTTTTCATTATTTTTATCTAACAAACGATGCATCAAAAACATAATTTGGATCAAAGCAATTAATATATTTGTGAGTAACGCACATTTTCTATGTACCAATGTACAGTAATATCAAAATACTCGAACTTTATTTAACTAAAAAAAAACACCCCAATTTGTAGGTTAGTAAAACAGTTAAATCCTTTTAGCCCAAAAATACCCAAAAAAGAAAAGAAAAGAAATTTTAAAAAAAGAGTTACAAAATAGTGCTGCACGGAAAGATTACAAAATCAGATGAAATCCTTCTGCACTCTACTACTGCAGTTGTTTTTTAGTAGTTCCACCGTGAGTCTCCCAATTCTAGTGAATTTTTGCTCGAAATTGAAAATGAAAATTTACACAATTAGATGGACGATTTCTTCTTAGTTAAGGATTTTTATTGTGCGCTTGAGATTTCACCTGAAAACTGTGAGTCTCAGCTCTTTAATGGATTCCGTATTAATCAATTTCATGTAATATTCAAGGAGTTATTTAAGTACAAAGGATTTGGACAACTTTTGGGCCTACTCTCTCCACCTATTCCCTCAATAGTCCCTCCTTTAGATCAAAACAAAGAATGGAAACGAAATTTGCATTAAATACACTAGCGAATCATTATTTTTTAATGCTCAAAATGTGTATCCTTCTAGGCTTAAATTGAAGTTGGAAAATGGGCCAAAAAAGCTATAAAAGTAGGGACGGATTTCTCAAAACTGTCGGACTCTTGAAAAAAAGATTTACAGATTTGAAATCAGTGTGCAAAGCTAAATAACTTTTATTATACTTATACCCCTTAGGTTTTTTTACATTTCAAATTTGTTGTCCTCTGTTATGTTTATTCTTTATTAAATCGTTGTGTAGGAAATATTTTTCTTTACAAGACAAATTAAAGAATTGTCGTCTACCTTTGTTGTGAATTTTATTACAAGTGCATAAATAATAAATAATATATGTAAATACAATTATAGTGTCCTCCCTTCACTAATGCTATTTTAAAAGTAAAAGAACACAAGTTTGTCTCCCTCCCCTTCAAATTAAACAAACAAGTGATGTTAACAAGGGTGTTTACTCAACACATAGTACATACACATTCCTAATGATAAATGTATGTTTCTCAACGTTTTTACTATTATTAAATTATGCAAGCCCTACTTAATACTGGTACTAAATAACAAAGTAATATCATTATAATCTTAATTCTATTTTGTTGAAGCATACTTTTTTAAGTAAATATTTTAAAGAAGCTTTTTTTAAAAGCGAGAATTTCTTTTTAAAGAAAGTATATTTCGTTCTTTTTACTTTTTTTTTCGTTCATAAATCTTCATTCATATGCATATTTTTATCTTGCATATTACTTTTTCTGACTAATCCTTGTAATGATATGTTATTTATAGATGCTTAATGAATAGTATAACTAGGAAAATAATTGTAAAAATGTATATACTTTTATTGGAATGAAAAGTAGACTAATAGACTATAAATACTTCTTATATATATATATATATATATATATATATATATATATATATATATACTATAGATTTTATATTTAGGAAAAGGATTTTTGTCAATAATTAATAAAAATCATGTAAGGCAATAAAAAACAATCATAAATAATTACTACTAATATAATATTGTATGTATGTAGATATGACTGTAAAAACTACAAAATACCTTTAAAAAGATGATATTTAATGAACATAAATATGGATTTATTTCATCTTTTTATTTCAACATGAGAAATATGTAGTATAAATATAGAGGATATTTTTACTGACGTCACAGATTGGATCATTCATTGAAGATAAGGGTTGTTGGGAGCATATATATATATATATATGTAGTTGGTATATTTAGTAAATAAAATGGCTTTAAAAATGAAAAGAGTCGAAACACAATTAGATGCCAAAGAGAAACTTTGATATTTGAATCAAATCAGGTTATTAATTGGGCATGAAAATTTCTATGAAATGGCTAGATTTGTACACACAGTAAAGCTGGTTCTGGATGGTCTTAGAACAAGTAAAGTGGGATGAGTGGTGAAAAATATGAAGTCCTACAAAATGAATAGTTAATATATTGGCTACACCATGAAAGTGTGAACGTATAATGACGTAATAACATATTTTGAATACATATCAGAATCTGATTCATATATAATTAAAAAAGAGAGATATTTTGGAATGAGGAGAAGGATTCATGTCCTTTCATTTGTTGATTCCATTGTGACATCCTAATACTCAAGGGCAGTAGCTCACTATTTCCCTTCATTTTAAAAAAATAAAGCTTTTTTTAGAAATAAAATTTGGTTGTTCATGTCTTTTAAAGATGTTTGAGCTTCACAATGATGACATCCCTTGAAAATACTCCATTAAAACAGAGTCAGCATATTAGATTTTCTTATAAGATGTACAATTTCACCAGAGCAACTAATCATAAGCTCTCAATTTATAATTTAATAAATTTAAAACTTTTTTCAACTCCTTCTTTGCTCATTTTTCAAATAACATTGATAAAGTACAGGGATATTGATGCAGTTAATACTTTTTTAACTGTAAATAGTAAGTATAAGAGGTAAGTGCAAATAACATAAACCAATATAATTAAATGATTAATTGACTAAGTGTGTGTTCTTTAACTACTCCAAAAATAATTACTCATTGCAAATACATAGACTTTGAGCTAATTATCTTTTATCGATCTAAGTTGTTCATTTTGAATGTAATCATACACACGTTATTGAAAGTATTTTATGTCACACTGTCTATGAATTCAATTTTAAATTAAGTTATTAACCCCTCAAAATTGAGATATTTCCTTTTTTAAGTTTATTAAAAAAACATAAGGAGGTATTTTGTACTATATTGTAGAAAAAAAAAAAAAAAAAAAAACCCTGCGAGATTTTAATTTAACTATATCAAGGCTTTATGTTTGATTTTAGCCTTATTTTGATAAGTTATTTGATATGAGTGCTCAAAATGATAACAATAGGAATCAAATCCTTTTTTAATTTTCTCATAAGGCAGACTTTATCATAGAAAGAGCAGAGAAGATGATTTCTACACTCACTTGGTTTTGTGACAATCCCGAAAAAAAAGTGTTCTTACTACTCTAATTCCGATTTCTAAAATTTAGAGTTGTGTGAATTTGTATTCATTTGACAGGTACTCCATTCACTCCAACTCAATAATTCTGGTATATTTTATGAACGTTTAAAATGTAGGGCATGTCATCATTAGTCTTGTAAATATATAAAATACACGTCTTTTTATAGTACATATATCTGTAAGTGTATATATATATATAATAATAATAATTTAAAAAGTCATCAAAAACATATTTGAAACTATAAATATATATTTTTCTAAACAAAAAGCATTCATTTAACTTTATGTCATTATCATTTTTTTTATTCAGTGGTAGATACAAACACATGTAGGGTTAACTGTCACAGTGATGGGTGCATATCAATATAAAAACAATATCAAATAAAATTTGAGCAAATATTCGTTTATAACATTTAAATTTTATGATGTTGAATTAATTCTCGTAGAGTCGCCAAGACCAAAAAAGTATAAAAAATTGTCATAGTAAATGTTCAGTCGATTAAACACTTAATTCATTCAATAATGCAATTTCTCTAACATTTCTTTACAATCTATATTTAACAAAATAAATAATCTCAAAAAGTTTTTCTTTCTTCAATGACTATCTTAATTTTTTCAAGATACTTTGCTCCATTGACTTTTTATAGTATGCACTTATGAGTATAATTTTATCATTAAAAGTAATTACTATTTTAACAAAGATATATTCTATTAAATAGTAAGATTTTATAAGAACCATCCGTAGAATGAAGGGATTTTAAATGAGAAAAAAATATTATTTTTTTAGTTGAAAAAAAAAAGACTAAAAGGAGTTGGCATTAGAATACTTTTAAAAGAAGGGAATGTCAAAAGCTATACAAGCTTTTTGATTTTACAGTCATTAATATCATATGAAAGCTCAAAGGGAGGACTATTGTTTTTTCTACATGGGTATAAGAAAACATATGTAAAAAACCTTACATATTTTGCCTTCTCCTTTCAGGTAAAAAAAAAAATAATACCAAATACTGATATTTCATTTATTATCTATTCCTTCATTTCAATAATTCATATTTATTTGTTGGCTTTCTAAATCTAAGTTAGTAATTTTATTTTATTAAATAAAGCTTTAATAAAATGTATAAAAAGGAAAAATTATAAATAATATTTTATTTTACTTCAGTAGAATATATATTTTTTATTTGATTTTTTTAATAAAAAACCTCGTAATTATAAAAGCAAAATCCACCAAAGATCAATTTAATATTTTTCCCTCTTAAGACATCCCTTATTTTTTATTTACCTATATGTAGATACCAAGACTAAAAAATTGAAATTCTAAAGTCTCTGAAACTTTTTATGCTCAAAAAATCCTGTCTTAAAATATTTTTATTTTTCTGAGAGTCATCAGTTTATTGTCGTAAAATAAGCTAAAATTTGTTTTCTCTTATAATACATTTATATAAACATAATATTTACATTCAAAGGGTTAACAAAAGCTTTTTAACAAAGCTTTACGTATTATTTGTTCCCTTATAGGACTTGCATTAGTCCTTTAAGAAGTAAGTCTCTACGTTTTTACATGTATCATTTTGAAGTATGTACTATTATGGTTTGTACTTGGCAATTGAAATTATATTGGGTAAATGTCTTATAGGTCCATGGTTATCTTTTTTGAGGAGCTCAAAAAAGAGGTTCTGAGATTTAGTCAAGTGGTTTAGCATTTTAGTATGAATAGCCCAATTTACCAGCCACTTGCATCGATAAAAAATATACATTAGTTGTCAATAGTAGAAAATGTTATAATATGCAATTACTAAATTGTTCACTAAATATAGATACTGTTTATAGTAAGAGTCTCATTTTGTGATGGGTCCTGTGGTCGAAACCATGACTTTTTGAACATAAGGTCGCATTATACCTGTATAGAGTGAGAGATAATAGTTGAATTTATGTGATATTTTTCTCATACAGGTACTCTAAAGCGTATAAATGATCCACAGAGAGTTTGTTATGATTTGGTATCTCTGGCAATTTATTTTCCCTTGATCCTCCTCTCCTGAACTTTTGTTTTTTATGACATGACATGACATAAATAATAAAAAACAAGCATTTGCACAATAATCACAACTATTTTCTATTCAAATTTGAATTTATCACTCTAAAAAAAAGGATCTAATTGCATATTTTCAACTGAATGGGTCAAAAGATATAGCTAATTACGTATGACTATTAAAAACTATAAACTTGATCCATTTTCAAAGCCTCATAGCTTTTGATATTTTCTGATATTTTCACCCTTAATTCCTTGATTTCTTCTCGTTGTGTATGTAGGGGGAATTTTAATCAAAATTTGATTAAAAACTTCATATTTTACTTTTCTTAACACTGTATAATATATATATATATATATGAAATCATTTTGTTATGTGTGTATATGAATAATAGAGGCAAATTAAGTGGCTAGTGGGAGGTTTTTTATCTTATTATTCCATCGGAATATTGTATGAACAGTTTAAAAAGCACTTATTCTAAGTTTTTTTATTGTTTTTAAAGTCCTATTTTCATGGCAGAAAAAATATTGCATCTACCATATACTTATTTTTCTTCAAGGAGATATTTATGTAAGTACTAAGTAGATACAGAACACAACCTTACGCCCATAATTATATGTTCTTTATTTTATCACATCTCTTTTATGTGATATACCACATTACATCATGTGTAATATGTAACTGATGCTTATGTTTATGCATATAACTATACATACATACATACATAGAAACATGAATAACGCAAAAGCTTTCATTACCTTTATTTTTCAAGCACTTATTTAATTAAGGTTTTAGTAGGAGTGGTGATAATCTACATAAACTTATATTAATTATTATCATACAAACTTATAATATTATTAATATATGTACAGTGGGATTTGCAAATTGAGCAAATTGTATTTTGATAAAAAACCTAATAGTTTTTAGCAAAGTAAGTATGTGCAGACCTATCAACAAGTACATTGAGAAATTGACATGATGCAATAATAATTATTAAACAATGCTAAGAAAAAACGTATATGTACTTGCAGTGGTAATTAATGAGTAAATTCAATTAATTGTCTCTACATATACATATGAACTATGTATAATTTTCATTAATCAAATTAATGAAAAGAAAAATGCATCATCCTTATTGATCGATTACAAATACTTTAATATATATATATATATATATACAAATTCAAGTTCTTGGTTACACAGTAAAGGATTTACTTATTATAATTTAAATAATCCTTATATTTGTCAAAGACTTTATCCTAGAAAGAAGAAATAAAAATACTTTAGCACAAATTATTTAAATACAAAATAGTTTGGATATCAATGGGAAGAATGCACTTTATATAAAGATTGTATCCATTGTTTTTTGTTTCTACTATGTGCAATTATCACAAAAGAAAACTAAAATAAAATTTTACTTTGAATGGCATATAAATCAATTTAACAACTCTTACTTTATAGTTTGATACTATAAATTATCAATACAACGTATCTATATTTTATTTTTAAAGAACTCCAAAAATTTCTAATAATAATAATAATAGATAGAAAGAATACTTCTTTCATAGACAGCTTTTTTCATTGAACATATATGTATTTTCTCCTCAATATTATGTAACTATATTTTTAAGACATATAAACTAAAAATTAATGATTTACTGGAGGATATGTTGATGGATATACACACATAAATTTAGTGAAAATATTGGTTTATATTGACAATGTTTTTTATTTATCTTTTTATATTATATTAGATATGAAAATTAATATTAATTTTAGACTGAATAAAAAATGATATATTACATACATATATGTACGATAGGGAGCAAAATGGGTCATGGAAAGAACAGCATTATTTAATTTTGGGGTTAGTAATTGATTTTTTTATTGGTTTAATATCAAATATATTATGTTTGCAATAGACATCAATTACTTTAAGATAATTTGATTAGTCTAAGTGATTCAAGTAGAATTTATAATTACTTTTAAGTAAAGTTATTCATCTAGAATAAAAATTTTAAAACTCATATTTTCCTCTTTATTTTGACGCGGTCCATATTTTTTTGTACAGGGGGTCACATATAGAGGGAATGCACTTGACGACACTATTGCGATTTCCCAACAGTGTATTTTCACTTGGACTGCAAAAGAAAACCTGAATAGAAGCAACTCTTGTGGTTAAAAGCTTCAGGTTTGAACTTTGATAACGTCTAAATGAGTAAAATTAATGCCTTGCAATCGACTGTTCGAATAGGAAGAGTGATCACTCCTGGCTCATTATACCTTTATATTATGAGAAACTTCCAAGTATGTACATATAAATAAATCATTAGGAGTTGGCCCATAACCATTCACCCTAGAACTTCAAAACTTCTCCCAAACGATCACAAACATTTGGAGAAAGTAATCTTCTATTTACATTTAATATATGTATTGCAGCAAGATGGACATAGCATGTTCCTAGATTTTGTTTATTTATATAAATACAAAATATGTATATGAAATATTAAGCAACATTTACTGCAGCCCATGAAGAGCAAATGTATTAGTATCCTCAATTCATCCTAACTATTTGCTATATGTATTGTTGAGATTGGATGTCTGTGTAGGTCGACAATGTTGACATCCCATCCCCTTTTCTCTATCTAGTACTTTTGCAATACATACGACAAACAAAGATTTGGTAGTTGTTATCTGTGTCATTTGATTCATTTGAATGGCATTGGTAAATATTATACATATATGTACAACAGAAATAGAGCAATGTTTATATCAATTATAAGTTACTTACATATATCTATCTACACTCAAAACGAGTCAATATTTGAATCATCCCTACTGTCATAAATTATAAATTTATAGAGTATTCAACATATGTTTCATTGATGCTATTGTTAAAATACCATTGTTAATTTGTTAAAAAGTAGACATTAGCATTTATGCGTCCGAAATATAGATATGTATGTATTAATAGAGTCAATATCTACGTGTTATGACTACTACGCACATTTTTTATGTTCTTTCATTACGTAGTTAGAGAGAAAAGGTAGGTAAACACGTTTCTTATATGTGAGTACATGAATTAATTGAGACACTTATAGATTTTCAATAGATGGGAATGATGTCACAAAATCAATGGTTTTATCAGAGGTAGTATTTGTACATATGTATATGTTATTTACTTTTATTATAAAATAATAATGATAATAATAAAAAACTCTTGACAGTATAGAGTTAATGAACCTATGAAATGAAAAAAAACTATTAATTGATGGGTTATATATTAATGTACATGCTGAGTGTGACCGTACACGAGGAATGTGAAATAATGGACATAAAAAAGTTAGTGATGCAAGTACGTAGGTCAAACTGACTGAGCCTTTGATTAATTATTACGTTTAAAAATAAGACTATTTACTAATACATTTTTCAAACTTAAACTTCACAATTGACAAAAGGCTAATATGACAAAAATGTAAAGGTTTGTTAAAGCAATTTAACAGCAAATTCGAAGGAATGAATGGCTGCAAGTACTTTTATATATTTCTAAAATTGCTTTCTAATTTAATATGGCTCATTTATGCGAGTAGATCTTTTGTTTTTGTTTGGTTTTCAAAATCAAATCATACTTAAAATCGTTAAAAATCGACTTAAAGGCAAAAATCTTTGTATTGAGTTAGAAATATCACTTTCAACTAATACATGTAAAAGCCTAAAAGCAAATTTATTCTTTTATTTTTGACTAAAACTAACAAATAAGATAAATTAGATTACATTTTCTGTAAGAGCAACTTTTTGAATTTGTTATTAACAAACGTCATTTTTTCATAACAAACTCTGTATAGTTTCTGATTCATAAGATTACTATTTTTTTATAATCCAATAACTGTACCAATACATATATAAACTTAAAACTATGGTACAACCACGAGTAATTTTCTTAGAAATATTTTTTACATATAAAAACCTCAAATTTTTCTATTAAAAGGAACCCCACGTGGTCAAACAAGTTTGCTTTAATAGATATTTACTGCTCTTTTGATTGTGAATATGTATACATATATATGAGTTGTTAAAACTAAGTCATTGCTTAGAAAATCCGGCCTTTTTAAATTCAAATTTGATGTTTTATCATTTCATCTTTCCACCTTCATTACTTTAAGTTCAATCACGTCATATGCTTATTTTTTGTACTTAAGTGGCTGCATTCAATTATTTTATTATCACTTATTAGTTTAAACGGATCTCTCGGCGTAAGGATCTTTTCTACTCTACGATCAATGACATCTAAACTTACCAAAGGGCTAGCTACTTCAGTATCCCTCTTAATTCCGCCGTAGATCGAATTTTGTTAAGAAAATGGACCCGTCATGAGCAGCGAGGGAACTCTCAATATTAGTCCTTGGAAATTGGAAGGAATATCCAAGTTTGGAATTCAATAGGACCCTGCCGTGAAGGAAGGATTGCTCCTCATATGAATAAGAGACAACTACAAAAATGCAATAGCAATTAAGTAATCTTCTTTCCTTTTCGTGGAGCATTGGAGAATACAAACTTCTTTCGTTCTATCTTATTTTCATCTCTTAATTCTGACGATACTTTCTTCATAAGTAGGGATACACGATTTATTCACATTTACCCGGACTCTTTGCATCACATCATAATCGTGAAGTTTAGTAATAGAATAGCATCGTTTTTCATTATCATTTATTTCATAAGTGCATTTGTCATCTTTCTTCTTATTCAACATTTTGTCATTGCATTTAAATTTATGTTTATATTTTAAAATTGATATGATACAAAATGAGATTACAGCTAATTACAAATGCCTATAAATTTATGCTCATAAATATAAATATTACTTCTATGATGAAGAAAAATATGGTAGTACAGTATATTTCATTTCTAATAAAAAATATCTAGATTTACAGTATGTTACTTTAAAAACACACTATGCAAAAAAAAAAAGATTAGCTCATAGGACACTCATGGGATAATCATTCGACTACCAGTGAGTAAATGTGTAAATGATTTCTACCCTTTTAGTCTTTTTCTAGAATTTATATCGTAAAAAGGAGTGAAAAAACGTTTTTCCAAATAAATTATGTATAGCACAAATAAAAGCAAAGCTCAACAAATCACCACTGTCTACGATAATCAAGTATCAATAATATGTGCAAATATGCATAAACATTTTTATTCGCGCATTAGTATCATTACAAGCGCAATTCCATGGACAATAAAAATATTTTATAATCATACTCTTCATTACTTTGAAAGGGAAAAAACAGAGTTATTTCAAAGGGAAAATATTAGTTCTATGTATAGGAGCTCTAACCTAATGATCGTACACACAAACATATCTTTAGAGTTAATTGTAGATAATATACTATTATACATATATATTTATTTTTTTTTTTCATATCATCTATTAAGTAATCAAACTTATATCCACCATTGAAAAAAAAAAAATGTCTGTGCTATAAAAAGAAGAAAAAAGTTTGTAAGAAGAAATATTTCAATAAAATCTTATTGTTATTCATCTAATATCTTATTATGTGTATACAATTTATGTACTTTTTTGGTATGAAACAGTAATTTTTACTTATGGGTAATATATATATATTTTTATATGTGAATGCCTTTCTAGTGCTATATCATGCTTACCATTTTCATTCACAGATTACACAAGCATTTCTTGAATACTTATAACATATATTTAATACAGACGTATTGAGTCTTATCCATATTTTCCTTTTGTATGTAAAACAGAATGTTAGTTCCTTACATCGTTCTTCATATCAATTCAACTCCAAAAGACTTTAGTGTGTCACAATTTTAGAATGGAGAACTATGAATGGCCAAAGAGGTGGATAATTAATTTACAAATATAATTGAAAATTAATTAGTTTTAAAATTGATAAACAGCCACAGCTAGGACGACAATCAAGAGGACAGGAAGTTGAGAGAGTTAAAGTATTGTTGGCAACAAAATTCAGAGTAGTTACTAATTTTTTGATTACAAGATTGTTCTTTTAAAGTAAAAATTGCGAAGTTCTTATATTCCTATGTCTGTTTTATTACTTAAATTTTCATAAGAACTCTGTAGAATAAGTGTTTTCACTTACAATCAATAGGGAATTATTGAATGGGTAAAAATACGTATATCAGTTATCTATCTTTAAATCACTTCTTAATAAATTTTCAAGTGAGGTGTTTGAAATTAAACGCTACATGAATTATTTAAATGAATACTCATTGCATATAATTATTTTCAAGATTCGGAATTATACATCGCCTTTCTCAATTATAATTTAAGTAGCTACTGTAATTTAACAAGAAAAAACAAATTAAAAAAGGATACATTGTCTTGTGGAGGGGGTAAAGAGCAGGGAATATGAATGTTTTGGAGAGTAGTTGTTTAAGAGTAAAGGATTGAGAGATAGTGGTGCAGAGGATATGTTCTCTAGAACCTTTTATTTTTAATGATGTTATTTCATGGTAATAGTGTTTTTTTAAGCAACGGTATTTCATGTTCACCTTATGAATATCTAACAACAAAAGTAATTAAACTATCATAAACAAAAGCTAAATTTAATGACTGTCAGTAAATAACTTTTTAGTTTGCAAATTTTTAAGTATATTTCCTCTGGCTCTAGAGAGAAACAGAGTCAATGTGGTTTATAAACAGTCATTACAATAAACCATTTTATTAAAAATAAAATTATTTTTTTCAAACAATATTATTTTATTAAGTTAAAAATCAACTTTAGACAGCCTTTTGAGGGTTTATAAGAAACTATAGACTTTGAATTACATTATTCTATATGTAAGTGTATGAACGTACCTAATCAAGCTATATTAAAATCAATATTTTAAATGTGTCTTATACATAAAAACTCTAGAATATTCGGAGTTCAACACAAACTATAGGGAAAACTGAGCAACAAAAAGAAAAATTCAGAATTGGACTCGACTCACGTGAGTTGTGATGATTCGTAAATTTACTTCATAACATCTCTACGCTACTTCCAGAAATAATTAGAGTTTTTTCTAATTATATTTAAATAAATAAAAACATATAAGAAATAGATATCAAACCCTTATTTATTTATTTATTTATCACTCAAATCATTAATTACATATTATATGGTTTAATTTATGATCATTACTTGACTTCAATATATTAATCTTGCTTAAATGGACTTTTGATATGGTTTTTTTTTTGTCTAATAAAAACGAATGAATTATTTATTATTATTATGGGACATGATTTTATCTATAATATACATGGACGAGATTAGTGCATTGTACAAATGCATTTATTTAATCATAAGATGGGTGATTGTAGCATTAAATCTACGATGCAATAAACTTTGCTACTATTTAACAAATTCTTTTTTCTTTTGTCATGATATTATCATTTATACAAATAACAAATATCCTGGGAAGTTTTTGAAAGCAAATAACCTATTCAAAAATAAATCAATTTTTAATTTGTTACAAAAAACATGCAAAAAAACAACGCTGCTATGACACAAAATGTAACCCCTTTTTTTGTACCTGGTTTTAACGGTTATTTTATACTTGTTTTTATGTCATATAGACCGAAAATGTAATTTTATATATTATATTTAGTAATTGTTGTCTATTAATTGATTTTTTAGTGCATACTAAGGATTTATTTTCAACATGATGAAGAGAAGTATATGAAAAAAAAAAGAAGATAAATAAAAGTTATAGGCAAAGATCTCAAGTTTTGATTAATATCTTCAATATTTTTTTATCTACTTTTGAACTTGAGAAAATTGCTATTGTGTGAGTAAAAATCGTAAAAAGGATGACCTCTTTCTTTTGGGGATATTAAATTTCACATTTTCGGTGATGGAAATTAGAATTTAATTTTGAATTAAAGAAATAATAGCTCCTCACTTCAACTATTCTATTTCAATTTTCTTAAGCTCAGAACAAGTACAAACAAATAGGAGTCTTTTATTATATATATGTATGTTGTTGTATTTCATTTATTCATATTAAAAAATGAGGTTGAATCTTTAATATGGAGTAAAAAACCAATTGGTAGACCAAAAAAAAAGTAATTATTAATTTAACATTTCCATTTTTTTTTTTTTTTGTTATTTGATTAAAAATCAAATATACAACAACCACTAAAACCTAGGCACGAAAATGCTTTTGCAAAAGCTATATATAATTTTTTTGTATCTTTCTTTATTTATTTCTCCATAAAGGGAAATAAAAAAAAAGTCAAGAAATCAACTGGTGCATGGTCAAAGACTGTTTTACTAATTCATTAATTAAATATTCATTTAGTATAAAGAGATGTTCATAGGTTAAAAAGATATATTGAGAGTTGAACAAGTGAACAATCAGACCACAAAGGGCAATAATCAGGGGCAAGAGTAGACAAATGAGTAGCCAAGAAAAGATATTGATATTTTGTACTACATATTCATTGACCTCTTATGCCCAAGTATCAACACGTCTCACTTTCAAATATCACACATCAAAATATCTCTGCAAAGAAAATAGCTGATAAATGAAAGCAATGATTGTAACGGGACACCATTCATAGTATGAAAATGGGGGGAAAATCATACATGTATATACACATATATTGTACATTGTTTGTGTGTATAGATTTTTACCATGACAATAACAATGTTGCATTGAAACTTATATATATATGTATATATACCATGGGGTCTTCACATTGTTTTATAATACAAAAGCAATAATCATTTATGTATAAGCTTTTGCATAATCCTCAAGAAAAAAGTTGTGAAATATCATGTATAAGACATCAAAGAGTCTAGAAGACATTTGAATAATAGATGGATATATGTATATCTACATATATGTATTCATTCAGAATGAGTTCTAATAATAAATAAAACCCTACAAGTACAACAAAAAATACCTTGAGATGATTATTTAATTATTTCCTTAAGTTATTAATGAAAAAGATGTCTTCTTTATTTCTTTGCACTTTTAAAAAAAATGGAATACATTTTGTAATAGTTTGATCATTTGTAGAGTTTCATTACCTCTTTTCTAATCCCACCTACTGCATACTGCATTAAGTACTTTTAAAATGACGTACCTATTTAATAAGTTGATTACACTTATTTACTTAGTATTCATCTTGTAACTAACAGAATTTGAACTGTTTATATATGTAGACTAATTATTACCTAAATATAGTAAGAAATATTGATTTTAGGCAGAATGTACATATTTTAAACTGAAAGTCAAGTGCTACCATTTTATTGTATGAGAAGATGTACGTTCATTTGTTTTTCTATGGAGTTGACTTTTTTTATTATGGTAGTATAAGAATATGAAATAAAGCATGACTGAATTCACACTAAGTCTTTAGTATAAGTGTACATATGTACATATTTATTAAATTGAATCAAAACATGAAATAGCTGGTATAAAAAGAGTGTTTTGAAGGCCCGTCGTCAATATGGAAGATTGAATTACTTCTCTGCCTTTGGGACCGACAAATGAACCTTTATCATCAATGAAAATCTAAATATCTACTTATATGCATGATAGATATGTATATATCTAATACATCTCAAACCCTAATTATAAAATATCTTAAAAACATCTAATTACCTTCACATAGTATTTAAAAAATGAACAATAACTTTAGCAAGGGTCGAATATTTGTATCCAATACTCCTACCGTTAGTTTATAAGAGAAACTAGCTATTTCAAAGGGATTTTTAGTAGCTAGTAATTTGATTTGATTCAACTATCACTATTTCTCTTTGGCATCAAGCTGTATTCAAAACAAGTAAATAGACATTTTTTTCAATTTTTAAAACTATTAGATGAAGTTTCCTTCAGACTTTTATGAAATATGTCTTTATGCTTAATAAATATATAAACTATGTACATTCTCTCAACATGGCATTGCTTTTCGTTTATTATACTGTCTGTAATGCCATGGTAAACACTTCGTATATGTTACAGGTATAAGCATATAACCCGCAAGTTTAGAATCAACCAAATAATGAAGGATCTTGTACCACGTAAACCAAGTTACTTACGTAAATATACATATGTAGATACGTATATACTTTAAAGTACAATATTAAAAGAGCATAGCCAATATTAAACTAGTCTTGGCTGTCAGTCATTTGTATATTTATGTATTTTTAATATCCTGATTTTACAAAATACAAATATGAGTATTTTATATTAACACTATTATATAAATATGAATGAATTTGTGTCACAAGACACACTTCAGTACATTAATTGAACTGTTCCTTTTACAGAAAAGAGATAGGTGACAATTTACCAATTTTTATAAAATATTATTTGTAAAAATAAAAAATATCAAAAAAACAAACAAAACTGGATTTAAAAGAAGAATATTTATTTTAAAAAATATGTCAAAAAGGAGGAATTGTAAAATGAAGGCAGTATTAGACCATTAAATTTTTTTTAAATATTATAAATATTGAATATTGCATTGCTAAACAACCTTTAAACACCCTATCGTTCGTATTTTTGTTGTTTTTATAAAATTTTATTTTGTTTGATATTAAAACTCACAGATTTTATTACTCTTTTATTGTTTTTAGTCCATCAAATCTTTATAAATAAATATTCATTCTTTTGTGATCACCCTAGCATTACCATAATATAAAGAATTATTACATTTTTATTATATATGAAAAACTAAAGTTGTACCTTATTTTGTAGATTCAAATTATTATTTTTGCTTTAATTATGAAACTACCTCATCATTCAATTATTCTAAATTGATCTTCAAATTTGCAGTTTTATCATTATTAATCAGTTCTTTGTCAGTCCCTTAATGAATGTCTATAATTATGAATATACAAAGATCGAACCCTATTTTAATTGCAAAATTTAAGTATAAAATATTTGTTCGATATGAAATATCAAAAATATAATTTCTCAATCATTAAAATATATTCATCAATTACACAATGTTTAATATTTATCTTACATACCTTAATCAATATTCTTTTGACCCAGTCTAAATGTCTATACCAATATGATGAATCGACTTTCACATTTATAATGCCTTTAGTATTTTGTACTTCATAATTTTTTATTTTCTGAAGAATACAAGGATTTAAAGGTGTAAAAAAAAACTAGCATAAAAAGTCTTGTAAATAATCTCAAAAAAAAACGTCAAAAAACCTTACGCAGGAAAAAAATCAATTTATGTTCATATACAATAATTGCTATACAAATCGATATGGCCTTAGAGCTTAAGATATGCAATCATGCATGATGTACATTTAAAATACTACAAAGAAAAATCGGATGAACATATTAATTATAAAATACATAAAATCAAAAAGATCAATAGAATGTACCCGTGTCATTGTTTACCGATATTAGTTAATGAAAAAAACATAGTTTTTAACATAGTTTCATTACATTATACTTGCTGGTTTACCAATAGAAATATTTTATTTTGCAAGCATTACTTTCATAGGCCTTGAAAATGATATATATTTATTGTATATAAAATAGATTTTTTTTAATTGTGTAACTTTTTTATATTCAAAAAGGTATTTAAATAAATATATAACACATGAGCAAAAAAAACAAAAAACAATTAAAGTTTGAATTGTTTAAAAAATACTTTTTTAATTAGCATACATAATATAGCATGTATAATTTATACAAACGCATTAAAGGATGTGATTTAATGTTCTCACACCATTAAAAGTAACTAATAAATACAATTGTCATACAAATAACTTTGATAGTACTTTTAAATCCTTTTTGAATGTTAAATTGTATTCAATAACTATCCTTTCTTTTAAAAAAATATCTTTATATTTTGAAACACATATATATATATATATATTAAAATATCTGCATGGTTCTAAGCTCGAATGATAATAGTTAGATAATTACGTAGGTAGTTTACAACAACTTGAATAGTCATTTATTTAATAAAGTTTCTAGTACAATTTTCTGGCATTTAGTACATGGGCTCTCAAATGATCTAGATTTGAGACCCATCTTTTACTGCGACTCATTTTTTATTGTTTTTCAATTAAAAAAAAAAAGTATTTCAATTATATATTAACCTTCTTTCAGTTTTCAAATACTTAAAAAAATGGACGCATTCATTTTTTTTATAATTACTACTCTTTAATACAGTTCTCTTTAAATCAGGTTTTCTTAACATATAGGTCTTGAGTAAGTTGAAAATAGCTTATAAATTAAGAATCACTGATTTAGAGTAATAAATAAATATATCCACGTTTGGTTATGATTCATGGAGTACGTAATTTATATGAAAGGTTGATTTTTATTTATGACTTCCTTTCTCTATGTCGAAAAAAGAGTTTAAATCTTTCATATGTGCATACTAGAAAAATAAACTAAAAACAATCTTTACATGTACATATAGACCATCGAAGCAAAATATATACTTAAAAATGCTTTTTTTCTTCTGCGTGTGTTTTCCCACATAAAATTATATATAGAATAATCATTAATATCCAGGGGAATTGAAGAAGAAAACACAAATATACATACAGCCCATCTGAGCAGCCCATATACACTTATTTGATAGACTCTTTTTAATTTACCTGAGCAACTCCATTTATTATTGCAAATTTAGAAACATTAACTATGTTAATATAAAATTTAAAAAGCTCTGAATGAAAGAATTAATGCTATTGGAACAGAGCTTTCTCTTCTTTATGAATTTATTTGAATGCATAATTTATATAATTCTCTCTTCATAACTACTTTATTTGGTTTGTTTTGAGCCCTGCAGTATTTTTATTCATATAAATATATATATATATATATATATATATATATATATATATATATATATATATATTCGTTGATTTTAATAATAAACGATGTTATTAATAGTATTTATGTTTATGTTAAATATTTTATTTAAAAATGCATATTACATATTATGTATATATTTATGAAATATAAGGAGAAGAGCCATCCGGGGTCATTAGGGAGATGTATGTAATATAATTAATTCCTTTATCATCAATATAAATTTTAAAATAAGCAAATAATTGACAAACAATAATAATAAACTCCCAAGTGTTTCATAATTTGATTTTTAAGTTGTTTGTTTTTAATTTATATTATTTAAATAGAATTTTCTTTACAAAAAAAAGAAACAAAATAGATGAATTGAGTAAGTGAATAATGATAAATTGACATGTAGCTCCATATTTTACACTGTGCAATCGTAGAAAGGTAACTTTTTAAAGATAAGTTTAAAATTTAGTGATGATTGTAATATATATATTATTATATCCAAGTCCTCTCTATGACTCTATTATTGATATGAGGTTGAATCAAGTAATTCACTGGTACTAAGTTCAAAACTATGTACCTTAGTCTAAATCAAGGGAGAAAAATATATTTATTTATTTTGTTTTTGTTATTCTCCTTGAGCATGAGATTTAATTCTTTGAGAGTTTGAGATGGGGATCTATCTAGAGAACTATATCATACATATGTATAAATCCATTTCCTGGGGATGGACAAAGAAAAAAGTTTACTGCTGACCTTATGTGAAGGTTATTTTCTTCACACCACCCATCAATTACCCTGCCAGACACTCAGTAAGACTTATCCTCACTACTAAACCCTCCTTTTATGTGTATGTATTATATATCAAATAAACACCTTCTGAATTTAATGCGCAAACTAAAAGTGCAATTTTTTTGGTACTAAGCCATTTAGTTTATTGCACTAAGCAATAATTTGTGCTCGTTGAGTACTTTATATTTACACTGCTCGTGATTTTATCCTACTTAAGCCATTGGCTTTGTCTGCTTTGATAGATTCTGTGACTTGCCTGGTAGAGACGATAATTGTTTATGTAGGATAAATATACATACTTATTATAAATGGATCTAGACCACTATTTAGTACAGCGCTTTTGTTTTAGAATTATACTAAGTAAATGAAAACAAGAGGTGAAAGCCATATTCCAAGGATGCATAAAAGTACTTTTATGAGAAAAGGTATACATACAACTTTTATGCTTATTTTTTATATAAGTAAATGCATTTTCTAGTGAAGAAATGGGGTCAAATGTAGACGATTTGAACATAATCTTTATCAAATTAGATAAAAGATCAAACCTCATAAATTTTGAATCCATGAACAAAGGTATTTTCGTTTTTTTAATTAACTAATTATTATTATTTCGAAATTCATTTACTAACAATATGTAATGAATAATAATCAATTCATACTTAGCCCAAGAATCACAGTAATGCACAAATCTAGGAGGTTCATTATTTGAATTGAACTTTTTATCCAACTTTCACTATGTTTAAACCTCAATTATGTACAAATGTGATACAAAATATCGGGCAATAACTATGTACAAATAAAATTTAAAAACTTCAAGTCAGAAATTCAACCCTCTCAATGACTTTATAATTTTAAGACAAAAAGTTCAATATATGGACAACAATGGAATTCCGAAGAACAGTTTAACATATTTTAGCTTCAAGCACTTCACTTTTTACTTCAATATCAATTATTTTAGGTATTGAGCTATAAAACGAGAAAGTAGAAGGCTCAATTAGATTGTCCTTATGTAATATGTTGTTCAATGTTGGTGTATAGGGAAATACTGGATATAATGAATATTAAATTAAAATTTTCGAACTTTTCAGTATTAAACTGTAAAACGGTACAATACACTTGCATTCGCTTCAGCACAAGTTTTATATTTAAACAAGGAATTATTTTTTATATAAAAAAACCATTGTACATATGTAGTTATAACACAAGGACAAAATAACTCAACTTCAATGAAAGTTGCTTTAACAGCAAGTAGTATTATACAGAAAAGTCCATAAAGCAAGTGAGTTTGAAACCAACTATTTAATACACGATTGTACCTATAATGTTTACTTTGTTGTAGAAAAAAAATAAAAATAGGAGTAGACTGTATTATTTTACTCTGATAATTTGGTAGCTGCAAAGTGTTCAACCAATTTATAAATAAATGTATATGTTTTGAGAAAGCCCCTTTTTATACGTTTATTTTATGTTTTTCATTTTGAAACACATTCTTTTCTAAATATAAAGAAGTTGTTATTTTTTTCCTTATTATTTTAATTTTAAATAAAATGTCAGTAGAAAAACTATACAATGGAATTGCAACATTTAAAACTTAATACTTTGAAGATTGAGGGTGAATGTACAGGGTGTTTGTGGTATTGTGTCGCGATCTTATATTTGTGGTAACCCTGCTTCTAGGCGTCAGATCGAGCAACCGCTGACGCCATTTTTTCTGTTGAATCTTCCTCTACATAGTTTACCAAGAAAAATTCTCGTCAAGATGAATGCCGAAGAGCAAGAATCAAAAAGAGGGGCCATTGTGTGCGATATCCGCGCCGGCCGGACGAATCGCGACCAAAATCAGGACCAAAAGCTGAACAGAAAGAACAACAGGTGGATCTACAATGACCCTCAGGATGTCCCTATTGTCATGAAGACAAAATTTCCGGCCACCGTAATGGTCTTTGGCGTTGTGAGCAACGAGGGTCACGTCATGCCTCCTCACGTCTTTGAGGCCGGCCTCAAGGTCAACACCGAGGTGTACCTGGACGTGCTACGCACTGTTGTCAAGCCGTGGATGGATCAGGTGGCCGATTGACGTCCATATGTGTGAGCAGGATTGCGCACCTGCTCACAACTCAAAAACCACGCAGAGCTGGTGCAGGAACAACTTCCCACACTTCTGGGACAAAACTTTGTGGCCGCCTAGCTCGCCAGACTGTAATCCACTCGATTATTTCGTGTGGGGCATGACCGAGAGGGACATCAATCGTACTCCTCACAACACCAAAGCCTCCCTGGTCGCCTCCATTATGGACGTGTTCGCCAATCTCCGGAGCGATGACGTCGCGCACGCCTGCTCGCGCTTCCGGCTGCGCCTCGAAGCCGTCATTGATGCTAAAGGCGATTTTATTCTTTGAATCTTCAAAAAGGAAGTCAATAAAGATATCCTGAAAGTTTCATCCAAATCGATTCATTATTTTTCGACCTACAGCTATTTAAAGTTTTTTTTTTAAATGCGACACAATACCGCTAACACCCTACATAATATATCAATATTATATTTTAGAAATATTTTCATTACCTTTACATAGTGGGTCAACTCTAACCTGGGGAGTCCCAAGTGGTTGGCCTGGATTTTAAGTAAATATATCACATACTTATGTATAAAGACGAAGTCTTTAAACCTAAAAATAGTAGGAAAGATTGAGTACAACGAGAAATATTATGATTGGTCTCTCTCTTTTTAAGCTTTTTTTTTTATTATTCTCGTTTTCTTTCTCAAATTTCTCTTAATTCTGAGCTATTTTTTGATAATTATAACTTGAACTAAAATATTCTTTGGAAAGTTGTGAAGGTTCCAACTATTCATTATAGTCCTATACCATAAAAGAGTCCAAGGTTCTTTTAGGACCCTTTAAAAGAGTTTTATGAATTAAATTAATTTACATAATCTTTACACTTGTACTCACATGAAAGACAAATGAATATACCATTTATTTGTTGTGATAGAAAATAATAAAATAAAGCATTATATAAATAATTCTCTTTACATTTACATTTAAAGAGCAAAGTTATGACCTTCAACAGTAAAACTTAATAGAGATCAAATTGTATTTTCTCCGAGGATAAATACATAATGAATACTTTTATAAAAAATAAAAGAAAGACATTCAAAAAAACATTTTTTTTCTTTACCCTTTTTCTGGTTCTAAGGCATTTTTGGAATTTAAAAATACTTAAACTCGTAAAAAAATATTAAAAAAAATCGAAATAGAGAAAAATTTTAATTTTAATAGTATATAGAAAAAGTGCGGTAAAAAAAAACTTTGTTTGTTTTAGAATAATACAAATAGTTTAAAAATTAGTGGATAAGATTTTAAACATATTCAATTACATGGTGAACCGTATAAGCATGGATGATGAGTATGTATCTAATTTTAAAACTTATAGCAAAGTCAATGGATATCTAATCAAAAAGACCCAAATATTGTGCTTTAAATATTGGAAAAAAATATCAATCATTACAAAAACTTCTATCATAATATATGTGTTATTCTATAACAAATGTATGCTATTTGAATATCAAATGATTACATGATCTTTTGATATATTTAATATTATATATATGAGAAAATAAAGTGTGACATGTTTAAAATGAATAAATATCAGCTGTTAATGAGCCGATCCATGTCTCATAGTTAGAGTTGCAAGTAAAGAGACCTCCCTACAAATGAGGGATCGATGTCTGAGAGGACTTCAAAAAAATATAGTAACACTGATATACATCATGTCAGCTGATATGCTGTCGACTCTTCCAAAGAAAAGGAATGAAAAAGCTGCTATTATTTAGCTGTCCCATCCCAAAACAACTTTTATTTTATCCATTTGAGCGCATATACTAACAAAGAAGAGATTTGTGGTACACTTTCATTGTAAAAAGTATGATGTAGACCTTTTCAACTTATAAATTCTATGTCCAAACTGATCTATTTAATAAATATGTCCTCTAAGATAATTAAGAATGAATGATGACATCTTTTTTATAAAAACAAACAAATATATAGTACAATTTACAAACTCAGACGATTTTTGAGAGACAAACGCTCGTTGAGAGAGCTCCTTCTTTTCAGTTTTACAAAGAGCTTCAAACTATAGTTTATCAAATGTCATAAATTTGTTTTCGTATTTAAATTTAAGTTAGTCAAATGTATTTTGTTGTGTCTTTTTTATGTATTAAATATTTCTGAATGCTTTGAACTAATTACACACTCTTGACATAGATTGGAGAAGAGTTGATGAGTTGATGTGTTTGGAGAATTTATACACACCCTTTCTAATTCAAATAAATAATTACTTTTATGAGTGACTTAACCTATTTGTAGATAATTTATGCACTTCTCTATCACACGGAGAAGAATAAAATGAAAAAAGTATAATTTTGTGCAAAACAAAAACTCACTTTCGCCAATTGAAAAGTATTTTAATCATTTGCAAACGATTTACATACATTTTAACAAAAAAAAATACCTAAATAAAAAGTCAATGAAGTTGAGACATATAAATAGTTGATAGAGGTAATTTACTTGACGTTTATCAATAGCACAACCTACTAAAAATAGACTTAGTGACTTTAAATGCTAATGTAATATGTTATAAATAAATTTAGAGAGTTTTTGTACTGCCAAATCAAGTACCAGGTACTTTTCTTGAACGATTACTGAAGCAATAAATTTATATAGTTATTTTTTGCTTTGTTTTTCTCAAATGAGAGTTAGAAAAGAAGGTCACATGGAGCAGGTTTTAAATCTATATATATTGTACACTTCACTTTAATGTTTATTTTCAAATGATTCATATTAAAGTTGATAGAATTGATGATACACTTAAATTGAAGTAATCCTTCTAGTTGTTGAAAAAAAGGGATCAAATTTATTTTTGAGCCTAATGACGATTTATCACATGGAAATGAGCTAATCCAAATTGTATGATACCATGTTTGCAAAAAATATATAGGTATTTATGTTAGCACATCCATGTACATATAGATAACACTATTCCATTATTTGGTAGAACAACAAAGTCAGAAATAAAAGTTACTGAGATGGTCAAATTTGTATAAAATTACAAATTACATAATTATTTTAGTCAATGCTTAGCCTATTTTACTCACTGGTCATAAAACAAAAATAACGAATAGAAATTAGATTTATTTTATTTTATTGATTCATTAAGTTTAATATTTGAATATTAATTAATAGATTATCTAATGTTCTCATTAGATATTGTAAACTTTGTAAAGTAAACTATACTTATACATTTCTGATGTGAGTATAAAAATAATAAGCTGCTTGCTTCTATTGCACTAATTCATTCAGTAAAATTCATTGGATAGTTTTCTTACCTGAAAAGAAAAATAAATCAAATATAAATATGTACTTTTATTAAATGATATGTTATAAGTAAATACTAATTTTAATTTTAATTTTCAGCATCCCGAATTTTTTTTTAAATCTGTTATATAGAAAAGTTCATAGAATTGTATATGTTTTCCCAGAAGCTCTTGAATTTCTCAATTATAAATACAAAATCAAAAAAAAAATTTGCAATATTTAAAACTTCTGCAGCAGGAAGAAATATATATATATATATAAGTACTGTTAAAAGTATGCTCTACTAGTATTTAAAAGAAAAGAAAAAGAAAGGGAAGCTTGACATAATAACTCTGATAATTTGATAAATGTTACGAAGGATAGTAGCATTAGGTATCTTGACGTATTTTGGTGGAAAGATATAAACTCAAATTCATATCTAACAAAAAAATATATTTTATCAGGCATTTTATTGATTAATTTCACTGGTCAACAAATTTGAACTTTCAAAAATCTTAAGGGGTATAACAAAAGTTATTTAATTTTGCTCGCTGATTTCAAATCTGTATTTTTTTCGAGAGTCCGATGGTTTTTGAGAAATCAAACCCTACTTTTTTTGCTTTTTTGGCCCATTTTCCAACTTCAACTTCAATTTAGGCCTAGGAGAATACTCATTTTGTGCATAAAAAAATAATGATTCGCTCGTGTTTTGTATACAAATTTCATTTCCAGTCTTTATTTTGACCTAAAGGGACTCCTAGGAGCGCAGGGGACGGGAATAGGCCCAAAAGTCGGTCAAATCCTTTGTACTTAAATAACTCCTTAAATATTACATGAAATGGATTAATAAGGAATCCATTAAGGAGTTGATACCCACAGCATTCAAATGAGATATCAAGCGCTCGATAAGAATCCTTAACTACGAAAAAAGCCGCTCATCTAAGTATGTAAATTTTCATCCAATTTTGAGTAAAAATTCACTAGATATCTAAGACTCACGGTAGAGCTACATAAGTAGTAGAAATTAGCTGAAATCCTTCTACTCGCTACAAATATTAAAATTGCTTTCATGTCAACAAATCTGAGTTTGATTATTGAGGAATATTAAAGAAATTATTTAAAAGCTTGATGCGTTTTCTGAATTAAATACAAATTTGTTATTTTTATTTTTGGCATTACTTATGGAAGTGATTACTATGTTGGCATATAATAAACATAAGGCCTTGATAAATATCTTTTTTCCCTCAATTAAAAAAAAATAGATGCATTAATTAATACTCTTTACTGTAATATTTTAAGTTTTTTTGTGTATTTCTGAGATAAGATAAGGAATTTTGGAAAATTTATCGACTTTATACTGAGCATATGCGCAGTACATTGGAGTTCAAATGTACTTAACCATATAAATAGAATTAGAGTTATAGAATTACAAACTGATAATCATTTAGATATTTAGAGAGAATAAAAAAAAAATGCTCTTTGAGCTTCTTTCAACTTCTGATTCAAAATATTTTTGGATGAAAACTCCAAAATCTCAGCCAAGCGTAAAACTTTTCCCTAAAATCATCGAATTAGAAAACTGTCTACATTGACTATTCCTTGTACAAGCTTTTATAGAGATAAAATTCTTCTCCATTATCAATATAATAATAATGATAAGTCTGTATGTTTAATGTATGTATATCTAAAAGTGCATTGGTATGTGGTTTATAGCACATATAATCATCTCAAGGATGAGTAATGATATTAATGTTATTCTTGTATATATATAATTGTAACTTTCCATCATATATGTATGAGATTCTAAAAAGAGAGTCTTAAAACAAAACAAAACAAAACAAGTTTGGAAGAAAATAATGGCGTTTGTGTTCAATGGTCAGAAAAATGCATATAAAAGCAAAAACGGTAGAATTATTTAGCATTGAATTATGTTTTTACATAATATAGAGTTATAGTTATAAACTACACAAATTTCCAGATAAGATAAGGAGTTTCTGATAACGAAAATGATACCTAAAAAACTCTTTTAATAGAAAATATTGACATTTTTTTTTTTGATTTTGTATCATTTTAAAAACTGCGCTCAATGATTAACTATCGTCAAATTTTGACATTGCAAAATTTCATGCACCGAACTTATGTAACACCTCTCGTTTCTAGAAATTTCCTGAAATATTTTATTAACTCCTGATACAATACAATAGTTGTTGTATTTTGTACTGATCCAGAAATAATAACTAGTTTCATACTTTTATTCCTTATTTTGTTATCAGGAGTGTTAGAATGGGCATTTATTGTCGACGACGCAAACGTCAAGGGTACATTATCACCATCTATTATGTTGAAATATGCATTAAATGAATGAATTGTATTTAACATACAATTTGATAAAGTTCAAGATACTTGTTTCTTGGTAGATATTTGACATCTAATAAGTAGTTACTAGAACTGAGTGCATATTTATTGTTGAGTCGAGGAAATTATCCAATGATTGGCAATTTAAAAATAATTGGTAAATGCCCAAAGTTTGTTCATTATAAACGATATTATTTTATCAAAAAAAATATAATAATTTAAAAAATAAGGATATGAAATGTTTTAAATGTTTGTTTTTTCTTTAAACACAGGCTTGACCAACTCGAAGACGATCAATGTATAAGATATTTTTAAGTTAGGTTTTTTTTTTTGTATTATAGTCAATTATGGCTTTGGTAAACAATGATATTTGATACAATATTGATTAATCTTATTAACTAGACCTTATTCAACCTCTTCAAAACTTAATAAATCACCTCCTTTCCCTTAATTGGTTTAGATAGTTACTATGCTAATCTATAATACAAATCTTCAAAATACAAGGTTCATGCTCAAATTTTATATTGAGCAACAAATGTATGTATTTGAATCGACATTTTAACACTTCACTTGTAGTTTTATATAAAAATATAAACACCAAGTGGGATAAATCTTATGTCATTTGGACATCATTTTCTTATTTCTGTCGGACATCCTTTGTTCATTAGCAGTCAGTTTTTTATTGATCTTTCCCATAGTTCCACTTCTTATAAAATTAGCCTGTCCTAAATTGTATTTTAATTTTTTTAATTTATATAAGTTCTTGAATTATAATATAAAATTTGGTTATTTAGACTTTTCTATCGAAAAATGGTCCAAAAAATATCACTTAAGTCAAGATTATTATAATTTGACCTTTTTTTTTTTACAAATAAGGATTTAAGCAATTGCAAATTTTGATATATGTACATCAGTGAAATTAGTTTGCAACTATACACTAGCAAACAAATAAGAAATATTAGTAAGGGATAGTAAAAACTCATTTTATTTCTAATTAGCATACCTTTTGACAAGTAAATACAAAATTATCATACAAGCTTATAAAATACTTTTATAGCAAATTGACTCAACTATATTTTATTTTTCGAACAAAAATAATGTACATATATTGTATTTATAACCAGAGCACTTTTTTGAAAATAAGTGAAAAAATTCAAAACTTTAGGGCTGTTAAGCTACCCCTAAATTTTCTTATAATACAATATATATATATATATATATATATATATATATATATATATTAGGGACCAAAATAACATAAATTCAGAACTTGGTATGAGAGCAACACGAAAATAACTATTAAATGTCAAAAAAATGAACAGGTTTTGATTTGAAAATCTGTGAAATATATACAAAAATGTCATTTTTTTTATATGGTGTTTCATATATATTAATATGTCAAATCGAGATACAAAGATTTTATTAAATTAATTAATTATTGTAGATTTCTTCTAATACCATCAAATCATTTTTTCTCTAATGTTCCAGATCAGAGCAAAAACAGCCAATAAATAAACGTGTATATTTGTATATTTTCCTTCCTCTCTATCCCTCATTTCTCATTTTTTGGTACAAAGTGCATAATTTATTATTATTATTATTTCATATACTTTTATTTCTAATTATTAAAATCAAATAACGAGAAAGATTATACCTATTAATCATTTTGGACTACAAAGGCTGTATATCAAATTCTTAAAAAAAAGCCTTTTATTGTAGTCCCTTGGGTTACAAAACTTTTAAAAGAGGGGTTGCAGGTACCTAAAAAAGAATAACTTTTATTTTGGAGTATACATATATGTATGTATATTGGTATATATAAATATATATATATATATATAAGTATTGTTTGATTGCATTTCATGCATGGTTTAAAATTATTTGTAGAATTTTTTTTCCTTGGTGGTCGAGAATAAGGTTAAGAAATGATGTATTATTTAGTGAAGTATACATACATATATATTAATATTGAAAAAGTATTCTTTATAAGAATGTCAATAAAATATATGAATATTTAACCTTTGCTATTAATGTTATATGTATGTATATAATATGCATTTCACTTAGACAAACATATCATTGTTATTCTAAAATATTATGAATGTATAATATTAAGCTTAGTTTGTATGTATATAGAACTACAAGTAAGATCCCTGTAATTTACATAAAGAAACTATAAACAACTATTATTCTGACTCTTTAATTTAAAGTTCAAAGCAAGTGCTTTAAAAGGGTTCTTCAACATCAAAGGTCTATAAATAATAAACCACCTGTTGTACACAGTTTTTCTCAGAATATCAAACAGGTGAAAGGAATTATATCGAAATAAAAAGAACAAAAATATTGGGGGGGGGGACCCCTTGAACTTATAGTCAGATGTTAAATTCATTTATGTATGAAGAGTAAAATATTTCATTTTTTTTAACCATTTAGTGTAAAAAAAATTGTAATTTAATAAGCTGACTCCAAAGTTACTTGTAGGTCTTCAATGATCTAGATAGTAAAAGTATGGGAGGGTATTTGAATGATTTAAATATGGACACAGTCTCATGTTGGAAGCGCAAGACTTTGACTCTGAAAGTCCTACTTATAATGACTATATTCAAATGAAAATAACTGCGTTTTGTAGCACTGTATTTGGACTATTTTCTCAGATTGCATGTGACCAATTTACTTTCAAAATAGGATTTATAATGATGATAAAATTAATAATAAATGCGACACATTAAAATATAAAAGCAAGTTCAGATTATTTTTTTCAGAAATGAGTCTGAATTCTCTACATTATCTGTGTTTTCAAATCATAAGTTACCTTCCATTTCATTGATTATTCTGATTATTTCTTTGAAGGTACTATAAGTTATATTTAAAATATATATGTATAAAAATTCCAGGCCACAATTAAAAGTAAAAGAATAGAATAGATTATTATATTTGAAAATCATATATGTATATACCCATAGATGACAATGGATCAAATGAAGTCTAGCATATGTACATTATAACTAACATTCTTGGATATATCATCTTATACCAAAAATTTGAATAGATCCAAATGCTTTGTTTTTTATAATGTAAAAAAAAATATAAACTTCTCATCATTTATTGATTTTTTTATAGGCTGCTTTCGTAGTGACGCACATATATTTAATGTGTAAAAAAGTTGCTGAATGCAAAAAAAAAAAGTATCAAGTATAATCAACATATAGAACCCTGAGCAGGCACAGAACCAAAAAAAATTATCCATCTTTGTTTTTAAAAGCTCTAGTACATAGTCTCTCATTTGAATCTTTAAAAACTCAATTAATTAAAATGTTATATCTACTGTTAGTCTATTGTTTAACATTTAAACATAGATAACCACATATCTACATAAGCTCGAGGGAAAAAGTTAATGTGTAAATCATATATTTTTTCTTAGTTAAATAAAAAGTTCATCCAAATATTTACTTTGAATGTGTGTAATTAATACATTATAATTAAAAATAGCCAAAAAATAGGTTGAATTGATCCTTACGTTTATTATTATTAAAAAATGTCTTAACCTTGGATCACATGTGACCCTTAAATATACAAAGTGTGTCCCTAAGAGCTCAGCTCAACCTGATAATTTATATCATAACTCAGTTATCATGACCCTTGTTTAAACATGACATGGAGATGAGCTCACAATTGTGTGAACTGTATCAATTTCCCACACTCAGGCTTGATTTTCTGAAAGTTTATAGAGATGTAAAGAAGATCACTTTCCGGCAAGCGTCATTAATATTTAATAAAATATGTATATTAATGAATATTCTTATAGATATTTGTTTGTATAGCTTTTTTTTTCATTCGTTCCACCGCTCAAAGTGTTGCTCATTTCTTCTTTTATATCAATTATAAATTTGGGAAATGAGTATTTTTTAGTTAAAAAAAGTTTCAAGGGACTAAAATAGCTCTCTATGTGTGTGTTTATATTTGTATTTTATTTCTATATATGAATACTTGATTATCATGTTTCCCTAATAAAGAACTTATACATAATTTCAGATAATTCCCAACTCATGTATTTGGAATGCCAATGTGACCCTTCTATGGAAAAAGGTTAAAGACCTCTTTTCTAAAGGATCTGTATTTTTATAAAATTGGATGGTTTTTTTTTTTTTGGTTTTTTTTTGTTTTTAAAGATTTATGAGGATAATTTAAGTAGGGAATTACTCTCAAATATAAAGCATTAGTGTCAAACATACATAGAAATAATTAAATTTTTGTATTGATCTATTGCTAATTTTGTATACAATTTACTCCTTTTTCTTAAGTATGTAATTATAAGGGCTCTCAAGTTTTGAAATTAGTTTGGAATTAGATTTTTAATAGTATGTGATTCATAAGTGTTAGGGTGTTATTAATCATATGACGTCATTAGACAGAGCAATTAAGTTTTTATATTATTATTTCTGACAAATGAAGAATAATGCAGGCAATCAAAAAATATTTATTGACTTCGGATAAAACATTGAACAATATGCAGTTATGACTAGTTTTAAGGCCCTTATGACGGAGGTGGTCTTTGCAACATTCTAATTTTTCATCAGACATTTGAACGTCATAACTATTGATGATTGAGCATATTCAAATGTAAAACTGTTTCTTTCAATATATTGCTATGTTTTAAAAAAATGTGTGAGAAATTCAAAGTGTAGTGTGAGATTAAGTGGAATTGCGTGAGTTTCAAGACATTGCTTGAGACTTGAGAGCCTTGATCATTACGTTTCGAAATTTTTTTAATATAAAATTTAATGAGCTTCTGGGTGTAAGTTGGTGAATGATTAGGTATTACTATTTAGCAGTAAATGCTTATCTACTGTTCATGATAGGATTTGGTTTGTACAAGTTGAAGTTTTTAAAGTTAATAAAGTATTTTTTTTTTTTATAACATTGAGTCATTTTTGACCTATTCATAATATTTATGTGTTCTATTTGATGAGAGATGGTACAATGGAAACTCTCTCAAACTTTCTAAACTATCATACAATAAATCAAAGCATGTCATTGTAAAAGTTAGAAATTAATTCATCAATTTATTTTTAAACATTAAATGAAATTTCAAAAACAATTATTTCAAGTTACAATTTGTATTATTCAAAACCACATATTATACAATATATATATATATATATATATATACATGAATATTTAATTGTATTTCTTTAGCAAAATAGAAACTCTAACAAAGTACACCCTCATGTAACCAAACTTCAAAACAAAACAAAACTATTTTTTGTAGTTGAATAGCAAATATTTCATTAAAGAAAGCTTGTAAAAAGTCTTGTCTTGATTTTCCCTTTCTTATCCTATCATAAAAAATAAAATAAATCTTGAAATATTTTACAAATAAAGTTATATAATGCTCATATCTGATTGAATAAATTCTATCGAGAAATTCAACTAAAGGTTTAGCCTGTCAAACACATTATATTAAACAGTTGTTTCCTCTTCAAGATTTCATTCATTCATCTCTTGTGGTTGAAGAAATATGTTATCCCTTTAAGGTTATGAAAACTTCATTTACATATTATACTAGGAATCACCATAAAATAAGTTTTAGTGGTTCCACTCGAAATTAAGTACCCTATGGACCTTCAGTACTCTTCTACAAATAAAGCTATATAATTATTATTTGACATTTTTTGATTAAATATCTATTCTTGGCTCCAATTATACATGGGGTTATTAATTATGAAAATATGTACTATGACAATAAATAGGAATTTAGAAAATATTTACTCATTACTATAAAATTTAAGAAATTAAGAGATTTAAAATAAATTATAGAATCTTATTTTGTACATATATGAATTGTTCCTTTTTTTTAAATCGATCTAATGATTTCATATTTATGTAGTTTTGAATTTTGTGAAGCAAAGGTTTTCAAAAGAATTCATTCATAATGTAAAAACAACTTTAAAAAACGTTGGAAGGGATTGCCCTTTTTTAAAAACATAAATAAACATTATTTATATTTAAAATTAAACCTCTTAAATCAGACCTAAAAGGTAAATCTATTTAAAATTGACAACTCATTAGAAATATTATAAAAATAAGAAATTAAAAGTTTTTAAAACAAATATTATAACCAAAAAAAGTTTCTTCAGTGAAGAATAGTAGCAAAAAGAATCTGAAACTGATCAAATTAAGGACATGGTCCTTTCAGGAGCTGTTTTTCATTTTCGATATTTTTAATCGATGAAGCTGCATATTTTCTGGTAAATAGTAATAGTTGTTAAGTTCTCCTTAGACGTCATTATCTTATCACTAATTAATTTGGCACATAGCATAGCAATCGACTCTCTCAACATTGTTTTTGAAAAGAAAAAGAAAAAAGGCTCGAAATGAACCGGAAACTGTTAGTTAATTATTCACAACTCTCATGGGACCACTCTTCATTTAATATTATGTAATTATGCACTGGTGATTATCAATAACTAATTTGTGTGCACACAATCAATAACGTTCAAAATACTAATACGAGTCAAGAGAGGTAGAAAATCCACGGTAGACAAGAAAATACAGTGAAAAAAATATCATTTTTTTTTTCCTTTTTCGTTCATGATTTTTTCCTCACATTTCTGGGTACGAGGTTCTTCAGATCAAAGAGTCAATACAAAGAAAAATTCTGCATATGTTCTATCCATATAAGTATGTTTTGACTAACATGTTTACATGTTTATGTAGAGCCCAGAGATCTCTCAGCCGTATTCTTTCTTTCTTTCTTAATAGCATATCATTGCCCATAAATTGTTAGTCGTAATCATGATTTATTTGATGCAGTGAGTCTATACATTGTACAAATGTATTTTATATGTATATGTATATCTATTTACTCTTTTTTCCCAAGTTGTTTGTTCGAACATATGTACACATAGAGTCTAATATTTTTTTTAGTAGTATTATACTCAAGTATGTATAGTCAAAATGTATGCAAATGTTAAACAAATGGTTGTTTATTTAATACAAATAATATATTCCACATATTATTATAACTATATGTATGTATTTTGAGTTTCCTTTTCAATAAATATGTATTATTTTTGTCATAACATGGTTATACATACTTTGAATATATATATATATAAGGTATCTCTCCTGATTCTTTAGTATAGATTCAATTTACGTGCACTTGTTGGATTTAAATAAGGATTTAGAGAAAGCAATTAATAATTGTTATTACCTATACAAAAGAGATGTTCCATTGAGAGTAGCACAGTGAGAAGGAGCAATGATGATTAGGAATGTAAATCATATGCAATTCGGGCTTGTAATAAATAAAGAAAGAGAAAATCAACATGGCAACCCTGACAATTTAATGAATGTTGAGAGTGAAGCAGCTTGAGCTGTCATGACGTTTTACTGAGCTACAAGCTGCTATTCTCCATTATATATACAACAATAAATAATAAGATAGATGAGAGGCAGAAAATTTACTGAAATTAATATCAGGAAATTATATGTATATTTTTAACTAATAATTATAATTATACGAGGACTTAAGCCCTTTTTGTTTACATTTTATTTGCTTTATTAGCCTTAATGCATGTATTCCTTCATGTGAGATCTTTACTATCAGGTAGATGTTCTCCCCTCAGTAATATTGGAAAAATGATAACAGCTTCGGAAAACAAAAAGACCTGTTTGAAGAGCCAACTCCACTTTTTTATCACACGCCCGAATTGCATATGATTTACATTCCTAATGATATTGTACCTACTATGATTAAAAAATATATAAATACCCGACTGATTTATCAGCAAAACGGTTAAGTTAGTAGATTATTGGGTGTTCCAGAATAATCAGTCAAATATTGAAAACTATAAAGGATACTTTTGTATCTGAAAAAAACGTACTCAATAATTGATTACGCTATTTTTTTTTTTTTTTAATGATAATTCATTTTTTTAAGTCTAATTCTAGCCTGTGCAGCTATATACTATTAATGTGATTTAAGACATGTAGGTCTATTATTTATGGTCAAGAAACTTGCACTAAATACCAGATATGATCACACTGGCAATTCATAAAATAAAATGCATTCGTGGCCTATAGAACAATGAATTCACAGATTGAAAATAACTATACATCAATAAAAACATTTAGGATGCTTTAAAATCTTGGGAGATTTGTTAATTCCCTACGATGATGAAAATATTTTTTTTCCCTTTTGTTCTATTATTTTTAGGAGAAAAATAAGTAATCAAATAATTGGTCACCCGTTCTTCTTCTTCTTCTTCTTTAAATAATCGATATCGTCTTCAAATAATTAACCCTAATAAAACCGAATAAAACTAAATTTAGAGTTGATACACAAATATTATGATAGTTTGTAGTATACAATAATAACTTGTATTGCAAGTCATAAGGTTTGCAGTTGTTTTTTTGGAGCACGTTTTTCATTATCGAAAACAAATTAAATATTATTACGTGTAAATTGGTTAGTGTGTATTTTATATTATAAAACTGGCTAAGGAGCTTATACATATTTAGCTTTAAAGACATTCCTTTACCTTGCAGTTGTACTAATATATATATGTATAGTATTTGATAGTTCATGGCAAATAATGTCTGGATATATGTTTTTTAAGATATCATAAAGAGCTAAAATGGTATAAGTAAATTTTTTAAAAATGCTGGAGCTAAAAGCCAGCCTAAGAACTCTCCTTTTAATTTGAAACTTATTAAGGAAACACCATGAACATAGATAAGAAGAAAACGAATTGTACAAAAAAAAAATATCAAGGATTTATAGGATAGACACTTATGATAAGCAAGTAAAATAGAATGATTGAAGATACATATGTTAAAAAAATATTCTCTCCCCCCCCCCCCCCAAAAAAAAAAAAGAAAAAAAAAAAAGAAAGCATAATGACAAAAAAGATGAATGATTTGTACACTTAAAATGAGTTTTGTGATCATTTTCCGTTTGGATGAATTGTGTATTATTGTATATATGTTGATAGCATCCATCTTTCCTGCTTCGTGTGTGGAAAAGTCCAGTTTCCTCATACACAATCCACCTTAAGGAAAGTTAATAGCCAAATAAATCAAATTATAATAATAATAAAAACGCCTCAATCAATCGAAAAAATCGTTGACCTCTTTAAGAAATTCTCAATATACATAACTTTAACAATAATTTGAAGAAATGGTTCAAAATCACTGTTGCTATGATTGATAAGAACAAAAATGAATAAAAGAACAGAATGGACCAATAATATAAGTAGATTAATTTCAAAATATTCTAGACGATTTATCAGCAACAAAGACAATCAATTTGCATTCACTATTTTATTTGTTAATTATTCTTCTTTCTTCTTGAAATTATCATTTCATTTATATAATCACTATACTAAATAATTAAATATATTCATAACTTAGACAAATCATTATTAATTCTGACATAGATATATGTCATATACTTATACTATATATAGTATAAGAGCTGAAGACTCTGGCTGGTACGTCATATCTTTTTTTTTATTAAGTTGAATTTTGAAAAAACTTTTTATTAATGAAATAAAATTTATTTTTACAAAGAATTTTTTTTCTTATATTATTTTATAATTTTTACTTTTATCAAGAAATTAAATAACATTATATGAATTCTGTTTGAGCATAGTGTAAGTACAACATTTTTGGTTTTTTTTAAAGGGGAGGGAGGCTCTCTACTCTGAAACAACAGACAAAAGATAATTCTTATGACCTTCAATGTTTGTTCTTCTCTTATTGTCATTGCAAGACTGAGATGAACAAAAAAAAAAATAACTCAAATAGTAATGCATGGAATAAACACATCTTCGATATATGTTAATTGTTGCCTAAAATGTTTCGTTTGACATTAATTTCCCCATTGTAATCCTTGTACCATTACATAGCCTGGTGGCTTCAAATAAAAAAGTATATCGCAGTATAATAGATGTGATGAAAGTCCAGGTGATACAAGAAATTATATATAAAATGTGTCTACTGATTTGTAGATAAGTAATTCTCCCTCAAGTTTTTTTTTGATGATCTAATGTTTGATGTTATTCACAGTTTCATTTTTGGAAGAAGTACTTATGAGATCTATTCCAGTTTACAAAAAGAGAGCTTAAACAGTTGAACCTCTTTGTTGCTTTTGAATATTTAAAAACATGGTTTACTTATAAATAATCATTTTCTCCCCATAGACAAAATATTGAATTGTTACATCATCGTATGGTTCCATCAAAGAAAGTAAATGTTTATTAATGTTTTCAATGTTTGTGGTACATTATGAAGTAATTATGGGATTTTCATGTTTAGATGATGAAATACTTAACTATAAAAAGAGTAAAAATTATAAATCCTTGTACTTTTGAATACAGAACAAGTATTCAAATAAACGACTTCATTTTAATAGATACAGACATTTCTGATTTCATGACAATTTATTTTTATATAATTGTAAAGTCATCAATTATTATCATAGTAGTCACAAAATGGTGGTTGCTAAAACTTAATGTTCACTACATTAATGGATAAGCATCCTAATATATATGTATATATATTAGAAAAAATCATTTATCAAATATTAGTTCTCCCCACAGAGAAAGAAAGTTGATGTGATTCATTCAACGTCTTATGACAAGGAAAATTGTATTTCCTTTCGAAATAATTTATTTGTAAGAGTCAGTTTTTATCAGTCAGTTTTGGTTTACGAACACTCCTTTGTCACAGAATTTGACTTATCACGGAATGTTGAAATGTACATGATCCGAAATTTGGAGCTAGTTAGAATTATTAACTAACTCCACAAAAAATACATAAAAAAGTTTTATTTGGAAAGGCGATGCATGTAGTTCTATAAATAGACAGTTATGAGCCCATTTGATTAACGACTTTGCAAGAAAAATAAACAGATATTTTTTTAAGTAAATATTTAATGAAATAGTATTTGATCAATTTTTATTTTGTTTGTTTGTTTGTTTGACCCTAATACCTACAAAAATATTGAGTTTCAGAAAATGGTCAATCATAAAACTATTTATGTAAAAAGGTACGTTTGCAAATCTCTTGGATGTGTGTGAGTAATTGATAATATATATATCATAGAACTTTGCACACTATCCTCATCTTCAAATCTCAAGAATTCTCCCCTCCTTCAAAATGAACATGCTCTGTGAACACAAGCCTTAGTAGAAAACAAAATACCACCAATAATTTGTAATTCCCACAATTTTATTTTTTGTGAGACTTACTCTAGAATTGTTGAGATTTGAAGATATTCATAATTTGCAGAGATCTTAAAAATAAAATATCTGTTACTCACATTTAATACCATTTGTATCGACCAATGAATCTATAAATACATACGTGACCTAAATGTGCTAGATTTGATCAATAGTTCTTTTTTTTCCACCAAGTAAAATATACTCATTATCGTTGCTAATTAAGAGTTTAGATAACTTCCTAATAAAAAAGAAACAAAACCTTTGTAACTCTGTAACTCAAGTTTTAATACTTCAAATGACAAACAAAGTCATCAAATTATGGTTGCCTTAGAGCCATGGAAACAGCAGAGTCAAAAACCTTCTTCTTTTTTTTTAAAAGCAAACGAATTGGTAGTTAAAGTGTTAAAATAACTTTTTCTAGAGAGATATTCAAATATACATATGAATATATACGTATGGAAATAGAGTTTATGAGTGTAAGGATGCATCATTTTGCGCAAATGATACAGCGTACAAGGGTTCTTATGAGTCAGTCAAAAGGATTTTAAATGATTCATATTTTCTATTTAAATGTCAAGTGTTAAAAAAAAAATATCTAGATTTATATACATGGATGCCTTATAATATATTCAATATCTAGATATATGCATATATTTGTTGACTTGACATACATACATACATATATATTTTGACAGTATTTACTCAATCCATACTTTAGTGATTTATTTTAAAAAAGAAAAAAAATGTTATTCAGAGTGCAAAGGTATATATGGATATCTATATGTAAGTCAAGATATATGTACACTTGTGTATGTATATGTCAGGTCCAATGTTGAATTAATGGGATTAAATATTTGATATTAGATATACATGTACATATGTTTGTATAATATATGCAAATTGAAATGTCAAAGAAAAATTAATTGTATGTCCTCTTGATGAAGACTTTTAAATAAATATAAATATAATCTTATTTTTATCTGTCCTACATTAATGAATCATGTATGTATTTATTTGTAAAAACATATGTATAAACTACAAGACTCAAAATATAAGTAAAACAACTTTTTTATAAAATATTATGCAGATTGTAGAAATGATAGTCCTAAGAAAAGAAACACTTCCTTGTCGACAACTAGAGTCTGAGTAAAAATTGTGGAAACGGCCTTGCTCAATCAATACATCACACAAATTAATGTGACAATAACTTGATTTTTGTATAGCTACAAGCCTTAAAGAAAGAAATACATACATGCATCTGTAGAGGACACAAAGTGTGTACAACATAGAACTATAGACTTCAACCAACAAAATTGTTCAACTCTAGGGATATGAGTTTTTATACGAGTTTGGTTAAAACCAGATTGTACAGTTCGAATTATTTTAAAATAAATGAATTTTTTATTAAGGGAATTTTCAGTCAAATTCATATTCAAATTATAATTATTTGCATACATACTTATGTCTGTCGTGGCTTATTTTACAGGCCAGATCCCAAACAAAGAGCCCTATTTAAAAAAATATGACCCTGATCAAAAAAAAATTAACTCTTAAATTTTTCCTAACTCACAAAAACATCAGAAATATAATTATTTATCGAAGTCTTCTTTGAAGATAAATAGCAACATTAAATTCATTAAAATAAAACCCTTTGAGCAAACTTTTATAAAGAAGTAGATAAATAATAGTGATAGAAATACTGTGATTTAGTTTAAGGCAGAGGATTTCAATGGGAGGATGGGAGAGCGAGCCTTTCTCTCAAAAACCTATTGAATATCAATGCCCCCTCTACACCTTTTTCCTCGATTTTTTTTCGTTTGGCACCCTTCTCCTGGGAGGTGTGGGTTTCAGTTTGAAAAACCAACCTGGTTTAAGGGATACTTTATCCATGGAATAGGTACTGTACAGAGTTAAGACTATTCTAGCATTTAAATTCATCAAAATTTTGAATTGATAGTACTCGTTGTTTAGTAACTGGAGCCCAGTTTTTTTTTAAACCTTTTTTGCTTTACTCTATACAACTCAATGAATGATGAGTTTTACTTACAAAGTAACACCAAAAGTTGCATCTCTTCAGAAAAGTTTTATTTCTTTAAAAGCTATAACTTTATTTGCTCTCTCTAGATAAGAAGCTTTGTCTGTCGCTATAACTTTTATTATTTTACACATATGGTGTATGTAAAGTAATGTAAGGTAGTTATTATTTGTAACGACAGGGATTTCATTTATTATTATTCTGTTATAAGGACATAAAGTGTCTTTACTTGTACAATCATGAAAATAAAAATATCGAATTGCATTTGTATATACATACAAATACTTTCAATATTTTTAGAAAAAACAAGGAAAAACGCAAAGATTACAAGCCGTTTGTTTGTTTTGTAAATGTTTGTAAGTATTCATTCGAAGCAATTATTTTAAATGCTTACAACATTTAAGACAATGTTTTTGTAAACATGCTAAATGTTCTTAACGAAAAGAAAAGCCTTTTAAATGGGGGAAAAGATAGAGAAAGAGAGAGTTTGAATAATGTTCGCATCAGTTAAAATATTGATGTAATATATAGAGAGAGAGATGTGAATAAAGAGCTATTCCCAGTGAGTGTAAAAATATCGCCTAAGATTAAGGCATTCCCTTAAAATTATTAGACTGCTTTACTAGTCTTATTCCTATATGTATAGTATTGAAAGGTTTTAAAATTCTATATCTCCAAGAAATGTAGAAATATTTTAAGTCTTTTGATTCCAACTTTATACTAAAGTTAACTCTTTAACATCTTTTCATAAACAAACTAATTATTTATTCAAATTCAAATCAAAAAAATTACATAATGATTACATATAATAGAAAACTACATTCAAATATTTTTGGGTCGATATAAAAATATATTCTATTGCTCTCCAAGTATGATATATAATGATATAAATACGGTATCAAGACAAAATCCTTTGTAAGGAAAAAACTTTGCGGATATAACCCCCCCCCCCCAAGATAAAGCTTAATGGAGACCCGATGTACAAAAAAATAGGAAACATGTAAGGGATTAAGTCGACATACTCTAGTTTTTCAGACTGAGTTCCTTCAGTAAAAGTCGCCCCCTATCAAGTCTTTGAATTTCCTATATTAATTTCTTGTTCAAAAGTAAATTATTCAAGTGTTGATGACCTACCCCAGTCATGGGGTTGATTTGTCACAGACAAAATCAAGTCATTATATGTACAAATTTATACATAGGTGCAAATTAGTGATGTATAGAATATCTAAAATCTGAATGTGGATACGAATATATAAAACTTGACGTTTGCAAATGCGAGTATAGATTCTTGAAAGTATCAAAATTTAGAAATTTGTGGAAGTGGGTACAAATGCTAAATATACTTAAATAAGTTTCTAATAGAAGGAATGAAAATTGATATTTAAAATCCAATGTTATAAGTCATGTATGTAATTTTCAAAATTACATTTTGTATTATTTATAAATATATATATATTGTATAAACACCTAGATATGTAGGTCCACATGGTGGTAAAATAGATAAATATATATAATTTTATTATTCGTATCAAAACATAAAGTTGATGTTCTGAGATCCACCCATATAATTAGCAAATATTTTAAATAACATCATTGTACTCGTAATATGTAGAGAGAGAAAATTTGGATAATGAAACAGTCAATATTCACTCATTTGTATTCTCTGATAATGATTCCCCCATGATTATTTTTCATGCAACATTCATTTCATGGAGACTGTTTTCCTGTCAGAATGAGATCTTTATTTGATCACTCAATCACTTTCCTTCCACAAAAGATCTTTAAAAAAGGTTCAAAATACACAGATAGTTAACTAATTATGATGCCATTCTTTCCAACTACCTATTGGACTATCCCCTATCATTAACAATATGGTTCAACAAATCCACGTTCAGAAGACCAATAAGAAGATAGAACAAAGCTATAAAAACAAGATGATGACCACACGATCAACTTTAGCCCGAATTCACTTGATCTGGAGATGACTTTTTTATCCAATTGGGGTAATTGAGGGCTCCATAAATTACTCTATAAACATCTATGCATAGGAATGTAAATCATATGCAAATCGGGCATGTAATAAAAAAGTGGAGTTGGCTCTTCAAACAGGTCTTTTTGTTTTCCGAAGCTGTTATCATTTTTTTTTCCCTTAAGAAGGTAACATCAACTTTACCTCAACATAATGTTTTACAAGAAAGGAACAGTCTGCAAAGATTATATCATGGAGAGGAACAAAGGAAAAATTAAAAAATGGATATCATTCATTGAGGAGAATGGAGTTAATGATATTTGTGAATATAATAATGAATCTGGAGTAACGTATTGCAATGTTTGTGGTTTGATGTTTTCATTTGTACACTTATATAAAGGAAAATAGCAGCTTGTAGGTCAGTAAAACGTCATGACAGCTAAAGCTGCTTCCCCCCCCTCAACATTTATTAAATTGTCAGGGTTGCCAGGTTGATTTTCTTTTTCTTTTTTTATTACAAGCCCAATTTGCATATAATTTACATTCCTATCTATGCAACCTCCATGGATGAACCATCTTGTTAATTTAGTTACAAAAGAGATGAGTTATCCGAAGGGAAGACAAATATAGATTCATACATTTCACAAAAGCGACATCTTGCGGGGAAAGGGGGAAAGTTACCCCTTTAGTATTCAAGCTTCCAGATGTGTTTTGTCTCTTTATCTTATAGCACTGAGCAGAAGTGAACAATTCAACAGTTCGTAAAAAAAATACTTTATACTGAGGTATATTTCTGTGTGTATGTGAAAATATGCCTGCAGCTATTCCTGTGCAATGTAATAAAACCATTTCATTTGTTTTTCTTATATTTGATGGTATAATATGTACATAGAAATACGTGTATATCTACATACATTTTAACATACCTAAATAAATACAATATACAAATTTCTTAGTAACTATATCGTTACTTCATCTTCTTGTTTTGTTTTTTTTTCCTTGTCTCAAAGGATTACTTTGATAAATGTCTCATTTCAAATCATCAAATATTTACTTAAAGAAAATGAGAGAATAGATTTGTATTTTAACGTACTGAATGTGATAATTATTGCTATGAATATATATATACATACATTGTTCATAATTAAATATGAAAACAAAATAATAAATACCTATGTACTTTGAGGTTCTTACATTAATGTGGATATCACATGTCATTATTGTAAGTATTTTCTTTTATGTTTAATTAAGTTTTTTTTTTTTAAAGTGCATTATTTTTTAGAAATACAAACAAATATATGTACATATAACCGTTGTTGAGGCAGTTCTTATTTTTGGGCAAAGACTTTCGTGCAAATTTATCAACTACCTACCTACAGGCATATTAATAACTTTGAGAGTCCTAAAAGTTATTTACAATATTTATAATTATTTAATATCTTGGTAACTATGAATACATTTACAGTAAATTTCCTGTTATAGTCCATAAAATATATATTTCTTATAGTATACGATACAATCAAAAAAATCTGATTTCTATTAATATAAAAAAACACACAAAAAAACGTGGAAATAATGCAACATACTACAAACTACGGACATATACATAAACCTCAACTCCCAATCAAGTAAGTGCCTTCAAGTTTATGCAACTAAATTTACACAAACTAATTTTGAAACGCTCTATCTTTAATTAATTATCTAGGGCAGGGGTGTCAGACTCATTTCGCATCGCAAGCCACGTGCGACCCCTAAGTAGACGTAGTGAGCCGGACCATTAAAATTATAGCATACTTAGCTATAAATAATCAAAATAGTCAAAAGTCTTCCCTTTGTTTTGATTTAAAGAAGAACAGGGACATTGTTAAATTTCACTAAAAATTTATTGAACGACACTTTTACTAATCATTTCACAAAATTGCACAAACTATAAGCAACTGGTATCGAAAATTATAATTATGAACTTTTTTTATTTTTTATTTCATAGTCCAAATAAGATATATACAATAAAAATAATAATAAAGTTTATAAAAACATGATGCTAATGCGTATAGAAAATACATAAAAAAACATTTTAGTTTAAAATTTTAGCATCACTGTTGGACATAACGGATACATCGAATTAATAAATAAATAAAAAATTCACAATCATTCAATCAATAATAATATAAATTACAATAAACATTCTACATTTACCCTATTTGCATTTTTTAATTATTTTACAGAGTCTTTTGATGGTTTCCTTGTACGCGATGGAAAGAGTAGGAATGTATTTGATATCATCAGACGCATATACCCAAGCACCATCCGGAGAAGAGGGAATTTTGATGTCCAAAGCAGCATATCTCGCTGCAGCCGAAAGAAGGAAAGTCCTCAATTCGCAACGATGGATTGGTTTATTTATTATATTCTGTTATTTTTGATCGCACAATTTAATAATAGTTAATAACATGGGTAACATCTAACTTTTAGGGAGCTTACTTGGAGTTTCTTTCTCTAGAGATAGACCTGATATAGAAGAAGTTCTTTTAGTTATCGACTCTGACCTCGTCCTAGCTAGCATAATCACATCAGGATTCAATTTGGGTCTTGTTTGCTTAACTTTACTATTATTAGAAACCTTCTCAACCTCTGTCGGATTGACCAGTACTTCACTTTGAGACCGAATGTTCAAAGATGCAGTACTGACATCGCACTCAGTAGTTGAAGAGGCATCGATTGAACATTTTGTTGTTTTTGACTTGGTGATATCAGAGATTTGACCATCTTCCACCGGAGCAGTTTGAATATCGTTACATACTTCCTCACTACTATGTGACTTAGGTTCATTATTTTTATTACTTGCCGTTGTTTCAATGAGACTTTTAGGGTATTTATCAGAAACCATTCCAGCATTTTGTATTGTGAAAAATCCCCTGCGCTCCGAACTTCGGGAGTCACGTCCCGAGCATCCAAAGCCACACGAGAATTCATAACAACACCCCCCAATGTATTTCGGGTTAGTGAATAATCCTCCGTGCTCATCACCTCATTAGTCGCGACATCCGCATCCAAAGCCTCGGTGGTTTCCTCATCCAGAATATCAGTTTCATTCGCTACAGCCTCTTTTCCAAAATTCCTTTAAGAACGTGGACGTATTCTCGTACACTTAATTTCTCATTGTTGCATATATGTTTGGTATGCCCAAGACCAAAGCATTTCTGGCACTGTAATTTGACTCACTTAAATTTTAATTTGATAAGGAAGCCCTGGATAGGCACTATTTGGGGTATCATGACAGGGTCTGCCATTATTTCTATAATGTAGTTCCTGTCCCTCCATATATCTTTATAATGTTTATATCTACTCTCAGCTTCTTCGTTGGTAGGGTTCTTCTTTGGATAGTGCGCGACTACTTCTCCGAACTTTTTATGCCACTCAATTGCCTTGAACTCATCAATTCTTTTATACGTATTTATCATAGTTATTACAACTCTTTTTTTGTTATCAAAGTCTATATTGTCTACACCCTTCAATTTCAAACTTGCATTAATCGTCTTTCCTTCTACATTTTTTACTTTAAAGGGATGTACCCTCTTAAGGTCTTCAAGTCTACCACGTATGTCAGTAGGGAATTTTAAATATATTGCAGCCTGATTCAATCCAAAATTAGGATTTGCTCCGGCTATTTCGTGCTCTTTAAAGCCAAAGAGCATAGCCATATCATACACATCAATATGTTTTACCCCCTCCATACGAAAAGATTTATCCTGATCATCCCCTATCATAATAATAAATACCTCCTACATATATTTCTTCTCCAGGAGCTTCTCATCCTCTTTTTCCCTTTCTAAGAGAGCTCGAGAAGAGTCGGTGTTGAGTTCCTTGATCAGGGGGTTTATTATGTGGCCGGTTTGACCTTTTTATCTTTGTTATTCGAGGTAGGAAGTACTTCTTATTACCTTCACGAAGGCGTGCGAAGGGAATCAGTAGCTTCTAATCGATTCTAATTATCTCCTATTTAGGGGGGGAAAATAATTAGGCGACGTCCTCAGAGTTCCAAAATCCCAGGTATGAGCTGTAAGAAAGCACTGGATCACAAAAATTCTCAATTTCAATCACTTTAAATCACTTAAATTTGGTCAAAACACAGAAAAGAAAAACTAGAAACAAGATAACACGACCGCACGCGGCAGATACGTAAACTGAACTTCACATAAGATTACAACATGAGTCATATAAAGAAAGACTATCATGCGCCCCTAGCGGTTAATTTATGAATTACATTTAATTCAAAAATGTAATCTATGTTTTATGTATTTTTTCTACTTTCAAATTATCATGCGGGTCTGATTAAACCTCCTTTTTGGCCGGTTCCGGGCTGTGGGCCGTATGTTTGACACCCCTGATTTAGGATATTGTCACGTACATACTCTTGTCATAGAGGGCTTTTACATTTTGTATAATGGTCAAAATATGTGAAAGTAAAATAATATGATTAAATTAAATGTGGAAAAAAGGTTCTTTCTATTAAACAGATTAAAAGGTTTTAAGTTAATCTCCAGTGATGTAAGAGATAGTCAAATATTTAATAATCAAGCATTAACTTTCTTTGTTTGGGATATACACATTTTGTTATTGATCGAAATATATTAGAATTTAATGAAAATGTATACCTAACGAGTTTGTTTATAAGTACACTTATAAATTATATTCATAGAGTATATCCGCTTAGACTGAACAAATATCTATAAACAGTCTTGGCAATAAGTGTTTGTACGCTTTATTTCTATTTTTCTCAGAGAATTGAAATAATATTATTACTCCATTCTAAATTATAGGTGGTTAGAATTTTCTCATTTAAAAAAAAAAAACTATGGACCTTGTCAATTTATAAGAACAAAAATGTCTTTTTTTTGTTTTTTAATCTATCAAAATCAAAGATATTTGATTTTTTTTAGATCAAGATTTTTGACTTATGAATATTATTTTTATTATTATTTCAAAGCAACTGAAAAAATATTCTTGTACATGTTTATACGAATAAAATGAAATATTTCCTTTAGTTAACAACTTAAAAATTAAATTTATAATTTTTCTAAAAGCACTTTGTTTTATTACTTTTTCAATGATGCAAAAAGTTTGCAACACTGAAGATCATCAAGAAGAAAATTACTTTTTTTTTCTATTTAATGATCCATTGATTAAATGGATGACTGCATCCTTAAACCCTTTGAGGCAAGAAAATGGTCAAATTACTCAAATCGAGGATTCAAAAACTCATGTATCAAATATTAATGCTATGTTGGACACTAGTGGGACTACAGTAATATTTTTCATTTTTTTCATTCTATGAGTAACAATAGAATTTAAGGAGTAACCACTCCGCAATGAATTTAAAAAAAAAATCATAAGACCTCTTCAAAAGTGTTTGTAAATGAATAACATCCTACGAATCATCCCTCAAATATCAAATAAAATCATCAATAGGTATATGATAATATTATTATAGTAGCAAATGATTGATATGTTTTGATTAAAAGAATAGTTAATTGGTACTTTCCTCATGCCAAATATAAATTTTAAAAACTTGATTTACCGAATGGTTACTGCTAAAATTTTTGTTAATGCATAGATAGGTTATATTTTAATTATTTAATATATATATATTAAATAATCATATATATTTATGACTTAAGTTCATTTTTTCAAAAACACAAATGCACAAAGACGTTTGGACATGACTGTAAATAGCATGACAAAATATATAAAATTTGAAATGAAAGATTTTGTTTAGTGGGTATAAGTTATTTATTAATGATACTCTGAATCTGGATGTGAGTCTATTGAGTTTGTTATTTAAATTTGTTTAAATAAGATTCTTTAGAAAGAAAAAAGTACATAAGTATATTTTTGCTTCTGCTTTGTTATAATGCCTATGTACATATATTTTTATCTTTATTGACTCTGGGTATGTATTTTTGTTTTAGATAGGTATCATTTGTAGATAGCTACTTACCTTATAACGCTTAGCTTACATAGAAATATGTACATTTCTCCAAAAATATTACAAAAATAATTTGAAAATTTGTATCGTATATTTAGAGCATATTGAAAAACATGACAGATTGCATCATAAATCAAAGTCATGTTGGAAGCCCAAATGTAGAAGATACATTTATAAAATAAAATACAAATTTACAACAACAAAAAAATAGGACAATATCATTAAATGGCTTTATAAATGAAAAAAGACTATAGACCAAAATGCCAAAAAAACATATTTGATATATTTGAATAAAATCAAATTTATAATAGAAAATCAAAATCCTTATAAAATAGATAGACTTTTACAGAATAGAATAATTAGATAAAGTTATGGAATTATTGCAAAATAACAGTTAATAATATGTTAATGATTTAATCTATATTACATAGATTTATTTATTATTGAGATATTGTTTTTATTAAATTGAAACATTGTAAGAACCCCTATGTTACAGATTGGTTGCAAAATAAAAAGTTTATTATTTATTTTTCATAAATCAATTTTTCTATGATTTTTCAACTTTTCCATGATATTGCTTCAAAGCAACGAACTAAAAGCTTGTGTATTAATATGAAAAAAAATATATATCCACATATTAAAAAATAATTATTTTAAATACTTTAATAATGTAAAACTTTAATTATTCTATAAAAATGACATAAATCACAATAGAATAACACCTTTTATATAATTAAAAAGTCCTATGAATTTTTTTGAAGTAGGTAAATAATTAAAAAAAACCCTGCAATTTGGGGGGGGGGGGCTTTTTATTCATAATTCATCTAAACAAACAACTTATCAACATAAAAATACTTTTGATTTTTTTAAAGTAAAAAATCCTTAACTTAAAGATACAATTTGCAATATAGATTAATGATGTAATAACAGATTTTTAATACATATGATTAGGGTTTGAAATATAATGAAGAGAAATAGATTTTTTTAATAGTTATAGGACACTAAATCAAGTCCTTTCATTTGCAGACCTTTTTTTAACATCTATATGCACGTGGGCTATATTTAACTATATTCTTTAATAAAAAAGAAATAGGCGTTACTATTATAAATATAAAATTCAATTGTTTGTTCAATATGACCGACTTCCACTAAAAAATGTCATGGGAAAATACTTTATTTCACCTTCCTCAAAGACTAATTTTTGTAATTTCCCTAAAATCATTGATTTAAAATATATTCTTGTTGAAGATTATTTAACAAGATATATTAGAAAAATGACACATCGATGTAATGTACATACATAAAAATGTAGCTACACCCATAAATGCAATAACATAAAAATGTAATTATCTTTAAAAGAGGCATTGATTGAATTTAAGAAAATTGAAGATGTTTCATTTATTTGATTCCCTTTCTTTATGGTTTAATTGTAAAATATATTTATTTATTTTTTTCTCATTGACTTTTTATTACCCAAACTCTATATGGTATAAATATTATGGGAGTACTTAACGTACATGAATGAAACTCAGCTTTATTAATACCAAGTACGTGACGGTCCTAAAAAGAATGGATATTTTTTTTTCACAAAAGTGTGGACATTTACCCAATTTCAGAAAGGAAAACCTGAGGTGAAAGTATGTATATAATAAATTTAAAGTGATGAAAATTTGTATAATTTATATTATGAAGCTATGAAATACCAATAATTTTTGTGAAAAAAGGATGTGCATTTAAGTTATTAATTATATTAAATAATATTAGAAAGGAATTAAAAATATTTTTTTACAGATTGTATTTTGAATGGGTAATAGATAATTTATTATCTCCCGAAGAGAAAGCAGGAGCCAGTATTATACTACTAATGAACCAAAATTAAGGGTAACATTAGCTGTTTATTATATTTTTAACTTTTAAATCAGTAAATATGCTGACGAAAATTCTTTAATTCTTCTTTTAGACGGAGATGTTTTCCTGCTCCGATCAAACAAAGATTGATAAATTCACAAAAAGGAAATTTTTTTTTATTCTAATCATAAAAATATATTTTCTATCTACCTAAGTATATAAGTTGCATCCCCAATTATAGACCAATCTTAAAATAGAGTTGATACCCAAACTATTTACTACCAAGGATCACATTAATGGAACACTGGGGAATTGAAATTTGGTCTAATACTGATTTTTTTTTCTATCTGGTCGTAAAGAAGTAATTCTTCTAGAATAACATATATGTATGTATGTTTTGCCCGAATATTGCTCTCGAGATCATTATTTAATTGTTATGCAGACTGATCTAGAAAAAGAATGAAATCCATCTCAAAGCTATGAAAGAAAGTAATGAAACAACGACCATATGATCCATTTATGTGTATTTTTTTGTAACTAAGAGACAACTTTTTTGACTGCTATAGGGGCTGAGGGCACTATGAACAACTTTTTGGTAAACTACTCAACCTTCATGAATTCAGCTGGATAATTCAATTAACAAAGTGAATTCACTGCAAAAGGAAGAAAAAATTGCATATGCGAATAGGGAAAATGATAAAATTAGTCATTTTTCCTAGTCGCATATCCAATTTTTTTTTCTTATAAATCTATGAAGAACCCATAATTTTAGTGAAAAAAGGAGCATGTTCAAAGTGGATTTAGGACCTCAAGAGTGAAATCTTGTAGAAAGTTGTAAATTGAGCATGGGATTCTCCTCAAGCTAACAGGTACGTTTCATGTCTCTCTTTTATAGTTTTGATCTTTGTTCAAAAAAGTTATAATTTTAGGATCCTGTACTCTAGTGTATCATGTATCTTAATTTTTTCTATATTTATCAATAGGTTGAAGTATGGGGAATACATACGTTTATACCTAATAAAGTAAATAGCCTTAACAAATGCAAATATTTCACTTTGCTTTTAATCATGGGAAGGCTTAAAAAAAGGAACGTTGGGAAGATGTAATTACAAAATGATGAAATAATTTTAAGCTTTATGCTATTTTAGGTAATTAACATATGCAAATATGTCAAAATACACATCTTTGGGTTCCATAGAGACGTAAATTAAAAAGCTAAAAATAAACGGACTATGCATCAATTAAGAAATAGTTAAATAAACATTTCTTTTTGCACGTGTTAATGTAAAAATAGCAGATGAAAAAACAAAGTTATGATTAAAGGATCATAAGTTTTATTTTTTTAAATATTTAGCATTCAAAAAGGTTACAAATACCTATTTTTTCTTCTTTGCTCATTGGATGAAATGTTAAACATATAAATGAGCAATGACAGATTTTGTCAAAAAGTATAAATCAGTATGTGATAGTATCGATAGTATCAACATTTAATGAAAAATCATCAAAAAAACAACTGATAAATATGATTATATTTGAATCATGTTTGTCAGCAGTGCTCAATAAATTCAATTTAATTTATCAAGATCAGGTATAAAAATAAAATTATTTCTAATAAAATAAAAAGAAATTCAATTACTCTCAGTTTAAAAATATATTTTCCTTTCTTTTTATCCCTCACTTACTTGGACATCCATTAAAATTGTTTTATAATAACATTTGTCAAACAACAAACAAAAAACCAATATACATATAATTTTTAAATGACTCAAGATCATAAAAAGTTGTTTAAAAAGTAAAAATATTTTTTTAATTAACTCCAGGTATCGTATAAACATTCATTTAATTACTTTTAAGTTTTTTACTGAATCAATTGTATTAACAAAATAATAAAATAAGAATATAATTAAAAAACTTTAATTTTCGAAAATTGTTTTATGGCTGCTATAAAACTGCAAGTTGATCAAATATTGTATATATGTATGTATGTAAAGATGTAATTTAAAAAATTGCAGTCCAATCGTAAGAGCAATATAATATGTTAGATTTATAATCACTTTTTTAAATCCAATTCATGTATCTTCATTTGTCTTTGGTTTATAATTCTCCCCCCTCCCCTTATTTTTTCAAAAAGAAATAAATAACTAAATTAAAATTGAATTTCATCAATTTTTTTGATATTTTCTTTGAGCTAAATTAATAAAAAAAAATAATGATTTTTGCATATAAGTGCTAGTCTTTTCTTCTTATTATTTTTGTCCATTTCTCTGTCTGAAAAAAGTCTCATGGTAATTTTCATTGAATTTCTTAACAATTTTTAAAAAAGGAAAAAAAAAGCACAAATAAACTAGTGTTCATTGCCTTGGAACAGGAGAGCCAAAACGTGCACTGTCTAGTGAAAAGACATGAATTTATTGCATAATACCCGAAACAGATACAATTTATATATAAAACAACTGCCTTTGTTAACAAATATAAGATTTTTTTAAAACAAATTCACTTTTAATAAGGGGATGGAGGGTACAGATGGCCTATTATATTAATTGAGGGTGTAGCAGCTGATATAATTAATAAACTCTAAACATTGAATACATTGCGTCAATTGTCAAATTTTTACGAATGTCATAGCATCTAAGTGGATTAGAAATTTATTTTTTCGGTAAAATTAAGCTCATATATACATTTTTGCGAAAAAACTTCTAACCATGGAACTCCTTTGCTTGATATTTTGGGTTTTACATTTGTTTACATGAAAATCAGCTGTCCTTTCGGCAGTTGATTGACCAAATTTTCATACACTAAGACACTGCTAGTATAATTAACAATTACGTGACTCTCTCTATAACTATTGGAGTATTGCTCATGTCATAGTAGATATATTTAAAATTGAACAAGATTCAATTCGAGTTAAGAACACGAATATGGAGTAAGAGTAGACAAATCTGGTTGTAGTATTGTCCAAATCTCAGCTATAGTTGTAACACACAAGTGACAGAACAAATAGTAAGTTTATTTTAAAGAGAAAATAAATGATTTTCTCGTAAAAAGAAGAAGTAAATTTTTAAAATATATGTAAATACCAAAATTTTCTTGCCTAATGGATTGGAACGGATATTTATTCATCAATTTAAAAACATACATATGTATGTATAAAAGCGTATTGAACTACATACATGCCAATATATTTACGTACGAACAAAGCTATCATTAAAAATAATAAGAATATGTTCAGAAAGACAGGAATACCAAGAAAAAAGTAAAAATTAGAGGTTGTATAAGCATCTTGTATTATCACCAAGACTCCTCATGAATATACTTTTGGTTAATTGACTATTAATTGAGTATGTATTTAATGAATTTAAAGTCATAGTGTATTGTCAGTTGCTTGAAGAGCCAAATATATGTATCAACATGAAACTATGTGGATTTTTACCCCCAAGCTAATAAGATTTTCCAAAAAGGGAATCCTATACTTTATACCCATAAAAACAATTTGCTGCTAAAACTGAGATGAACACCAAATTCTTAACAGAAATAATCCGTACCTTTTGGTAAAATCAGAGCAAATAAATAGCAATTGCACACTTTTGCTACTTTTGAATTTATAATTAGATCTCTTGAATTAAAACTGTTCAAAAGGAACAGAAACTTTAGCTCTTGCATATAAAAATTTTACTCATTATTGCTTTTGAAGGCTCATTTCTTTTAAGAAAAAAAAAACTATCTAAATTTACCTACAAGCTAAAGATTAACTGAGCCAAAGGTACGTTCTTCAATTAAAAGGAAATAGACATGAAAAGCAACAAAATTTGTTGTATTATTATATATACATTTTTTCTATAACTTTATCAATTGAAATGTTGAAGATGCCATGAATACTAACTACTTTTCTATTCAAAGTTCAACAACTAATTTCACAGAAATGTATAGTTCTAGTTTTATACCGTTTTTTTCTTGACTAAAACTGTTGACAATTTCATTTTGGAGACATCAGACTTTCTCATAAAGGTATTTTCTAACTTTTTCTTAAAAATTGGAATACAATTTTAAGAGAAAAACTATATAAATCTTTATACAGAATTTGTAAAGAAAATATAATTTCACTTTAAAAAGTACTTGATTTCTTTATTTTTTGTTAAATGAGCCGTTCTTGAAAAAAAAAAAAACTAAAACATACTTTTATGAACAAAAAAATAAAGGATCTTTAAAGGTACATTAAGAACCATTGCTTTAAATAAAAGGTATGCCCTTTAAATTTATATGTATTTATATCCTTTAAAATAAATCTATTTTATATCAATTTATATACCTATAATTAGTAAATTAATATTCATTTACTTTGTTTTAAAGAGTCAGGACAAAAGTATTTTATGAGTTCAAATTTTTTGGATCGCTCTAAATTAGTAATCAATATTAATCATATCATACCAAAAGAGGCATTATCTTATTTTTCCTTAAATAATGAGGGAAGTTGTAGTACCTTTGGATCAAATGTATAGAAAATTAGCCAAATATCGCTATTATAATATCTATTATTACTATAAAAATCATCGTTGAATTCCACTTTATATTTTTATTGTCATAGTAGATGATCCAATGGGTATTATCAACCCAAAAACTGCCAAACGCATAGATTACCTACATAAAAGTAGCTGGGCAGTCATTTTTCTGCAATATAAATTGAATTTCCTTTGGAAATAGGTCTGTTTACATAACTGATGCAAAATATTTTATTTTTATTAATATGCACATATTAATAATTAATTAGAAATTTATAAGTATTTATTTATTGACTTATTTGTAAATAATTTCTACATTCACTAACATGAGATCAATAAATTGTACAATAATTGGAGTTGATAGTGTTGATTGAGTCATTTAATTTGTAAAGATGACATCAAACTTTATTAAATTATAAAAGGATATAGCTTTACAAGACATTTTGGATGATATATTCATATGACTCTCAAAGAAAAAATGTATTTTAAGGAAATAATATGTATATATATGTATGTATACTAAAAAAATAGAATAAGCCATTAGATATCAAAAAAAAATTTTTTTTTTTCAATTGAACACTTGTTGAAAATGGATGAGGGATGGATCGACAGACTTTTTATCATCTTATTATTTCAAACATTCTTTAGTTCAAAAATTTGATGAAAAAATAGGGGAAAACATCCTTGGAATTAAAAAGTAAATATATTTATGCATTGACAACAAAATGGTATTTGTTATAACCGTTTGTACGTGAGTAAAAAGTTTGATCAAAAGTATTATTAATTTACTTGGGGAGCTTTCTAATAAAGGAAAATATTTTTTTATTTAATCAAAAATAAGAAAGTTTATTAAAAACAACGACTATTTATCATTCATAAAAAAATAAACATGAATTTAGAAAGGGATGTACTCACATAGAGAGCCACAATAAAAAGGCGCACGTAATGGCATTTTATGATGAAATTATGTTAATAAGTTGAAAAACATGGTTAACATCGTTTGTGAGTACACTTTATACCCATAGTTTTTAATGAGCATATTCATTTTCTACATATTCCTCAATTTAATATCATTTTATTTGTATGTTGTATAACTTTTAGTTATAGAGGTTGTTAGAAATAAATTGAGAAAAGTGAATTGGTTAATTTTTTTCCTTTTCCTCAATTTAACCTTTAATTTGAGGGTTTTCCATGAATAATGAACAATATTTGATTCTTAGGAAATAAGTAAATTATAAAATATTTTGCAATAAGTGTACATATAAGAGAAAATTCACTCATATTAGAGATTTAACCATTCAATTCTGAATCATTAAATCATTAAATTATTTTTTGGGTAATCAAAGATATATTATTACCAATCCTTATACCTTGTTATTTAATGTACTACCATCAATTAAATACACATTTATGGTTTAATAAGGTCGTATTAAAACATTATTATTGAATAAATCAAGCTTTAAGAAGATAAAATTTCCAAGAAAATAAAAAACAAATTAACCCATATATGAACACATGTGTATGGAGTTTTCTGTTCACAAGCAAAATTTTGTCATATTTGCAAAATAAATTAGCATATGAGTTTAAATATTTTAATTTTAAACAGTAAGATACCTCGCACGTTTCAGCATTGTTGAATCGAATAAATTAACTGAGTTTATTAATAAACTAATTAAATTCATGTTCTAATTCATATTATTAATAAATAATGTAATTCAATTTTTTGATCGGTAATTTATGATACTTTAAATCAATTTAAGAATAAGTAACTATTAATAGTAATTATTATATTAATATACTAACTTGGGTTGCAATTAAGAAAAAAATATTTATAATTTCATACCATTATTATTGAACCATCAACTGAATCTTTTTTTTATCAACACTCATCACTTTTGACCAACCGACTTCTTCTATTCAGATATGTAATTTCTATACATCCCGTCTAGGGTTTTTTTTTTATAATTTTATGAAATATCTGGGTTTTTACGTGAAATAAATATTGTTTTGTAGTGAAATTAATTTACTCTCTGTACAGACAACTTAAGCTCCTATTACATGTGGTGTAGTCTGGCAAATGGATGCTTAGTACTAAACTATTTATGAAAGTATTATCTGTGATGTAATAATTAAAACACCAGGAATTCTTTCTTTTTTTTTTCCTACATCTGTAGCTACGAATTTTGATTTTGAAATTCGGTTTTATTTTATTTATAGACGTATAGTTTTTATATTCATTTTATTTGTATAAAATTTTGTATTCGACAAGTTTTCGTTAGCAATTGGAAAACCCTATATAATACATTAGGTATTAACTATAATTATTAAAAATCTTAAATGAATTTTTTTATATTCCTCTGTGGAGTAGATTTCATTGTGAATGCAAGGGGATTAAGTTCTTATTCAAATAACTATACCAGGGAGAGGGTAAAATGTATGATAGTTTGTATCATGTGTTAACTAGAGAAGCCATAGATGAATAATATTTCTAAGTAATGATACTTTATCAAATGCAACATAAAAGATTGATCCTATAAATAGTGAGAGAATGAATATGTTTCATGTTAAAAAGTATAATAATTTCATAGATGAAGTTTCCTTGGCTTTATGTGGGTAAAAGTATATATTTAAACGCTGTTTTTCTACATATATGTATTATATTTAAAATCATGATTAAAAAACACTAAAAAGTTTTGTTTCTAAAATACAACAAATGCATATTTTAGATATGTAACGGCTTTGTTTTTAAATTTAGATTAAAGTATATTTATAAATTAAATAAACTTAATTAAAATTTCCAAATTCTTAGGATTTAAAAGAGTCATTAATACTTAATGTCTTTCGATTAAATTGAAATAGAAAGGCTTAATCAATAGCAATTTACACAAGCCAACAAAATTTTGTGTTTTCAAAAATCTCTTAAATACAATGTCTAATATTTTTTTTTCTTTTTTAAGGAATTTGTTTAGAAAGGAATAAAATCTATTTTTTCCATTGTTCTCAAGTTAAACTTGAGCTCGTTTAAGGCGTGAATCATCAATATTACTGTTAGAAATTAGAAACCTGTTAGAAGCAAATACTCTTTTGTAATTAAAATACCAAATATTTACCCTTGAAATAAATGCCTTTATTTTATAAATAAATGAAAACGCAGGTGTTGTTCCTTTCCAGACAAAAAGCTTAACGGTATTTTTTTCACATTGGTATTGGATGAATATATATAAAATATAAGCCAAGATTTGGAATTGATATGAAATAAAATTTTGCAGAGAATAAAGTATCTAGACTCTTGGTTTTTTCCCCAGTTATAAGTTAGCTCAAACTTTTAAAAAGTGAAAAATACTCAAATATGTAAATTTTCGAAAATTGACTGATTTGATATACAAAAACTAATTACAGATCCGTGATAAATACGTCAAGTATTGTTAGAATTAGACTTAAAATCTAATGGATTTTTTTTTGTTGATGTTGATTTCTGCTATTAATGTAGGCATAGTCATTAAATTTGATATCTGGTTAATCCTTTCACTTGAAATACAAATTTATAAGTTATCATCAACAACTTTAATTGATACATAATAACTACATAACAATTAAAAATGTATCAAGTTGAATTTAGACCGATTGACGGAAGAGTAGATTGATTGATAATGCGAAAAAATTTGAAAATAATTTATTTTAACGACTTTTTTTTCTTTCTTTTTTTTTCGACTTAATCGATAATTGAATTTTGACAACTATAATAATTATAATTTTATTTCTTTGTATTATCGGCATATAAAAATTTAAACATTAGAGTGTCACGTATTTGGTATGGGCCTGGTATTTTAAAGAGGAAAAAGTGGCCTTTTTGATGCAAAAGAGGCAAATTCTAGACGTTTTGCACCATTCCAGTTTACAAGTCATGAGCCAAATATTTGTATATTAATAGGGCATATGTATTAATCTACCAAACAAATAACTATAGTCTACCTTGACTTCAAAAAATTAGGGTATCTGACATGGGTTTAATGCAAACAGTTTTCCTCTTTTATAGGATCAAAAACTGTTAATTTGGTGAGAAAGGTAAAATAACGACTAAAGAACAACTAAAACTATGTATAATGTTTAATTATTCGTTACTACCCCTAAGAAAATTTACCCACAAAATCATAAGATAGCTTCTTATTCCTTTTTAATTTTATACTTTTGCATCTTCTTTCAGATATTTTACTACCTTATTAATACTTTGTTGTCTGTAAAAAATAAAAAAATTAAGTTAGTGTCATTATTCATTTAATTATTTAAATATTGTCCTTAAATTCTGCTTTTTCTTCCGAAGTAAGGTGATAAAAATAGACTGAGTCTCAAATAGTATTATCACCATAGATTATAGCATGATGCCAAGTGTTATTTCCCACATAATTAATTTATTTGTAGAATACTTTACAGGAAAAGTATACCACAGACATGAGAACAGGGAATCAATATAACCTATCTCACATACATATAATGGAATTTTATGTTGGAGAAATATTTCTCTTCCAAATTAAAAATTTAACGGCACTTTATAAAATGAAATGATAGATGAGGATCTTCAAAGTAATATCCACTAATTTTTTAAATACTAAAAACATAAATTTTTAGATTATACAAAAGTCAAATAAGGCAATGATGATACCACTTGGGAGTGACTCGATATCTGCATGTATAAATTTCTCAAATTGTAACTAATGTAAATAAGTTTAGCATTGTTCAAAATGTTCACAATTAGATACGTAATCTATTAGAATAAGTTTCTTTAACATAAATCAATGCCCATGTTTTACAAAATACACTTTAGTAACCGAGTAAAATTTATGTATGAAAAATTTAAAGAAGTAGTAACGAGGGGTTGATGCCATTTCAAGCAACTTATCCTTTCAACAATTTTCAAATACCTTAGAATTTGAAATCAATGTGTATTATAGTTGTTGTTGTTGTTTTTTGGTAGATTAAGTCCTACTATAAAACAATACGACAACAATATATGGTCCATAGTTGGGATGGAGCATGACATCTAAAAATGGCAAATTTGTACTCAAAACTCTCACTTTTTTTATTCTCAAGACATATATAAATATATATATATATATATATATAACGTAATTAATGGCATGAAGGACCTGAAATTTTGGTGATGGCGGTTTTTTATGCCTTCTAGCAGAAAACGTGTCCCGTAATCTCACTGGAAATTTTCCCCAAAACAATTTTACCACTAGGTCATTTTGCCAATTTTTATTTATAAATAGAATTTATACTCGATTAATTAGTGTTTCTAATTCATATAATAGTTACATTGATTTTTTTTTTATTAAATTGCATTATGGATAACACAATATTTATTTTAAGTTTGAAGTATATAACGTATGCATAAAGAATGTTTCATTTTATAAGTGTAGTTTATATGTAGAGCCCTAATGAATTAAATTATTACCTGATTTCATTCAGTGCATTAATGTTTTTTTTTTTGTATGATTCTTTGACTGGATATACATTATATAAATGCAGAAAAGAAAATACACATTCAAATATTTTAATACTTCAATCCATTTATAGCCCATATTTTTTTTTTTTTTTACGAACAAAAGTTTACTGTCAAACATCAAAAGGGATCAACTCTATTTTTTTAACAATACCTTGATATATAAATAAATAAATTGTAGTCATTAACAATAAAAAAGAATGGTATAAGGATCACAAGTCTTATAGAAAAAAAGAAAAAAAATAATAATCCTGTCGTTTATCAAGGGATCATAACTAAAAAGTAAATAAAATAAGTTGTTTAAAAGTGTCATTCATTCTTTTTATATATATTTTTGTAAGTCTTTTTTTTTAAAAAAAAAAAAAAAACTGAATAAAAACTTATCTAACTACATATGTTTTTAATTAATGTTTGATATAATTTTAGAGTAAAATCTTTGCTAATTATTATTACTCTTTGTAGAACAAGTCATTAGTTTAAAAGAAAAAATAAATATAACATCTGGTTTAGTTTTTGTTTTTGCTACAAGGCTATGATCACAGAGCAATTTCTTTCGTTATAATAGCATCAACATATTAATCAGCCTGGGGTATATATGTGTCATGTCAACAAGAAACCAAGTTTTTCTGAAATTTTTCAAATATGAGTTAGAACTGCTATCATATTGTTGAAGCAATTCTCTTTTGTTTGTATTATTTGTATATTTCGATTAGTTAAATAATGACTCCAATTATTGTAACTTAATTATAGGAAAAAATACCGGCCACAATCAATAATACAAAACATCTGGTGTTTCTGAATATGTAGTTACTATTACTATGATTCATGGTGAGCATGATAGTGAATTAAATTGATTCTTAATAGTTATTAAGCAGATAAACTGGTTTTAGCCAACTGCAACTAAATAAATATCTGTGGCTAAGAAAAAGTTGTACGTTCTTTCAGGGGCCATATCGGCTCCAAGCGCAGTCGTAACAATTATCCGATTGCTCTATTGGACAGACAAAAATCGATATAAAGTGACAGTTTAGCTGTGTGCAATAGGTCTTAAAATGAAATATTAAGCCGTTATGTTTATGAAGTAAAAAAAACTTAAATCTTAAATTTTCTCCTTTTCAATATTTGAAAACAAACTTTCTTTCTTGTTGATTTGACACATATCTATGTAGGTATACATACTTTTATACAATGTTCATTCATTTAAAAGATTAAAATGTCAAAAACAAAATTTAACAAAAAATATTTACTGATGTCTGACGAATTCAAAAAATAATTTTCCTCATAACATTTAGTCATTTATTATTTGATTTCTGAAATAAACTATGGTTTTTTTTAATTATTATCTGGTAAGTTCAATATATAGCATTTTCTAATCACAAACGACACTTTGTAAAATACCCAAATGAATATATGTTGCATATAAATCAGCACAAAAAGTTTCGAAAATATTCCATTTGTATATTATATATGTATGATTCAAAAATGGATAATTATAATTTAATTGATAATATTATTTACTATCAATAACTTGAGCACTAATGGAAAAAAAATTTGATGAACGTAGAACATTCATACGTAATCGATATAACCAGTAAGTCGAAAACCAATCCCGACTTCTCTAATACTTACGCACAGCATTATCCTACAAATATGTGTAAATTATCATTGTATTTTGGAGTCGGCTGTCGATTTTTCTACTACTACTCTTTCGCTACTTTCTCTTCTGAACGTTGATTGGTTGAACTATAACTAGCTCTTGTTAAACTGCCAATAATTATACTTTACTATTGAATAATGAAACATTCTACAGTTGGGATGAATCGGCGAACAACTAAACTAATTTTGGGTCTTTTTCTCTTTCTTTTAGGAGAAAAGTTTGCGAGATACATTACAGATAAGGACGTGTGTGAGTCGAATATTCACAGCACTTTCTACATCTGACGTCATTGACAAATAAACAATATACTTTATTTGAGAAAATATCGCCAGCAAAGGGGGAAAAACCCTTTAATGACTTTAACCAAGGGAAAAATATGGTAACTCTCATTTGGTTATACAATTCGTGATGCAGATGAATAAATAATTATCAATGAATGTATATATATAAACATCCTGAAGCAGAAAAAAATCATTATTGACACTTTATAGTCCCTTACATATATATATACATACATATACAAATTTAAATCAACTTTGTCAAGGCCTGAAGGAAAAGGTCATAACCGAGGCTATTAAACCGCATAAATTGGATGATGAAAATCAAATTAAATTTTTTCGATACTCTGCATTTGATATGTATGTACAGTTGGTTCGTGACTCTAGAATCTTTGTATAATCATATGACGGCGCATTTATTACTTAATATATTATGCATGTACCTATATTTAGGTGTATGTATATAGAATTGACTTACATATCTTTTACATGAAGTCAAACATGTACATAGAGACACAACGAGGATTGCGTGTCGAGTTTTTGGTTAAAATTATGTGTGTATGCATGTAAGAAAAGTTATCTTAACATAAAGAAACTTGTGATTGGTATCAATGTGTGTATGTACCTACTTACATATTTAATGTATTTGCTTTTACATAAGTACATGAACGTAAGTATTAGGGATGGTGTGGCTCAGTATCGAACCTTGAAACGATTCGATATAATACAAGTTTTAGCTACATTATATGAAGTACTTTCTATGCCAAATTGAAAGTATCTACACGTGATGTTATAGAAATGATGTATGGGGGCTCGGTGTTATGAAATTCAGTTCGTGGCATATTACTCAGCTGGTACCTATGTAGAAAGTGATAATGACACGTGATCTTTTTTTCGTCTAAACAATATGCAGTTTTTGCCACCAATTTCATAGCATAGTCAATGATATTTTAGCTGTACTATATCAATTTTAGTGTTGGAACATGTTAATGTAAAAGCAATTATTTATTAAGAATACAAAATAATAGTGTTTTTCAGTATAGTTATTTTAACAAAAATATGTTGTTTTTAGAATTGAGATCCTCTTAAAATTTCAAACTATTTTGGAACCTTTAAGTTTCAAGTGCTGTTCTCTACTGATAGCAAGTTATTGATATGTTCAAACTGGCCTGTATTAATCTGCCTCCAAGGAGTTATTTGTATCCAAACGCAAATATCTCATTGATAAAAGTACTAAAAGTAATTATATATTTTATAAAATGAAAAGGATTTAAGAATGTAAGCTAATACTTGATTATTTCTCCAAAAGTGCAAAAAGCACAACAAGAAACTTGCTTGAAAATTAAAGAGTGTCAACTATCCCTTAATGATGTTCAATATATTAAGGGTCTTTAATGGATAAGTATTTTGAGGTACATTAGAAAGTTCAAGTGCCCACCGTGTTTTTTTATCACATGAAATAAGTAAAAAATGAGTATCTTTCTATTAATAGAACAAAATAAAAGGGTTACACCCATAAATAGTTTATAATTAATGTACAAAGTCATCATACGAGGTACACCTTTCGAATTGTACAATCTCCTATTAGACTTGTACAACAACCTTTACTTATACATGGCATATACAAAAATACACTTATAGTGGTGTTCCCACATAAATACAAGATTTGTATTGTAATTCTGAGTCTAATTACAAACTAAATATTTTTGACTATAAGAAAATAAAAACTTGAATACAAACATATAATTAAAATATTGTATCTATTCCCAAAATGTTACATTATTAAAATTATTTTGCTAGATTTTGCTAGATTTGTAGGGAAAGTTCTAGTTATTTTTTTTAGCTGACTGTAAAGCAACAAAAGAGATTAGAGATATATTAGTAATAAAAATCTACCAAAATCGACCTTAAATTTAGTCACTTTTCTTTTATACACATTGGGTCTAATCAAAATGAAATTAACTTTTTGATAACAAAAGTGTTAAATATTTTGTAACGAGTCAGGAGCACAAAAACCCCTTTCCCCAAAAATGTACAGATTTTATGTATGATTTGCTGAGAAAAATTGAATGAATGTATTATTTCTATGTATTAGGTTAATGTGAAGCAGCTTAACATTTTGTTCGTGTTCTTTTGTTTGTTTATTTTCTTTGATCTTTTTATTATAGAATCAATGAATTAAGAAAATACAATTATAAGTATATACTTTAAATATTTAAGTGCTCATGCTGTGAGAAACTGAAACAATAAAGTTTTACGTTTGTACGAAAAAAAAATTTTCTAATTGTACATATTCCCTGTTTTTCAATGTTAAAATTACAACTTACATGAATTAAAAAAGTCTAGAGAAGGTAAAGGAATATATATATATGTATATATGTTGCTGAAAAAAGGCAAATCTGAGATTATATAATAAGTTTTTATAGGAATAATGTGTCATTTGCACAATTATGAAAAACTACTAAAGGAAGAGAGAAACATAAGTATACTTATTATAACAACTTAGGCTATATAATAGAACTTTCAAACTACTGCATCAAATCTATCTACATATAGTCAATCAAATATTCACCTTTGAACATATGAAAGAAAATGATGTGACTTATTCTATAATTAAAGTCGATAAAATAAAATGGATTCTCTGTCCTTCATTTAAATTTTATATTAGCTTATCCTTTTACTTGTTTGATGTTGTAAAATTACGTTAAAATGTGAAATTAAACTTAGCATGGTATAATCATATCTAAAGTATAACAAATTTAAAGTATTAAAAATTTATAGCACACATAATGATCCTCTGAAAAGTTTTGTGTAAACTCCTACTAAATAGTTTCTAGGTCATTTTTTTTTGACTAACCTCTGGTGAATTTGTAGAATAGTTTTCTTTTTTTCTCCTCACTAATAACCTTAAATTTGGCGAATATTATTTACAAAGTCAAAATTACTATTTTAAAAAAACAAAGCATAGGCCAATGACATGAAGTTTAATATCACTCTGAATTGATAAATCTGTGATGATGTCGTCATTGTCTCAGCTAAACGTTTATGTAGAATATATCACATACTATTTATATATCTAAATAAAGATTCAAAAAAAGGTGAGTGGTTCCTACACACATCGATACTCGGGTTGTTGTCAATTGAGAACATCATTCTGACACCGGGTAAACGGCAACTTATTTTTTTCCTAGAATATTTGAATCAATATATAATAAAATATATTTTATATTCAAATAATGAAAAATTGAATTAAAATAATTTCTCATATTTGTCTCTTTAGTTAGTATGAAACAACAAAAAACAAGCAAAGAACTTGACTTATTACATTTATCTAGAGCAGTGGTTCCCAACGTGGGGCGCAGGCCCCCACCGGTGGGGCATGGCAATATTTTGGTGGGGCATGGCCAGGCCATTTCAGTTCTCTATTATATGTCTGGAAACTTTATTTATTTAACTGTCCTTTCGTTTTTTCGTTTTCTCTTTCATGGATGCCATGTTCTTTAAATGCTTGTTGAGAGACCAAGTTAATGACCTTTTAAGCTTCCTTCACGTGTATAACAGTAAAATTTTCAATAACGAAAATTAAATATCACAGGGGGGGCATCAGGATTTTAGAAACGCCTAGGTGGGGCATGGCTTAAAATCGGTTGGGAACCACTGATCTAGAGGATGTTGGATACCTTAGAGCCGACTTCTACGCTAAGATTTTTCATTTTAGGTATATAAATATATATATAGGGAACCCTAAAAGTCCTATGTATGTAGGTATATGTAAAATAATAATTATATGGAACATTTTACCCCATGTCTTTCTTATAACGACTTTAATAATGCCAAATTTAAAAAAAAAATTCGGGATTTTGGGAATAGATACAATATTTTAATTATATGTTTGTATTCAAGTTTTTATTTTCCCATAGTCAAAAATATTGTATGTAATATTTGCAAAAATCGAAAGTAAAATGTATATAAATTGGTGTATGCACAAAAGTGCATAAAATTCCTTCTCTCTCTCTCTCTCTCTCTCTCTCTCTCTCTTTATATATATACATATATGAACAAGTAAAGTGCACACAAGGAAGAAGGCGTTGCTATCCAAAATCAATATTTACACAGGATGCAGCAGCAAATATATTGATTTTAATGTAAGTATATTATTATTATTATTAAATTGCAATAAGTATGTACATTAATCACTAGCCTATATTTTTTTTTTGCACTAATTGCATCTATTTATATTAAAGTACAATGAATTGATTGTTTGACTCGTGATGGTTTGGCAATTTATTATTTCTCTTCTTTTTTTTTTTTTTGGTAACAGCTCATTATTATAGAAAAAATAGATAAATAATGTTCCTCTATGAATGATTGCCAATCAATCTAATTTAATACTCTCCAAGAACTAACTAAATGTATATTTATATATATATATATATATATATATATATATATATATTTGTAAAACAGCACATAAAAATGACGTTGAACGCATCATCCTTTGTCAATATCTATTCTTTTGACATATTACATAAGAAAGTAATTATTATGTCGTTATAAAGTGATCGTATGTATACAACTACTAAACCTGTCCAAAAAAACACCTTCTTGGAATTGAGATGCTTTGCACTTTTTTCCAAACTTTTGGTCATGTAGATATATATATATTAAGTTTAAGCCTTTTGGAAACCCTGTCTCATGGCTCTTAAAGATTGCAGTACCATTATGTCATAAAAATGATGTAACAAAAAACAAGAATGTCTTATAAAAACGCATTTTATCATATATCTGAGATAGCAAAACGACGAAGACACGATCAATTTGTGTACACAACTTGAGAACTACCTTGTTACTTCAATTAAAACAAGGTGAATTCCGCGAAGGAACAACAGTGACATCTTCCTGGGAGAAAAGTTGTCATGTGGTCAAAAATATTTGTGTCAAGTCAACAAGAGAGCAAGTTTGTTTTCAAATATTGAAAAGAAGAAAATCCACTTTACAATCTTTTTAACTTCATAAATATAACGGTCAAATATTTTGGATTTATTTTAAGACCTATTGCGCACAGGTTTTGCTAAACTGCCACATTATATCTAGAAACCAAGGATTGTTGTCTATCCAGTAGAGTAATCGTATAAATGGTACGAATGCATATTGAGCCTATATAGTCCCTGAAAGAAGGTCCGTCTTTTTCATAGCCTCAGAGATTTATTTATTTGCAGTTGGCTAAAACCATCTTTTAATCTATTATAGAACTATTAAGAATCCCTTACGCAATAGTATCTACATAGTCAGAAACACCAGATGTTTTGTATTATTGATTGTGGCCGGTATTTTTTTTCTATAATTAAGTTGCAATTATTGGAGTCATTATTTAACTAATCGAAATATACAATTAATACAAACAAAAGAGAATTGCTTCAACAATATGATAACAGTTCTAACTCATATTTGAAATATTTCAGATAAACTTGGTTTCTTGTTGACTTGACAAATTTCTCCAAGCTAGAAGTGCCTATCTCTTTTATATCTTTGCTCTGCGACCCCCCTTGTTGTGCATGTGAATTGCCTTTACTGACATTTTTGTTTAATATTTTTACGATGACAGCTCCATTCCATATTATGAACTATATTAATTCAAATGTAACCATATAACCACCAATTGTTTGCTCCTAGTAAATCTTTATTTTTGACATATTGACATGTCTAGAGTGTATGTACATATATGTAAACATATTAATATGATGGAATCTTTTTTGATTTTTCATTGCATAACATTATGGCATAATCATCATCAGACTTATTCATCTCCATGGATGTATGTAAATATCTACATTCACTCATCTACATATATTGTATAATTAACTGATTAGACATATGTACATATACGGAGTAGTTACGAACAATAATAAAAATGTGGTATTTTAATATTAGATATTTTCGCATCTAAAAATAAATTAGCACAATAGTCTAGTTCAAAAGTTGTAATAATTTGTTTGCAACTGTATTGAGACAAAGGTCACTCGAGGTTAAGAGCCATAACTTTTTAAAGTCAATGATTATTGTACCTATTAAAAAAAGGAAAAAAATAATAATATAAATATAAATTGTCAAACAATTGACTTTTTCTCTACATATACTAGAGATTACATCAACTTGGAGTGATTTTATGCCTCAATCAAAGGGAAAACAATATATGTATGACGATATAATTTCCTGATTATACATATATGCATATAATATAGCTTCATGGTTATTGTACATACTCAGAACACTAATTACATATGCATTACAACCTCTTGCCTCTAAGATCCTATTTGATTTATTTTCCTCATCTACTACTACTTAGCAATGCAACGAGTACAATTATGTTTCTAATACATATATATTGTATGCTTACATACTACTTTGCAACCATGTATACATATATTTGTGTTACTGAGCTACACACATGTAATGAGCAGTAATGTAAAAAACGGCGATTTTTAAGCGTACGAGTAGCTCCTCCCCTTGATGACGTCAAAAATGGTATGGTAGCCATGAAAGCCAGCTCATTTGCTGTCGACATAATACTATGACTGTAGCTGTGACAGCCTTGCTCCAGGCTCAAGATAGCTCTTCTTGGACTTATAGTAATTAATTTAATTAAATTGCTGTTTTAGAAAGATATTATTCAAATCAAAGTTCTAGATATTACTTTAAATAAACAGGAAATTTTCCAAATTTAAGATAATAGATAATATAATATACATATAATAAGAATTATTATGTCAAAAGGAAAAGGAAAACAGCTTGATGATTTATTAATGATGAAAGAATATTATGTATAGGAATGTAAATCATATGCAAATCGGGCATGTAATAAAAAAGTGGAGTTGGCTCTTTAAACAGGTCTTTTTGTTTTCCGAAGCTGTTATCACTTTTTTTCCCCCTTAAGAAGGTAACATCAACTTTACCTCAACACATAATGTTTTACAAGAAAAGAACAGTCTGCAAAGATTATACATATCATGGTGAGGAACAAAGGAAAAATTAAAAAATGGTTATCATTCATTGAGGAGAATGATTGAGTTAATGATATTTGTGAATATAATAATGAATCAGCTGGAGTAACGTATTGTAATGTTTGTGGTTTGATGTTTTCATTTGTATACATATATAAAGGAAAATAGCAGCTTGTAGGTCAGTAAAACGTCATGACAGCTCAAGCTGCTTCCCCCCTCAACATTCATTAAATTGTCAGGGTTGCCAGGTTGATTTTCTCTTTCTTTTTTTATTACAAGCCCAATTTGCATATGATTTACATTCCTAATTATGTAGGGTTTCAACTAAGAGGCATTTTGAAAACTACTCGCACGCTTAAAAATCGCCGTTTTTTACATCACTGGTAATGAGAATGTTCAAAAGTAAAAGATTATATCTCCACGCCTCTACATTCCTTCATTTCCATATACATATTATGACAACTATACTCCATTATCAACAGCTCTCGATTTGTCTACTTCTCTTCCCCCCCCCCCTTATCCGTGTTTTGAACGTTGCTTGAGTTAACTCAAATAACTTTTGTGAACAAGATGTAAACAATTCTCAACTATTGAATGACAAATAATTCCACGGTTGGGAAGAACTGTCCAAGTACTACTACCAACTGATTTTGAGCCTTTTTTTCCTCTTTCTTTTCGGAGGAAATGTTGCGAGATACAATAAAAATAACAACATGTATATATATATATATTACTTTGGACAAGTGATAACATTTTAATATCCTAAATGAATATACGAGGAATAGATCCTATTCATCATTCTGAAATAAGTTTGTGATATGTGAAATATATATATTCGTGTTCAAAAGTATTGACATCCTTTTTTTTGTTTTTGTTTTTTATTGTTTTTTCATAGAACTAAAATGTAATAAGTAAACTTTTTTTTTCTGCTCTCTTATAAGAGCTGAATATACTTAAAGACTAATAAGGACTAAAGCTTCAAGAGTCTTAATACAAATACAAATTTTAAGAAAAAACGAAAATATAATTCTGTGCATATTTTTTTTAAACTGGTTTATAACTTTGAATATAGATATTAAATTTATTTAAATTTTAGTTTTATTCCTGAAATTTGCCTGTCCAATCTGTTTTTGATGACACAAATTGACTCTTAAGTTTTACACTTACATTTTTCTCGTTTTTTTTTTGTTTTGTTTGTTTTTTGTTTGTTTCTTTATTTGATAATAATCGCTCCTATAAATAAGCACCAAAGGAGTTCACCTCCCTCCCTTGTTCAAATATTTGTTGTTAAATACATTTTTAACTCCACTTTTTGTCAATTTTTGGTCAAATTTGTTTTTAATTGGTTTTGAAGTCAACTTCTTTTGTGTACAAAGGAAATGATATTTTTTTACATGTCGAATCACTTAAAGACTCAAAATCCTTGAAAAAAGTTAGGGATGTAGCTACGTTTGTAAAGCAAAAAATAGTGTTTTAAAGTTAAAAGGACATTCAGTCGATTGAAAGTTATCAAAACTTCCTTGAGAACAACATTGAGTTTAGAGTCTACTTTTTCGTAAGAACTTTTTTGACTTTAAAATGAATCAATTTAAAAATTAAATTAAATTTTAAATGAAAATGTTTATCCATAATGCGTTAAACTTTACATCAGTGGTTCTTAATCTGTGTTTGACCAAACCCCTGGGGTTCGGTGGTTTGGTTCAGCCCACTCGTATGATTTGTGGCTTGAAAAAAAAAAGTACATTTTATTTTTCCTACCCCGAAGGGTTCGATGAATGGAACTTGTGGGGTTCAGTAACTCCAACAAGATTCAGAACCACTGATATACTTACATATATATAAATTACATTAATGATAATAATTATACATTAGTTGTCGAATTGTGACATCTTTTTGTCAAATTTTCAAGTTTAGTCAAAGGCCAAACTGAAAAAAAGGAGCTGATTTTACTTTATTTTCTTTAGTTATTCCTAAGGCTTCACTCCCAAATTACCTTTATTTTGAAATTTGAGATGGTTTATTGGATCATCTATAACATAGTGTGGTATGAGTCAGATATCCCATTAGCATTGAAACGGAGTTACTTTTTCCACAGATGTACTTATTTCAAAATAATATCTCTGTTTAATACACAAAAACTTGGTAAGTTTTTCCACTTCCTCCTGTTCATGAAATAATGTCTTTTGGGAAAGCACAAATAACTATTACTATCATTTGTATAATAATATAATAATAAAGAATAGAGGAATGAAATTATGTGTTGAATGACTGGAAGATTAAAAAGATATAATTGAATTACTCTATTTATTATTTCTTCAAATATATTTATGTAAGAATTCAGCCATCTGCTTCTAGAGGGGGAGGGGGGGGGGGAACTTTCTTACATAATGTATGTATGTACATAATAAATAGCAATTTTAATATTGAGACAACTCATCTCTAGTTCCACGATGATAAGATATGATCGATATGTTTAATAACATTTATTATATATGTATTTCTGACAAATTTCTTCATTTTTTATCGAATCAAATAGTAGACACTTTTTGTTTTTGTTTGCTTTATGAGAAAATATATCACATGAAATAATATCATGGGGGCGCTGCAACATCATTTAACTCATTGAATGGGTTTTCAAAAGGAACATTGTTTCGTCACTTATACATATATTTATGTAGTCATAGACAGTTATAAATTGTATAAATGCAGCACGAGCAGTTCCTTTTGAATATTTCAACCTTTCCTCTGAATGAAAAAATTAAAAAGGCCTAAAATTATTGGGCTGTCAGCTAATTCTTTGCGACTGTGGAACAATTATTCATTTAATTATAAATAGAAGATAACTATTCAGAGCTTAAGAACAGCTTATTCGATCTCAATCAGTCAAAGTTTAGAACACTAATTTCAGTAGATAAATCGACAGCTGACAAAAGAACACAGTCTACATTTTGATGTTAGTGGAATGACAATGTTTAAAAATACATTAAATATTTGCTTGTATCTAAACTAGTGTTTCTATACCTTTTCAAGTTCAATATGGGAATAAGCAATTGAGTGGGTGTGAGAGTGCTTAAGAAAAGCAAAGGATATAAATGGAGGGCCAGTAGTACTTGTTAATTATAATGCTCCAGCCCACTCCAGGATTGAAGATGTTTTGAATGAAGAAGAGTTTTCAATTCACAAAATTTTAAGACTTGGGCCTTACAGTCCTTTGCTCAATCGCTTTGAGCATATTTGGTCAACATTAAAAGCCTTTGTGAAAAAAGAATATTTTAAATGCTCAAAGAAATGATTTATGCATTTCAAGCAAAGATCAAAAACAGCTCTCGAACACTTAATTGAATAATTACATTAATGATTTGTAATAACTGTATTGCTAGCATCCATAATCGTTTTGTATATAGATGTGATTAATTTTGTTGAAATGAGATTCTAATAAATTTATTGTTATGTTAAATGTCATAAATATTCCTTTTTTATTATTTATTCCCATATTGAACTTGAAAAGGTATAGATCAACCGGCTTCAAAATATAAACTATTTACTCCATCGTTTTTCAAATTGGTTAATATGATGATGACGTCAGAGTCCAGTCATAAGTGAATTACATCCCCACCACCTACAAAAGGCTTCGTAGAAAATAAAAATTTAAAAAGCACAGATGAAGGATTGTTCAAGGGTTTTAGAGTCATGAGGGAATTTCCTTTCTCTGCACTCCTTGTCTAATTATAATTATAAGAGAGAAAATAATAATAACCATTATGATTAATGAGGAGTAACATGTACATAATATAAGCCAATCACAGTGCTCCTCGATCAGCTTTTTATTTTGAGTTTCAAAAGTTGGGAATGCTTCCCAGTACAATACTATATATATTAAAAAACAACACCAAATCGTCTATGTAGAGATATCCCTTATCACTAAATATGTTTGCTAAGAAAAGAAGGTTTATTAATGGATTGAACAGCCGTTATTAAGAGAAATGAAGCGGTTACATTAACCGGTTATGGAAAAAAGTTACCTTGAACCCTTTGCTTCTCGAATCTAAACTAATTATTATTATTAATTTTAATTTTAATGAAATTTTGTCAATGAGTATGAACATTTATAAATCATTATCAAATCATGATTCAGTCATAATACGGAGATGACGTCTAAGAAAAGGAACTATACATAATTGAGAAATACATATATCTAGCAGTTATTTAGTGTAAAGGAGGGGGGAGATATTTTTATTTTTTTCGCATCACTTAACAACACGTGAACCAAGTTAAATAATGGAAATGCGTATATTAAATTCTACATATGCTGTGTTGAATTAAAAAGCCATATATTTTTGATTTATAAGCAGGAGATGACGTATGTATATATGTATATGTACATACGTATGACGCACGGTAGATGAATCCTCGTAGAAATGACTGTTAATACATCATTTTATAAAAAAAGATATGTATTGATCCTGATAATAATTATAATTAAAACGTCTCATAGGGAGGGAGTAGCCAAGCAAATCGGTTTGTATATGTAATTATAAAAAAAATACGAAAACAACAGCAACAAAAATAAAGACTTGATGGTAGTTGTAAAAGAAAGGCTTGAGGAATTTTGTTCATTTCATTGAACAATACTCATTCCTACATATATATATATATATACACTTAAATAAATATTCTACTTCGATCTAATAATATACCTTAGTAAAAGGTTTTTTGAGTCTGAAATGAAATAAAATGTTAAAATGTTTTAGAGAAACATTTTATTCATTTCATTTTTCTGGAAAAATATGCATCATATTTTTTTAAAAAAAAGAGAGCATGCAATTAATTATTCCTGAGGTTAGAGAAAAAATTGATTAAGATTATTTTCCAGTAGAAATGATTTATTGAATTTTTGCAAATAATATTATTATTATTATTTTTTTTTTTTCAATAGACTGACTATAAATTATTTCAATGCAAAACTATACATATAATTTTACTTATATGAACTTTGTATAAAATATTTATCAAATATATACACACACACAAAAAATAAGAGAGAAATTTAATAAAACACAAAAAAAATGAGAGCATTATTGACTGTATATTAGTGCACATTTATATTAAAGTACTGGATGTCTGTATTTAGTAGTCAAAAGTGTAAAAAGAAAAAAAAATAATTGTTTGACAGATTTTTTTCCTGATTATAATTTATAGTATGTCATCATATACTCGTCATATATATGTGATATACTTTTATGGGAGACGTATATTTAAAAAAAAAAAATGAAAAAAAACCTGACAAATGAAAGAAAATGTATAATTTAGTATTATATAATTCTACAATTGATTTTCTATGCTATATACATATAAAAAATAATAATTCATAAACAACAGAGTTGTTACTTTGAAGGGAAAGTTTGCAAAGTTGAAGGAGCCCATGATTGTGACAATGAACTACTACAATAAAGAATAAATTCCTTTGTTATCAAACAGTTTTACTGCGTAAATTGAAACTTTTGACCCTTGTGTTCAATATTGTACATGGGTCAAACATATGTTATAGAAGTCAAAGTATAAATCAACATTTTTTTTTTTTTTTTTTCATAGGTCAGTGATATTTATTTAATTATCTAATGCGTTTAGAAATTCCAAAAAATCCAATTGAACGCGAAAATACTTGTGGTCTGTAAATATAATGAACATAATTATTCACTCTCACATATATATATTTGTTTTACTAATTTTATGTATACGAGATTTGGTTACTCATTTTCAACAAGGATCATTGCATATTTGTTGTTTATACGTAACTGGATTGAAGGCTTTACTTATTTTTATATTGTCTCCTGTATCCCTGTAATCAAAAATAATCAAGTTCCATTTCCTCCGTGAATAATACTTCATTGTTTGTTATCTAATATCTGTATGTACATATTTTGTCAGTCATTTATTAAACATAGCACATCAAGGCTATTTAGACAGATTTGAGGATGATTGTTATTTTTTGAAAAAGTAGGAATTGAAGCTAAAGTTATGATACAAAATGACAAATTTGAGTTTTAAATGTATGTATATACATATTATGATTTTATATTAGATTAGATCAGGGGTGTCAAACACATTGCGGGCCACATACGATCCCTAGGAGGACGTCGTGGGCCAGACCATTAAAAGTATTGCATACTTAGCCAAAATATCATTATGTCTTCCTTTTTTTTTTTTTGATTTAAAGAAGAACAAGGACATTGTTAAATTTAACTAAAAGTTTATTGAACAACACTTTTACAAAACATTTCACAAAATTACAGAAACTTTAAGTAACTAAAAAATCGAAAATTATAATAATGAACTTTACATGAGATTACAACATGAGACTTATAAAGAAAGACTAACATGTGCACCTAGCGGATAACTCATGAATTACATTTAATTAAAAAATTTAATCCATATTTTTTATGTAAATTTTCCACTTTCAAGTAATCCTGCGGGCCTGATTGAACCTCCTCGCGGGCCGTATGTTTGACACCACTGGATTAGACTATTGAGCTTATACTACATAAAGGCATAGGTATAGCATGCTGCATTTACCGACTTACCTACATAACGAATGATTATATGTACATATATTTGAATGTATGGGGGAAAAAAATAAAGTAATGAGACACAATGTATGTACATCATTTATTTATGTTTTTGTTTGCTTTTAGGAGGGTAACAGGGCCCTTCAAGGAGGTGAAAGCCCTTTTTAATTGCCCTTCCAATAAGTAAACTCTTATCAGGCCCTACATAAAACATACCTTCGTAAAAACCAATATAAAATAAAGGAAAATATAAATATACATTCTTAAAAATATACGTATTAGAGTGCCCTGTTTTAGACTAGGATATTTTCTACTGAAAAAAAAAAACATATAAAAAAACCGCTATTTGGAAAATTTCAGATCCCTCATGCTATTTGTATAATGACACTCCACAAATGAAAAAAAAGAAGGCATTTTTTGGGGTCCCCATTTTCAAACGTCTTGTAACATTCCAATTTTTAAAGCTACTGGCCTTTTATGATTATTGAGATCATATATCATATTTTATAGATCTTAACCTCCCAAAAATAAATATTTATATATAATGCAGTTTGACTACAAAAGTTCATGGTGTTTAAGAGGTGTTTACAGTTCCTGGGTTGTCTCATAATATCTTAAATATGATAATTCAATTGTTTGTCTTTCTATAATAGCGGGGTTTATTTTTTGATAAACTAAAAATGTAAACTACTCGAGTATCAGACACCTTAAACTCTTGTTTCTCTTCAAAAGTATATACATATATATATGACCATAACTTGAAGGAAAAAAAAAACAATTTTGAATTACATGCCTTCATTGGGGGACAAAAAAGGGTGATCTTTGTTGTTTGAATTTGTTGTCGTCATATTCATCAAATAATAATAAATGTTAATCATTCTCTTACCCAATTATTATTAGTTGAAGATTTCTGTTTACCAAAATCCATGATTCCCTCTATATGTAATTGTATTTGTATGACTTTTCTTTTATTCTTGGAAATTAAGCATCCACGTTTTACATCCTTTTCTATCTTTTCGACTATATATTTTATGATTAAATAAAATAACTCAGTGATAGTAATTTTTATTTCGAATCCTTTGACAAAAAATAACTTCACAAATCTATTTTCTTTTCTTTTCTTTTTTTAAACAAGAATCGTGTGTTAATTTAAACAATTTGACTTCCTTATGTTCAATCACAAGGAAATTTGTTAGAACAACAACACTTGGTAAAAGATATGGGTAGTAGGTAGGTAATAGCAGTTGACCGGCAATGACTCCGACTCACGACTGGTGGATATTATTATGATTTTGAAAGAAAAAAAAAAGAAGGAGTTTCGTCACACAAACATATACATATAACACGCGAATCCTCTCGGCGTTCCTACAGGGTGCCCTCTCTTTTCTTTTCCTTTTTCCTTCTCTTCTTTTTCCCTCCCCCTCTTTCAAATAATAGTATGCTGCTTTAAAAAGAGAAAGCAGGGAGTAAGGAAAGGCTCTTTCTATTTCTTCCTTCTGTCTCTTCTTTACATGCATACGAGTACAGACCAAGATATGAGGATCTATGTACAACACACACGGGATGAACAACCAATATGTGCATAAACTCTTTAAATAAAAATTGCCATTTTTTTTTAAGGATACAAAATTCGTGCGTAGTTGACCTAGGTATATTCATATATATCTATGCATGTATACTATTAAAAGATGCTTGAATGAAATGAATTATTGCCGGCTCAAAGGGATTCTAACAAAAGAGGAAAAACAGCTTCTTCTCCTTAATAGTTGTGCAAATGATACATTTGTAATATCTGATTTCAAAGACATGAAATGATCTATTGTGTATGAATTTAAATTTCTACTTTTTTTTTTATTTTACAATAAAGAGTTAAAGATTAAATAACGTTAAAGTTGTAATTTAATAAGTAGGTGTGCAATTTATGACTAGGCTAGGAATTGATTGCTACTTCTGAGTATACACATTTGGTTTTAATGCAGGACTTCCTGGCTTTCCTTCCTTGCAAGTTGTAAGTACTCTCTAAAGGAGAACAAAATGGTATTTTTACTAAATATATCATATTCAAACATGTACTTATACTGTGTGTGTATATATATAGTACGTACAGCTGTTGCACGCATGTATATACCATATTGTAAGTGGTCATATATGACGCTAGGAGTAGAGGCTTATTATTCTGAAAAACAAGTCCAAATTTATGCGCTTACCTCCTCAAGAAATATCTGAATTTTGATAATAATAACGTGTTTACACATGTGGAATCAAACTCTTTAAAGACTTTTAAGTCAAATACAGCTGTGTTCTGAAGGGATGACTAAATATGGACATATGTATATATTCTAACCACATGCTCTCAAGCAATATTTGCGTATATATAAAGAATGAAACTCTTCTTTTATAGAAAAAAAATCAGACCCAATAAATTTTGTTATCGAGATACTGATATCAGAAACGACTGATAGTCGGTAGATCTCTGAACAACATACTTTACTTTTGCATGTCTTTAAGGGCAATCAAAATGGGTTGCAGCAAAATGACCCTAGGGAAATGTGGGCCTTAGTGCAGTAATAGTTGAGAACCACTCAAGTACAAATCTTTTCCTCTGGATTTTCAATCAAAATGCTCTTTGAGCTTTCAAAGTTTTGGACACGAATTGAAGTAACATATTTTGTATGATATGAATGTATCGGTCTAAAATTTTAATTTGATTAAAATACAAATTTCAAAAAGACACAGAAAGCACTAGGTACTCTCTAATACAGGGTATGCAGAGGCAGTATCAGGACTCTATCCCTTTTCAAATTCAATATAGGAATAAATAATAAAAAACGAATATTTATGACATTTAACATAACAATACATTTATTAGAATCTCATGTCAACAAAATTAATCACATCTATATACAAAACGATTCTGGATGCTAGCAATACAATTATTACAAATCATTGATGTAATTATTCAATTAATTGTTCCAGAGCTCTTGATGTTTGCTCCGAAATGCTGACATCATTTCTTTTAGCATTCAAAATATTCTTTTTTTTCACAAAGGCATTCAATATTGACCAAATATGCTCAAAGCGATTGAGCATAGGACTGTAAGGCCCAAGTCTTATAATTTTCTGAATTCAAAACTCTTCTTCATTCAAAACATCTTCAATCCTGGAGTGGGCCGGAGCATTATCAATACCAAGGTCTACTGGCCCTCCAAATACATCCTTTGCTTTTCTTAAGCATTCAACCAACCACTCCATTGCTTATTCCCATATTGAACTTGAAAAGGTATAGATTGTTGGTGAATACTAGATAATTAAATATAATTAATTTAACTGTTTGAATTAATGTGCTAATTGATTTTACATAAGTAGAGTTTAAAGTAAAATGGTTTAACTCAATTTATATTTGTAAGCATGTGTTTTAGTCTAAACACTCTGTATATATAGGTTTAATCAAAGTAATTGGATATTGAGAAAATGTTTGTCTAGGACTGCGGGTACATATGTGTATTTTTCGGGACATTTTGAGGAGAGTCAACTATGATATAATATGCAATATCCATAAAATAGTATAATATTCTACGAGTACTCTCACTCATTTGTAATTCAATACACGATTAAATCAATCGATTTTTTTTATATGTACATATAAAGGATCTGATCTGAGAATGATAAGCTTTAACACCAAATGCTATGTAATAAACTGAAAATGAGAATCATGTGATTGGTTAATTTAGATATACATACATAATAGATATGTACATAGAAGTAAATAGACTTTATCACAACATTGATTATTATATTTGTACAAAACATGCAAGGAAGTACATATATTATTTGCATAGGTATTTTTATACCATCATCTATTTCGAATATTTCCAAAAGATTTAATTTTCATACGAGTAAAATCGTTTCAAATTACCACAAAAAACATATAAAAAGGTATAAAATAAAACTTATAACTACCTAAACTTACCATGACTTAAAGAAATACAAGCATTATGTATTTGCAATGATCATAGTTATATAATAATAATAATGTAGACTCAGAGGACTACAAAGTTTTATTTTTTCAGAGTCAAGAATAAGTTTTTTTAAACTTCACTACAATTAGTTTGATATTAAACCTACATCCTATGTTTTACTTACATATGTATGTATTTATAGCTGACATCAATGCATTTATATAATTTGATATTGAAAAGTGGATGTGGCAATAATATAATGTGACAATATATAGGATACATTTTTAAGTGTTTTAAAATTAGACAATACCATACATAAGTTTTAATCTCAATCTTTAAGAGAGATTTTTTTCAAATTAATTTTAGATATCATTATTGCAATAGGTTGTTCATACAAATCAAATATCTTATACTTACATACAACAATATTAATTTAAAAAAGAACCAAGTTATATTTGCAACCAGAGATTATAAAATATTATTATTAATTATAATTATTAATTAATACATGACAAAACATACAAGGGTGAATAAAATGATTAAAGTTGTAAGGATATCTGTGAGATATTTCATTTTTTGAGCTGTTTCTCATCTCCTCCTTACAATTTGTAAATTTTTGTTTACCAATGATGATTTGATACTCTTTCTTTTAAAGTCAAATTTAATATAGTCAATAATAATCATTATTAATTCATTTGCTTCTTTTTCGATGAATTCAAATTTTTTCATTAAGAGTGATAATAAATCACTGAGGGTGTTTATTCAAAGTCTGTGTAGTAATTACGTGAATGTTCTTCATTCACCCGTCTAAATATATCTCAAATCCATCGTAATAGTATAAAGGATATATTATATACTAATTAATTACACGGTTGAATCCTTATTGGGGTTTTTTTCCCACTTCCTTAACTATGTGTTAAGTGTTTCATGTTCCACAATTATTGGGCAGTAGCTGTGGTGAAAGTAAATTTTAAAATTCTTGTGGTGGTAGATTGTTTTTTTTTTAAATCACGAGATAGTTTGTTTGTTTAGCTCCTAGATTGGACCCACCTCACCGGAACTTAATCCGGTATCAGCCGGTAGTGAACCTATCTAGTAGCTATGGTCTTTATTAAAAATTTGTTTAAGATTACAAAAACATTTATATACTTTAAAAATATACTCCTCCAAGGATAACTTCTTTTCTTTAATCTCTCCCTCGAGAGCCATCATCCTTTCCGTTGTTGCCGGACAATCAAAGATGAGATGGTGAGGAGTTTCGTCATCCTCATGACAGAGTCTACAGGTTGGGCTAATGGCCTTTCCCAACTTGAAAAGATGCCCGTTGAGACCGATGTGTCCGCTAATCATGCCAACGATCACCGAAATTTGTGCTCTTTTAAATTTAAATATTTTATTTCCTATGTACGGATTTGTTATGAAGAGTCTTGACTGTCGACAAGAGCTCATCTTCCGCCATTTGGTTCTCCATTCCCTCAAGGACGCTTGTCGAAGGGCATTCTTAGTTTGGCATAACGATACGGGCACAGAGACAGGTGTGCCTCTCCTGGCACCGTCTTTGGCCAATGCGTCCGCGAACTCGTTTCCAGTAGTGTCGTTATGTCCTCTTACCCAACCAATCGTAATATTACATTCTGAGCTGTTTAAGGCATTTTTACAGCCGATAACTTCTTCAGTCAAAAGGTCGCCCTGCTTAATTTCAAGACTGTTGATGGCTGATAGGCAGTCAGAAAGGATTAATACCTTCTTCCCCTCTAATTTGTCTCCATGGAGATGATTGGAAAGGTTCTTTATAGCTTCCACCTCAGCTTGGAAAACGGTATTTGTTTCATTGAGCTTCAAGGTTCCTTCGTCGAGCACAGTGTCACCCCTCGTCAATGCCCAGCCAGCACCTGTAAGATTATCGATCCTTGAACCGTCAGTATATATTTTTTGTAGAGCGTATTCCACAGTGCCAGACCAAAAAGGTACACGAGGAGGAGGAGTTGGGACATCATTCATACGTAGATACCTATCTAGATATTGTAGGTGTCCTCTTTGCAAATGATCATACCATTTGAGTGGATTTTCTTTCCTTGTCAGAAGTCTCATCATGCATGCGCGCTCCAAAACATAAAGATGAAGTGGCATAAGCCCACAGAGTATTTCCATTGTAGCCGTGGGTGTGGACCTCATAGCTCCAGTGATACTCATGAGACCAAGTCTTTGCAACTTACTGAGCTCATCTTTCATGACTTTGCTACCTTGAAGCTTTGGTGCGAATACAACAGCTCCATAACTAACAGTGGATCTGACGTAGGCTTCGTATATCCATTTGGACTTTTGTGGGTTAAGACCCCAGTCTGATCCGACGAAAGCTCTCAACGCAAATAAACTCCTCTTGGCCTTAGAGATGGCGTGTTCTATATGCTTTCTCCACTTGAGTCCGTCATCCAGTATTAGTCCAAGATATTTAAAGGTTTTAACCCTTTCGATCTTGGTACCGGACAGGTATAGACAAATATCTTTGCCGTTTCTTCTTTTGGAGAAAAGCATGAGTTTAGTTTTATGCTTACTGAAGACGGTTTCTCTCTTATTAGCCCAATTTGTAAGTTTGTCGAGGGCATTCTGCATCAGACAGAAAAGGGTGCGACGATCCGTGCCCCGAACACATAACGCAAGATCATCTGCGTACGCGACCTTATGAATCGGTCTTTCGACCTCTTCCAAAGCTTCTTGAAAAGCTAAGTTCCACACAATGGTTGAGAGGATTCCTCCTTGTGGACAGCCTTTTGTCGGAGTTATGGACGCATGCTCCCCACCTAGCTCCGCAGAAACAGTTCTACTTTTCAGTAAATTATCATACCACGAAATCGTCTTCTCGTCCACCCCATATTTTTTCATGCTCTCGATGATGTGACCGAAACCAACTCTATCAAAAGCACCCTCGATATCCAAAAAGACAACGAGGGCTTCTTCGTTCCGATGGTAACTACTTTCACAAGTATCCACAAGCTTACTTATGGCTGTGTCAGTGGATCGTCCCTTGGAAAAGGCAAATTGGTTAGGCAAAACCAAATTGCATCTCTCATGGATTTTCCACTGTACCATACGTTCCAGGATTTTTAACACCACATTTGTGAGAGTAATTGGCCTGAAAGCTCGTGGTTCAGAGTAATCCTTTTTTCCCGGCTTGGGAATAAATATTACTTTGGACGTTCGCCAGCACTTTGGAGTATAACCGGTACAATAAACAGAATTGTAGAGATTTGTTAATCTCAAAACAAAACAGTCCGGTAAATTTTTATATGCTTGAGGTGGGATTTGGTCTGGACCAGGCATTTATTTGATTTAAGGCTAGTAATTGCACTTCTCACATTTTTTGGGTCAAAAAATTGCATGTGGGGATTATTTTGGCTATGTAAGGCTTCTGGGCTATTGTCGCATGTGGTTTTTGAATCAGGGAAATGTTCATCTAGAAGAAGTTTCAGGCTATCCTTTTCGTTGATAGGGTCACTCAAAATACCCACACGGACATTCGTATGATTCGATCTTGCCTTCATTAGTCTGGAGATGTCCTTTGGTCCTTCGAGCGTTGTAACCCATGCTTTAAATGCCTCCCTCTTGGCCTTTATTATCATGGTCTTATACTTTTGTTTTTCAACTTTGTATAAGTCCATTTGTTTTTTACGTTGAAGGAATTTTACCTTACGACGTTGTTCTCTAAGCCCATCATTCCACCAAGGACAAGCCTTCCGAAGATTACCAGATACCACTTTGCATGAACTCTTTAAAGCTCGAAAAATATCCGCTGTAATCTTCAGAGCTTCCAAATTAATAGCGTTAGAATCCAAAAGACCATCATAACGTTGGAATGTTGTTTCTTCAAGATTGGTCTTAAATTTGTGCCAATCAGCACTCTTCAGATTCAGTCCATTAGAAAATGTTCTTTTTGCATTGATCTCAAAGATGCAGAAACGATGATCCGACCCAGAGTACTGTTGCTCCGTTCGCCACTTTGAAACGAGATGAGAGCTCCAACGATTTGTTATTGTGAGGTCAATGATAGATTGGCCCATTCCTCCCACAAAAGTAGGGACAGAGCCCAAATTTTGGAGACTTAGATTATAATGAGACATAAACTCTTCCATTCTTTCTCCTCGATTATTCGTAAGAGAGTCCATCCACAATTCACTCCTGGCATTGAAATCTCCGGATATCAGAAGAGGTTTATGGTGTTTATCACAGTAGTTGACTAGGGGTTTAATCATTCCACCAACATCATCTTTAGTAATATCTGCATAATAGCTAGCAACGATGAGATTTTTATTATTTGCAGTATTCACTGTGCAGACAACTAAATCCTCTGTACAGAACTTAGGAATCAGTGAGACAATCAAATCTTTGGATGCTAGTATTGCTGCTCTAGGTTTCGGTTTATCATGAACAAAGAGAGAAAACCCCTCGAACCGTGCAACCGTTGCACCACCCCGAATTAAATATGGCTCTGTCATAAATACAAGGTTGCTGCCAGTTTCCAACAAACGTATACTGAGCTCCGTTGCGCAGGTGATTCGTTTACCCATATTTATCTGTGTGCATCGCACAGCGTCACAGTGGGAAGTAGTTGTTGAGGAAGACATTCAGGATGTTTTGTTAGCCTAATGATTTTTAGTTTACATGTAATTTTTAGATATTGTTCACTAAAATTTTTCATTTTGCCCTTCCAGTACAGAATAAACCGATTGATTCATATTCATTTTAAGAGTGAACGTATTATTCATTTTTGTTTCTAATGCTTGTTCTTTGATTTGTTCGATGGGGAGTTTGCTATATTCTCTATATTAATAGAGGCATTTCCCGACCTTGTCCTATGCGTAATAATGAATGAATCAGAAATCTCTGGCTTTTTCTTTTTACCCGGTTTTTGTTGTAAGTCCACAATGCTATCATTTTTTTGAGGCCTCATAGAGCTCTTCTTTCCATCACATTCCATACAGTTTTTTTCTGAGTGCATATGGCTGCATTCTCCCTCATTGCTTTTTTCTCTCTTCCTCTTTTCTTTCATCTTCACGATCTCTTCTATCCCTACTTCTTCTTCCTTTTCAAATTTAGGTTGTTCTTGTCTCAGTATCGTTACGGCACGCGTTGATTCATCTGCCTTCATGAGTGTATCGTCTCGGCCTGCTATATCTATCACTTCAGCAATATTTTTCTCTTCTTCTTCACAAATTAGGGTATCACTTTTTCTTTCCGTTTCAATATTTTTCTTTTTTCGATCAATTAGTGGTACCTCTACAGAATTGTCTATAGAAATTTTTCCTTCCTCAGTAAATAAGATCATTTTTTCGTTTTCCTGACGAGATAGTTATTTTTTACATTTAATAAGTTAAAGTTTATATTTATTAATTCTTAAGAAATAAAAGTAAGTTTTTAAATATACTAATTCTTAATAAATAAATAAAAGTTTTTTATTTATAAAAAATTGTAAATAGATTTGCATATCATAACTTCTTTTAATTATATTATAAAGTCGTCGACACATTTGAATTTACAATTTTAAAATAAAGTTTACCCTTTGGTAAATAACTTTGGAAGATTTAATTCTTTTAATTTAACTCGGTGCTGTCAACCCACTAACATAAAAATGTACACTGTATTTTGTTGTCAACTGTCGATGATTTTTCTACTTCTTTTGTCCCTTAAAAGTGTCTGAATGTTAATTGGTTGAATTTTAAAAAGTTCTTGAACAATTATCTATTATTATAAAAATAATAGTTCTAATAATTGATTTTGGGCCTTTAATTATGTGTTCCAAGATATATTAAAGATAATGTCTTGTGAAATATTATTTAGTTTTGCATGAGTTATGATTTTGTTTATTTGTCAACTTTTTGCGTCAAGTTTTAGAAAGAAATAGAATATTATTTAACAAAATAAATATATAAGTATTTTGAATAAAATCCGATAGCTTAATTTAATAATTACAAAAAGGGAAACGAAGGGAAATGCAACATGGAAGTGAAATGGTGCTAGCATCGAATATGAAAAGTGAGAATTAGCTTATAGATCCACCACAAAACCCAATAATAATTTCAAAATTAATTTAACAATAGTAGGCTATGGGTTAATTGTACTGTACTTATTGCAGAGGAAGTAACGTTTTTAACGGTGTGTTGACTTTGTTATTTACTTATTGACAGCAGCGAGTGGTAGCAATGTATAAGTTTTTGAAGAGAATCCATCCATCTCCACAGGAACAGACTAAGGAATCTGACCAGCCGAAACCAAAGAGAAAAGTGAGGTTATTATGTCCCACACCAGTTTACAAGGTCTGAAGAGAAACTTTTGCTGTTAAAATTGATACCTAAACTGTCACAAACCGTAGCAGAGTAATATACAATTATCCTGCAAAAAAATGGCTTAAATCATGCTAAGGCCAGATGTACCAAAAGAAATGGATAAAATCCTGCTTTCTGATAGCATGATCAGATGTCGCATTGATGATATGTCTGAGGAAATCGAATCTGAAATCTAAATGAGAAACTCCGACTAAGTGGAAAATTTGAATTTCAAATAAACGATTCCACTGATGCAAGTAACTTTGGCCAGATGATTGCTAATGGGAGATGCATCCACGTGTTCAAATTTACAGAGAACTTTTTATTTTGCAAAAAAATGGACAACCATGCTACCGTAGTTAAGATACTCAGGGTGACGGACGAGCACTTGAGGAACCATAATCTTAACAGGGAAATGTGTATAGGTGTTTACACTGAGGGGGCTTTGTCATGAAAGCCAAGTAGAAGAATCCTACCATGGTAGCAACACATTGCATATTGTATCGGTAGGCTCTAACTGCAAAAATGCGAGGAACCATGAACTGTCTTTCAAAGAGAAGATAAATGATGACTTTTGGTGGCTTCAACTCGCGCTTATTTGGCTGACATTTTTGCCCACATATATGAGTTAAATGCGAAGATGCAGGGGAAGAACGAAACTGTTCTTTCAAAATCATGAATTATCAAAACAAAATTGAGATAAACCCCTTATTATCATAGTAATGCCTATAGTAAAAGCAGTTATGGCTTATCCAACATATCACAATGTTAAATAGAATGGTATGAAGTACAAATATAGCACAAAGGAGGTTGAGAATAAGAGAATAAAAATAGGGGTGTCGTGAATGGAGAGAAATATGATAAGGGGTGACGTGAGCCAGAAAATTTTGAGAACTACAACTATAGAGAACTGTTAGAGTGATGAAGCAGGGTAAATCCAGGAATAAAAAATGTTCCATTAGGAATTTTCGATTCAGCTGCCGCTGATTGGTATAACATGTCACAACAAGACATTTTTTATTAATCAAATGCATTAGCATGAAATTTCTTAGAAAATTGATTTGGCTAGTGCTATTTATGTCCAACAATTTTTGTAGCTAGATTCATGTTTGTAAAAACATTATACTAAACAATAACTATTTCATAATAAATTTTCATGGAAAAATATTGAGTTTTGAAAATGTTATACAAGATGTTTTGCCTCTTTCCGAAGTAAATTTGAAAAATTTAGTTATAAAAGTAAGGTTTCTATAAGATAAGTAATAATAATCTGATATTTCATAATAAATATTGATGATAGATTAAGATATAGATTTTCTTGATTACAGATATAATATTTTCTCTAATTCAAAGATGTTTTAAGGCCAAACATGCAATCATACAAAAGTGTCAAACAACAACTATTGACTAATGTTATTGTACAATTGACAAAAAATTGCAAATGCAAATTTAATGGATATGTGTGGTATGATATTGGACAAGTAAAGGTAATCAATTTCAAGAGACTAAACTTTGAGCCTTAGAAGATGTCTATGGACTATGACTGTTGCCTATAAAGGTAATATATAAAGGAAAAAGAGACAAGGAACGTATATGGTTGAAGAAATGTTCCTCTATTCAGAGCATTTTGGTACTTCGTTGGGCTTCATTTCCAAAGCATAAATCTTAAAAACTTTTAGCCGAGTTATACTTCAATAAGTATTTAACCTTTAATTTAATTAATTCATATATAATTTCATTAAGCCTATATTATGAAATAATAAAATGGAGTATTTCCTGAGAAAAAAAAATATGTCCCGTGAATTTCCCGTAGATATAAAACCCCAGGAAATTTAGTAAAAACGGGAAACGAGAAAGAAATCCTAATACATACACACATACAAATACTATAATTAGAAATGTATGATTATAATTAATGACTCTTCATCAAAGACTTTTGTTGCTCTAAATATTTAGTGACTATATAAATGTTAATATCACGAATTCTCAAAGGTACATTCTAAGTTCTGCCTTTTTGAAAGAGTAAAGACTTATAAAGACCAAGAAAAGAGTTTCATCCTATTTTTAAGTAAATATTAAATGTTTTAAGGGAAACGTGGAGCAATTTAAAAATGATATGATTAGTAAAAAAAATCATCATTTTTATTTAACAAGAATAGACTAAATTTTAAGATTAAATATCTATTATGGTATGATAATAAATTATTACTTAAATAAGCTCAACTTTATAATTTCTCGAGTCAAAATGTCCACAAAAAATATTGTCTATGCAAAGAAAATAATAATAATTGAGTCTATTTTGACATAATTTTTGTACCTTATCGATAGGACATAGTTTAGAAAATTGACCGGTGTTTCAAAAATCTGTTGCGTAGAATAAATTCGTCCCTAATGATCCCTAATGGACAATACATTGTGCTCAAAATTATAATTATTTAAGAAGGTTCACATTAAAATAGCTTTTGATTTTCTTGTGAATATAATAGGAAATAATATTGATGTAATTTATTATACAATAAGTAAACGTGAAAAATCGTATAACGTGTTACTTATAATATGTTTTAAAAAACCCTTTAAATAGTATTTAGTAGAATTTCTTTACTTCATGATATGAGAGACAATCGTAAACATACAAACATTTGTCAGTTTAATTGTGACACATTGATCACAAAATAAATGCTACTGTGTAGTTAAATGTACAATTAATGGATAGAATTCTTTTATATATAGATTGGTGCAACTGTTTTTGACATCCTCGCCAAATTTCACGTCAAAATATGCATGATTCTTTAAATAAAAATAAGTTTATTTGGTTCTTTTTACAATGCTTAATTTTATTGAAACTGCACATGTTTGAGGACTAAAAATACCCTAATATACAATGTTCTGAAAAATAGTAATTATCCTAATGTTTTGAATCTATTCTATTTTAATACTTTTTATATTTATCTTAATGAATTCTTTAAGAAAATATCCTATTCAATATCGAAATCCAAAGTAAATTTGTTTGGTAATAACTATTTGAAATTTTTCTATAAACAATTAATCATTTACATTACATCATATCCCAAGTTATATCTGCAAATAAGAGGACATACTTTAATGGTATGGACATTTTATTTTAATGGATTAATTTCATTTATATTTCTGAATTCATTTATATATCATTAGTAAACATCGAAAACTTTATTCAAGTTTTTGTAGGAGCAAAAACCCCAACGACAGTAGCTCCTAACTTGATTTGTTTCTACAACAGCAATGAAAAATCCAAGAGTATTAAATGAGATTATTCTAGTCCATGGCATTCTTTTATATATCTTATATATATATAGATATGTAGATATTGATAATGAATAATAATACATCTGTCTGCCTGCTACACATATACTCTTTGAACTACAAAGTTTTTGTCACGCATTGTTGCATCTAATAAGAACTTTTTCGAATTTTATACATGAACTTTGAGGTGTCTAGCTTGAAAAATGAGCTCTCTAGGTAAGTAATAAGTAATTACTAAAATAATTTTTCAAGCATCGATATAACTTTTTTGGACATGGATTAACGGCAAAACAGAGTAAAGTAGAAGTTTCCATCATCTAATAAAAATTTTCTAGTCTTATACAGAATTGTCACGGATTTTTACACCTTAAGTAGAAGAGCGCCATAGTATCCAATATTTTTGTTGAAAACAATTTTTACAGAAACGTTCATCAAAAGATATCTTTTTAAAGGAAGAAAGTATCCGTCGACACAGGAATTAATGGATTGAAGCCCTTACTATTATCATTGCCTTAAGATAGAAACTTGAAAATTACCAAGGATTTTGCTACAGGAAGGAAACATTGACATATTGTATTGATAATCGAATCCCTAGTTACATAGCTCTTGAATTACTCTTAATCTTAATAACGGATGAGCTGTGTCGCATATGAGAACAAATTAAGACTATACAGACAATTAAACAATTATGCCACCCAATGAGATATTGAATCTCAGCCCCAGCTTATAATTGGCACGTCCCGATTCCACAATGAGCTAGCTAGCTAGAGAGAAAAACTATTCAATTCCTTAATATGTGACTCTGACGTCACGACTGTCGTAATATTATTTTCTTTGTTGTGAAAAACTCATTCAACAGTTTGCCATCGGAGCGATGATAACAAGTCCACAATATTAACAATGATTGAAAGAAGACAACTGTTTGACAGTACTATAATGAGGCATGACAGGTTTTTTATTTTAATTAGCTTTTTAATTTTTAAACTATATTGAGTAAAAATATGAATAAATTCAAGACTCTAAGAAAATGAAAGAGGCAATACACTATAGGAGAATTATGGAGGGAGTGAAATGAGGGAATGTGAGAATGGTACTAGCCGCTCCACCCCTAGCTGAATTTATTTTTAATTGTGAAATCCAATAACGAAAAAACAACAATAAATAACAAACATGGCATTTAAATATTATTAATAGAATTTAAAGAAGGAGCTGCAACGGAGCTGAAGATCATGGAACAGATTTTGGAAGGCTTGGGTGGAATACATTTGCACTGTGCTACATGCTATAGCTTTACTCGATGTTCCCAAGAGGATGATGCCTGCGATAATATCCCTTGTCGATTTTCCTGCTCTCAAGTAACACATTAGTTAGCCTGTGTACATTTATAATTTTTGTTTTTGTGAATGATTCTATAAGGTGTATCATGCATGTAAAGAGAAGGAACATCTACGAGATCTTTGTCCCAATGCCCGTGTCCCCTGCCTTAATTTAGAGTATGGATGTAGAGTTGAGATACTCCGGAGGGATATGGCGGCTCATCTGCCCGTATGTCCTGCGAGTCTAATAGTTTGCACCGCTGAGTGGCATCGTTGGCCACTATACTCAAGTCATCGTATTCGGAAAGGGAAACTTTTTAATGTAAATCCTGTTCCAAAAAATGGTCAATTAGGTGATGTGATTGTTTCTTTTTAGCTTCATAATATGTACTATAATAGACTCATTTATGAACTATATGTTCAGATTATGAATTGGCAATGAGAGATCAACAAATAATTAATGAAGCATTGAAGAATAAATTCTCTGAAAGTTATTCTTCTAAGCCGAGTAAGTATATCTGTAGGAAAAAAAATCTGGATGATGATACTGATCCTCAAACTTTGAAGCAGTTAGAGCAATGGGAGGAAGAATTTAAGAGGAGAATCAAGGATATACCCATACCCATGAAGTATTGGGAATTTCCAGAGTTTGAAAAAGGAAATATTCATTCAAAGCATTGTTCTCGCTGTGTACTAAAGGACTGTCCAGGGGATAATGATAACTTTTGTCCTATCATTAGTTGCTCTTGGGGATGTGATTTCAAATTTCATGCTTGTAAATCTTCTGAACATAGTTTGATTTGCTCCTTCTATGTTGAGCCCAATGATTCTGATTGGATTTATCGCGGTATGAGCCTTCGAAACTTTAGGAATTCTGGTTCTACAAATATAAAATCCAAGAACAAAAGCGCATCCATTATTTTACTCCCTGTTCAGAAGTATTTATTTAATTACATATCAGTATAGACAACTCATTGTATTCCATAGTAGTGATGTGAACCTCTCAAACGTGAAAAGTGCGAATGGGAGCAGAATTCCGGATCCTCCACCACCACCTTCTACACCAGATTTTTGGAATCCATGTCGTTTTGATATTAGATACGATTTTGTTAATAACAAAAGAGAACGACAAAAGGGAATGTACGCTCTTCGATGCCATGAAGAACTTCGGCGTGACCAATATTTATGGCATTACAAAAATGTACACAGTGAGATCGTTTCTGAGTTAAGCTGTTGGATTGAAAGCAGATGTCCTCTCTACGGATATGGTTGCAATTTTGCTGTGAGACGATTATATCCGGATGGAGAGAATAAAACACTTACATTTAATAGATTTACCGGAACTTTTGCTTTAAGTGATATACATTTTGAGTCTGTTGATTTTGATAGCTTGCTTGGACTTCATTCATTACCCGCTGAAATTCTGTCTTTGATATTTTCATTTCTGGATCCATCCAGGTAATTCTTTTTATTTAAATTTGAATGTTTTATCATTATATTTCTTTCATTTTTAATAGCCTTCACAACTTGTCTGTTACTTGCAAGTATTTGAGGGAAGTTTGTCAGTCCTTTTTGAATATACATGGCTGCGTGTCTCCTCACTGGAAACGACAGCGTACGGGTAATGGTGTTAGTTGGACGATTTCTTACTTTGTAAGGACTCCTAAATGAGTCAAATAAACTGTGTATTTTTATTTTATCTTATATTTTATAGAGATGGTTTTATAGCAATGCCTTTCAGCCTATTAGAAAATGGAAAATAGAGCATTTAGGAGAGGTTTCAAATCATTTAATGAAATGTCCCTATTATCAAAAGATGAAACATGTTAGTTATGAACATCTAAGCCAGAAGTCTAAAGAGGAATGGGATGCTGTTTTTATGAAGATAAAAGAAAGAAGAAATACATTGCTTGATTAATATCTCAGAGTCCATTCAGAAATATATATATATATATATATATTTGTAGTGAGATGCAAGTTAGATTAAAGAATAAATTAAAAGTCGTGCGTTCAAATATGAAAAAGTCCTCATGGTTTTTGCCTTTTCATCATTATAGTAAATGCTTCCATTGCGTATAATATGTTAGTTATAAATGAACTTAGGATTCAATACGTCTTTTATACTCGTTAAATATAAATAAATCATCTTGACAATAAAATATATTATTATTGTTGGAACTATTATTATTTACAATATTGATTCATTGTTTTTAGTGTCTAATTTTTATCTCTTCGCAATCCATTTTTTACTTATACTGTTTCTTGTAACCTTAATACATAACAATTTAATACTATCTTATGTTTCTATAAAGCCAAGAAATTTCATTCCCAGGTAAGTATTTAATAACAGTTGCTACTACTTAAAATTAAATTTTACATTTGGATATAAAATGAAATCTGTAGAAGGATTCAATTGCAAAAAACAAGAATAAGAAACAATAAATTCCCTCATCATGACTACCAAATCAAATAATGATTTATTTATTTTTTCAAATTCATTAATAAATTAAACAACTGATCACTAATCTTATAAAGAGTATTACTCTCATCACTTAGTTATCTTTGCTTGTATTTTTACATAAACAACTGATAATGTCCCAAAGAATATATATGGTATATATATATATATATATATCTGTTAGATGATATGAAAAAAGTCTAGAATCAACATTCAAATAATTATAATAGGTAACGTCACATATTTGTTGTTGAATTTAAATGTATACACCCTTTGACTGGTGTGAATACAATCAATTTTGATTAATGACATTGAATGAACAACTGATAATATTTAACTACATCCATTATTTAGCAGCAATTATAAATCAATTCATTGCCATTTTATATTTGTTTTCTACTGAGCCAATCCTCACGTATTCGGTATTTTATACACTACAATCAGTATATAAAAGAAAACATCTGCTTGAAGAGAGAAACTATTATATTCTTGCATGCATAGGGGTCGATTCTTTCTTTTTGTTCTGCCTTGCGTGTGTTTATGTTATGTATTAATACATATTTGTGTGAAAGCTCCCGTTGTCAAAATAAGACACATCTCTGTCTCTGGTGTTCATTTTTGTGTGTTTTGCCTTTGGTTATTATGGTCCTAAACTAAAAACTTAAGTTAAAGGAATCCTTCTTGAAATACGTTAAGCTCCGATAGAAAATGGACGAAAAAGAGGATGAGTTCTACGTGGTGGAGGGTGAGGACGAAACATTGGACTCCATAGCTGCTCGGTTTCTTCTTTCTCCAAATGAATTAGTTAGCTTGAATCGTTTGGGCAGTAGATTTGTCTTTAAGGGACAAAAGTTACGCATTCGATTTCCAACCCCAAAGAAATCCAAACATGCATCCGGAGATTGTTCTGAGGAAGAAGATCTTTTCGACTCCCAGTTTGTGCGTTTGGGTGTATCACATGTTACTGATGGTCGTGGCATTGTTCGTGGCTCCTTACTATTCACTCCCAAGAGCTTTATGTTCAACCCTTTGCCTCAAGATCCTCTTGTGCTGGAAGCAAGAGATAATAATAATGAATCTCTTCTGGATTCTTATCAGCTTATTGCTCCTATGGATTTGGTGGTCTGCATATCCTTGTTCAAAGATTTTATAAAGCTCAATAGTGTGAAGGATAGGGATATTATAGAAGAAGATGATCTTCTTAACGAAAGTGAAGCCTCAATGGATACAGATGAAACACGTTATTTAAGATTGGCTATTGGAATTCCTCGAGAAGAAGAGCTAGCAAAAAATACTCCAGTCATATCTTACGGAGAGCAAAAGCTTTATCCAGAGTATTGGTTTATTGTTCGTGGACATAAAACAAGGAAATTATTAAAGTTTTTCATAGATTGGTTTTCTGATCTCTACGGTATATTTAGTCCTGACAAGATAGTTTCCAAGAGTATGTGTCCTGTTCCAGAAGGTGGGATTTACTTGGATTCGTCGTCAATCAAGAAAAGAGGAGCTTTAAGTAAAACTATTACTCAGACAACCTTTGATTTAGGTCTCTCTATACCCCGACTCATCGGTAAATCCTACATTTTTAATGATGAACTCGTTAAGTTTGTATCTGAAATCCTACCCCCAAGAACGTTTGGTCATGACTTATGTCTAAATTACTCCACAGAGGAACATGGATTCTCTCTCAAAAACCTTTATCGTAAGATGCCTTCATCAGATGAAGAACCCGTTCTACTTATAATCAAAGACTCGAAGGATAATATATTCGGAGCTTATCTTTCTTGCCCCCTGCGAATGTCTGAACATTTTACAGGAACTGGCGAGTCATTCCTTTTTCGCACAAACCCTGACATCGAGATATTCCGATGGACAGGTGAGAATGATTATATTTTGAAAGGAGACACCAATTCATTTGGAATTGGAATGAGCGATGGTCATTTTGGTTTGTGGTTGGATGAAGATCTCAACCTTGGACGGACTCAACGTTGTTCTACTTTCAATAATAATCCCCTCACATCTCATGATTTCCACGTCAAAAATTTGGAATGTTGGACGTTCACTCTATAGGAATGTGAAGCTTGCCGAACAAATTTGATCATTATTTACTGCTTAAATTATTGTTTGTTGCTAAGTGCATTTAACTTTGAAGTCATATATATGTTTTTTCTTATTACTATTCTATGAATACTAGTTCTAATTATATGAATGTTAATGTCAAAGCAGGGATACTCCCTTTGAACGTTTTGCTATAATTATTCCTATTAATAAAATTTTATCTTGAAATGAAAAATGGTAACTGAGTTTAATTCCTTTTCAACGAGAGCTTAAGTAATTACTACCTAGGTGAGGGGAATTAAATTAACATCGACTGAGCTAAGAACAACTTTCTTACATTTATTTTGAATAATTTCTTTTCCTTTTTGCCTCTACAAGTTTATATTCTAATTTTATCAATCTCAAATAAGAATAATCAGATTTTAAATCATGGTATCCAAGGATAGTAACGATTAATATTTGGAAAAAAAAAAAATCACTCAAGACGTTGTAATCATCACATTGTCATTTAATCAATGGCTGATATAAAAGTGAATAACCTAGAAAAAAAAACAATTTTTTTGAAAGAATAAAAACTTGAGAATTATTCGCCTCCTTGAGGTGGCTGTTCCTTAGAGGGATCAATTCCATTCGATACGTGGCGTCGAAGTTGGTCAACCAAATCTGGATGAGACTGCTGCATCTGCTCAGCCAGTCTTTGACCCCTAGAACATAAATAATAATATGTGATAAGAGAACAATGAGAGAAGATGAAGGCTTACGCATTCAAAAGTCCTTCCATTCCCATAGCGGAAACACCTGCCCCAGCTCCCGCTCCTGCACCTCCAGGAGCAGGAGCAGTACCAGCACCAGCACCGGGCATTCCCCCACCCATCATTTGACCCATCATATTTTGCATGTTGGGATCTGATAGCATATTCATTGCCATATTCATCAATCCAGGATTATTTAATAAGCCACCAAGATCAAAGCCTCCAGGGCCCATAGATCCAGCATTCATTCCAGCTCCGAAAGCTCCAGCTAAAGGAATATGTATACATCAATGTAAATGCCTCATTTATGATGTCATAGGGCTCTAATGAAAAAGAGCTCCATGACATCGAACAATGCTTAGCACACTTTACCATTTTGATTAGTATCAGTTGTTTCTTTCACTTTCGATTGAGCCATGGTCAAATTGGATTTATAGTTGGGATTATCGGGCTCAATTTCGAGTGCCTTCAAAAAGCACTCTTCTGCTTCTTTATGTCTTTGGACAGCAGAGTATGCTAGTCCCATTCGCCCATAGGCTTTTCCATAGTTGGGACACATGTCGAGGGCTCTTTTGCAGTCTTCAATGGCGGCATAATGGTTGTCCATTTTAGAGTATGCGGCTGCACGATTACAATAGAAGACCTGATTGCTCCCGTCAATCTCAATAGCCCTAAAGAGAAAAGAAGAAGAAGAGGGTCAAAGAGGCTATGGCTATGGAGTGAGAGTGAGAGAGGGGGGAACTCCTTTCGTACTTGGAATACTTCTCGATGGCTTCTTTGGCATTCTCATTTCGAAGGGCTTCATTCCCCTCCGCCTTGAGCTGCTCTGCTCTTTCCTTATCCTCCGGAGAAGGAGTTGGTTTCTTTTGAAGAGGTTGATGACTTGTGGCTGACTGGAAGAGTGAGAGAAGGCCCGGCTCTGTTCGGAGGTGTTCGTCCTCTTGACTCAGGGCATACGCGCTTTGAAGACACTGATTCGCAACCTCCAGAGACTCTTTTGCTTCTGGACTGAAGGAATTTGTTTCATCTGCAGCCTCCGCGTTTAAAAATTCCACAATGGAGAAAATGAGTCGCCTCCGATCCATCCTTGTAGTCTGTATTAGTAGTAGTATAAAACCCGGCCAACGAGGTAGCCTCAGTAGTCAGTCATTACTTGATTATTCATCCTAGAGCCAGGGGTACCATATTGACACCCATTCCACGGCCAAAAATACTTTCTTCCTTGCACAATCACGTACTATGTACAAAGTCTTGCATTACTTTTTACATAACATGTAAAATTATTATTGTCCATTTTTAAATTGGCATTCCTTAATGCCATCCAAATATTTCTTTGGAATATAGAAGTTATTTCAATGATTAACTTATCTCCGAAAATAAATAATTTATACCAATATATTTAACATGTGTAACAAATTTAACCCTTGATTTGCTTACGTTCATTTACTTTTTTTTGGGTGTTTTTATTTATTCTTATGAATTTATTTTTAGAAACAAGAATAGGTGCATGCAAATATATATTATATTACGTCACTCTACAATTTATGTCGTCATAAAAATACCTATTAAATATGTCCGTAAGTTAACTTGAGTTGACAAAACATTAACTAGGTATATTATTTAATTAATTATTAATTAATAATATACATACATGATAAAACATATTTAAAATTTTATCCTTGATTGCCTTCAATGTAATTTGAAGCATAAATTTTGATGAGCGGGGAATGATTATCATCTTCAAATCCATTACAAATACCATAGGTGAATTTAAAGCAAGAATTTACTTCTATATAGTTTCATCAAGGATTATGACGAAGTATCTTAGGAGAGGTGGATGTATTTCTTGGGATACTACTTCTCTCGTGACTCTCGCTTTATTCAAAAGGTACCACTGATATCCGCCTGGATAATTGGTAATCTGAAGTATAAAATCTTGTTTTATTTCAGAGGAAGCCGGTGCAGGCTCTCTCATTTTTTATATTTTCAATGATCATATCAAGTAGGTTTTGAACTGACATGAAATGTAACTCATTGATTTAATTTAAAACTTTTTGTTTAACTTAGACCGTATACAAATTATATGTTGACATTTTTTTACATCTTGATCATGGAGTTATAAGTTAAGTTATATTTTGTTTTCTAACGTGATAGTCTGAGTAGTCATAAAGTTTGTTAAATGTGTATCATGATTTGGTTGATTCTTGAGATAATTTATGTTAATATGATTAATTAATAGGAATTCTATTCATTTCTATTCTATTCTATTCATTGACGATTATTCATGAATAGTTCGAAGAAAATCCATCACTTTAAAAATGTATCGATCTTTTGATTTTTAAAATTTGAGTTTGCATTCTAAAATTATTTTCAGTAACAAAGAAACTTATTTGAATAATCCACTTCTGTTAGATATCCATGAGTCTCATCTCACCGTATGATATAAATTCCTACTTTGCTCTGTGAATAATAAAACTTTTCATTTATATTATGTAAAATTATATTTTAGAAAGATCCAGATTCAAATTTATTTTTTGTTTTACTTTGTTTTTTATTGAGTCAAAAATATACTAACAACTATTAAAGTAACAGACCTGTTACTATTTTGAGTACCTAATTATTTTTTCTCTTGAACAAAAGTGTTACTTTTGTATCTAATTAACTAATAACGAGTAATTAATTAATTAATTAAAATATGCAATAAACTCTCAACTACCTCCATGTGAATCAAGTTCCTCTCTGCCGAAATTATATTCTTCCAATTATAATAAGTTAACAACATATATTTAAAAAAGTGTTTTCACTAACGTCACAGATAATAAAATGAAGGCGATGTCATAATTGTAAGCATAATTATTCATATAGCTATTAATTATAATGAAAAATTAAAAAAAATGATGAGGAAACTTCATCTGTGAAGTCTACGCAAACACTACTTTACAATATTTCAATACGAAACGATTAATACATACAAGTTTTTGATTTGTTTAAGGTGCTGCCTTTAATGAAATACGTACATTCTGTATCAATGCAAAAACAAAAATCAAAACGTAGAACTCCACATTTTGTCAACTCTTTTGGCATAATAACATAATCATTTTTAAACCTGATTCATAATGAGGGGTACCCTACTTCTCGTTTTGAATTTAGAATTTGTATGCATAGTATGTAAGATTTAATAATTATGAGCGTACATTGAAGAAACCATAGATATATTTAATAAAGGAAAATCAACATATCCCTAAATTATTTTGCTCTTTTTAACTCTAAAGTTTGGGAGAGAAAATTCTACCACTACATATATGTATAATACCCCTTTCCAAGTTAAAATCCTTGGTAGGGGGTTGGTTAATCAATTTTTCTCCTATTGTTATAATCCTTGTTTAGGGTTATCCTTTTAATTTTAATTTTGGTTACCCGTGATTAATTAATTTTGCAACTGATTAATGATTACTACACATACCATTGTTAGTTAGTATCATATCAATACGATTATTTTAAAAAAAACAATATGATCAAGAGTACATATATTAGTATTATAATGTGGGCCTAGAGTAAAATTGTAACAAGCCATTTTTTATGGCTAAATAATATTTTTAGCTCACTTAAATCTACTATTATTATTATTATAACTTTCCATATGTGAAACACACTGAAAGAAATATTTCACACCTTTTCTAAAAGCATACATTACTAAAACTATAACATAGTTATCAACTTATGACTTATCTTATATCTATAAGGTATCAGTTCACAGATTCTTCCGTAGAAAGGAAGCTTTAGCTCCTCCCTATAATAAGAATCATGAATAAATATTGGGATTTTGAAAAATTACATATTTTATAAAACCCGATCTAAAATTCCTTTTATAGAACAAAAGACAGGACTTAAAATTCAAATATAAATCTATTCATAATAATCAATATTCAATTATTAGAAAAAAAAATAGGAGGAAAAAGGTCCAACATACTGAATATTTATCTTTGCTCTAGGGTGGCTGTGCATAGGGTAAAACCGGCACTACATACAAAATGTATGCCAAATATAAGTCCAAACTTGAAAACAGATTGTGCAAGTTGCAACTCATTTTTTTGTGCAAAAACGTGCATGATAAGTATTTTGATATATATATATTTCATATCTGTCCTCATTATCATGTTTGTCAAGATTAAATAATTTCATTTTGGATTTGGACTTATTCGGGTATCCTTATCAACATAATGTTTCTCTTATACTGTACATATGAGTTTCAGAAAGATCTTAAGTAACATATCATCACTTTCATCATCCTTCAAAGTTTACCCAGTCACAAAAAGTTCCAACTCTTTTATATATAGCTGTGTGGGGGAAATAGCAGTGGCTAGGAATGTAAAAAATACGCAAATGGGGTGTGTAAAATAAAAAAAAAAGATAAAATTGACCTGGTAACTCTTACAATTTGATGAATGTTGAGAGGGAAGCAACTTGTGCTGTCATGACGTTTTACTGAGCTACAACCTGCTACTCTCCTTTATATACGTATACAAAGGAAGACATCAGTAATAACCAGTGATGGATAAAAAGGGTCCAGCTGACACGCACGCCCGAGATGATGTCATAAATAAACATGGTACCCTTGAAGTAAGGCAGAATTTCAGCCGATCACATTTGAAGGGGCGGAATGCATATTATTATTTTGATGTTTTAGAAAGAAAGAAAAAGAAGTTTGAAAAGACAAATATTGCCAATAACCGTCCTTTTTTTGCATGTCAGCTGGACCCTTTTTATCCATCACTGGTAATAACATTATGTATACCTAGAAATGTAAATAATATGCAATATGCCGAGTGCGAGACTTTGTGGAGTTGGCTCTTCGAACAGTATTTTTTGTTTTCCAAAGCTGTTACCATTTTTCCTTTATTACTGAGGGTAGAACATCTACCTGATAGTAAAGATCTCGTATGAAGGAATACATGCAGTAAGGTGAATAAAGCAAATAAAATGTAAACAAAAAGGGCTCAAGTCCTCGTATAATTATTATTAGTTAAAAATATATAATTTCCTGACAATAATTTCAGTTAATTTTCTGCCTCTCATCTATTGTATACATACATACATAATGTTATTATTTATTATTGATGTCTTCATTTGTATACATATATAATGGAGAATAGCAGCTTGTAGCTCAGTCAAACGTCATGACAGCTCAAGTTGCTTCCCTCTCAACATTCATCAAATTGTAAGTTACCAGGTTGATTTTCTCTTTCTTTGATTCTTACAAGCTCGATTTGCATATTATTTACATTCCTATGTATACCATAGATGAGATGCAGAAAATTAATTCAAATTAATGTCAGAAAATGATATATCTTTATCTTACAAGTCGTAAACTAACAATTATTACGAGAACATGAGCCCTAATATAGTATTTGCTATTGTTGATGTTCGCCCCTCAGACATAAAGGAAAAATGATAACAGCTTTGGAAAACAAAAAGTACTGTTAAAAATACCAACTCCACAAAATCTCGCACGCAGCATTTTGCATATTTTTTACATTCCTAGCAGGGGCTTAGCTTGAATATTTGTGTACATGGGGGCTATTTATGGTTGGGATAAAAAAATGGGGGGGGGGACAATAATAAAGATCTTTAGATTTGTCAGTAATTACATTTTTTCCGAATCGACCATACTTTAAACTTAACTTTGATTTTTTCTTTCTCTCACTTGAACAAGGCGTTTGCCCAATCTCCTCCACGTATGGCAGTGACTCCTAGTCCACAGTGCATTAATGGCATAACCAAGGCAGCAATAGAACGTACTATTTATCGAATTTTATAGTCTAACTTTCTTTAAGATGACAATTGTAAGAGGGTCAATAATGCATCCTAGCGCATTGTTCGTGAAACAAATGAGTATTGAAAAACTAACGATAATTCTTAATCATTTATAAATAAAAATATGAACTTGTTTATCCCTTTCTTTAAAAGTAAATTGTAGTTAAGCTTTAAAGTTTTCAAATTTTTATGTTCTATTAAAAATATCCATTACAAATTATTTTTTTTAAATGAAACTTAAAACCTCTCATCTTTCTGTGATACCCCCCAAGAGTTCTGACTTCCCTATAAATAAACTTGTATGGTAAAAAAGTCTGGAATTACAAAAACATGTGCAGTCTCACACTATTGTATTTATGTGTCAGAATAAAATTTTCACAGTGGGTAACATAGCTGAACTTTCCTCATTCGCTCGTAAAATTTTAAATGAATAAGTTAAATATATAAAAACTTTATTTTCTCTAGCCTTTAAAAAATAATATTATTAAAATCATCTAAGTGACTTGACAGAGATGAAAAAAAAAATCCTTTTCAGTTCCTTTGAATCTGATTTTTGTAATGTCAATAAACAATATTTCAACAATGACTTTAAGTATCTCCACAACACAAAATTCGGTATAAATTATAGTTTAAGAATAAAAAAAGCAAGAATTCTCACGAATAACATTTTTCCTCAAGGGTCACAAATTTATTTCATTTAGCTTCTTATAATTTTTGAATTTCAGTGCCTTGCTTATGCTTATCGAGTAACATGGGACTATTTCTTTGTTAATATTGCAATTTTAATAGATGACTTATAGTAAATATTAAGTATAATAATTTAAATTCATAAGTAGAGGTTATTTCTTTAAATTAAGAAGTTGTAGCACAAATTTTTCTTTTATAACAAAAAAATCAGTTTGCTCTTGAGTTTATAGCTGACACTTGCCATTTTAATGTCTTTTCATATTGAAAAAATCTGTCTTAATGATGGATTTAAATGTTATTTTTTTCGAGTTCGGTGTATTTTTCAAAGAGTATCATCTATTGGAGTGTATTGTAATTTTATTCAGGGGCTAAAAACATTCATCATATATGTACAGGCCAGGTATAGACTTGCTAAAAAATGATCGCTATTAATATCGATATTAATCATAATTTATTTGTATATATACTCGTATTGTTGCAATACCAACATTTTCGAACGGATTTCGATACCAAAATTGGTTGTGATATTTAGATACTCTTTCGACTAAAAAAATATGAAACGAAAATGTCGTTTTTATATAAAAGACAAATTTCAGGGTTTTTTTCTTACGTCATACGCAGGCTATATTCTTATGATGTAATGGCGTTGTATACACGTCGAGCCTTTTTGTCCACTCGCAACCTCGACTCACAAAAGGGAAAGGAAAAATTTGGAAAAACAACTGGTAGCTACCCTTCTGTATTTTCCATGTTGCCAACTTGTTAATATTTGGCATAATTTATTATTTAGATATACTATATATTTATAAATTTTACCAATCACAAACCAATCGTTACTACTCCTAATATATTCAAAATTCAAAAAAAGGGCGCGCAATTCTTGATTTAATATATTTTGTATGCATCAACATCAGAAATAATAATAATACCCTTTTAGAGTTCATAATACGTAGGGTCAGCTGCTTTAAATCAAAGGAGTCAAATGATGAAAATCAGCTGAAGGGAGAATACAGTGTGTTATTGTTATTCCCAAAAAGCTCGTCGTGTGTATACCCTTTATTCTAATACTAATTTATCGTAGTACCGTTTGAAATGCGTTAATGCCCCGGAACCCTTGTATGTAGTACCGGTAAACCGAGAAACACTCATTTAAATATATGTACACATGTTGAATGCCTGTTGCAAAAATCGTATTATTCTTCAACTTATGAAAGAATAAAAGAAATATTAGGACTCATTGATATATGTACACATAATTAATGAATTGTACTAATGTATTTAAAGGAACGGAAGTTATTACTATATCTGTCAATTTAATATGTATTACGTTTATTTTGCTACAGTTAGGAAAATGATTGATGCCATCTATGAAGTTTCGACGATTGATTTATAATTACCGATGAATACATATGATAAGAGATGCATAATATCCATAATGATTCTAGTAACGGAACATTTATCCTGTTAAGTATGAACCAAGAACTATGAATGACTTTTGTAAAGAGTTCTATCAAGTTTTTTTTTTTTTTTGTTTATAAATGCACATCTATTATGGATGGATTTAATCCCATTTCCTTAACTTATTTGCCCTTTGCTACCGATTTATGAATCCGTTGTTCACAATTGCATACATGTTTTTGATAAAAACAAACAAAAGGATACTAAAGATGTAATGATATAGTAAACTTTATGTCATATATCGAATGCTAGCATTTGCATCTCTGCATTTAAAAATAAATTCGTCTTGGGGATACATTCAGTATTCAATCCACGTGGAAATTAAAAGAAATCTGCATTTTTAAAATTGTGGAATCTTTCTAAAAAAAAAAGAAGAAGGAAGATCTAAAACAATTCCCGTTTTCAGGATATTTGGATTCACATCCGCAAATACTGTTAATATTCACATTTGCGTGAGCACATCTGCATCTTTAGATATTTGATATATTACTCTAATATAATTGCATTTTAAGTTATTACAATAAAAACTTCCTTATGAGGATGAGTAAAATAGTTTGCTCTAAGTTTTTCTCTATTAATCACATGACTACAAATACAAAAAGGGTATAACAATATTTTTTTTGGCAGCTGTTCAAAATCATAGAAATGCTAACTAATTTCGTCAATAATTACAAGTATACCTTCTTAAATATATTCATTATTATTTACGACTTTAAATTCATTTACAAAGAAAATACTCTCCACAAATAGAAACATTAGCATTATAATAAGTACATCATCGAGTTTTTATATATTTACATATACTTGAAAAACTTGGCCTTTCCTGTAATACCAGATCAATATTTTAGACAGAATGTGGCGTTCGGAAAAGAAGAATTAACATCTAACGAGAAAATAGAAGTTAAATTTTCATGTTAGTAGGATACCATTTTGCGTATATATATATATATAGTGCAAAGGTCACCAGAGGCGCCTGAGCCAAATCAGTTATTTTTAAAATGGTGTAACTAAATATAACATCATAATTGTACAACTTTTCGTTCTTATTAATTATTATTTTCAAAAAAGTTAGGGTGTTTCTCAGTCTTGTGTTCCGGCACTTATGGAGATCAATAATTGGTAGGTCAGAGTCTAAATCTCTACACTGTCATTAATTTATATATTCAAAAGTATTTCATTTTGGTAGATCCCCAAATTTCAAATTCTACAAAAGCAGGGTCATTCTACGTATAGGTCATTTTTTTAACGAGTCTTTTGACGTTACGTACAAAAATTCAATATTTTGGCCAAATATACATATTTTTTATTTATAATTACTATTATAAATATGATATTGTCAACTCAATATACCATAAGACGTGTCTTACACTATGAATTGTGTTATGTTAAATATTAAATACATACCTGCTCGTATCTACTTCAAATTGCATTTAGGACTAAATAAAAAAATAAAAACATTTTTTCTCCATTGTCATTTTTTAATTGTAGCTAAAATCTATTATGAACTTGATAAATTGTCTTCAATATGGTTGTGGCAATTCGTTTTTACTCACGTCGTATTGAGTTCACACTCACATTATTCTTTCTAATCAATTATCATATATGAATGAATTTAATATTACCTAATTATTTTGTGATTATAAATAAATTATTTATAATAGGTGTTGTAGTAAAAAGAAATCCATTATTTTTGCATTAAATTGAAGACTTTATTGTATCCAGCCTTATTCAAGTGATTTCAATTGGTTTTCTGTACAATGTTTAGCTCCTGGGCAAAGGATTTTCATTATATTATGGACAATTTGATAATGGGTTTCTTTCTATAACACCTAATATATTATAAGTAAATGAATCACTTCTCGAGTTAAATGACTTATATAAAGATTCAATACATAATTTCTAACTCTTCAGCCTTCCTAATAATAATTCAAAGGTCAATATTGATATTAAATTACCTATTAGGCCATAACTTGAAACCGGATCTTAATAGAAGAAATAATATAAAAAATAAAAATTCTACCCGATTTCACTTTTCAAAGGTTTTTTATATATTCAAATTGGAACAGTTTTTCCAGAAGAGATCCAGTGGGACGTACTTCCGTTTTTGACCGTTATTCCTAAAAAAAGGCACACTTAATATCTCAAAAACTAATACTTTTATTCCAAAAATATATAAAATTTTGTCAATTAAAACTTATTTGCATAACTTAATCAACTTTTGAGAAATTGGATTGAAAACCACGATTTGATGCGAAATGACGCAGCAATTTTATTTTTAATATTAAATACATCATCAATGATGCAAAATTCCTTAATTTGAGTATTGAGTATTTATGTATATGAAGTAACAACTTTAGATAGATAAATACATATAAGTAGATGACAAGAGTACATGCATTCACTCCGGAAATGGTAATTAAGTGTTACACATAAATAATCATACCATTTTCTATCAATGTACGAATATGGAGTCCTTGTAAAATAAATGATGCTTTATAATTTGGAACATGTATGTATATATTTTCAAGGTAGACAATTTGTTTTTGCTATCCATGTGCAAAAGGATGTTCAAAATCATTTTTTCTTTTATAATAATAAGTATTTAATACATTATAAGAGCTGTTTAGAAAAACAACTGGAAGAATGTCAAAATTCAAAAAAAAAATTAGTATAGAAAATGTACACTTTTTTTCCTTCTATTAAATATAATCAATTTGCTGAAATGTTTTTATAAATTTTATTTATTTTTATAAAGCAAATTTGTTATAAATGTTGTCAATGTGAAGGGTTCCCAAGTTATTTACTTTTTAATATTGGGCAGAGTTATTATTTGGATGTACACGACGAGCTTTTTAAAATAAATAAAAACACTATACATATATTCTCCCTTCAGCTGTTTTTCATCAGTTGACTCTTTTGATTTAAAGCAGCTGACTCTATGTGTTATGAACACAAAAAGGGTATTAGTATAATTTATAATACTGATATATATATATATAAAATATATTAAATTTAGGATTGCGCGTCCTTATATTGAATTTTTGAATATTATACAAGTATTAAGATGGATTTGTAAATTTGTAGAATTCATCAATGCATAGTATCAGGATGAGCTTTTTTGTTCGATCGCAACCTCAACTTTCAAAAGGGAAAGGAAAAATTTCGAAAGCCAACTGGTAGCTAGTCCTCTGTATTTTCCTTGTTGCCAACTTTTTAATATTGTACAGAGTTATTATTTATATATATACTATATGTACATTGATAAATTCTACCAATATATAAATACATAAATAACTCTGCCCAATATTTTCCCTTCCCTTTTGGGAGTCAAGATTCCGAGGGCGCAAAAAAGCTTGTCGTGAATAGGTGGGCCAAGGTGGCATTACACACTTATTGAAAAACAATATCAATGAAAAGTTGAGTGATTACCTTGTCATTTATGAATCAATTTTGTGTTTTTTGACATAATGCTTGACATCAAGAAGCTTGAGAAATACTTTCAACTCTTTTCTAGTATCAACAAAAATCGAAAAATAGTTACTGTGCTTATTTTAACTCAAAAGAAACTATCTAGAAACATAAAACGAAGGAAAAGTGTCTAGTTTCGATCCGTCTTTCGTAATAGACAATCTCACGGATTATTAACGTGCGTAAATTGTATATATGACGACGACTTCTGAAGAAGCTATGTAATATAAAGTCTCTCCTTACGTCATATTGTAAATCTTACTTAGGGATTCAAAGGTGTCCGATTTTGTTTTATAGGGGGGGGGGGAGTTATATGCCCCATATAATTTCTTTTAAATTTGTTCATCACAGATATTCAAACTTGTAATAAATAACTATAATAAAGGATTGATCCATTATTTTAAATAAAGTTTTTTTTCACCTAAAAGAGTTTATGAATAATTCCATTCTGTGGAAGTTCATGAATTCTTTATAGATAATCACGACGAGCTTTTTGGGATAAACAAAAACACTATGTATTCTCCCTTCAGCTGATTTTCATCATTTGACTCTTTTGATTTAAAGCAGCTGACTCTAAGTGTTATGAACTCGTAAAGGGTATTATTATTATTTATGATTTAGATATATAAAAAATATATTAAATCAAGGATTGCGCGCCCTTTATTTGAATTTTGAATATATTACAAGTAGTAACGATTGGTTTGTGATTGGTAAAGTTTATAAATATATAGTATATCTAAATAATAACTCTGTTTAATGTTAAAACAAGTTGTCGACAAGGAGAATACAGAAGAGTAGCAGCTACCAGTTGTTTTTCCAAATTTTTCCTTTCCCTTTTAAGAGTCGAGGTTGCGAGTGGACAAAATAGTTCGACGTGAATAGTTGTCCTTAGTATTATTTATTTCTATCCCTAGGTAGGTGAAACTATACTATCACCTCTTACAGTTTCAAGCAAAGTAACTATCAAATGTAAAAATGGAGAACCACTGGAGAGGATCATTATGAGGATAAAACAAATATCCACTGATTAAATGTGTATATGCAGTTTGGTATAATATCACTAATTTGTTAATTTAAAGTCTTTAAAGCCCTAGCAGTGTCAATATATTAATGTACATCATACCCCATGACTTTAATTTTCTTTAATGATCTCCTGACCCTATTTTGAGAATGGCTACTTCCATTCCTACGTTTGATTGCTCTTATTAAAATGTCAATATATAACCTTTTGTTTTTTTAAAAAAAAATTTTTTTTTTTTAGAAACTTAGGTTAACATTCACGCGCACAGAAACAATTACTACCATTTCTTTATAGAAATAATCTTCACAATAAGAAGTTATTAGGGAGATTTTAAAGTAATATCATCATCATCAGTAGAGAAGATATTTGATATAAACCATGTACATACTTTTAATTTGAAAACACTCCTTCTTCCTGAAACAGTTAATACCCCCTAATAAAATGGATGATATACCCAAATGAGAGTATAATTTGTCATTTGGAAAAGACTTTAAAATATTATGTACAGGTATAATATGTACATATGTAGATACTATTGAATAGATAAATGATATTTAGTTTTATTATTATTATAGTAAATGTTCATAAATAGCACAGAGTTTAAGAAATCAGGGATACCTACCTAGCCGAACACAGATCGTTTCTCACCCCACCCATCATTAAACTTCAAACTCAACGTGTATGTTTAATAGTGTATCAAAATGCCAAATGGGTTTATGTATATGCCTATCTAATAATATACATATTATAATAATACTTCATTCACAAACAGATATATCAAATAATTATAATTATTGTATTGATTTGAGTATGCAATTCAAAGGAGGGGCTCTTATACATATATTTTAGACTCAAATGAATTTCATGAATGTAGTAAATATGTACATAATTATAATTATAAGCCCTTCAGTGTTATTAACCCGTATGCCAATAACCTCTGTCGCAAAGAGCTCATCAAAAATGAAAATAATCTTTGATTCTTACCTCCATTCCAATAATGAAAGAGACTATCTCAGGCTCAACTAAAGAGAAATAATTTAAAAAACAAACAAACAAAAAATGAAGGTATAAGAATTCATAATTTAAAATTACTCGAAACAAATTTTGTTATTAGATGCTACCAACAAACAGACATTACAACTCCAAATGTCAGGGCCGATTTGAAGTTAGTTCATCTATAAACGAATTACTTTATTCTTGTTTGACTTGAAGGGCAATCAAAAAAGGGTCGCTGAAAAATAAGTATGGGAAAAAATATGGGTCTTATTATAAATAATAATTTTATTGCTATTAGCAAAATTGTTTTTTGAATTTTGATATTATTTATTGTGTTGGCAATACATAATTCAATACTTTTAAGGAATACATTTTTATAAATTTCTTTATTATTTTTTTTGTATTTGATTGTATTCATTAGAACAAATTAATCGACTATTTCTAAGATCTGTAAGATGAGTTCCAAATTTCCAGGAAACTGTACCTATCAACTTAAATGATTAATCAATCAAAATGGATTTAGTTTCTCTTATAGCTAGTACAGTCTCAGTAGGACCAACGGTCCCAAGGAGCGATATTCTCTGTTCTTGTTGTTGTTTTATTTTGAGCACGAATATACCGAAAGTGATGTGTCTGACAAAATACAATACGTAGCAAATTAGAAGGGTGTTTACAGCTTCGTAAGATTCAATGTGCAGAACACTAATAAGAAGCAAGTTCACCTCAGGCTTTCTTCATTTAAAAAAAAATATCTTTCCAGTCATCTATTTCAGCCCTTTAACGGAGTCCTTGGAGAAAATTAAATTAAACTCTGTTTCCTTTTCCTCAAAACTACTCCCGGACTTATCCAGCTGTGACTCCGATGTTTCCGATGCTTTTTGCTTAGCTTGATACATAATTAAATTTAAATTAATCACTTCATTGACCAAAAATCCTTAAAACCAATTCAAAACACGTCCTAACTGAACCTAAGAGAACAGGAAAGAGGAAATATCATGGGATGGATGACCAGGGATTTATTTGATTTTTTGAGTTTATTTTTTTAATTTTTTGGGTGCTGTTTTCTGTATCGAACTGGATAAGAAGTATTTACAATTGAAGGGAAATGGGAAAGTAAATTTAATCAATCTGCGTAAAAAATTGTTCAACACAAATACAATGTTAGTATAGTATATTCATAGTTTACTTTAGAGCAGTTGAGCCTAGACGTATCCTTTTTTAATATAAGAAATTGTATTTTTTTGTGTATATGTATATAACAAGAGTACATCATTTTAAACATTACAAGACTAATAATCTCATGATTTAATAAATCCTGACGTCAGTGATTTAGAACTGAAATTATGTATGAATACATGAAGTGACGTTAAAAAAGCAATTAAACTTTGTGATCAAAATAAATTTGTAATAAAGTTTGGTTGCATAGAGTCTTATAACTAGACTTATGTTCTAAGAGGGGCACAGATCAAAATAAACGATTTAAGGACAATAATTTAGGATGTGGTTGTATACGAATACTCTAACAATTATAATATTTTAAAAGAAAACATTTTCAATTGTGTTTACCACTACATATATATCAATTGGAGTTGGAAACAAAAGCATTGTTTGTAAGGCATGGCCCCCAAATATCCCCCCATAGTTGCATTTCTGTCTGCACATTGCTAGTTACTTAGTCAGAATACAAAAATGTCTTTTTTGCCATGAGACGATTGAGAAAATGTTTAAAATATACTATGAAATCCAATCGTCTCAGTTCATCGGCAATAATGGATATACGCAGATACTCAGAAGAATCAGAGACACTATTTTTTTACATTATGCCCTAGGAATATTCTGGAATTTAATGAAAGTTTCTGTTTTTGAAATATCACCCTTGCTTCAAAAAATTCAATTTTTTACATTAGCTAAAGATACCCTTTTACTCCCAAATCCAACACTCATTTGATTTTTTACGCTACGCCCCTGTCTAAATATATTAAAAGGATTTAACTACATACAATTGCTGTGTAAACTAACAGATGATTGATATTTTCTATGAGGACCTAAGAATTAAAGGACTCCCACTCATGATTCAAATTCAATGAGAAAAATAAATCCTTATTATTATGTTGCCTCAAATAAAGTATTAACAAATACAAACCCTTGTATTCAAGCAAAATCAGTAATATAATAAAAATGAGTCAGATGAATGCCATTATGTTACAAAATACAATAAATGTAGGTACACATCTAACTGATTTATGTTTGCATACTATGTAGGATGACCCCAAAGACGGGCTACAATTGTTGAGTGACGTAATTTCTGAATTTTGTTAGAATAAGATTAGATTGTAGCTGTAAATAGTTTGTTCAGTATGTTCTTGTGATAATGCGGTTTTAGATAAAATCTTGAAGGGGTCGAGGTCACGACCCCAAGATCAAAACAAAACAAAACAAAACATAGTCTAAATCCCTTATCGTTTCAATTCACAAATTTTGGGTTTTGTCTTGGTCTCGGATGAGATAGTCTTGACCACCTCAGGGGTATGTGAGAAAACATAGTATGAAAAAAATGATAGTTATTTTACTCTTTGTCTTTATTCTAGAGCAGTGCTGCCCAACCTTTTCCGAACATGGGCCGGAGTTATGAAAAAACGACGCCAGTGGGCCGGACTCACATTTCTAGTCTTACATTCTTTAATGGAACTACTTGAAATGGAATAAGTTAAAGACTCACGCGCGGGCCGGATTCTAAGGCTTTGTGGGCCAGATCTGGCCCGGGGGCCGGACGTTGGGCAGCACTGTTCTAGAGCAAAAGTTCGAGATGATCTACTTCAAAAAAAAATATCAATAAAAGTTTAAGACCCGTTTGATTGATTATTCTTGTATTGGTTGTGGTACTAGGACCCGGCTGATATATATTTTTGTGTCCGACACCGATTATTTGAAGATAAAAATACCGATAACCGACTAATCAGTCCATTCCCCCCTCCTTGAATGAGTCCTTAAAAACCCATAGCAAAATAATCATGCAAAAACTAAAATATATGCCAATATTTAACACAGCGAAAAATTTTTCTCCAGATCCTTTTTAAGCTCTGAATTAATTTTAGCTCTTAGGCTTTTAAAGTTATCGATGTCTGGAATTTTATGCAGATTTTGAGTATTAACAGTGATTACAATTGCCTTAAATTACATTGATTCTCATGAGTAAAAAATATTTTAAAGATAACATTCAAAAATGGCAACTTTGGCCATGGTTTTGTATTCAAGATTTAATTCATTTAAAAACTTTTGATCTCTAATTTTTTTAAAGAGAAACTTTTGAACTTGTTTTAAAGTGGAGAAAAACCCTGCAACACTAAACAAATTTGGACCAATCACCTATTAATTATAATTATCAAACTGCCTATTCTTGAAGTGCATATATATGAGTCAGATTTGAGTCTGTAGGCATTAGGTTTATTACCTCATGGATTAAATCCATTATTTTTTTTATTTATAGATATTGAAAAAGTTTAAATTAAGCAGGAAATTTAATATAAGAAAAACTAAAGGAGAATATTGAAGAATGGAGATTCTTCAATATTTCACAAAATGTTATCTATATCATATTTACAAATGCATTATGTGCAGATATGGAATATTGTTTGAAGATGTAATCTTTATTAGAATATATTGCTATCAAATTTGAATCAAAGTAATTAATACCTCTTGTCTAACTAACTTGCCAAAAAAAAACAAGAATAATAAAAAAAAAAACTGTTAAATTATGAATAAAGTATTGAACACGTAATTTATTAGTAGCAGTTAAGTATAACATGTTCTTGGGGATATCATGGAAACCAAAAAACAAGATATTCCAGATCTAAGTATGTGCAAAGTTCCAAAATAAGAACCTATATACAAACGGATTTGTGTGGGACTCAGAGACTTTTTGTCCGGAAGGGTTTCTTTATTAGTCAATACTTTTAGTTTCACCTAATATATGTAATATAGTAAATAGTTTTTAATTATATCTAATTTAGTACATTTAAAAATATTAATATTTTGTTAACAATATTTTTTTTTGTCTTAGACAAATTCTCCTCTCTTTAAGAGTGCCATAAGCGTTTCCACTCCAATTGGAATCACCTCATAAAAAGGAATAAGTTTAAATAATAATAATATCATGGGTGTTTTTGTGTCGGGGGTGGACTGGAGTCCATCCTAAATTCATTTGTACAAGTTCTTATTTTACCAATTGGGATTTTTCGTCATGCTATGATACATGATATCTCATTTTTTGGCTTCCATGATAAATACATATTAACTGTGTCAGTATTTAATGAGAATCTATCGTACTCATTACTAATACATATTTAGAAATGTAAAAAATATGCAAATGGGGCGTGTAAAATAAAAAGAAAGAAAGAGAAAATCAACCTGGTAACTCTGACAATTTGATGAATGGATTATGATTTTAATATATAAAAAATATATTAAATCAAGGATGGCGCGCCCTTTTTTTGAATTTTGAGTATATTACAAGTAATAACAATTGGTTTGTGATTGATAAAATTTATAAATATATAGTATATCTAAATTATAACTCTGCCAAATATTAACAAGTTGGCAATAAGGAAAGTACAGAAGGGTAGCTACCATATGTTTTTCCAATTTTTTCCTTTCCTTTTTGTCAGTCGAAGTTGCGAGTGGACAAAAAAGCTCGACGTGTATATACAAATGAAGAGATCAATAATAAATAATAACATTATCTATACCATAGATGAGAGGCGGAAAATTAACTGAAATTATTGCTAGGAAATTATATATTTTTAACTAACAATTAATTATACGAGGACTTGAGCCCTTTTTTGTTTACATTTTATTTGCTTTATTAACCTTAATGCATGTATTCCTTCATGGTAGATCTTTACTATCAGGTAGATGTTCTCCCCTCAGTAATTATGGAAAAATGATGACAGCTTTGGAAAACTCAAATTCCACAAAATCTCGCACGCGGCATTTTGCATATTATTTACATTCCTATACATAATGTATCATCATTATTATTATTTAACCTTACCTGCAACCTTAAGTTCTTATCTGGTAACACTTTTTTATGTGCATTCAAGTAACTGCATATATTTTGTAATTGTCACTCCATCCATTTTGCCTTATTTAATTTTCTATGAACAATGCCATCGTTTTTACTTATGAGCATAAAATCAAATAATGAGTGTGATATAAAATGAACAAAAAATTATGCAGTCCTAATTGAATCATTCATTTTCTCTAACAGTTATAATTATAACTGTTATAAGTTATTCATTTTCTTCTAGTCTTTTTCTGGTAAGTGCCTCTTTTGTTTTGAAATGACCATATATTATTGAGTCATTTTACGTAAATTAAAAAGGAATTAAGAAACTAATATTTTTACCAGTTTTATGTTATTATTGCAAGTTATTGGCTCAATGAATATAAAATGCAGTTACTGAATCCGATGATGAAGTTATTAATGTATTAATATGTAATTTATATTACTCGAGTCTGAACTCGAGTCAATTTTTAATGGACTCAGAAATATATGTTACAAAAATGTAAATTTTGGAACCTATTCCTAAAAATTATTTTACTCTAAAATCTTAGTATTGAAGAATACAAATATTTCTTGCTAAGGCTCTTTGCTATATCAATTAGTTGAAGGTGTTCAATAAGCCAAAAAGGACCCCTCTAAGATTTTTTTATTGAACACATATGAATGTAGAATAATATCATCATTAAAGCTGGGATTTGGAAGCTCATATCTCGACTGGGCAAAATTTTTTTTTATTTTCTGGTGCTGCATATGTAAACTATATTTTGTTGGACCTTGTTTTTCGTCTCCCAATCCCAGCTCTAATATTATATTTGATAATTATTTGAATTACTTTAGCGAATGATTCTCCATTTGGTTACAACGAAATTAAACATAACTGTAGGAAGACTTCCTATTTCTATTTTGATTTCAATACCAGGTTACTGCATATTAAGTCAATGCTCCCTTTTTGTTGATGGAGCTCACTAAATACAAATTAAAGAAAAAAATATATATACATTTAGAGGTGTTTCTTATAATACAAAATTATTATCATTCATTGCTAAATAAACGTCCCCGTCCGCCCCACTTTTAGAGTCTTTATCTTACGAAATAAAGTTTGAAAAAAGTAAATATGTATTGACTTCTACACTAAAACAGACAACTTTATGGGAGGCTGGAAGATCAAATAAATAATATCAATTCAGGACAAATTGAGGTAAGTATCAATTTATTTTTTGTTCACTTCTAATTTCTATCAAATATGTAATTCTTTGTTTCATTTTTGTTCAAAAAATACATCTTCTAATACATTTAAGATATATATTGAAATGATTTAATTATTTTTTTGTTAAATTAAATAGCCCTTTTACTCTGATACTAAGTGGATCACATGGTAGTGCACTGTGATATTGATAGTTTACGCAACATTTTTTGTCTTTTATATAAATCAAATTACCTATTTCTTACACTGGGATGTCATTATGAGTGATTAATTGATAATAATCAAGTGTCTACTGAATCAATTAGATCTGATATTTCGAAACCGGTTTGACCTGCTGCCTGGATTTTAAAAATTTATTTAACTTCTGTTTATGTTGAAAATTGGTTAAGGAACATGAGTCCAACACTATTTCTACATAACAGTCTTTGCTTTAAAAACAAGATACTTAATTTATAGAGAAACCATTTAAATATCTACCTATCTGCATATGTTTGTTGAAATTAAAATGGGGACTTGCTTATTTTAAAAAATATGGAAATACAGTTTGATACCATGCATCAAAGTTCGTAGTAATCTTTTAATATATATTGAATATAAAAATATGAACGTCCTGTCAAATTCAATTACAATATCAAAATATAATCATGAAACACTTTATCATGTTATCAATCAGGAAATGTGCCTTTTATTCAAGTACGTTAGTGACAAACCATATTGCGTAGTGGTTAAAAATCAAATGAAGTTTGGTGATTGATCATGGACTGTACAAAGATTTTTTTTTTAGTATTCCTTGATTAACATTTTTAGATTCAATTTAAATTAAGGGCACGACATCTAGATAATAGATAATTTTTCCCTCCTAGTAGTGGTGTGCAACTCATGGTCCATCTGTGTTCTGTATAAAAATGGGAGTTATTATTAATTAGTAATATTGTCCATAGACGTAGAAGTACATGAAACTCTAAAATGTAGTTGATCGTTGTATTTAGAGCTTTTCATTTCACGGTTTATTAAAAAAATTAATTAAACTTTGGCACACAAAAAAATAAATGAACTTTTTTGATGTTATTAATGATCTAATTTTTTTATTCATAAGAATGTGAATGGATTCCAATGGATGCAAAAAGTAGCTCTTATTACATAAGCTGTGTGCTCATTTATTTAGAAGCATTGATCAAGTGTTACTTTTTATTGTTTTTCTCTACGATTTCTTTTTTTTTATAAAGACTTACAATCATATAGTAGTTAATTAATTATGTTATATCCCCAAATGTTAGCCTACTCGTCATTTATTAAATTTCAAAGGTATTCACAGCTTTGAAGTATGATCCTCAAGTTCTCCAAATCACCGTTCAAATCACTAATATGAGGGAGTAAGGGAAATGATCAGTTGGAAAGACAAAAAAAAAACATTGTACATTTTCATGTTAATGAGATTAAGTCGTGCAATTGTGATTACAAGGAGTTAAAAGGGATATTTTTGGATTTCTATTTCTTTGGATGAAGGAGGAGTAGCTTCATAATTCTAGAAATTTCTTCCCTATTGGATATTTGATAACAATATACTTACTAATACTATGTCTAAGATCTGTCCAATGATTATTTGCTAACAAATACCCCCTTGCTAATTTTAATTGGAAAGATTCCGAGTACACACCTCCAATAATAACTACGAGGGTTTGTTTGGACCACAAATTCAAATGTAGATATTCATATTTTGCTTATTTATCAGCCGATATTTATAACTCAAGATCGATTTAAATCTTTAATTCAAACTAAATAACTATCGTTTTAATGAAGAACTTAATCAGACAAGTATTTCTAAAGCAGCTAAAAACCCCATATAATTTCGTGTTCCATACATGTTACGATTAATATAGAGAATGTTCACAATTTTGTTTCCACTTTAGACGTCTAGGAATCCATCTTCTTCATCCGTTTTACAACCATGAAAGAGCTTATAATTGACCATTTATTTGGATAGTTTTATAATCAGACATATTTTCATGTTTGACATTCGACGGTCAACCTTTAACTGGACTGGAATGGCTTTGCATACTTCCAGAGTTATTTTCTTTGCTTGGACTCCTCCACAGAAGCCTTTTAAATCTCCTTTAGCTCATAATCTCCCAATAACACGAACTGTTCTAGTTGATTTCGTTTGTTATACATTTAAAAAATGGATCCTACTTTTTAGGGAAATAAATAATAAGCTACCCGATATATGAGCCGAGTCCTAAATTACACTTATGTAAGTATAAGATGAAATCACAGACTTTAATAATAAAAAATACGGATTTTTCAATGTTTTTAAAACTAAATCAAACATTTATTTTACTGTGTGTATCTTCACAGTATGTAACCGCACATCTCAAATAATATCGCAGGTTAGCAAAGTGTCCAAACTTAGTGATTGAGTTACACACTCCTCAAGTGAAACAATATGTATCTACTCACAAACACTTTACAAATCTTACCTATGTATAATATTCTTTCATTAATAATATCTTTGGATCGTTTAAGACCCTTCCACTCAAATTAACTGTTTGTAACAATAAAATCGAATTATGAGGAGTGACAAAGAAATAAAAAGAGGATCTTAATAGACACGAGACAATATATTATGATGTGTCCATTAATTTATTGATTATATCTAGAATGTATCTCATAAACGTTGCATTTGCAAAAAATCTTCATCTCAAATATAAATTAACATGGTATATATTGTATGAATTAATTTTATGGGATCAAGAAATGATAATTCACTCAACCTACACATTTACAATATTTATGATGATACTATGAGGGACACATAAAGACAACAATCACACAAGTCTGTTGGAGGTTTTTTTTAGATAACAGGGTTGGAATTTAGGAATGGACTTACCAAATATTAATGATTTACTACTGTTGAATCATACAGTAACAACAGCATAGCTGGAGTCTTTATATATATATATATATATATATAAATCTACAGATTTGAATAAACGCTATTTATATTAAAATAAAATAACTAACGGATATTTCTTTATCATTGAAATTGTAATATCATGCATTACTTATGTATGACGAGGACCCGTCCACCCCATCACAAAATATGGAATTTGTTAAGTAGTGTATGTATACCTACTCATATGGCACATAGATACAAAGGAAGAGTTTTTAATCTCCTTATAATTTTTGTTTTTTTGTTTTTTACTTACAAATAAACGCTTGTACAAAGATTATAAAATCCACATGACACCATTCATAAATCTGTATGTACAATTGTATTTATTTATAATAACGCATTCATAGATAGATACATATTTGATTGTGGATTCCCTATTGTTAGAGAAGGAGCATTAGTATCCTTATTTCTTAATTTTGACCTCCATTTAATATACATATATTATGGAGTTTATACGTTTTGTTCTTATTGAAAAAAAATAAAAAAAATTATACATTGATTGAAATAATCATTATTTAACAAACTATAATTCGTGTTTTTTGTTTTTTTTTTAAATAATAATAGAGACTCCTTCCTTATTATTTTAAAAAAATGCACGGGTTACAAAATCGACTGCATAATAATATGTACAAGAACCGACCATATCTCAAGTATAGATCTGCATAATTCAAATATTATATGAAGTCTTTGGGTAGTCATATGTCTATATATATTATATAAATCTATCTATGTATAAGTATAAATACACACACATATATATATGATCATGAAAAAAGTACCAGAGTGCTTTGACAAAAAATATATACATATAGTGTACAAACCAGTCTTGAAACTGTTGTTTTATAATGGACAAATGTTTTTTTGTTTTTTTCGCAAAAAGTCATGAGTTGAGCATTTCATGAAATAATTTTATTGTGTATGGAATTGACCTAAATATTCAGCATAACTGTCCTTGTGCATATTTATTTAGGTGAATAATAGCTTTATTGGACGAATACATTTGTGTTGTGTTGAACATTTTGAATTTCCTCATCTTTTTCTTCTTTTATAGATCAATTCGATGATGGATTTAATCAGCAGTCCTGGAAAAGGGAATACTCCATGAATAAGGAGGAACAATTGAATGTTGAACATGAGCTCATCACCGTAAAGTAAGATCAAGGTTTTGGGAGATATCTTAGACTAAGATATTAGCAAGACTGTAAGGAAGGGATGCTCAAAGCCTCGTTTTCCATCGTAGAAAATGACATAAATATAATAATGTAAGTAAAGTGATGAGGCCCTTTAAACCAACAGTGTCGTGACTAGTAGTATTTTAGTAAACAAGGCTGCAAGCCTCTACTTTACGGTATGCTCTTAGTTTGATCTTGAATCCAAGACGAATACTTTGAGGGGTCAACTTTTTATACTTATTAGGAGTACATATATACATACATATATGCTTTTTTCACATCTTCAATATATAAGTGTACATATGTATATACATTGGGTAGTTGAAAGATTTTGAATTTGTTTTTACGAGCCCTTTAGATATTCAACTCTTATAAGGTCTTCAAAAAAAAATAATAATAATAATAAAAATAAAGAGATACTATGAAGGGGGAGTACCTAGGGGTTAAAATAATCTCACAAAACATCAGAGTTTATTTATGTGCCAATTGTATTCAAATCATGACAAAAAAAAAAAAAATGTTGAATCTATACTTTTCCAACAAAATAAAAAAATAATGTCATTATGGAGTTACGTGTGTATGTAGATTGTACACACACGTCTGTCAGTCAGTTGAGGAAGGAAGTATTATTTGAGCAGTCTAATTCCTTTTACTTTGAAATATTTGTACATTCCTTTTATGGAAGTTGACGCAAATGGCACTTTTAATTATTCAATTGTATGTACATAGTATCGAATCTTGTCTATAGATTTTTTTTTTCATCATGTTCTAACACAAATGGGGTGTTTATTTGATTATTTTTAGTAGATGTTGTTTATAGATATATGTATATAAAGAAAGTTCTACCTTTTTTAAAAAAAAAATCTCAGTTTTGGAACATCAAACATACTTTCATTCAACTTCAGTTTAGCACATGCCCTTAAACTAAGCATCGAGAAGAAAGTACAACTCTCTTTCCACTTTGACACTGGTCTGAATAGGATCTCTTTAAATCTTATTTTATAAACCTTTTTATAATCATTTATAATCCATACGAAAATAATAAAATTATAGATTGAGTCTCCGGAAACAAACAGTCAGTTATATGTATCTATCTGTGAATTTAACTTTTCCACTCCCTTTCAGAACCACCTTAGTTAAAATTTCTAACATAGTAATAGGAATTCAACTCTGTGTCAATTTACATAATATCTACAAATATAGATTCACATTTAATATTTGAATTCATCTTATCGACACAAAAGTTTAGTTAAGCAAATTTATTTATGTTTATGCGTGTAATTTCGTGTTGAAATTTAAAACTAAGCACAATTTGACTTGTTGTCAAGATATTTTTGTAACTAGAATTGTCCTTCAATAAACTGTAATTAGTCCTTATATGTGTATGAGTCTTTAATATATATGTAGGTACAAAACCATTTAACAATAAATATATATAATTAATATAATATTTATACGGGAATATAAACATGAGTATCAGTTCTACTTATATGTACAATATACATATTAAATTATATGTATATATTTGGGATTTTCCCAGTTTTCAAATTTAATTATTGTTTTCAAATCATTATATATATATATATATATATGCCATTATTAAGATTGATTAATTATCTCTTCATATACAAAATAAATAATTGTCTAATCTCCAGCTCACAATTTATATCTCCCCTATAGGTAGCACTTTTTTTTTTATTCAAATATATAATAATTTTTGTTGATCAAGAAACAAAAACAAGAGTATGACTTCAAAATCATAATAAACATGCATTATTCAACTATTTTATGATGCCAAGGACATTACAATGGTAGATGTCATTTTTCATTGTACCGCTTGTTCTTCATATAACGTTCTTACTTATGAAACATGATAGGCCTCCATTTCCTGTTTAAATAAAATATATAGCCCTAAACTTTTAGACAATGCCATCATATTCATCCTATTGCATTAAAATCAAGGAAAACATTAAATCAGGAGATGGTTAAAACCTGTTTGGGCATGGTTTTCGAATCAAAATATTTGATTAAATCGTTGGGTAAAGTGCACTTTTTTATATATAACTATTTTTGTACCTGCTGATTAATTTGGAATGATGCACAAGTCACCTATTAATAATGTGAATGCAGTGAAAAATGTTTAAAACATCTTTTGTACTTTTTGTGGGAGTGATCATTTGGAAGAAAAATAATGAGGATATCTTTTCATTTGTATCCATATTGGATAACTTATCAAGCTTAAGGGGATAGTTATGAGCCGTGGCTGGTATTTATCAGAACAAAAAAAAACCGTTGTATAAAATCCCTCAAATATATTTACAATGTAAATATCAATGAGTGCTTTGAAGAGTGTTGGACACGTTACACGAGCTAATTACTAGTTACTTGGTTAAATAAAAAATATCGACAATTCTCAAGAGCAAAAGTAATTAGTTAGTCTCGAGATTAACGGGCAGTTATTTTAATAAATATTATTATTATTATTATATTTGTTACTCAATAAAAAACAAAGTAAAGTACGAAAATAAAATAAAATCCAAACCTTTCTAATTTAATATACAGAATATTAAAAGTTTTATTATTCAATAAGTAAAATATGATAATGAATTTGTATATGACATACGAGACAATCAGATATGAGATTCATGAAGTTGTTAATATTAAAGTTGTTGTATTTTTTTTTTTTTTGATAAAAATGGAATAAAGATATTTTTTTTGTATAATGGCTTTATTTAGATACTGCGTCACTAAAAACAAAAACAAAAAACGATGTGAGACTAGACTATTACCGATATTTTCATCTTTGGCTTTAAATGCATGTTTCCTTATTTTCTGAAAAGCCTAATAAAAAGTCAATCTAACTTTTTTTTTATTATTTCAGTTTTGAATCAATGTTTTAGTTATAACTAATCTGAACTCCCTGTACGTAATTATACTTACTACTATGAGAAAAAAATACACGGATTTTATTTTTATTTTATTTTAATATCGGGAAATTTGAATTTAATTTTTTTTGAGGTTCTGATAGGAATAAATGATTTTGTTTTTAAAGTTGACACTACTGTTTCTGACAAATATGCCAAATTACAAGTCAAGCTATTCATTAGTCTTTGAAATACGCGTCTTTCTTTTGTGTGAACAGCTAAAATCGCATTTTCGTTTTTTAAAATGTCTGAACGAATATGACTCAAATGCTATTTATAGAAATGTTGTTGATAATAACCCAAAAAGTTTAAATGAATAATCCAAACTGTATTTTTTGATATTTTGAGAATCCGTTCTTTATTTCTCGAGATACATAGCCTATTACTCAAGAAACAAACCATCCGATGTTTAATTTTAATAGCATAATATCTAAACTTAGCAGTTATTGTTCTGTAATTATTGACACAATAAAATTTTGAAAATTGGAAAAAGCGTTGGTACACGTGCAGTTTATCTGGGGGAGGGGGGAGAAGGGGGGGAGAGAGATTTTGCGAGGGATTAAATAAAGATTTTTTTGATTCCTGATATTTTTTCCCCCATAGTAGCATGTACAATGTATTCTTAGAAGAAGAGATGGAAAATAACATGTATGTATTCGAAGTAACATAATATCTTACTGGATTACTTTCCCTTCCGTTATAACCCCCCCCCCCCTCCCTATATTTAAATAAAAAAAATGAATGACCGTTACCTTATTACTAAAAAAGTTTAATCTAAATAACACTATAAGTCTCATCTCTGATTTTAGGAGTAACTAGTAATTACTTTTGCCTTGAGCAACAGCATTACTTTTTTTGCTAAGTAATTAATTATTCAAATAGCGTGCCCAACACTGCTTATAATTAATATCACTTTTTTGAACTGATATATAATACGAGTATAATGAATGACTATTCAAAAATTTGAATTATTTTAATCCATGAATTTGATTAATATATATTCGATTAAATAACAGCAAATAACAGTGATTGATTTCATAGTCTCAGGAACCAGTGTATATGTCGAGTGCCTTTCATTTTTTTTTTTTTTAATCATATCAAAAAATTTCGATTTTTAAAGAAGAATTTTTTTGTTTTAATTTTTTGTTTACATTATAAATTGTTCTCTACGGACCTGGACTATATACATTTATGTTTACTAACCAAACGCTGTAGATCGAACATTTTTGCACTTAATTGGGACTTTAATTCATCTACCTATTTGACGAAATACCCTGAAGGATTGGGTAACTCCTCATATTCTAAAGGGTTATCACTTAAAGTCATACACAAATCCTAAGTTATATTTAAATTCATTCGAGGGATAACGTCCTCAGAGGACATAAAGCGTTCAATATTTGAAGTCTGGTCTATTAATTAAACATTGAGAAAAGTTTTTACTGAAATACAGCAATTTCGAATGACAAATTGTTAATACATGTACGTACATATATGTATTATTTTTAAACCTTTAAATCCTTTCAGACCCCCCCCCCCCATATATATATGTATATTCAATTTGAGTCATTGCTACGTAGTTTAATCATGCCTTTTATATTATTGTTTGTACCTATTCCTATCTATTTATGTAAATAATTAACAGTATTACTCTTAAATCTTGGATCATCAAACTAATATCTTCGATATTTGATGTTTGTTTTTCCATACATACATACTTCTACCCTCTTTCCTCTTTGTGTACATATTTAATTATTAGTTTAAATAATACATAAATTAATGGAATACCATGTGTGCCTATATGGTTATATTTCCGCTTTGTATTTTTTTGAAAGAATGTTAGAATAGCACTATATTCTAAGTATTAAAGATAAAATAAAGAATCAATTGATGATATTTCAATTTGAAGTTGGAATTAATAGTCTCACAGTTAGGTTTTTAGTTTTTTTTTGTTTTAATAAATACATACCTACATAGGATACAATAGGATAAAAATAGAGAGGAGGGGGGAGACCCATGAGAAGTAAGTAAGTAATTGCCATCTAATGTTAATGAATCGATATTAAATTGTGCCTTATTCATCATTGATTTGCTTTGATTTTTTTTTGTTATTTTTTGAGGAATAGTGATGTGGATATGTGAGTTTATATATTAATTGCTACATATATGAGAACCAGAACGAAGGGGTAGTTAAGTATCTCTCCTATCTGAGGGACACCTCAACGTTTTTGAAAGTCGGGAGGCCAGTCACTGGAAATGGACTTCTATGTAGAAGAATCACTGGAGAGAGATAATACAGAATCATGTTCTTAATCATGATATAATATTAATTCTTTCAAATTCCTTGTTCATTAATGGCCTCCTCGGTTGTTATACGGTTCCTCATTCTACAAATCCAACAATTTGGAGACTGGGCACTACTCCTAATATAATTAATTCAATATACATACTGCATTGTCTTAAGAGGGCCCTTGTTTACAGCTTGTAAATTCCATTGTAATTCCATTCTTGCATATTACATGAATGCATGTAATAAATATTCATATCACACTTGTTAGAATGTCATTTGAAAAAAGAGATTAAATGCATGACATAGGGGCCTGATACATTCATAGGTACAAGAATGTAAAGTAGTTTATTTGATAGGATATAGTATCATCATCATCATTGGGTATCTAGGTACTTTATGGGAAAATATGACCTTGAGGGGTCAGTTTGAACAACAGAGACTTTTATATATAGAACTGTTTATGCAATAATCAATCTTGTTTTTTATAGAGGAGCCCTGTCTTAGATGATAATTTCCATATAAGATGATTTTTTATAAGTACTTATTTAACAGTTACATATTTAAAAAAAAAAAAAGTACATATTTGAGTAAAATGGAGAACCACTGCACCTACCTAAAAATAAAAGACCTTTAATAGACTTTAATTCAGGGCTCTTTAACCTCCAGCTCTTGAATATGCTTTGATATAACACATGTAGAATAAAAATTCATAATGGGTTGCATTACTAATGCAAATATAATTATGTATAATTATACTATTTGGAATGCACTCATAAGGAAAAAAGGTTGAAAAACCCTGCTCATATGCATATTCCATAAGCATACATATATACATACATATTGATATTTATATTTGATGGGAAGTAATAAGCTCACTTGGAAATAAATACTCTGATGATTAATAAACAGAAATATTAATTTGTACTAGGTTGTAATTAATGCGATCAAATATGTAGAGTAGATGTAATTAGTAAGTAATTATCTTCGGCGGCAAATATAACGATTAACAACTCCTCGTAACGATGACCATATATGTACATATTTATATGACAATCATTGAACAGTTACTCTGGAATGATAACATGGAAATACATGGGTGGATACATCAAACAAAAAAATCAAATCCTAGGATTTATACCAAAATACATATAAATATTATGTGATATTAATATTAATTTTACATTGGAGAAGTTATAGAATGATTTATTTTATCCTCTCTTTTTCTTGCGATATTGATAATAAATGGGTTCAATCAGTGAACATATAATATTTTCTCTCTCGTTGGTTTATTTGAAAGGTGAGTCAGGAGAACCAGGGGAACAGGGTAAAATAAGGTGAATTTGACCCATAATAGGACATGGACAATGTTGCGTCGGTCTCTGAGGTTGCCTGAGGTCGCTGAAGGATGATTGTAAAACACATTTATTACGTATTTTTCTATTTTTGTTAAGGTTATAACCTTGCCTTGGAGACCATGGGGCCAGTGGTTGAGTATGGTCGGCTAAAAAGAAAGAAAAGGAAAACAAAAATTCTCAGGTTTTGTTTGTACTTTTTCATTTTTATTATTTCATTAACTTTAACATAAAGAAAGGAAATATTAGCAGATTTGGAGGTGGTTGTAGGGTCCATCAAAATTTATTAACTTCTCTCAAATTATTTAATATATTTGTACATCGTATAGCTTTAAGTATGGGCCTTGTTTTGACTAAATTTTGTAATTGAACTTCATTTATTAGCCTTAATTATAACTAATTCTGGAACATAGTCAATATTTTCTTTCAGCATATGCAATGCTTTTACGACTATTAATAGTCTAAGAATGTAACTGGAGAAGAATTTATACATCTGAGAACACGAATGATCTGCTTGATGGATAAAATCCTCTGTTTGTAAAGTCAAATATGAGTAATTTAGCAATAATTAATTTTACCATTTAGCCAATAAACATGTCATTAATAGTAAACCTATAAGACTTTAGATAATTTTTATGGTCTAGGAACGAAATATTAGATGAATTTAAACGTGAAAGAGCTGTATCTATGACCGGCCTATTTAGTATAAACAAATTCATTATGCGTTGAGTTCAGCTGTCAGACAAGCGAAACAATCCTTCGATGAAAATCTATACTTGCAAGAGATTGTCTGGCCTAATTAAATTATATCAGTGGTAGCTAAGAATTGAGTAATTAATTTCAAAATAACAAATCATAGTTCTAAAATATTATGTTCCTGTTCCTTTGAGGGGCTTATTCTCGTGTAAAGTATTTTCCTTATACTTGATTGTAAACTTCCTTCCTCTAAATGAAATATATAAATATATATTTGGAACTTTGGCGGGAAATTAGTCAGGCAGAACTAAATAATCAAAATGCCCCAATAGTATTACAAGTTTGAATTTTCCCCTTATGATTTTGGAGCGCACTAATACCTACACTTGTAAGTGGATTAAAGTCACGTGACTTAAGTTACAAAGTTCGAGTCGGACTTGCAATTCGAGTCAAAGTTCTGGGTAAGCTGTGGCACGTTATCTCAAGGGATATAAAATTGACACTCTCTAGTCATATTCGATCCATACTTCTCTTGCCTTCTCTTACGTGACTTAAAAAGGGCAAATGATAATATAGACTCAGAGACCTTAAATTTAAAACTACACTAAGGGGAGGGGCATGGTTCTCTCACTTTCTCAGTCATCATAGCCCCTTCTCGAGGGTGATTTGGGAATGAATCTAGAGGTCTTGAGTTGCCTTTGTCAAGTCATTTGACTTGAATCACAAGTTGCTCTCGAGTACACATCTCTGCTTTGAATGTTTTACCGATAACCAAATGATTTAATTGGTTAAGTTTTAAAGATAAAACTTTTAATGGATGTAGGAGTGAAAGACATTAAAATTTTAGATATCTATAATTTTTATTCATGTTCTTCTGAAAATATATGATAAGGAGGTATATGAATGAAAAATTGCCAACATATTGTAGTTCTTTTTTTTTTTCGTACCAGCCTATAAAAGTTTTTTACATAGCATAAATCAAAAATTGATTGTAGGGAGTCTGAGTGCCTTTTTTATGCATTGTGATAGTAAAAAGTAAAAAACTTGTTTTTTTTATGTTTTTTTTGGTCTGTAGCCTTAAGCTTACAAAATGTTGTATTTTAATTCGCTGATTTTCACATTTTACGAGAATCGTATATTTTAACAAGTTTGATATAAAAAATGTTTTACTATTTTGATATAAATAGTATTAAAACAAGATGACTTTTGAATATACACACCCCTTTAGGACAATGGTTTTATCAACGTATATATAAAAATGGAAGTTTTATAAATTTTTATAAAGCAAAAATGAATCTCACTTCTGATTGTCTCATAATTTAAAAACTGTTTTTGAAGGGCTATACAAAAAATGGGAGAAATTAAATAATTAAAATAAAAACACCTATATCTAAGAACCAGAGTAAAAGTAATAATTTCAAACTAGATGTGACGACATATTTCTTCATAGCAAATGATACCCTTGGAATTTTATCATGAAATCCTTTTATGTATCTATAGAATATGATATTATATATTTTATATAGGACTTTAAATAATATAAATTGTCATAAAATCGTTTTATAACTGCAAAAAAAAAAACCTTTTACTATGTATGAAATAGGGTGGAGTGGGGAAAGTTCACGTGTAATTTTTTTAAATGCCTTAATAAACCACTAAAAAAAGCATTTTTGCTAGACTTGGCTAATAATTATGAGTCAATTGAAAAATGTTCAATGATTTGGAACATCAAATAGAATAATAGTTGTATAATTTTTAAAACACCTAAAGAGGGATATGGCTAATCTTTTGACTCTTACTAAAACTATGTGTCATTTAAGTATTTTTAAGGGATTTGAATTTAATTTACTGGTTGCTTTTGTAAAAATTAATTATTGATTTTAATTAAAAAAATAAACACTATAAGGCACTTTCTTTAACGTAGGACTATTTCGATAAAAGTACAATACACGAAAATAGCCGCAAAAACTTTTGCAGCCAACAAAGTTGACAATTTTTTGATAAATTAATATTTTTAAAATGTTGATTTAATAAAGACTTGGAAAACTAATCCTGTCTGCATTTCTTATGCAAGATAAATAATAATCTATAAATATTTTCAAAATTGATTTAATTTTATATTTTAGTGACTTGTTCAAAAGAACAAAAAATATACCAAAATAGCTCTGTTCTACCCTAATTTTTCTTGCTAAATATAAAACCATTCGTTTTATATTAAAACACTCTTCATTGATAGTAATAATAATTAAATAAAATTTAATTACCTTGAGGTGGATAATTACTTAAGAAATTAGATTAATGTTTAAATTACTATATTGCATTAAATTTTATAAATTGTGATGCAATGTCTCTCAACAAAAAAAGGAAAATGAATAACTTAATCTAAAATAATCTTATCTTTAATTATATATATATAATTATAAATAAATGATCTCATTTATTTATATTCTTACACAAACTTTTTTTCTTCTTTTAGACTGAGTTTAAATGATTAGTTTATATTTGCGTTATTTATGCCAAACAACACAAAAATGAAATGATTTGCTTTTGTCATCTACAAATTTATTTTTTTGTGCATTCAAACTCATTTTTCAACAAAAAGAATAGAAGAAAATGAAAATAGTATTCAATAAAAGTGATAAGAAATAGTCATTAGATATTTAAAATGTTTTTCGACATTTCTATATCTTATTCTGAACTTGAGAAAAAGTATTTACTCTTCTGTAAAAATCAGGAAAAAAGGTCTTTTTTTTGTTGGGGGAAGGGAGGGAAGGTTTATAAATTCATCATTTTACAAAGGTTAGGACAATTAAAATACACACCTTAGGGTATAGTTATGATTAATATATTATTATTTAGTTCTATCCCTATTTTGATTTTATTGATTTCATAATTAATAAGTTACAATGGCTAGCAAAAGGAATTTCTGCTTCAAAAAATCTTTTTTAAAAATAACTCTAGGTATAATATTTATTCTTGGAACTTAATTTATATGTGGTCCTATATTGATCAATTATATACGTTCTTGAAAAAAAAATGACCTGTATTTTTATATGTAAAATCTCATATTTCAATGATAGATGTATGTATTATGTAGAAAATCCTCATTTAACCATAAAAAACATATTCAATATTATATCTATATAAACTAATATTGTGCTTAGCTTCACATAACGGTCCAATAGTTTTATGAGTTTTATCTTTTAAACAGAAAATGATTTATGACGACGAAATGCAAATACTACTTACTTCGTAGCTTGTGTGAATCAACTATAAAATCTTATTAAACGTCATAACTTGAATATATGTTGTTGTTGTTTTTTTGTCACATTTACATATTTGCGTGTGAGTAAAAAAAAAAATACAAAATACATAATGTGTTTATTGAAAGCAGCCCCAAGGTGGTATTGTATTTGAGAACGTAATGGTCAAAATTCAAATTATATATGTACCTAGATATGTACATCTAAAGGATTTGATTTTACAATTAAAAGAAGGAATTATTTTTTAAGTGGTAATAATAATTGGAAGTAAGTTCTTTGAAAGTTGATTTTTTTTGAAGTTATTATTTGACAAAAAAAGCTGCCAGTTTTTTAAATACTGAAATTTTAAATAAAATTTAATTTCAAACACATTTATTTAAAATTGAATGTTTTGAGTAGGTATCTAAACTTAAGCAAAAATTTACCCTACTTGAGTATATATGTTATTTTAAAAAGTGCAGCATTTTTTGTGTCAATTCAGATAGAAAAATAAGACTCAGAGCAAATGTTCCTCAACAAAGAAAAAAAATGACTAAAAAATCCCGATTGGTTAATAATATCCTTCTTACTTTCAATCAAGAACTGTGGGGCTTTTAGAGATTTTTTATCAGGGATTCACGATGTTTTGTTCTATAACACATTAAAAATATTTCTTTTACGTAAAATATTTTACGAACACAAAAAATGACTTTGATTTTTATTCTCTCTACTCAAGAGCAATCATAAACAGATCATTACCCTAGTAAAAATGAGACACAAACAAAACTTTAAATTTGGTTTTTTTAATTGATATTAAACACATTTATCAATTTTTTAATTTTTTTTTGTAATTATACAAAATATCATTGTGATATAGTTCTTCCTTGGGTACGCAATACTGTGGATCTCTGTGCCCGAAGGTCACAGTTTTTTTATTTTTCTAAGAACTCTTACTGTGAATTTCAAACACAATTCATAATTTTAGCATATTTATTACTTATTGTCCAATGAGTTTGTTGTGTGGGATTTCACCTTGAAATTGAGCGACTTAAAAATATGGATGAACTTCGAAAAAAAAAATTTGATAAACTGAGTAACGGTTAAGGGTTATTGACATTAAGCTCGGATATTTATACAATATAAAATATCTATGTAACAATTTAGACGTAATATTTTATTCCAGTTTGTATGGTTCATATTTTTAGACATCAGCCCTTCATTAGGAATCTTACCATAGGTTTTATAGCTGGAAATAATTATTTTCCCCCCTTGCTAAATACTTGTTTTTTTGGCAATGGATATATTTAAGCACATATTTACGTACTCCATTGAATGTCGGCGAAATTGCGTATTTATTATGAAGCAACAACTAAATAATTGTTAGCTTCTCCGTTAGAATACTACTATTTTGTGAAGTGGGAGAGAATCATGTGTGACTACGGAAATATGTGTGTACAAATTTTTTGCAATATAACGGCAAAATTTTCTGATGTAACCATTGAATACCTGTTTATTGTCAATCATGAATTCCTCTTTGTATCATTGTGCTAGTCTCTTCATAAAATGCATCAATTGTTAAGATTGCATTGGGAATATGATCATTTCATTAGTCAGTTTGTATGTTCTCATGGAGTAATTATGATTAGGTATTATTAAAAATAAAAAGTTAAATAGATCGTTTATACTACTACATATAAAATAGATTAAAAAAGGTTTGGTGCTGACGAAAATCTCCCCTTGAATTTTATCATGTTGAATATTTACCTTCCTCATGGCTGATATTAGTTACGTAGCAAGGAAGAATTCAATTTTTCATGAAATGTAGTTCTACCAATAGTATAAAGGAGCGTCCAAGAGGTCCGATGTGCTCTGTTTTGCACAGAGACCCCAAACTATTCTCTTTTTCTCTGAAGTCCCTACTTAACCTTGATTGCACCTCTGAATTCTACAATTACTGGCATAACTGGTTACAGGCATAACATTTGAGACTAATTTTTGAAAGTCTTGTCTGAGTCCCAATCCCTTCAGTGCCTTGGTTTTGCCGTCAAAATTGAGACTAAATTTCCTTAGTAGAGCAAGAACTTTTTTTTTTCTTGATCCTGACATGGCTTCCATCCCTCAAAGTCTTGGTATCCTCTTGGTCTCAGGTCTTGATCATAGTGATAGGAGTCTTGAATAGTCATATATCTTTGAGAGAACCCAATCAGCAGATTCGTCATTATATATATATACAAATAATAACATTTAATCTAAATGATATGAAATAATGATACTATTATTCAATATTTACTTAAGCAGTTAGTCTAAAAGACCTAATTATTCCAGAATTAATACAGGATTGATTAATTGAAGAGTCTATACCTACCTACATGCATGTAGCATAACATGTTAGATTTTGGGGTTTTTTTTCCCTAAATTGATCCACTTTTTTTATGCTCAATAAATACTTGAGTAATATGACCACCTATCGTACGTTTATATATGTACATGAGAGATTGCTTTTATTTGGAATTTGAATGGTTATAACTTGGATTAGTAGAGTATTGTGAGAGGTTTAAAATAATAGTTTATTTCACTATTATTCGTATGAGCAAAAAATACCGGGAAATTTGAATTTAATCTTTTTTTTAAAATTCCGATAGGAATAAATGATTTTGTTTTTTAAGTTGGCACTACAATTTCTGATAAATATGCCAAATTACAAGATAAGCTATTCATTAGTCTTTGCGATATGCGCGTCTTCCTTTTGTGTGAGCAGCTAAAATCGCATTTTTCGTTTTTTAAAATGTCTGAACGAATATGACTCAAATGCTATTTAGAGAAATGTTGTTGATAATAACCCAAAAAGTTTAAATGAATATTCCAGACTGTATTTTTTTTTGATATTTTAAGAATCCGTTCTTTATTTCTCGAGATACATAGCCTATTACTCAAGAAACAAATCATCCGATGTTTAATTTTAATAGCATAATATATAAACTCAGCAGTTAATTATGTTCTGTAATTATTGACTTAATAAAATTGGAAAAACCCGATATTTTTTTGCCCATGGTACGGTGTGTATTAAAAAAATGAGTCATGTGATTCACATAGGTTTATAGTAATTTTATGGTCATGCTCTTTATTTTGTAAAATCATTTAAAGTATAGACTTAAGTCTACACATGAATTTGTATTTTTTCATTATTTTGTATAGTCAAACAAATTAAACTATGACAATATTTTTACAATATTTTACGTCGTTGTAGAATATGATACAAAATGTGTACAGACATAATAATAATAATAATATGAATGTCACCTCATATAAAAATTTTAGGTACTCATTCATAATTATACATGTACATAAATTATAATATTTAGAAGCACTCTCAATTAATCAAAGATAAAAAATAAACAATTTGCGGGTACACATTTATTCATAGCAAGAAGTAAGCTAAATTAAATACATAAATGTATGTATATTTGACTAATACAAGATTTGAATCATATATGTACATATTCCTATGTAACTCTGTATGGTATGAAGCAAAACGTGTTATTCATGTGAGCGGTTATTGTTAATCATTTCTAACTTTGCGTACATTTAATTAATCAACCAACCTACTTAACAATTCATATGTATGTATCATATTTTGAAAATATTATTATTATTATCTTATCAAATCCCTCATAGAGCGAGAGATTAAATAAAACAAATCCTTGATTGTAATCAAGATGTATAATCCTATGAGTGAGGTAAGTAAATAAGTTGAATTGAGGGAAAAAAAGAGCAAATTCTCCATATAAATGACATGATCAAAAGATTAAAAATACAAAAATTAAAATATTTATAGTTTAGTCCAAGGGAGTTGTGAAACGATTTTCAACTAGGATTAAGAGATATTTTTCGTAAACAGGATCAAAAGTTATATTAATTAACTATAAAAAAAACAAAATTCTCTTTCTTAGAGTAAATAAGGCTCAAATGCTGTTTGAAGGAAAAACTATAGCTCAAAAATCTCACTCCTTTAAATACATATTTGTGTATATAATGGCTCATTACTAAATATTCTGACTCGATGAGCACTCGATGATGACGGAATATTTATTTAATAAGCTGAGGTAAATTTCTTACTTAAACACAAGGGTATTTTGAAATGAGAGTCCTTTTTCATTCTACATAATGGTTTATAATGTAAGGCTCTCTGTCATATTCTAGGACTCTCATATGTAAAAGTTGATCTGCTTCTCAAATTAACGATTATTTCAACTAGCAACGTCACTTTTGAAGTACATAGACGTTAAATTTATTAAATGAACTGTTAAGTCCTACTTCTTCTTATATCCTTTTTAGATTCATTTAATCGGCTTTTGGTCGAGATCACATCACTCGAGTCGAAGACAAGACCAAGACTTTGAGGGATTGAGGTTAAGACAATACCAAGAATTTAAGGGATCTGGACTATGTGGAAAAAAAAAGTTCTAGTTTCTGTTTTTGTTTACAAAAGGGATTTGATTCTGGTACGAGAACTACATCACTAATTTTATTTATTTGGTTCCTCAAAATCAAACCAAGATTATGGGATAACAAAATCATAATCATAACAAAAACAATCTCGAAAATAAAGAAACTCTTTGCGATATGGGAAACTTAAAGGGGAGACGGGGACAATATGTAGTGAAAATTTTCTTCTTAATTATTATATTTAATATCTTTTAGACCTCATTTTAAATATGTTGATCTATACTGCTCCCTCCTAAAATTACCAGAAGAAGGGGAGAGGGGGAAAGAACAACTTCAAAAAAGTTGCAATCCGTATTTCATTGTTTCTTTATATCAAATGATTGTTGGGACAACATACCCTTCCTCCGAGATTTACACTAATAGGGTAATAGCAGGGTTTAATCGATGATTTATTTATTTTTGAGCTAGTGTCCTCAAAGGTATTATACATGAGCATAAATAAAAAAAAGCCTAAAAAACCACTTATAAATTTTATAAATTTAAAAGTACGAGTATATATTTTTAAACTTTTGTGCCTTTTCGGCCTCACGACAAGTTTCCTCAAAAAATAATTCATTAGGAAGGAAAACATCTGACACCAACGTTATGAAATTTCAATTATCATTATAGATTTATGTAATGAAGAACTTGGATTTATCATTGATGAAATCAAATTAAAACGACTAAATATATTTAATAAATACAAAAACTACTCGTGTTCAAATTACTTTGATCCTTTTAACTTTGGTTAAGATCATCGGGGATGTTATTTACATCCAAGAACTTTTTCGATTTATATTGTATTCATAGGGCTCAGCTGAAACATTAACCACTCTTAGAAATAGGCCCAAATGACACAAAATAAAATCATGTTGCAAAATATAATTGCACGTTGAAAAATTGAGCATTAATTTAATGTGGTTGAATGAAAAGCAGATTACTGTTGCCATATAATTTGAAATGAATTGAATTTTTATTCTCTTTTTTATTTTTTGATATCCTAGTCAAACCATGTCACTCAAGATCAAAACTTTGAAGGATCAAGACCAAGACAATATCAAGAATTAAAAGGGATCTAGATGAGGTCAAAACCGGGGAAAAAAGTAGTATTTTTTAATCTCCTTGCATTGATCGTGACTACGAGACCACCAAGACTTTGAGGGAACGATATGTATGAGACAAAGACCTTGAAAAATTGATAGAAAGACCAAAAACTACTATTCAAGATATTATATGTTATAACATTTATATATATTTGAATGGTCTAGGAGCAGCGGATATCTGCATCAATGCTCTTTTCTTTCTTCCTTCCTTTTTCATCACATGAATTAAATATGTATACGTGCAGTTACCTCATTAGTTGATATGATCATTCAGAATGTCTTTGTACTGTTAATTGAAAACTAATAGGCAAAACAGGAGCGCTACATCCAGGAATTAAGTGGATATATTATGAGGATCTATTTATATGGAGAGAATACATACACTAATGAATACTCTTCAGATCATATTCTCCATGGGGTCTTCCTTTAACCCCTATCAGCTTGATATCCCCCTTTGACTCGATGGAAATCAATGGGAAGTTCAAATTAATGAAGGAGGCAGAGGAGGCCATCTTCTTATATAATAATAGGTTATACATATGGGGGTACTCCTCCAGTAAAAGGCACCGACAGTTGAATCCGCCTATGTATTCTTTTGTAAAAGTATACAATGAATATTATTATTATTATGAATATTCCTGCATTTATTCAAAGATAACTAGACATTATAAACATACACATTTTATAAATATGATCCTAGGAATGTATGTAAATACATTATTTATTAACCCATGTTTTTCACTAGTTACTTATTTATGTACTTAAAAATGTACATGGGTAAATATATTATACGTATAAAAGTATTTATGGAGTCTATGAAGCAAAATGTTTAACAAATATTTTTTATTTATTAATTAAAATGAAAACATTAGATAGACAAAAACAAATTTAACTCTATTTAAAAAAGAGAAATCCTTACCAAAAAGAGTCATTTCTCCTCAAATCAATAACCTTGTCGATTGGATTATACAAATTTATGTCAGTGGCTTCTAGTACTTGATGATAAATTAATTTTTCTAACATTATGAATGAGCCACAATCCCCTAGTAAGGAATCTGTTAATTCTATGACTTTATTTTAGATTGATCAATTTAGCACTTTATGTACGAATTTGTAAAATTTATCATGATGTGGAAATCAAGATTCCTTATATTTCTTTCTCAGACACATACAGTAAATACCCGCGTATAGGACGATATTTGACCCTAAAAACGATGGAAAAACTTATAATAAAAGTATCAATGCAATAGACGCATCTGGGTTTTTAGGTCAACTTCTTAAGGAAAAATGCGTCCTATACGCGGGTATTTAGGGTAATTGAAACATACAGAAAAAATAATAATAGGAATTCATTGGGTGGTGCATAATGAAAGTCACTCATTGAGAGCAATATCCAGTTTGTTAGAGGACTGAGTAGGCGGAATATCTACTTTATATAATATCTGCTCATATCCTATAATCAGTTTTTATTATCTACAATAGACCTACATAATATAAAAACAACATTTTATATTATATTTTTTGCAAAGTTAAGTGCTAAAATACGGTTTTGGTCTATGTATGGATTCTACATACATATATTTGTTGATCTCCTCCTCTCAGGGCAATAAATTAGACTCTGCAATAAAATATCGATTCTTGTATACTTTAATGAGGGAAGGGGCAGAGTAGCATGATTCATTATTTATTTCGTTTTTTCTTCTCATCTAATTGGTCATCCTTCCTGACTTTGTCAACATGGAAAAATCTGATAATAAATTTGTAGCACTATAACCATACATAGCTAAAAAATAAATGCAATCATACACAAAATTCATTAAAGAATAAGATTATTCAATCAAAATGATACAACTATAATTTGAATGAGTGTTCAAACTCATCTCTGGGTATTTGATATATGTAATATATAAAATATACTTATGTATTATTTAAAATGTGTATGTGTGTAAATAAATTATAAGTAGAGAGAGGCTAGGAACAAATAGCTTGAATGTGATACTTTGAGTAAATTGAAAAGGTGTGAATTTCACATAACGTTTAGATAAATTTTCAAGTTTTTCAAATTTAAAAGAACAACTAATGTTCAAATACATACATATGTACATATGTTATAGGGCATAAGTATTTTTTTTATCTGTGTAAAAAATTAAGAACAGTGAGTCACTACCTTTTTTTTTATTTGATGTTATCTATTCATGAATTTTTTATCCAAAGAAGTTGACAATATTTGCAAATTTTTTTTGTCGATTATAAAAGATACACAAAAAAGGGAAGCTAAATTATGTAAGTACTCAATAAGACAAAACAATTATCAGATTCATTTCAAAAAAATAATTGTTGGGTACATTCAAATCCGGATAAGAGCAAAAGTTTTTCTCATAAACAAATTCTTTACTCCATCAGCTACATACAAATTTGAACGTAATTTGTACATAAAAATTTCTCAAAAGTTCACAAATAGAAAGGTACAAATATTTTTATTACTATATTTGTTGAAATCTGTATGAAAATTCATGCAATATACGTGTTATTAGACTTGAAAGTGTTGATGAAATGGAAAGTAAATAAAATATTTACCAATACAACTACCACAGCCGTCATTTTGATGGTTTTTTAAAATTTACTTGTTAATTACATCACAATAATAATTAATTAAATTTTTTTTTTAAAACTCTAAGCTATATGGTCATATTGAATAAATTTACCCAAAACTATCATTTTGATGGTTCTTATTCATAAGTAATAGGGAGGCGTATTATTATACTTGAGACTGATAGTATCGCATTGCGAAGTGTTTTCTTATTTTTTACAATACACTTAGTGCTAAAGAAATAATACTTTTTAACAGATCAGAATAAAATAAAGGAACAGCATAACCATAGTCGTTCTTCATAGAGCAGTTATCTTATAAATACAAACATTTTATATAAAATCTTTATTTTTAATTGGATATGCTATTGTAACGTGGTAAGAATAACTAAATAAAAGTTCAATATTGGAAGCTGGACAACCCTTCAAACATAAAAATGAAATTATAAAATATCTATAATTACAACAAAATAAGTATCAACTTATACATACACTGTCAAAATGACGACTTTGTTAGTTGTAGGAAAAATTATGGTAGCTTTATTGCTGACCAATATTCCTTAATAAAACTATCCATAAATATTTCTTATTTGATTTTGCAAATCAACACAATGATCTTGAGTCATTCAAAAGTGAAAAAAAAGGCTTACCCTTTGGATAATAGGAACATTTTTGCTGAGAGCAAGAAGTTGTTCTTATCCGTATTTGATGACTCCAGATTTGTATAAATTTTAAGACGAGAAAATTATCAGATATATTTACGAAAATGATTATTGAATATTTATTTATATAGAGTAAGGTATATGAACTTTGAATGAGTGTATCCATTATTCATGACATAAATAGGTAAATAAATCCCCCATGAATAAAGGGGCTTCAATGCAATATTTATATGCACAAATATTTCGTATATATTTTGATGTATGTTGAGAGTATAATTATCTATGTATAATTTCTATAAGAAATTAATTAGTAAGTAAATACCTACAATCTATGTATGAAATTTCGAATACATTAAAAGTTGCATCGGTGGTCATTTTCATCTCGTAATGTTTCATATCTGTATACATATATTATTTATAAAATACAAAGTATCCTATTTCAATTTATCCTTAGGCAATGTTCTGAGTCTCAAACTGTATATATATATACAAATATATATGTATGTACATATATCAACAGGGAATACAATATTCTACTTATTCAAGAGTTCCTATTTGCAAGTCATATATGTTATATTAACGTAAAATAACATCTGGTTCAGGATTTATAAAGGTAGTTTTTTCATATTTAAAGATATGAAAATGTATGTATGAACAGTACAAAAGATTCTGTCAAGATACTTTTGAATTTGTATTTGAACTTGAAGGATTCTTTAAGCACTTCTTAAATCATATTCATATTTGATGTATATGTAATCTACACATAAGCTACTTCATTTTGTTTGATCATATACATATTTAACAAACAAAAAGACTTTGAATATCTGAATATGATTGTAAGTATGTATAATTTGATATCCTATTTACTACAATCGATCATGGAAATAATAGTGTTGTTGGTGTTTTTTTAATAATAAAGTAACTTGTTTTAGTACTTTCTATTTCATTTTGGCACCGTTATGCAAAAAAACAATTATTGTTACTTACAAAAAAACAACAATAACTTTTAATTTGAATAACTCCATCAGAAGTGTTGTTACCCCAGTACTATAATAGGAGTACTGAGATACTGACTCATTCAAAATGGTACTATACTAAATTTGTATTAGAAATGGTACTTGCAGTGCCATTATGTCATAAAAATATTTATTTGTCCTGCCGATGACAAGACAAAGTAACATGAATGAAAATTGTCTTTTTTAAAAAAAGAACGAAAAAGGCATGATTTGATTTTTTTTTTTTTTTTTTTTGGGGGGGGGAGACAAACAAACAAAAAATTGCATATAATAAAAATTTTCGAATGAAACACATTTTCGTTTTTATTATAAGTCAAAAAAGTATCTACGTTGCCAAATTTTCTATCTGTACCAATGCAAAAATATTGATACCATAGCAAAACCATTCCTGAGCCTCCTCTTTGATTTTTTTGTATGTCATGAATTCATAACCATGCATCGAGACTGATACAACTTTTAATTTAGTGAGTATAAAATTAAAAAAAAAAAAGTCTGGACTCATTTTTATTTGTCTATTTATTTTGTTTCTTATAAATTAACAAATAAAATTACATGTGTTAAAGTAACATGTCCGTTACTTTTAGGAATAAATTATTACTTTTCATGTTGAGAAACGGGAAGTTTGTTTATGACTAAATAACAAAATAATGTGCATTAATTTTTTTTCTTCTAATTTTAACCTCCGCTCTTTTTTTCTAACGCATTTAATGAATTAATCGAGAATACAAATTAAACTATCCTACGTAGAAAAACGCATTCGTTTTTTAAGATAACAAAATTATTTTTTCCCATATAACTTAATAATAATCATTATAGACTAGCTGAGATCAAGGGCGTTCACTCGCTTCTTTTTTTTTCTCTCTTGCAAACATGTTTACATTTGTTCATTTGATAGCAAATCAAATCAAATCATTGTTTTATTAGGGAGTATCTAAGAATGTTTTTTTATTATAATTCTTTAAACTGTAACTAAATGACAGGAATCAAATCCTTTACTTATTTATAAAGTTATTTATGTAAAGATTACAAAAATATGTTTTTATATATGTACATACATAGGTCCTTGGTGATAGTCTGGAAAAATAAAACAGAGTTTGATTAACTACATAAATATGTATTTGTGTTCAGTTGGATATTGACGAATTTTTTATATGATATTATGTAAAGTTAAAAAATGATCTCTTTGGGTACATTACCCAACATTTTTTGAATAATTATTTGAATTTTAAATAACTCATGTTCATGACCCCATACTAATTTTCTCAATTGTTCAAATGGAATAATTTTGGCAATAATCTATCTGAAATAACTTCACGTCATATTAAAAGATTTCCCATATTTATGCTTGTATCAAATTATTTATTCAATTCCTTGTTCCTAGAAAATCCCAATTCGTAAAATTATAATTTATCTAATAAATCATTCAGCTTTTATGTTATTGTACTTATTTGCAAATTGGATGACTTGTGTATATTTGTAAATATGCATATGTAAATTAAACATCATGAAGTATATTTGCTTATTAGCAATCATTATAAATGTACAGCCCATAGTCTTCAACTAATAAATTTAAGGATGGGCCCTTAGTAGGAGCTTGTTGCTGTATATACAGTTTTTTTTTTTTTTTAGTTTTTTTTTGTTTTTTTTTTAAAAAGACTCGAAGCAATTTCTTTTCTTTATAAAGAATTAATTATTTTGAGAGTGAATGCTTCTCAACCAACTTATTTATGTAACTGTACCTGAGAATAATTCGGTTTTGTTTTTTAATGGTCACTTCTGTTCATTCCACTATGCATCTCTAAGATTACTACATTTCTCTTTTCAAAGCAAAAAGTAATTACAAAGTGTAGATAGTTTGGAAAAAGATTTCACATACCTATATAATCAAAGGGATTTCACTTTCTCCACTTATAACAACAAAAAATATATATATATATATATATATATGTATTTCAAGTTACTACCCATAAAAAAAAAGGTTAATTTAAAACTAATATGAGTATGCATAAATGAATATTTACTAAGGGGCTCTACCATCTAAATCTGTGAGAACAAGAGCTTTATTTATCCTTCTATCATGATGTTGACTTTAGAATTAATTATACCAGAAGAAAAATATTTAATTTTTTTCAATGGCACATGATCAAAGAGCCGCTGATGGAATTGGCAGTACAATAAAGCATTTTATTATCAAAGCCAATCTCTAGAGGACTTCATCAATCCAAAGAAATACCCTTTTTGATAATATATTCAGCCCCTATAAAATATTTATTGAGTACTTCATTTTCAATTAGCCCTTTTTATATAACAAACTTAAATGAGTTTGTCAATTATTATGAATGTGTATAGTAGATTACATTTCATTTATAATTCAAATTGAAATAATATTTCGGCAACAACAAAAAGTTACACTCTCAATATTTTTATATGTACATATATAGGTGACATTTAAAGCTAAAAAAAAAAAATTCAATTTGATGAAGAGTAAATTTAATCCACGAGGTCAAACTTAGAGTCAAAGGTATCATATTAGAAGGTCATGGCTTCAAAACAACTTGCTATGAAAAGTAGTTTTAAATAATAAAAAATTTCAACCACTTTTACTTTGTATAAATGGTTTATTTGTGATAATTGAAGCAATGGCTCAAAAGAAATGGCTATTTGAAATGTGATGTACATACACCACCGCAGTTTTTGCCAAGGGACTCTATATTTTAGGAATCAACCATTTGATTGTGAAATAAATAAGGTACAAATCAACAATTATGTCTAGCTACTAAATTTCATTGTGGGGAGATCAGCGTCTTTTGCAAGGGTTATTTCATGTGGAGTGCCCCTTACCTCTCCCTTAGTTCCTTCCATATAATGTATATGCATTGAGTCAATAAATTAAATTTCGAGAGTCCATCTCTTAGAAACTAAGTAATAATAATAATAATAATAATATGTACTCTAAGGACCAACTGTACTTTTAAAACAGCACACCCTTAAATTTGAATAATATATTAGATTGTCTGTACATACATTGTACATACCTACATATTTATATATATATAAATTATAATTCCATTTAAATATACATAAAATATATACTAAACGGAAGCCTTTATTATGTTAAAAGTATTTACATATCCATAAAAGTTGTTATAAGAAGCCTTGTCTCTCTGCCTATGTATGAATGTGAGTCCCATCAAGTATTGTTATTATTGTTATTATTATTATTACATAGATATGAGTCAAGAATATTTCTTCTTCCCATTGTTTTCCTTTTATTGTATCATTTTACAACAATTATATGGATATGCTGCTACCTATGTGTGTATTCTTGTACAGAGTGGCTTAAACATGTGATATAATTGCCCTTATGTAAATACGTTTACACCGTGTTATAGTATGTTCAATTAACACTGGGCCAAGAGAGACATTTTGACCATTTATAAAATGTATTCACTTGCTATAATCGTAGGTACATCAATAAATGTATGAGGGGTCCTTGACCCTCTCCTTCAAGTCCAGGGTTTCTACTTACATATACTTATATAAATCCAGTAAAATTGCACACAAAAGTTACGAAAAACTCCTTATTTCTATGTACGTTTATACCTATTTCGGCCAAGGCTAGCCAGTTTGATCCAAATGACTTACATACAACTATTTTATAAATTTTATTTTTTTAATAAGGATACAAAATCAATTGAGTCTTTTTCCCATAGTTATGAGGCTTCATTTCACCTTACTTTGTTGGAGTAGATGAACAATTATTAAGTGATGGGGAGGCATAAGATAGGTCTATCCTTGAATAACATAGCAGATACTACTTGAAGAATACCAAAGAATAGCTTAAAGTTGTAGGATAGCAATAATTACCTGGGAAGGAGTTAGAAATGCTTTGATTCAAGAACATTGTCAAAGTTGAAGAGATAAGACTGCTCGAGGTGATTTTACCTTCAAGTCATTTTCAAATAGTTAGAAATATATTTTAACCTGTTACTTTCCTTAGATACTTAGAGTCAAAATGAGCATCTACTGCCATTATACGTATATATGTACATGTGTAGTATGATAAAACAAATGGTTTTTCTAGGAATAAAATGAGTATTCCTAAAGTTAAAAATCTAGACGTTGAAGGTTCTAGTTGTATCGTATGGAAATCACTACCAATAAATCAAAAATTGGCAGCTTCTCATCATAGTAAATAATTTCATATGAGGGTGCTCAAATTATGTTTTCCTTCTTCTTAATGAGGTTATAGAATTCAAAAGAAAAATTTAACAAAATTGCATTAGAAAGTTTTTTTATGTTCTTCTTCTTCTTTATTTTATGCTTCTCTATACATAGAAGCCCCAAAGTCCAATTGCAATTTGCTCAATAGAGCAATTATCTTTTAAGGAAAGTGTTTGGTAAAAAAGAAAAAAAAACCTAATGCCCTTTGGAAATCCATTGAAAATAATGGTTCATTACACTCAAATAACTCCAAAAGGAACACAAAAAATATTAATAAATTCATCTCAAGAAAATGATATCTATGAAAAAAAAAGTTTTACTATTAATTTATTCACTGCTCTATTTAACGAATAATAATTAGATTATACTATTACCAGTCTTAAGTGGTAGGATACCCCTTCAGCACACACACACACACACATACAACATTGAACATCTCCCCCCCCCCTTTTATCCATCTATTTTTAATCCAATTACTCAATTCCGCCATTTTGTCTTGTGTCATGGGTATAGAACAAATAAAATTATATAAAATTTGGCCAAAATAAAATTTACGATAGTTTAATATTTTAGTCGATAGATTAAGTCGATCAGAAATTATGGTTACAGTGACGAGCAGTTTCAGTTTTGTCAAAATTTGGTGCAATGTTTAGCTTCAATGTTTACTTCCCTCACCATATTTATTTTGTTTCATTGTAAATCCATTTCATTTGGTACGATGAAGAACCTGCTTCTCTTACATGGGAGGAAATACAAAGGAGAAACTTGGGATTAAGAGGGGAAGGAATAAGAGTATTTGATAATATCAAAAAAAGAATGCCAACTTATAGGAAGGGCTTGTTTCAAGGGGTTTTTACAAGAACAAAAATGAGTATTGGCTCTAAAAGCAAACTTGTTACGTGATAAAATATGACTAAAAACCAAATTTCAGGTCAGTCGAGTAAAGTTTTGAGATTCTACAATTGTTTTGAATATTTTGTAAAAATGATTATTTTTTAAGAATTTATTAACCAATGAATAGATATGTTTAACATAATTATGGGATACTTAATTTAGGTTAATATTGAATATTAATACAACCACATAGCCACTTTCAGATAAATTAAACGATCTTATGAGGCTTCACAAAAAAAATATTTTCAGTTCCTTTATAATCATAATATATTTTGCCCAAAAAAATCACCACCAAACACAGTAAAACTTGTTAAAAAGTTCAAAAGCTGTATTTTCATTAATTTTAAGTCGGTAAGATTTCAATTGCTTTGTGAAACTTCTAAAACTTTATATAAGGAACTGAAACTTTTGACGAGCATGGTTTCATACCTAATAAACATTTCATATTGAATTCCAGTAGTATTTGACTCGCTGTTCGTGAGTCTGTATTAGTTTTTTCTAATCAAATCTGGTTTTTGAGTATGTTTTATTCTAGTTTTATTTTAGTATTCTTACACTATTTATGGGTTTGAGTCAATCTTTAAAAAGAAAAATTACCATGAAAATAAACTGTATTTAAAAAAAAAATTAGTACAGACTTCAAAAAAGTCTTTTATTTTACGTGAGACAATCCAGTTCAGAGAGAAGCAATGCAAAATTATGTTCAGAGATGAACAATACCTTGGTTTTCTCATTTATTTACAAGCAAATGAATTCATTTGATGCAAAAGTAATTAAATTTTCCGTTTCAAAAGAACATTTTTCTTCTAAATGAAGTAATATTGAGTAACCATATTGATTTGATTTCAGTTTTAGACCTAAATAGGCAATGTTAAGTGTTTAAGCGTTTTAAATTCCATGATAATGAATGATGCTGTTTAAAAAATGACTAAATATATACAAATAAAAATAGTTAAACTATCGAATAAAATATATATTATCTTAATTTTGAATATCATTACTTTATAAAAATTAAAATACAAATCAATAGCATTGATGAAGTTCACATAGTACACATAGAAGTTAATAATTTCATTTTAAATACCCCCTCAAAGCTCTTTATTTCAATGGTGCTTCAAATATCTACAAGAATATTAGATACCTAATATTAGATATAAGTATTAGGTAAAAGACATTTTGCAAAAAAAAAAAAAAACAATTCACTGAAAGACATTTTACCTTTGACATTTCAGCAAATGATGACAACTGGGCCATGATTGGGATTACAGTACATTAGATTTAGTCTAAGGAGTAAGTAAAACTAATAAAGGCGATGAATAATACCCCTGGTTTTTCTGTCACCTACTCATGACTTAAAAAGCAAAACGACTTGTTATTGTATTATATTGAAAATAGTATAAATATTACTCCACCAATGAACACTCTTTCATTTACCCATATTTATTAAATACCTATTGTATATTGCATTAAAATATGTATATACTATACTTTATAAAGTAATTAATTTTATAGCAAAATGTCCTTTCCGTGAATTATACGCCCACGTTGAGTATAGAATACTCACTCCGTATTAAAATTGCCTGAACAAATTGTGTATGTATGATTATTCATCATATATTCTTTTTATTTTATCTGTTTAGCAATAATTAATTAAATATACAAATTAATGTTTCTTTGTTTCATCTTTTTCCTAATGGAATTTATATACTAAAATGAACTAGTCAAAGATCTCAGGGTTTTTAAAACTATTTTTGCTTATTTTTAATCAAAATTAAGCTCTTCATCAGGTTAAAATCCCCTGTTTTTCAAATAAAGGGACTCGCATCCTAATGTTCTCTTATGAAATGGAATAAAACCCTTTAATTTACTTGATCGTTTTTCATTAACTGATTTCAAATCTTGATTATGCTAAAATTGTAGGTACCAACTTTTTTTTATAACAAAAAATACTCCGGTCAAAGTGGCATCAAATCATGACATAGTGATATTTTATATACAAAGATGGAAAATAAACCTTCTATATCACAAATTTACTGTCATATTATTGCTTAACTTATTTTTCAAGATTTTCATACAATAAAAAGTTTTTAAAAGGTTGAACTTTCTGAACTTTTAAGCATTTGTTTATTTTTTATTATGTTGTCATTCCTCAGCTAACAAATGATGAGTAGATACCATATAGGACAATTAGAAAAATGCAATTGTGGATAAACAATCTGGATATATATATATATATATATATATATAGGTAGTGACACCTGTCTACAGTGTCATTTTTACTCTATTCAAATTGTATAAGTATACACGGATTATATTGTGTAATGTGATTGTCTGACTTTTCAATGAAACGTCAGTCTGAGTACATTGTAGTTAGGTATAACTACTTGTCACAGAAAGTTATACAACAAAATAAATTAAATTGTAAAATTACATATACTTATAAATTGGTCCTTGATTACATATTTACATAGACAATTAATTTACAATTCAAAAACATATTTAAATTTATTGATATATGGGTTTAATTATAATAAATATAAAATACTAATTTGTTAATGAATTAATTTGTATAGTTAATATACATATAACTATGAAAGTGGATCCATTCAAATAGGATTATATCCCTAATTGCTTGAAAAATCTTTTACTAAACTTTTTTTTTTGATCAAATAATGATTTTACATATTATATATTTGCAGTGTTCCCAGAAGGTTATCGTAAAAGTAGTTATAAATGGCTTAAAAACAGCTCAAATTCGGCTGGTCTTAGTAGTTAATGGCTAAAAAAAAAGAGTTAAATTTATCTAAACATATCTATATATAATATATACGTATAATATTGAATGTTTCCACATTTTTTATTTATTTTTCTCGAATTTGATCACTGAGGTATTAATACTCCATTCTAAACTTTCCGCTAACTAAAGGTTATTTTTACAGAATTAAAACTAAGTTCCAATATAAATAGTATAATCGATTAATAGTAATCAGTTATCAGAATTCACATCACAAAAAATTGATCAAAGAATAGCTTTATTACGAAAAAGAAAAATATCAGCTAGATGTTAAATTTTTCGGCTAAATCTAACTAAAAAAGTGAACAATTGCTAATTACAAACACACAACGAGCTTTTTTGTCCACTCCGCAATCTCAATTCACAAAAAGGAGATGAAATTTTTTGGAAAAACAACTGGTAGCTGCTACCCTTCTGTATTTTCCTTGTTGCCAATCTTTTGATATTTGACAGAGTTATTATTTGCATAACATATAACATACATTCATAAATTTTATCAAAATACAAATCAATAGCTAATACTTGTTTATTATTCAATCATTCAAAAAAAAGGGCGCGCAATCCTTAATTTAATATATATATTTTTGTTTATCCCAAAAAACTTGTTGTGACAAGGAAAAAACCAGGTCCAGTTTCTTAGCTGTAGGTTATTTCATAAAATTGTTTGCACTAAATCCTTTTTCCGCGTAGGCTCATTCTAATATGTATGTAAGTAGAATTTTAGACCTAAAAAAAAAAGTAAAATTTCTAAGTAAAATGTTTATATAAATATTTTTTATTAAAAAAAATAGATCAAATTAAAATTGAAAATAATTCAACTATAACTAATAAATCATTTTCATTACTTATAATCCATTGAAAGGTAAATTCCTTCTTACTTTTTTTTGCTACTCTTTCATCATTATAACCCTTTTGTTTCAATAAAATTTTACCTCGTCTTGGCAAATAACAAAATATTCAATGCATACAATTTTAATCATTAAATGCACAATAAGATTAAATACTCGTCAATTTGTATTCTTAAATAATTGCAAATATAAGATTTTTTACTCCCTTAAAAACAGTTGAATGTACATACATAGTATATTCAACTCAATTATTAAGATAAATAAGCTTCGATAATTATAGTCGAAGGGATCTACATACTATAAATTGGGTATACACATATGTACATGAAACTTTCTTACAAAAAATAGACTAGATGAAGCATTAATGTAAATCCGAGTAGATTTTCCACAAAAAAAAAAAGTACATTTGAATATTAACTCAAAGTTCCATGTGGTACTTAACCCACATTATTTAGAATGTAGGAAGTGCATGAGAGGTACAATTTACATATGTTATAAATGGGTTGATCCATCATCAGTCGTTGATACATATGTACTAATTACACATCTTACATTGTAGCTGTGTAGCAAGAACTCAGTAGAAGGATGATGATGATGCAATTCCTGAATTCAAGAAGGATCCAACAAATATGTATAGCATTCAAACGATGAATCAAATGATTCATCGTTGCCATGACCATCAATCCGGTAGAAGTAAGTAAATGCATACATATACATACAAACAGAGATATTGAACACAATACAATATTGTTCTGTTTTTCATATAGGCACAACATGTGGATAAATCCTTTATTGAACATATGTACATAGTTATGTACCATTATTTAATTGGTATCTTAGGCATCCTTGAACCACGACAATACATATATGTATACTTAAGTGAGTAGCAGATGGATTTTGAATACAATTATTATCTGATCCATAGAGTACAAGCGTTTAACAGCTCTTCCCATTTATTATTGATTGTACATATATTTGTTCTTTGAGTAAAAAAAAAAAAAAAAAATGGTTACATCTACCTTATAATCCACCTTTACATAAATATACATATACATATATATTGCTTCTCCATTTGAGTACATAGGTACATAATGTATAATTATTCTGTTATAAATGTATGTACATAAGTACAAGGAAGAGACTCTCTGTTGATAAGCTCTAATTGAATGGCCAGAAATGACCTTTTTAGTCAATATGAGGGGATCATTTCAAGGGTCATCCTTGTACACATATTATGTAATCATTATAATAAGGCATTGAGCAATGATTCATTTCTAATTTCAGGACTGTGGAAAATTTTATTGAGCACTCCAATTTAAAGGGACATTGAAAAAGAAATTTTTTTGAAAGGTTAGACGAGGGGTGTCAAACTCATTTCACATCACGGGCCACATACGGTCCCTAGGTAGACGTCATGGGCCGGACCATTATAGTATACTTTGCTCTAAATTACCAAAATATCATGTCTTTCCTTTGTTTTTATATTTTAAGAAGAGCAAACCTCAAATTTATTGAGCAACACTTTTGCAAACCATTTTACAAAATTGCACAAACTTTAAGTAACTAGAAAATCGAAAATTATAATAATGAACTTTACATGAGATTACAACATGAGACTTATAAAAAAAGACTAACATGCGCCCCCTCGCGAATAATTCATGAATTACATTTAATTAAAAAAATGTAATCTCTGTCGTTTATGTATTTTTTCTACTTTCAAATTATCTTGCAGGGCTGATTAAACCTCCTTGCGGGCCGGTTCTGGTCCAAGGGCCGTATGTTTGACACCCCTGGATTAGACCCATATGTTATAAATTGTATGATGCAATGTTTATGTCTATAAACACACAAAGATATGTTCAGAATATAAATTGGTTTCAAATCAATCATGAGACAGATAGGGCATTAATGATCTATTAAGAGTGATGGATTGACCTTTCCTTTTGTTCCATATGATTTTTGTAATCGAGTATCATCATCATCACCTCTGACTGACTAATATTAATTGCCAATCCTCGCCGTGTTTTCTATCTACCAATTATATTATCATTATTATTAACGGAAAGGTGTTTCAGATGAGGATATACTTACTACTATATGTATATGCAAAAGAATAACTGTGTTTGATTTGCTCCTAACTGATCAATTAATCAAAAATATCCTTTGAGAATTTAAAGTATGTCACTTTGTGAGGAAGTATTTACATGGTATTTATTTATTTATTTATTTAATCCTTCGACCCTTTGGGTGAGCCCCTCACAAAGCTATGATTACATTTTGGAATGCTTCGTTTATAACGATTAAGGAATTAAATTACAGGGTTTAAATAAATATTCATTTTATTTTATTACATTACAATACGCATGTAGGAACATATATATTAAATTACAATAACTGCTTACATGATGACCATGTATTTAAATATGTTATATTGTTAAAATCTTCTTCCCAAGAAAAGCTTCAAAAAGGAAGGAAACAATTTGAAACAAAATGATCTCTCCACAACTATGTACAATTATGTACAACTCCAATCATTTCCATACATTTTTGAACAGCTGTTATTGATCCCTTTATTCTTGTATCATATATGTGTTTGGATCCTTGATTTACTCAAATTGAAAAGTCGACAATAAATGATATATGTAGAAGGAAATAGGCGAATAGTGAGGAATAATGACGACATTGACTAACTATGTACTTTGAGTTAATTTGGAGCCTCTTATCTTTCTTTTACCTTTTTGGCAGCAAAGGTTAAGAGATGCAATACGGGACATGGGACTCTTACAAAGAAGAATTAACCGTAAAAATGATAAACAAGTCAATAGATAAATGGTCATAGAAATAATAATACCATTTTCATTTTGTATGTATTGTAATATATAATCAAAACAAGGAACTGTTTTAAATGTTTTATATGAATGTGTACAATAATTTCAATCACTTTTGACCACACCAATTTGTTTTGAAAGAAGATGAAAAATAAATAAATATGCATTTGAGTGATATATTATTGTATGGTTGTTCATATATGTTCAATATTTCTTGTAAAAAAAAAACAGTTTTTCAATGCAAATTAACAAAATACATTTTGTTAAAAAAATAAAAAAAAATGCAACGAATTCATTTGGCAAAACATCCATTCCCCTAATCAATAATTATTTTTCCTGTACCTAAATATGTAATGCATCTCTTACCTTAAATAATAATAATAACAATAATAATAATAATAATGAGGTAGGTACCAACTCCTTGTGACCTCCCTGTTTACATGAAGGGTCAGTCTAACTGTAATTGTGGTTAACTTGGAGTGACTAAGAAATGCATTTTACTGACGGAAATGATGTTCATATTCAATCATTAGTTACCACTTATTTATTAACATATATGTATATAAAAAATATTATGATGAGGGTATTTTTAATCATTAAAAGCGTGACCTACACTCTCATTAAAAAAAAAAATGATCATAAAAAAATTTATATATATATTTTTTTTTATAAACACTCTATAAAAAAAGAGTTAGGTATGTGTATGGTGGGCATGTCCAAAAAGACCCAAGGTTTGTTGTTATGCTAATGATCTACTCTTTCATGGGTCCACAATAAAGGAGGGGGGAAAGAAGGGTAGTTTTGGTTAATGAATTACATTGTCCAGAGTGTGAAGGGTGAGATATGAAGCTATTCAAATATGTATTATAATAATTGTACATGGTATATGGTCGTAAGGTGTTCAACCCCATGGTAATAAGTGAGCATCTTTACGGGATATGATGAAGAAATATTGTCTGAATAATAATTATTAATGTATATATATATATATATATAATATAAAATGGTTTGAAGAAAATAAAATATTCATTGATTAGCGAAAAATTAATTTAAATTTTGCTATACATATATGTACTTCAAGGTTTTTCTAAATAAATCCCAATAATCATAAAAATCAAAGAAGAACTTAATGTTAGTTAAATATATTCAACAGAGCCTTAAAAAAGGAGTTGTAACAACAGATTGTCTGGTTGACTTGCTACTGTTCATGGGTACCGGAACAGAAGGGAGGCCAAGGGGCCACTTAGAATGAAAAGTTGCATGATCATTATTAAATGCCGTCATTTTTGTAAAATTGTCCCCTCTCCCTATACATGAAGTGATTGCATATTGTTCTGTTATTGAATTTTGCCCCAAAACATTAATTTGAATCCCCAAAAAGAGGCAAACTCTGAAGTTGTCTTGTATACTTGTTGTATACAACTGCAGAATGGAGTTTTGTGAGGCAAAAGTTTTGTTGTAAAAGTGATGCTTAAATATATAGTCACAACTTTTTTTAAAAAGGCTTTGGTGTTCAAAACCAAATTTCTGGAGACTTTGATCGATTAAGATTACAAATTATTTATTTACTTTGTTATCGGTCTTGATCACGAATGCTTTCAAGGATCATTAGAGATAAGGCAAAGACTCAAGAGCAGTTTTAGACCTTTTTTTTTTTGGAGAAAAGGGGCTAGAAAAAGTATTTAATGTTTATGTATTTATATATTTTTTAATTTTGTGTGGCTCTCGAGACCAAAACTGATCTGAGGAACAAAATATTTAATTTATTTTCAAAGACTAATTTTTGAACCTTAAATTGTCTTTGTTTCTTTATCAAAAACGATTCATATTAATCATAACTCCTATGTGTGCCTAGGAAATAAGCATATTTAAAAAAATAAAATATTTATTTCAAATAGTTTCATTCATTCATTAACTGGAATTTAACCGTTGTTTAATGATTTCGGACGCAGTATTACGATATGACGCGGTTTATTAGATAGTTTATTATTTATTCATTTTGTTTGTTGTTGCATGGGCAAACATTTTTTTAATTTTTTTATTGGCAAGGCTCAAATCCTGTTTTGATAATGATTTAATACCTTAGCATTAAATCTTTTTCAAAAAATAAGATTTTAAAATCTATATTTTATATTTCTCTGATAGGAAAATTATAAAGATTCTTGGATCTACAGTTAGTTTACTAAGTAAAATAAAAGTAAACAAACATTTTTGTATAGAGCCTATAATTAAAGACACAGAATTAACTATTATTATCATCAACCCTGTTTAATCATTTGACTTCCCCCATTTATTTTTGTATGATTATGTACGTTTTCAAACGTATAAATTAGCCCAATCATATCTTTTGTTTTGAATGAAATGATAATTATGACTCTCTGTCTTTTTTTTTTTTTTTTTGCTTTTTAAAAACAACAACCTTGTTTTATTCTTAAAAGGGTAATATTTTTCAACAAAGAAGTATTTAACATTTAATGACCTATTTATACTAATGAAGAAATACTTATTCTACATATATCATAATTAATTAATTGTTGGATGTAAAATAAAAAAATTTGGTATTCGACCATGAAAATAAAGTTTGAATTTTTAACAAACAAAAAGTTATGTATCTGATTGATATCTTTAGTAGTAGGTCAAGATGTTAAAAAGAAACTACAATTTTGAACATAATTATGGTCGAAGGAGTGTATTTAATTCCAAATGTATTCACCACTCAAATCAATATTTGATATTTTCTGTAGGTCAATTTATCTATAAATGATTTATACTGAATAGATTTATTTCTTAGTCAATGTATGAAAAACATACTTTAAGGTTGAGTGGACAATGAGTACTTTCTGTTCATTTTTGAGTATCTGAACGGGAATAAATTAAATGATTAACATAAAAAATCATCATTGAATGGTATTCATTTAGTCAAGCTCATACTTTTGTCCCCTTTTTATATATATATTGCTCTCTTAGACCTTGTGTAAGCAAATCTAAAAGGCCTTCTCTAATATCCTGGCAACAAGTTCCTCCAGTGAGAGGCTCTCCTTCTTGGTCAAACTGGGTGCAGTTTTCAGTCAAATATTTTGTGAACCAGCTTCTGTTGAATACCAATGGCTGTTTCTTCTTATGTATAAGCAGTGACATCTTGCCATTATAATTTATGGGAACATTTATGGTTCTAAATGTATTGATGTGTCAATTTGTCACATGGTTTCCTTTCCATTTAATTGCTCATTCATTTGTTGTGTGCAATAATTTGCAGGAATGGATTTTATTCTGCTCAAAAAGGAACACTACCGAAGGGATAAAGTTTGAACGGATCCTAAGCCTGATAAAAATGTCTTTGATTATACTTTTGTGTGTGTGTGTATCACGATATATGCTTCTATTTTACTCATTGAATGGTTGAGTGTAGATAAGTCCACCCTTGACACATATGTATGAATGGTTGTGGGCTAAGGTTATTTCATAATGTATAATATAATTTTATATAATACATACCTCGTCCCCCGTTAGATAAACTTCAAAAAATGAGGGATTACACTTAAGGACAATTTAATCCATGTGTCAAAGGACTGATACATCAACACTTGCCAGGACAAAGAATCATGCAATTCATAGCTATTAATAGAATAATATATAGATATATGTTGTACACACTTGTATGTTCTGAAGGTCAATCTTTCTTCGTAAAATGATTTTACATTTTGTTAATGGAGGGGGTTGGTTCTTGGATAGTGGAGAATACACATAGAGATAGCCAGAAGCGAGATGACTCTTCGTTATTCTCATTATTGTTTACCACGTAATTTTAGGTGGTGTGTGCATATGTCGTCATTAAAATTCTTTAATGTATATATATATATATATATATATATACCTTTGTATATAGGTAGAATAACCAAAAGGGATCAAATAGGAAATTTAATCAATAATAATGTAAAATGTCTTCCGTCAAAAGTAGATATTATCTACTCGCAGTATATCGTTATTATTATCTCCCAACCTTTTTTCTCAAAAGAAAGAAGAGGAATAAGGAATTAACCCCTTGGCCGGGAATAACGTGTGTGGCACGTGACGATGTACAAGTGCCATTCCGGGCAATAACGAGCTACACACGTTACAGTTACGCATTTTTAATTTGCTCAAATATATTGCAAAAAAAAAATACTCCTCATAAAATGTGCAGTAATTACAATGTATTTGACAGTGATAATGATAGTAATACAAATAGCGTTGTTGATTATAGTGATGAAAATTCGGGTTTGAACAGTGATTCCAGCAATTTACTGCCTATACGGAGGTGTGTTAGGCAAATTAGCAGTATTACAAATACTTCAGAAGATTGGATTTGGGAAAATATTGATAATAAAGTCACTATTCATTGTTTTTCGGGATTCCCTGGAATCAATCCAGAAGTTTTGGCTAGATTAGGAAATGAGAATTTTTTTTGAATAAATTCTATTTCATTTCGTATCAATTTGTTTGATATTCTCTTAGAAAATGGATCAAAAATTTAAATGATCTATTTCGACACTCTCCAAGCTAGATTAATTTCCCGGTAAAAAGGGTTAAAATCAGTTCTTCCTAGCTCTGAAATAATAATTTATTCATTGTTATAATAGTGGAGAATTCATAGCAGGGAAACAAGAGGATATTCGAATTTAGTCGAGCATATAGTTCAGAGCACTTCTAATAGGATAAGTAAAAAAAATCAAGAGCTGAATACAGGGTGTTCGTGGGGTTTTTTTCAATAAATAAAAAAAGGGATGAATTTAAAAAGGCATTTCCTAAACTGGTTTTTTTTTTTTGGTAACTCATAACCAAACCCCTTATCCATATAGCTGCATATATTTGCTATGGTTCAATTCCTTGGTCCTTCCCCATTTCTGCATTTGTTTTGCTTTTTTACACAACAAATTAACATATATATTACAATAAATATCAAGTAAAATATTGACAATAAATAAACGGTATTGCACACAAAACACATTGACTAGAATAACCGGTATATTTAAATTTTGTTTTACATATCTATGTACATACATTGACAGTTGACCTTCTTATTCCTATAGTATCATCTACGTATGTACATAAATATAATCAATCAAATGTTTGAAGGTAGAAATGCAATATATGTATGTACATATATAAAGCCATGAGAGTAATTTATTATTTTAAAACCAGGATAATATTATATATATGATGACTACATATACCTATATATACCATGGACCATTTGATACTATTATATCCCTCCCCAAAGACATAGCATATACATGCGTGGGTTCATAAACTTGTATTAAGCAAACAAGCAGATTTGCTCAATCCAGTGGTTATTGACCACAATAGGAACAAATTTGTTCCGTTAAAGTATATGTATGTACATTTGTGTGTATACATATGTATGTATAAGAAGGAACATACATTAAATAAATATTTTGTTAATATAATTTAATAAATCGTTAAACAATTTATACATAAATAGGCCGTAAGTTTGTAGCTATATTTTACAACACCTTCTTCTTTTTTTATGTGTATGTAATTTGTTATATAGCCGTGAAAATATGCTTGTTCTTTTGAGTAATGTGTACTTTAATATTAATGGCTCAACGGTATCGTAGCGAGGTTCTTGGATTAGGACCAAGTTGGTATGTACAATATATGGACCTACCTACATATGAATAAATACTCATTTTTTTTAAATTACCTAAATGATGTTCTTGCTTTGTTAAAGACTGCATATTATCAACAGAGTCCACCAATGGTTTTGTAGAGGAAAAAGCACAATACTTTAATAGCATATATGTATGTTTACTAATTGTGTGTGAAGAATGTTTCACGTATAGTTTTTTTTTTTTTTTTGTTTTTTTACAACATTCACGTATTGTCCATTAAGTAGGAACTCTTTATGAACTAAATAGCTCGAGCGTTTAAAAAGGTAATTTATGTGTACCTTTCAATGCAAAAGACCTACAAAAATATGAATAACATGAACTTGTCAAGTTGTTGACCTTTATTGTGGCAAAAAAGAAGAAGAGCAGTCACCAACGTAAAATACACTTTGATGTCTACATATTATTATATACATATATGCTAATGTTGAAATTAGGACCTGACAGATCCTATCAGGTAGCCGATTACATATAGTCTGTTTGATAGAGATTAGTCATTTATATAATCAATCTTTTTTAATTGATTAGAAAAAACTAAGTTCGAAAGCATTTTAGCTATTTAACTCCCCTTGAATGCCCATTGGAGTGGCCACTAAAAAAAAAAAAAATTTCTCTCAGCCTTAATTTTTTTTTTTTTTAAATCTTGCAATCAAAGTTATTTTAAATGTTTAAAGTAATAATTAAAAGTGTTGTCATGGAACGTGACATCCCTTCTAACTGTTTTGGTGATTCTTTCAAAATTATTTGATCATTGACTATCAAATAGTTGAATACATACATGTACATATGAAATATAAAATACCAGACCTGGCAAGAACTGCCTTGATTAAAATAAAGCCCCTCTGTCCTCTAATGAAAATGAATCTATATTTTCAAAATTAACGAGGGGAAAATTTAAAATACATTGGCAGGTTTGGCTTGGGCTTTTGGGCAATTATATTCACTGCGTTGTCTAAGATTAACTTAAGAAATTGATTGTGGATTGTTGTTGTTTTTTCTCACTCTCTAAATAGTAGAGATGGGCCTAAAATCCCATAATAGTCGTAGACAAATTAAAATTCAATACATCTAAGGGTAAGAAGAAGATGAGCTGAATAAAAAATTAGTTTTTACCCACAGTTTAATTACTGAAAATATTAATTAATGGTTATTTAATTTAATGAGTGACTCTGAGAGTATCTTCATATTTTAAATGACTTTCACTTTTTATCCTTTAAGATAGAATACATTGAGGTTGCCTATGTACATATGTACATTCAATTGACCTCAACTTTGATTGTGAATACAAATATCAATAAAACAACCTGAGAGTCAAATATTATTATTTGAGAGGTGAACATATTTCGAAAATGTAGTATTTATTGTATGTGCTTTTTATATGATTGACGAAATATTTAGGTACAATAAATGTTCATAATGAAGAAGTTAGTGTGTAACGTTAGAAGTTTGTCGGATGATTATTTTAAAGTCATACATTTGCCATTTATTATAAGTACATATATATGCATAAATGAATGACGACGGAATATGTACTGCAACATAGGTAGTAGGTACATGGAAAAGAGGCCTGGATTCTGCAATAATAAAAATGAATTAGCACTTGTTTTACTTTGACAATGAGAAAAGAAGTGTTACCTTACTTTTGTAAGTGTGTAATTAAGTCAATTGTTAGTACATGACATTTTTTATTCATGAGTCAACTTATTATAAATGCACTTGTATTGAAGCTGGATATTAGCTTCATTGACTCAGGTCATAGGCAAAACTGGCTTTAATTTAAGTATATTGTAAGTATAAAATGTAGTTTTTGAATTTCACGTTATTTGCAACTAAAAAGTCTATGCATATTTGACATATATTCAGACAGTTTTAAACCAACAAAAATGGACCTTATGTCGAATAATTTACAAACATTGAAGCATGTAAAAGTCCCCTTGATTTGTGGATTTGAACTTGTATAATTCCTTGTTTATTTCTTAAAATAAAAATCTTTTATTCTAGAGGAAATGTTGAGAAATTGTACATTTATTATAATAATTTGATTGACATAATTAATTATACTTATGTAATAATATACCTATGTACTGCCTGCCTTTAGATTTACTGATTGTGAAAATGTTTTTTCCTTTGTTTTGTTTTTAGATTATAGTCTATGCAAAGGAATTGCAAATTGTATTTACAAGGTGGGCCAAAAAAATGTTACAATTTTTTATATTCTAACCATTTTCAAAATTACAAAGATTTTTGTTTCATTTTCAGAAATATCAACAACTAAACACTGAATTCTCACCCCAATGGATCGAAAGCAATATACTGTGGAGGAGAGAGTAAAGATCGTAGAAGCATATTTTGAATTAAAATCAATAACCCACACTCAACGACGATTCACGACTGCAAAAATTGATGAATACTGCTACTCTACTCCATGGAACTTTGACTCGGTTTCACTCAAAAATAACAACAGTAACAACGATTCATTCCTGTTTCCCTGAACTTCTGCAGAAGACGTCTGATTGTGAGTCTACTTGGAGGATTTCTTCCTGGAAAGTCAGTCGTGAATCGTCGTTGAGTGTGGGTTATTGATTTTAATTCAAAATATGCTTCTACGATCTTTACTCTCTCCTCTCACAGGATAAACCACAACCTACAAGGCACTAACCAATCCTTTTTTAGAAAAATTTCATCCAAAATATAGATTAAAATTTTATTAGATATGGCTAATAGGTCAGAGCTTAAATGCTTAAACATACTCCTTGATCATACTCAACTCTTAGCGCTCGAATGATATTTAAAATATATTTCTCATTTGTGAGCATCCATCTAAAAAATCATATGATGTGGAAACCCTGTCTACAATTCTACTACTACTGTATATACCATAGGGCAAAATACATACAACGGTCCATTATTCAAGGTCCAAGAAATTTCCATAGTGTAAAGGATATATTATATGTCTGACTATATTTGACTTAAACTCCAAGACTGAATCCTCATTAAATTTAGGAAAGTACAATTTTCCCCTAATGAGATCCTCAAAACAATATCTTCATCTGGGCCCCTAGCATATGAAGATAATTGTGTATCCCTTATACACCAAATAATCAACTAAATTATGTAAGAAGTTCTTAAGGAATTTCAAAGTACCAGTATATTTGACTATCACGATAGTCAATTCTTTGCATGGAGTGACCGAACTTAAAAAATTTACAACATAGGTCCAGACTTTGAAGAACTATATATTTTTTATTCGTCCTTATAAAGACTACGAAAAGACTTTAAATAATTCTCTACATGCTTTTGTTGAATAGCATTTTGTTTCATTTTTCCTGGGAGGAAATATCGAGTTTATCATGGTAAAGGTCACAACTTTGTTTGGTATGCCGATTAATCAAAGGCATAGAATAATTTGATGCATTTTGCTATTTTAAGTGGCAAGGCTTAGAAGTTAAAATCCAGAACTCAAATGTGTGAGGATTACTTAAGAGTGGTAAGTTTGTTTTCAGCTGCCAGACAGAGGTGGGACCAAGTCGAGTCCAAGAAAACTACCGAGTCATTTCAGTTCAAGACAGACTTGAGTCATAAGTCATTTTGTTTAAAGACGTGAGGTTGAATTGATGACGTCACACATCACCTATTCAATAGAAATGTGAAATTAGTAGCATGCTCTGTCTCTCTTTGTCTACTTATGTAATTACTAATTAGATTTGATGATTTTATAATGACAAGAAAATGGATATAGGATATAATAGATACACCTTCTTCAGGTGGATGGGAGATTGAGGCCAATCTTGAATAGATCGAATATTGTTTTATAAGTAATGATACCATTATGAATTTAATAAGCAATTAATTAATAATTGATAATTAACAATCCTAATAGTCAAGGAGGATGTCATATTTTTGATTACAGAGTTGGCCCGTGGAGCTGATTCCCTTTTTCATATTTCATACACTTTTATTCTTCCCACTTCGGTGTTTAAGAATATTTTTCTTATTTAGAATTGCTTATACATTATAGATGAATTAGAAATGAGATGTACTTGTTGTTGTTGAGTTAAAAAACCTGAATTGATATTTACATAGGTAGGTATAAAATAATTAAGCCTTTGATTATATTGACTTAAATCCTGCCAAATGGATGTTATAACTGTAAAAGACGAATGAATAACAAAATTCACATACCTATAAGTAATAATAGATTATCTTTCAAATAGGTTTTGAATGCGATTTATAGTACAAAAAAACGTATGAGAAAGTAAACTAAATATATTAAACCTTTTATACCTTGTTCATGAGAACTTTTTTAAAAAAACATTCAAACTTAAATTAGCGTGTATTTGAACAATTTATGAGCTAATACATCATATGTATCAACAAAGTATGCAACACTTCCCCATAGCTAATTGTGTAGTTAGTTTGAAAAAAATAAGTCGATCAATTAATTGAGTATTTTTTCTCGATTAAAACATCAGTTTTGATCTCAAAAGATATTTGTAACTTTCTTAAAACGATTTGATTGACCAATGTTTATAGGTACTTCATTGTTTGTAATTATCGGACTTTGATTCGTTAGCTCTGGGGGCCAAAATATCCAGGGAAGTAATTATATTACAATGAGAATCAATGACAAATGCTTAGGGCTGAGACAATTTCAAATAACCCTAAATTGGAAATTTCAACCAAAAACTTATGAATCAATCACAATGCCCCAGAGTAATCTATTCAATAAGTTTTTTAAATTTATTTTTTTATGCAAAACTGCAATAAGTGAAGTAGAGTATATTGAACTATACATTTATTAATTCAAATACATGACTCAAGCAGTCTTATCGTATAGAGTCTAGACAAAATTGTAAGTAATTATGTTGAGAGAGGTATGATTACGTTGCAAAATCAATGTTGCGTTCACGATGCTCCTTATTTTATTTTCTAATTCGATAAGCTTATAACACATCGATGCCTATAGCACAGAGGTAGTGATGTAATGAAGTATATTGTGTCTACAACAGGTAATGAGGTCAATGTACATACATACCTATCTATCAAAATATATCTTTTGTCATCTATAATGGCTTCAAAGCCCTTAATTTTAATATGTTTTTATGAGTCTCTTCATAAAAGTGTTGGATTCAACAGATGGCAGGTTGCCGTGGTTAACTCAGAATTAAAAATTACTTTCTGGACAAAGGATTCAACTCAATATCAATTTCTTATGTCTACTGCTTACAGCTGCTGTTATTTAAGATGAATAAATTACTTCAGTCAGAGATTCATGACTATTTGTTTTCATTTTTAGAAGAAAGATTTAATTAGCCGTGCAAATGCAAGACTATTATAATCGAGATTGTTTCGCTCTGAGTCTGATCGTCGACATAGTAGCTTTTGCCTATTTCTTGAATGGAAATTTAACTGTAACATTGATCCCAAATCTCAAATATTATTGTATTTTTTTTCGTATATAAATAAAATTTTGAATAGGAGAAGAGAGGGAAAGTTGATACCCTTTTGCTTTTTGTAGCACAAGTGCAAAAATATCCATCCGTTTTCCCCATTGATTGTTGCGAATTGTACATTAATATCTTTTTTGATAATTTGTTGCAATATAGATACATAACATATATAAAAGTGTGCTAGATAATCATCGTTAAAAAAAATTATGATTTAAAGTATTTCCATAGATTTTATTTGTTTGAATGTGATTTTAGAATGAATAAACAATTTCACTGACATCCTAAGAGTTTAACCAAAAGTTAAAACTTTTATTTCGTTTTGATTTCTCCCTTTTAGGGTATCAAATCAGTTTCTTCAAGAAAATGTGCACTTCTTCTATTTTATACGTCTTATCAATCTTATGCACAATGGAGAAATAATTAATCATCCATGAATGGGTGGATGGATCCACTCATGAAAGTATTCATTAATAAGAGCTAGACTCTCCCACTGTATCAACTCTCCCTCACGTCCCCAATAGGTATATCATAGGTCATTTAACTGAATTATCCCATGCTCTTATAGTCAGCATCCCCCCCCCCCCCACCCCACCTTAGAGAATCAACACAACAAAATCCTTATAATTAAAAATATAAAAAAAAAGAAGAGGATGATGGATGAAGAAGAGGGCTTCTTCATATGAGCATTGCAAAAAATAAATTTGCATATATTGCTCACAGGTGTGTATTTACATATGATTACATATGTATATAGTTATTTAGTAACAACTCAATAACTTCAAATAAATGTTTTTATTTGTTTTGATACGCAGGGTAATTATGATACTTGGATTTAGCCTCATCCTTCAACGCTATTTACATTATTGCATTTTACATTTATTGTTATTATTATTTATTATTATTCAAAAAGAACAAAAAATAAAAACTGTTAAAAGGCATGAGTCACAAATTTACTGTATCTACTAGAATCCTTCATAGGATGCAGATGTAACTTTAATATCAATTTTTTATTCCATAGGATACGTCATTGTAAAGAACGAAGATAGTCGGCTAAAAAGTTGTTTATATACTTACATATATGTATAGGTATATGTTGAGTCTTTTCATGTGACGTCATCATTGTAGAAGTCAATCAACTTGGGAGCATAAACAACCAAATTTTATAAGGTTGAAAATCCTTGTTTCTTCAAGATTTAGGAAAACAAAGAATTTGCATTAAAAATAAAATATTACATCATTATATGTATATTCACATTTAGTTAGTGTAGCCTGTAAATTAGTCATTACTTTTGCAAGGATAAAATATTTTTCTTCAATTATCTTACATTGCTTGTGAATAATGGATCCAGAACAAAATTATTTGTAACAAACCAACCATTGCAATTATAGGAATTTTCAGTAGCAATTAATTTTATTATATTTCAGTATCAATGTTTTTCTTCGGCATCAATAGGAATGTAAATAATATGCAAAATGACGCTTGCAAGATTTTGTGGAGTTGGCACTTCAAACAAGTGTACTTTTTGTTTTCCAAAGCTGTTATCATTTTTCCTTTATTACTGAGGGGAGAACATCTACCTAAGAGTAAAGATTTCGCAGGAAGGAATACATGCATTGACATTAAATAATACAAATAAAATGCAAACAAAAAAAGGCTCAAGTCCTCGTATAATTATTATTAGTTAAAAATATATAATTTCCTGACATTAATTTCAATTAATTTTCTGCCTCTCATCTATAGTATAGATATATAATGTTATTATTTATTATTGATATCTTCATTTGTATACATATATAAAGGAGACTAGCAGCTTGTAGCTCAATAAAACGTCATGACAGCTCAAGCTGCTTCCCTCTCAATATTCATCAAATTGTCAGAGTTACTAGATTGATTTTCTCTTTTTTTTTATTTTACACACCCCATTTGCATATTATTTACATTCCTAGGCATCAAGCTGTATTCAAACCAGACCTTTTTTTTCATTTTTGTAGTCATTCGATTTTTTGAAAATTACTAACTAAGTATACATATGTCCCTAACACAGCGTCGCTTAAATTTATGATACAACTTGTGACGTCAGTGGATACGCTCTACATGTATAACTTTCATTTATGCTTCCGATACAATATCATTATAGAATAAGGAGATGAAAGGGTGAATGATATGACTTTTTAAGTTAAATTGATCGACTGTCCTTTTTGGGTGTACAGGTGACTTGTTATAAATTCATGAAACGTAAGGGTTTTATAAATAAAAATAAAGATATAAATTGTAATTATTTAAAATATTAATAAAATTAATTTATTAATATTTTGATATTAAATTTATTAATTTCAAAATATGAGCCCCCTCTTTTCCTAAAACTGATCGGCCTAAGCAGATTCTTTGTTAGACATCAAAATATGGTCACATTAATTCAAGTTGACTTATTAAGTGTATTTTTTTTTCATCTACTGACCAGTTAGGTATATGTATTATAATAGTCAAATCCCAATAAAAGCAACAAAAATATCGACCTTATTCAAAAGTATTGTAAAACTCATTTTTTTTAATATAAAAGTTGAATAGCTCGAATTTGAATGGAGCAATTAATTTTGTTCAAACAATGAAAAATTTAATAAATGCTCAAAGATGAAAATATAGAAAATCCTTGCATTGATTTGTGTTTTGATCTGCTCAAGTACTTATAATCAGTAATTATACGCCTTGTAAAGATTATAAAAAAATTGTAATAATACTGATTTCTTTGAGGAATCAAAAAGTTGAGCAAACAACAAATGGAAACTTTCAAAAAGTGCTTACAATGAAACAAACGTCCCGAGGCTTATTGTTGTTTAAAATAAGAGATGAAATATAAAGTAAACCCTAGACAATAATAATCTATTTGAGTTGTCAGAAATAAATGAACATCAGTAAAAATATTTTTTACTATATGAGAAAGAATCGAGCTTTAGAGATGCTTCTAATTAATGTACATAGATTGTGGATGGACAATTTGCTAAAAGGGCATTTTGCCAAAAAATACTATAAATAGTTTTAAGCATTTTTTAATGTAATTTAAAATGATATCATATGCAGTTTTTTTTCATTTGCATTTTACTCTTCAGAATATAGTGAAACTCAATCCTGATCAGACTCCAGTTTATCTCATTTTTGAATTCAAAATGGGTATTTATACAAATATTTTATATGTTTAATATATCTATCACAAGTCATGTTTTTATATGCATGCAGCAAACTGACCATTGGGAAGTGTGAATCTTAGTACAAGACCAGTTGTGAGTCCCTGGTTTATGGTGTTAAAAAAATGTTTCTGTGTAAAGTTGATCTTATCCGAATTTTGCTATTTGACTACTCTTACATTGAAAAGTTTTAGTATTAGTCTATTTGGATCAAAGAAATGATGTCCCCATTTAATGAAAATAGTTCATTAAAAAAACCAAATCAATTGACTCTATTATCTATATTCACTAAATCTCATTAATGATAATATTTTTTATCCTAATTAAAATGAAGGATCAATCAGATTTAGGTATACTTGGAGATTAAGCGGTATATATTGAACACGTGTGCAAAAATAAATAAATAACAAATTAAAATTGCTATTTTATCAAAGTGTAAAAAAATGCAAGAGTGAAGTTTTTTGTCATTAAAGACTTTAATAAATTTGAGGGATGGAGTTTGATATCCTAAAACTTCTTAGAAGCATAGAAAATCTGCATTTATAGGTTTTATTGAATATGCAATCACCAGAGGAGGGGGGGGGGCCTCCTCTGGTTTGAAAATTAAACTACTCCACTTACTAAGATGATTACCATCCTGGCTACAAGTTCCTCAAGTGACAGGGCTTCGTTCAAACAGCCAGCAAATTTCAAACAAATACTTTGTGAACCAGTTCCTGCTAAATGTCAAAGGCTACTTCCTATGATCAGTGGCACCTCATTATTATAATTTATTGATTATATTATTGCATGCAAAAGTTTGCATTGATGATTTTTTTTTTCGAATAAAAAATGAAAGATTGAACGAAAATAGTAAAGAAGTTAGAGATAAAAAATTATGAAATGACAATTTTTCATAATATGAACGAATGAACGGAAAAAGTGTGAACAAGGCCAAGGCATTCGAAAAATGCATTTTGAAGAAAGAATCAAAAGACATTTCTATTTTCTATTTTAAATTATATCCAGATACATGACTGATGACGCCATTGTTAATTAGTTATTTTTTTCGAGAAAATCAATAACGGTGCAAATTTAAAAAAAATTCCATTTTTTTTTTTAGACCACAAAAAAACTTTAGTCAATTATAACAAAAATTTCTGTGAGGGGAAAATTTGATTCATGGTCTCCTTAGATGTAAATTTTTTGATTGTAAAAACCGAATTAAAAAATAGTAAGATTTTTACTTTCTTATCAGCTGACTTTAAACACATTTAACAATGTTACAACACAGATGCTCTAACGATAAGTCACAAATCATTATGTTTTTTTTATAAATGAAAAAAACCTTCTTTAGATAATTTGAAATAGCATTTCATCCATTCTCTCTTATGGTGTACATATTTCTTGGAAACATATTTTTTTAGAGGGAGCGAAGATCGTACACATATTTGCTAATATTACATGCTACGTCAGGTATAAATTATTTTATTATAATCTGAATAATAATATAATATATGTTTTACAAATTCCTTTGTTTTCACTCAAATTCATTGAGTAGAAGGGTTTTGAATGTTTTAGTTCTGCACAGTCATGGCAATGATGAAAAACTTATTAATCTTAGGGCTCATCTTTAAATACATAAATAAATACATATATTAATCACTTTGTATCTCAATCCTAATAATTGATCCGTTAAATTTCAGAGATTTATTGCAAAAAAAAATAATAATACTCGTATTTAGAAAACTTTACAAGGTTCTTCAACCAGACAAAGAATATGTAATGAAATCATTATCAGTGGAAAGACAAACCAAGACACAATCAAACGCATAAATTGAATAGAGTGACTTCATATAACAATAAAATGTCTTTTTGACAGATTTTTTTACTACGGTCTTATAGTAACTTATATATTAATTTATTTCAATTTACAAAATATATATTATTTTCATGGCAGTTTATTGTTCAATGATAAAAGTTAATTTATATTTAAATCAAGCATATCCGATTTACGTAATATTCGTACTTTATAATGATTTCTCATTGGATTTAATGCATTGATTGCAAAATAGAGCTTGTCTTATCTTCTTTCATAATAATGGATCATTAGTGTAACTTTAAAAGGTATTTAAAATTATTTATAATTTCTTCAATGCTATCTGTATTGTATCTCGCAACCTTTCCTTCAAAACAAAGACTCTAAAACAAGGCCCAAAATCATTGAATAGTAGTTAGCCAATTCTTACCAACTATTGTATTAAAATAATTTTTCATTGTTCAACCAATTAACGTTCAGAGCACTCATAAGGGAAAAATAATAATTATTAATAGAAAAATCGACAGTGTACTTATATAAAAGTACAATGCAATTTTTTTATTTTGTGGGAAATCGACGTGCATTAATATCGTTCCATATAATTAATGTGTAATCCTTGACTTCTTGTAAAAAAAAAAAGTGATTCATTACCAAGCATATTTTGTTGCACAATAAAAAGTACAATAGCCCCGAGTTTCATCACTCAATAATACGTGATAAATTAGATATTTGAGTCCATCAAAATGGAATGATAGCATCAATTAATAGAGACATGAGTAATTAAAATAGCTCATGTTATAGTAATTCATAGTAAAGACGCTATGAGACGCAGAAATTACAACTTGTAGAATCTACGTACTATTATAGAGCTCCAATTTGGAAGTACCTATATGTATTTATGATTCATTGTGATCAGTATTTTCAAGTTTAACAAACTTCCTTTGGTATCTACTATGAGAAGGACATTTACTCATACCCATGTATATGTATACTATTTATTAGTTCTAATGACGGAATAAATTCAAAAATATAAGTGAAACAGGTCAATCAAGTGATGAACTGTTTTAAAGGCCTTTTTTTAAAAAAAATCAAAATCTTTAGACTCAACATACTACTACTGTGACTTAGTGCACTTGAATATTAATATGTTTGAAGCATACTAAGGCTTTCAATGCATTTATCTATTTTATTTCTAATAATACCTATAAATTTGCAATAATATTCTTGTAAGTATTGTTTTCAAATCTTGTAAAGATGCGTAAGAAGGAATAGAAGTTATAATATTGTTTGTTTGTATATGAGATCCTAACTGCTTTTTATATAAATATATATATAAGCAAATAATCATCAAGAACAACAACAAAATTAAACTAACAATGATAAAATGCAAAGGATCGAGTACAAATATTTATGATTTGATTAAAGCCTGTTTTATGTTGTTTCCGTTGTAATCCGTATGGGTGCAGAGATTTTGTGTGTGTGTGTGTGTAGGTACGTAGTTAAACCTTCATTGATGGACATAAAAGATATAGAATGCCATGCATTTTAATAAATTACTTTGGAATTAAAAGTCATCTGATTTGAGTACGTTCGTACCCTGGAACAAACATAGTATTATACATAACTATAAACCTTTGCTAAATATTTCGTCACCACATAACCATTAAAATGAAGAGCCTACAATCGTAAATCCTAGTGCATATACAACATAAATATGTTTGTATGACGAGTTGAGGGTTGAAGGTATGGACACATTGATATTTAGGTGTTGAATTACTCAATGCTATTATAATCTTGATTCCTTCAAGATTAAAATCCGTGTGGAGAGAGCTTCTACCCACACTAAGAAGGATGGATCATCTGCAAACGAGTCATGGATGATGATGTTCCTTATCAATACACATACACTATCAACATTTAACAGCAAATAATATTCATAGAAATGCCTACTTTCGACTGATTGTACTCTCTTGTATCAAAAAGTGAGAATTCTATCTGTACATAGAGTCCAAAAGACATTTAACTACTTAGGTAAACATTCTATGGTCTTTTATACATATATGTACATCATAGAATAAATGATATTTGCTAAGTTCGTTTATACGTAGGTATTTGGAATAAAATACAAAGACACCAATAATTGCAAAGTGTTAAATTATAATTAAATGTTATTGAACCTTTGTCAATAGAGGAAGAATAAAATCTAGTTTGAAAAAAACAATATTTATTTTAGAGGATCGTTTGGGGCAATACTATGCTGTTGCAGTCATTGGATAGTAGTTTTTGTTGTTGTTGTTTTTTTCATCAAATATGTGTGTACAGCTATGTTTTAAATATGTGTATATTATACATATATAACATATACTCTCAATCAAATATATTTAAAGTAGCATGGTATAATATTGGTCAATTGGCAGAAAATAAATAAATAATATAAATTAAAATACTGGGACAAAATTGATACACAAACAACATACATATAATTGAATAAACAAATAGGCTTTGTATGTTTTTGAACCATTACATGGCATTTTTTTTTTTCAGAAAAAGTAAAATGATTTTGAGTTATGTTGTATGTAGGTGCATAAGTTAGGCAGAATCCATTGAATAGATCATAATTAGGCATACAACTTAATGAATTGCCACGCCCTTCAAAAAAATTAGGCCATTACTTTATCCATAATGTTGCCAACAATATTTTAAATCATTCCAAAGGAGCAAATAAAGAAGTTCAGATGACAATAATTTTATATCTTAGCCATGTCACACCTTTGGATAGTATGTATTTTATAGTAATTCACCTAAATGGGCAAATCTAAAAAAAAAACAAAAAAAAAACATAAACTTCATTGCAAAAGGTAATAAATTACACAAATACATAAAACATCCATCAATTGTTTAAAATCACCAAATTGGTAATAAAAATTACTTTACCTAATATCAGCATAGCATTTAATATTTTTAAATACATATACTCAACAGATTTTGTCAAGGGTTTATTATACTAGGGATAATACTCATTGAATCTAATTTTCTCATTATATGTAATTATAGTCAAGTTTTAATTTAACGGGATTTGACATTCCCACGACAATCATGTCAACCTATGGACTACCTCTTCATAGCAAAAACAAGAGTCATAGTAGTATCTGTGTAAAATTATCTACAAAGGTTGACCCTAAAGGTGAAGTTCAGTTGGGTGATTGACTCACTCTGAAAAATTGATTTATAAAGGATTGTTATTACACAGAGATTCAATATATGTATATATATATATATATATATATGACAGTTAAGACAATAAAAAGCTCTTATGGTTGAGAAGGAACTCGTAAACTTTTTAAAAAAACTATGCTTATAGAATTAATTTTAATTTTATATATGATTAATAAGTTTAATTATTTTATTGATGAGTGTATTCACAACTGTTAATATACGATATAATGTACATACATATTTGGCAATTAAATTGTCTATATAAGGTGTGGTATACAAGCGAGTGGCTTATACATTTTCATGTTGTAAACAAAGGAGTTTAAAGATGTTCATTTTTCAAAAACTTTTAATTTTTCAAAAATGAAAAATTGTTTTAGATTTTTTTTTCTGAGATCACAGATAGAATGGATCAATAACGGAAGGGCATGTTAGGTTAAATTAGAAATGACGTGTTGATATAGTCATTTAATTATAATTATTGAACCCATTTCCCAAAAAAATCCAAATCTCAATGAAACTCCATCCAATGGCTAAAAATGAAAGGAAGAAAACTAAATTGTTTTAAATTTAGAAGCAAAGACTTTTGTAATTTAAATCACTTTTTTTTTCTTCTTTTTTTTTTACAATAGTCATGAATTAAATATTTGTTTGAAGTAAATACGACAATAACTATCTATCAATTAATCATAATTAATTAAAACTACTCGAATGATATTGTACTTACAATTTACAAAAAGTAAATGAGAATTAAGTCTATGACTATTTGATGTATGTATCTTCACTCTATTTTATCTTTAAAAAAAAATCCTTAGTGACTAATTACACGCATATAAATATGTATGTCAAAGACTCTGTCATGTACACATTTAAAAAAATTGAAAATTTACAATATATATATATAGAACAAACGACATTTCATGGATATTTTTAATTATAGTTCATTTTGATGACACTCAGGTCACAATCTATGTATATTTAACAATGTCAATGCAAGAACTATTAAGCGTGCAAATTTCGTAAATATCATTTGATTCCTTTTGCAATGTATTGCAATTTGATATGTACATATATATCTATATATCGATATCAACATTCGCATTTCATGAGTAACTAAGAGAATTGTTTCATAGATATTTAGATAATTTACGGTGCAAAAAATTAATCACATTAATTGTAATTGCAATGTTTGTTTATTTGTTAAGAGATATTGAAGATAAGAGCTTTAATATATAATCAAGTATGTGTCTCTATAATCAAGGTAGATACATATATTTTCATAATAAGTGTATATTTGTTACAAAATGTTTAGATTCTATTTGGTCCTTTGAGAATCATTGTAAAAAGAAATACTTTGCCATTGAATATACTGATCGTTTATGATTGTAGTTTGTATTGAAACAAACAAGTGAAGTTTGATTGATAATGAAGTTCTTATCGGGTGGAGCTCTGAGTCAGAAGATAAATATCGTGTCGTCGTCCATACTTTAGTGATGTATTCAATACTCTAGCATTTGCAAATGCTTCACATTATTTTTAGATATTCGATACATCACAAATATAAAATATATTATATGCATTGACCATAATATAGACATTTACCATATACTCTACTATGTACATATGTATGTATATGCCACATTCAGGTGAAGACTTTATATATATACGACTCTCGTAGGAAATTCGGGGGGAAAAAACTATAGTTTACAAAGACTTTGGTGTCTGAGAAGCGAAGTAAGTAAATGTTGCTTCAAATGACGGAAGACTTTTACTCACATCATCTCAAACACCTTTCATTTTTGCTTAAATACTTGTTTTTTAGTGGATAAAATCCTAGGCAACAATAAAGTCGCAGTATTTTTGTCATTAGCTTAAGATTTGAAATGAAATGCTCTGTGCAAGGTGTTTACAAATGGTCAATTTTGACCCTAAAATGTAAGTTTTTTTTTCTTTAAAGTGTCAACACTATGTTAAAAATGGCAGTAGGGTTCTAAAATTTTGCAGATAAGGTTTTAATTTTGCATGTCTTTGTGTAGAATAGCCGCTATTGTAATCCAAAAAAAAAAAATTACTCCCAAAAGAGGTAGACTCTTTTCTTAAGATAAGGTATCTTCTTGTACTTTACGAAATGGAAAAGTAATCATAAGTTGCAATCAGACAGGAGTAGCATACCGAAAATCACTACACTACATATAGAAATATATGTAAGTTGTAATTCTACCCCGGATATTCCAAATAGTGTTTACTCTTAGAGCATTTCCACGCAAATCAAAACTTTTTTCTTTCATAAACTATTTGGTAGTATATGTAAATATGTATAAAAAATATTCCTAATAACCCACTCTGTTTGAATATCACTCATTACTTTATTACCTTCATGTTATTTTTTTTTTTTCAAATGGACAAGAGCATGAATGACAAGTCTTTATGGATGGATGGATGTATGAGACTAGAATCATTTGCTAAGTAATTAGACTTTGGCCATTAAAGTAAATTTGCAGACCAATCCTGTTTTTATGATATAAACTCCATCTTTTTAAAAACTATCTGTATACCTCTATTTATATGTATGTACATATGTGGTATGTCCGTAGACGCCCTTTTTTTCAAAATAGCAATATTTTTTATTTTTTTAGATATATATGTACATACATAGATAATGGTACAATAAAAAAAATATATATGTTATGCTTATTCTTATAATAGCTATTAAATTTAATTATGGTGCTCCATTGACCAGGGTTTTGCGGAATTAAGAATGACGAACAAGCAAGACCACGTAGGGCTACAAATATGTGTGTGTGTGTACCTTGATTGTTAGAAGAAGAAGAAGAAGAAGAAGGAAAAAAAGGGAATATCTTGGGAATCCCGGAAACTGGGAGCAAGCAATTTTATTGTGAACTTTAAATGGTGCTACTGCCGACGCAGTAGTAAAGACAAGAGATGGTAAACCAATGGATTCTCTCTACCTCAATTAAGCTTTGCTTCTAACTTCATTTGAAAAAGAAGCTTCTTTGAAAGAGTCATATATGAGATATTTGGTTGTTAGTGACAAGATACGTTGTCTTTTATTGAATCATTAACTCTCATCCTGATATTTGTATTTTGCTAAATCGTTTAATAGACATTGGCCAAAAGAAGGGATCAAGTTAGTTGTATATATTACACTTACATAGTCGGTTAAATGGAAGCTGTAATACATATTATATGATATATGTATATATATATATATACACGGTGGTAAAAACTGGGATATAGGTTTCATTTGAGGTCCCAAAAATTCTGAAACCATTTTTATATTCTCTATGGTCTAAATTTTACGTTTCCAAACGGGCAACTTTTTATAACGTACAGTTACTGAGAAAATTGGGGTTTTATCTTGACCCATCGTGTTTTTTTGCGAACGTTAAGAAAAAGTTCAAGGATGAATAAAGGTATTAAATAGGGACTTTACAATTTATTTTATTGTAATAATATGATAGATACACAGCTCAGCTACTCAAATATTAAAATTTTATTCAGAAATATTCAAAAACCACAAATTGACACTAAATTTTGTGACTTCCCCCGAGGGAAAATTGAAAAGTGTTGTCAAAGAAGTATGTTTTGTATAAGAAATCAAGAGACAAACTCAAATTGTTTTGTTATACAATAAAGTTTAATAAAATGATATCTACAAAAAGTATTTTATAGAATGTCCGCAAAAACAAATATCTCATCTCCAAAAATAGAAATAAAAATACTGGACGGGAGGCAATGTACTGCGTATAACGCGCATAAACATTTATGCGCCTGTTTATTCCCTTTAAAATTTTAAGTTTTAAGGGTCATAATGGATTTTTTAGCTATTGATAACAAATGCTTAGGATAATTAACACATATTTTACCTAAAATTAAATAATCTCAATTAATATTTTTTTGAATAATCTAAGCAAAACTACTTGAATTTACTAAATTCGCTAGTAAAATTAGACTCAATACCCTGTTTTATATCAATTAAAGTTGGAATTTTTTCATATACATCCAATTTTTTATTTCCCAAGCATAAGTACTTACCAAATATTATTAAAATTCTCTTTATTAATGGTTATAGAGAAAAAACTAGAAGAGGAAGAGTTTAAAGGTCAATACAAGTTTAAGAAATTTTGTACACCCAGTTTTGGCCTATGAAGATAAAACTAAAAGATTGACACCTATTCAAATATATATATATATATATAAAGGCGTTAGATATTTTTGATAAGCTGTTTAGGTTATTATGCATAAGACGAGCAAGTGAGGGGTGGCTGCAAGAAATATTTATGAGTAAAAAGGGAGTTATTTATGACATGGTATTTGATAATCTCAAAGTAATGCCTAATAAGTAGTTAGTAGGTATGTGCAGTTCGTAAATATCTTATTAAATCAAATGCAGAAGAACATTGGGACTACATACATACCCATACATAAAAAATTAATGGAATCGATTTGTTAATCAAAATAAAAGCTTTGATCATATCAAAATTATCTTTTATAGTATTAATTTTACCGAATGAAAAATGGCCGACATTTGAATTAAATACATGTGTTTGTAAACTAAAGTTTCGGTTACTTTAGTAAAGAGTATGAAATACCTAAGTGATGCGTGTATCCCTGTATGTACTACCGATGGGCAAGAGTAGTATTTGAGCATCCTTTTAAGTCATCTATGAATCATTATTTAACTATAAATATCTTATAGAATTCCCCAATTATTATTATAATCGATTCCGGCTTAGTTTTGAGTCGTTTTATATGTACATAAATACTTTTTAAGGATAAACTACTATGTAGCTTTAAAAAAATAGGATTTGAAAACGAAACGGAATGACTAACAACTATACAAAATTCAAATAAGGTTTTCAAAAACCTTGCAGCCCTTTACACAATATATATATATATATATATATATATTTAAAAGTCTTTATAAATATTATTTCGACGATATTCATGAAATAACTTACCTTAATGATACTTATACACACATGTATAATGCTTATGATTTTTTTAAAAGTCCTAAAGTAATTTAGTGGATGACCAAAGGATGATCAAGATGTATTCATTCTTAGAAATGTACTTATTATATTCAACATCATCATAAATTCAAGTTCACCCTAAAAAAATCTTTGTAAATGAATGGTTTTCTCGTTAACAAAGTAATTAAAGTACTTCAATCTTTTCAGCTATAAAAGGATTTGTTAAAAAAGCCTTAAAGTTGACTCTAACTATATTTTGTAAGTGGGTATGAAGCTTTGAGTTGAGTATTTATACTCATATTGGAGTCCGTTCATAGTATGAAAAGTTTACGTTCATTTGTTCATTTTTAAGCTGAAGAAAATCCTTCTTTTTTTTTGCCAATTTGTTGAAAATAATAATAATAATATAACGAATATTTTAAGGAAAAGAGAAGGATATCACGTGACAAATTCTTCATAGATACATTCCTCTATCATTATCATTATCCTCCCTTCCTATAAACTATATTGGCGAGATGATTGTGCTTATAGATAAGAAGCAGCCGTTGGCATTCAGCTGGAGGTGGTTCATGAAGTATTTATCTGAAAATTGCGATCTGTTTAGCAAAGCCTCAGTTTGGCCTTGGAGGAGTGTCTCTCAATTGAGAAACTTGATGCCAAGATATTTGAGAAGACCTTTTTCATTCGCTTGTACAAGTCTAAGGAGAGTCATTAAAAAATAAGAAAATTAACTAAAGAAGAAACCAAAAGTATGAAGGGCTAGATGATTATTTTTCCCGTTCAGGATATGAGTCGCTCAAAGATGAATAAAAGGCATACACGGCACTCATTTTACATATATTGAGTGTTTTTGACCTAAAATTATATAGGGGGGGGGGTAAATATTGGTATAGGGCTCACAATCATGAGATAGTAACCCTTGACATAAACCATTTACGGTACAGTTCCTTATTTTAAAAGTATATGTCAGCCAACATAGTAATATGGAATCAATTAGATCATTATACATCAGCGATTTTTGATTGATTGATTGATTGATTTTGCATTGCATAAATTCCTTTGAACATTTTTAAAATGTATTTTTCTGCCTTTGGTATCGAGTACTTTGTTTCTACGCATACTCAATGGCACATGTGCATAGTATGTACTATTTTAAAAACAAATAAATATTTAATTAGCACAAGTTGACAAATTTTTAATATCTTTATACAAGGCTTAGTTTCAAATTTAAGTATTTGATTTAACGTACTTATAAAAAATCTGTAATTTATTTATTTTTTCATATCCCCGAACAAGTTTTAGTGAATTTTAAATTTGATTTCCTGGCTACTGCACTTTCTGTAGATTTGTGAGGATTTTTGAAAAATATATTAAGGATGTACATTCTCATGAAAATCAATTAATCTTTCTACAAAAGTTAATTTTAAAATACAGCTTTAAATTAAATGTTGACTCAACCTCTTTCAAAACAAATGAAATGCATTATTGTATGTATAAAGATATAAAATTTGGTTTGTACAAGGGATTTGTGTTTTTTTAAATCTTTAAAAGTTTAAAAAGATTTTTTAATGGAGTATGAAATAAATAACTAATATTTTGTTATTAAAAAAAATGAAATGCAGCAGAATTTTAGTTGAATTTATTGAATTGGAATGAATTTTTTTTTTTAACAATAACAAAATTACTTAATAATCAGCTCCTGACTTATGAATAACAAAGCATATTATATATAAAAGAAATTCACATAACAAAATAAATTCTATGTTTTATATGATTTGTGTATCTAAAAACAAATTTCATTTTTTTTGATTGACTGGATATAAATTGTTACTTCGTTACAATTATAAGCAGAATAAACATTTACAAGTGGAATAATCTACTTAAATGCAATTAAGTATTTAGTGAAGAGAACAAATAATAATAATAATAACAAACTCAATTTGGTTACCTTTTGACAGTGCCAAATGATTTTTTATCTTTAAAAAAAAAAAGAGGATGATCAATAAATTTAAAAAAATAGGATGAAAAATGACATCATTTAATACGTTGAAGAAGAACTTAACTTAAATATTTGTGATTTTTTAAAGTTTTAGAGTAATGAGATTATTAGTAGGCTATGATGCTCCTATAAATCCTCTCATAATAATATAATTAATCAAACGGAACTTTAATCAAAGATACTTTAAACTCTACTAAATAGCTGTACTTTTGAAGATACACACACTGAATTTTAATTAAGCTCTATGGCTCATGCAATTAAACTGTGGATGATGCAAAATCTGCACTTAGGATGTACCTAACCCATAAATAAAGAGTCAAAAAGAATAAAAAATTATAGTTACTACTGGTTAAATTTGTGTATAGACATTGTTTATCAACTTGAGCGTCTCATTTGCTTATACTAGTTCATGTATAAAGTAATTGTTGAAAATACAAACTCAAAAAAATAAAACAAACTAATATCATGAATTTATGGTTCATATATTGTTTGAAAAAATATGATTATTATTGGTAGACTGACCTTTTTTTAAAAAATGAATAAATTGCAAAATGGTTAATCCGTTATTTTCTTTGTTACATCAAATTAATTATTTTTTTTTACCTTCCATAAATATAATTTAATATTTTTAATACATACAAATAACCATATTACAAACTTATTTGTAAAATAATCATTTTATCAATTACATAGTTGAGTCTTTATTGTAGATTTTTTAAATGTCTGATTAATTTTTTAATTTTAAAGGCATGGAAAAATGTTTTTTCGACTTTGAATATGCAAAAAAAGAAGAAGATAATAACGATTAAGAATGAGATAAAGCTAAATATTTATAAGCTATTGTACCATTCCTATTACAATATATATATATGTATATATTAGAATCTATTGCAAAAATATGTACATTCTCATTAACATTTTAAACAAACAGTAGTTTTTTATTACATACATTCCCAACCAATACATGTATAAATATTCAACAATTTTATTTAATAATTTTCTTGACATAAATATATGTACTCTTTTGAGCCTTAATAGATCAAAACACCACTTCAAAAACCTGATGCAAAAAAAATATTTTTGGTCCCTTGATCTGAACTCCTTAGAGTCTTTGTATCATCTCATTCGTCTCATTCATTAAACTCTTAGGATCACCAAGGTCTCAATCAGGGATGAGGTGATCTTAATTACAAAACTGAGAGCTACTGATGCTACTCTTTGTATGTATATCATGAACTCAAACATTCATGTACCTACATTTATACGTGTGTACAAAAATCGTACACAACTCACACCTCAATACGTTTATATTTGGAATCATTGATTTGTAAAATTTTTATGCAGAGATTAAAGGTGTAATAGCCAGAATTAATTCTTTGATAAATTTCTTACCTAAATATATATTATATATATGTATGTATATAAAAATAAGGTTAATACAAAAACCAAATATTTGAAAAAAGTATATTTTTATAGATTACTATACATATGCACACCCATTGCTAGCAATTAGCAGTTCTTCACAAGATAATTTTGAGCGTGATACATATGTAGGTAAGAAAAAAAGTAGATTCCTTTGTTCATTCCAAGGGTCAAAAAACTCCTTCTAAATTAATGCATGAACTATTTTGTTAAAATATTTATTAGATTTATTCTCAATGAATGATTAAATCTTACAGAAATGTGACTGCCAAATAAAATGGAAACATAGGTGTGCTCTACAAATATTGACTTGGTGACTAATTTACGTGATACTATAGTCGTGTAATTCAAGTTTCTAGTCATTCCAGAATTCCTTTTTGGCAATTCATGCATTTGAAAACTCGTATGTACAGTTATTTTTCTTATGATCCAAAAGGGTTTCCTTTGGTGCAAAAAAAATACAAATCTACAAAGTTTGAGCCGTTGCTATAAATATTTGGAGGGAGCTTAACGGATACAAAGCTTTGAAATATAATACTTTTTGTAAAAAAAAAAAGTATATGATTTAACTTTAAAATCATCTGAAAGCTTTTGGGTTAAATTAAAAAATTTAGATCTTGTTAAAATTACTATTAGCAAAATCATAAATTTGTATGAATACTGAAAAGAATGATGATTCTATTTAAATGAAATGTACTTTTCCGCCTATTTCTTTGGTTGAAAGCTAATTAAAGTCAAACATTTTGACGGTTGTATACCAAAATTTGCAAATACATGTATTCTTTATTTAGAAAACCAAAATAAGTGCAAATTTTGATCACCTTATTTCTTAACCTTATTATCAAATTTTTGTATTAGTATCTACGTTATTAAAAACAATGATCATTAAGATCATTTGTGGTCGAGGGAAACCATGGACTTAATGATAAAAGTACCCACAGATAGTGTCTTATGCAAGTTTGTAGTTATTTTTGTAATAATGCATGACAGTGAAAGGTGATATTACCAACATTGAATTACATTGATTTCATGAAAACTGAAAATATTAATTAGGTAAGAGTGAAATAGCATTCAAAAATGACTGGAATGGCGTCACTTTGGGTTTCTAATTAATTATTATTAAGTACTTGATAGAAACATTAATCTCATTTTTCATTTTATATTGGTGATTTCGTTTTTAAAAATTGTTTTTGGGGAAATAAAAATGATATTAAAATATCTGTTGATTACCGATTGATGTAGAACTGTTTAAAAATCATCCGATTATATCAATTCATTGATATTACATGTCGTTCAAGTCCTAAACTACTTACTAAGTGCTGTAAAAGTATAATATTAATTTGGGAAGTATATTTTAAGAAACAATTGAAATAAAATTGTATTTTTTTGTGTATGGGGAGGACTATCAAAAACTCAATTATACTATTGATTTATATATATAAAATAATTAATATACTCAGGAAGTACAAATATCTAATACCTGGAGTAAAAAAAAATCTCAAAAACGACTCTACCAATCATTGAGAAAATGAGTTGCAGTAAAAAATGATAAATCCATTGGTAAGAAAAAGCTCCATACCTAACATAATATAACATTTTTCACTCTTGTTTTTAATATTTTAGATATAAAAAGGGTTCTAATCACATATGTACTTAAAATATACATAAATTGATTTCTTTCGTTCTTTTTTTCTATTTTGAGTCAGTTCCCTGTAATTTGTATAAACAGATTCTACAAGTTGCAATTTATACGTTTCATATCGTTTAATTCAATTAATTCACGGAACATTTTAGTTACAAACTATATACATAAATATAAATTGAAACTATTATTTCATGTTGACCCATTATTATCACACAACTATTGCTTATTATGGAATGATTCAACTTGTGGGCACTTATATCTATTAATAAATCACAGAATACTCATCTATTAATTCATTTAAAAAATAGAAATTACACAGAAATAATTATATTATTTTCATTACAAATACCCTTAAACTCGGCATTTTAAATGCTATATATCATTTTTGGATTGAAATTTGCACAAATTAAAATATAGCAACTTTATCATATTCATCGTTTTATTTTATTGTACATATTCTTATGTATTTGATGTATTACTGATTGTAATTATACTCAATAGATCCATTTTAAATTTCATTTACAAATCATGAAATATTTAGCAGCTCAGGTTTGTCAACTTTGTGATCAAAATATTTATACATATAAACGTTGTAATTGTTTTTTCAACAAAATAAACTGTGGATAATGATAATTTCTAGGTAATTTAAGAGAATAACAACTTAACTAATTTTTAAGTTAGTAATTAAATGTATATATTATAAGGAAATACCATAAAAAGAAATTAGAATGGTCATGGTATGTATTTTAAAATACCAAGACATCTCAAGGTAGAGGGAAAATATATATTGTTGAACAAATTTTTCAGATAGTATGCACTTTGCTAAATGTTGATTATGCGTTCAATACATGGACGAGAGGAAATTAAAATGTATTTAAGTATATTTAAAAAGTGATTCAAGGACTTTAGTGATTTTTTTTACAAGGGCATATAAATCAGAGATGGAATAATGAATTAAAATTATTATTAATTAATTAATAATATTAACCCTTTAATTGTAATAGAATAATGACCTAATGATTAATTATATTGTTCCATGTATATATATATATATATATAAGTAGTTACATAATTGTAGGTTTAAAGTTAATAAATTTAAATGAGGTTAAAAGATTTAATCTACATACATCCACCAGGGATGTCCATTCTTTTTTCATTATAAGTAAGGAATAAATAAAATTAGAATGAAACTAACATAACCATACGCAAACTTTTGAAGAGTTCAAAATAAAGTAAGCTAAATTAGTTGTTGTCTGGTTCATCTAGTATATGTATTATTTAGTTCGGATCTTTGTGTCACGGCCCCTTTTTATTAAAATAAACCCCTTTTACAGTAGATACTTGAACTTTGAACAACATTATTTCTAGTATTTGTCTACTGGGCCCATTTTGCTTCAATAAAATCTAATCAAGCTGACTACTTTGGGTTTTTGTATGGGATAATAGTTGAAATCATCGATTTTCAAGTATTTGAAATTCAAGTTTTGACTCTATTTGAAAAAAAAAAAGATTAGTTAGTTTGATACACTACCAGTCTCAAAGAGTTTGGTATATCCGCGCGGAATAAAATATTCCGCAGAGCTTGAGATACTTATTATTGTAATAACAAATTATTTCAATTCTAATGTATCATTATAAAAAACGAAAAAGATCTCATTTGAGCTGACCACATACAAACAATAAGTGGACCTCAGAGCTCCCATCCCTAAACTTTTCATCAAGGAAGTTGAGATAGAACTCATTCGTTACTCAGTCTTAAATATTGTAAGGATTAGAGAGCATGGACCAAACCACAGAGGAATCGGAGCTGTGAATGCGTTCATTCCATGCCTTCACAAAATATCAATCAAATTTGAATCAATTCAATCAGATTTGCTTTATTTAAAATGTCAAAATATTCTCATGCAAATTGAAAGTCAACACTTGAAATATTTCTATGGATAATGCAACTCAATATTTGCTAAGACAGCCTTATAAATATATAACTTTACAGACCACAACATCTTAGTTTTTGTATTTGAGAATAAGTTAAAAAATACACATATCTGCAATTAGTTTCAACGAGTGGCGTTAAATATTCTATTTGAGGTAGATTTATCCATAAAGAAATTCAAGGTCATGCAGGACTTACCTACTACATATATATATATATATATATATATATATATATATTTAATTGACTTTTTATCCTTATAAAATAGACTATTTTCGTTTGAAAACTATGATCATAAATATAAATTTATTTTCAATGGTTTTTTTTTTTATAAAATTGAGAGCTCATTAATTTTAAAATGTATATAGAATGTTATGTAATCAGGTTATTTATTTGATTTACATACATATATTAGAGCATTAAATATCGTAGCAAGACGGCAAGCAAATTATACGCAATATTACAGCAACAGAGAGCAACAACATACACATACCGTTCTTTTTTTTTAGCGGTCATACGCATTTTTTGCGTAGGGCATGTGTTGTTGGAATTGAGCGTAATGGGAGAGAGATGGAAAAAATAATATTTCAGATTTACAAATATTTTATACCTCAGTTTACATTCATGATTTATCATATATCGACAATCAAATAATAAAACTACTTTAAACTTTTTAATCATATTAATTGTAGAGAGTAGGATATTATATATATATATATTTGAAATTAAGGCTTAGAAGATCAAGCATTTTATCATTCCAAGAGTAGAGGAATACATAGTTTGTGCTGTTTTGTCTAAAGTTGTTATTTTTCAAGTATACTCAATCCTAGTCATTGGTCCAAACTCTCAAAATGAGCCAGAATAATTCAGATCCCAACAACAATGCAGCAGCGTCTAATAGCGATACTAGGGATGGATCTAGGCCAAAAAAATATTTTGTTTGGACTCATCATCATTCAGAAGGAGAGGGACGGAATAAGGATTTGGAAGCTAGCACTCCAAGAAGAGGTGAGTAAAGCATTTCTTGTTTTAAGAACCACTAAGGAGTATAAATGTATGCTTGTATGTACATAATTACTCGCAAAAGCATATTTTAAGAATAATCATATTTCCGCAGTAAAGAAATATCTTAGAATTAGGCCTTTTTCCTCATGTAAAAGTAGCAGATATGTACAGAGGCACAAATATTCCAGTCTTTAGTTATTTTGCGGGCATGAGGAAACAGGCGTCTCCTTGTCTGTTGCCTCTTTTTGTTTTGTTTTTCGTGGACTGCAATAACTTTCATAGGCAGTGCTTAAAATATACATTCATATGTAAATGCATTCTGCACATTCTGTTAAAGGTCCTCTGTTTATAAATAAAATATATATACTTAGGAATAATAATAAGGGATAAGATCCTTAATGAATCAATCCCTCGATGTGACTTTTTTTAGCAATATATTTTCTTCATCGTCAAATTTTGACTCTGTGAATTCAATTAATGCAAATATAAAATAATTTAATCCTTCCTAATTTCGGCCATTAAACTATCACCTAATTTCTATTAAAGAAACAAAATGGCTGTCAGAATAATACATTACTCACGTTCACTTTCTTTATGAGCAATGGAACTCAAGGAATTAAATTATTTTGCTTATTTGACAGTTATTTTATACAAATCAATAAATAATAGTTTACATATATACTCATTAACCTTTCAACATACATATATATTTTTCTATGGTAGCTCTAGAGTATGTATATGATTTGACATGTGTTATCATCCAATTATTGTGAGCCTCTAAGTAGAAAGCTACTATCATAGAAATGTGCCTCACCAAATTGTTTTTCTTTTGTTTTCAGAAAAATAGTAAATACTCTGCATACATAATTAATAAGGGTACATATTTATTACAAGTGATTCCAAGGTTTAGCAAATAGATTTTTCTAATACCTATGTATATATATATATATATATATATATATTTTAACCGTTCATGGATGATGATTACAGAAACAATCCTTGAAATAGCCATTTCGTTCAGTTGTTGTTTATATGTACATAATAATATGTATATGTATTCATTTTGAAAAATATGATTAGAATACAACATATTACTTACTACGTATGAGATAGCAATGAAATTAAATCTAAGAAGAAGAAAAAAAAAACCTTGTCTCATATTCTCTCATTATTAGACTTGAAGAAGCTTTACCAAATAATCATATACGAGAACATCATCATTAATTTTCACATTGGCATTGTATGAAATATGAGGCGTAATGTGTAGTCGTCAAATAGGTACACCCACATTAAGAAATAAATTCATATAACTGCTATTCATACAAACTGCTATTATTTATGTGTGTGTGTGTATTTCTGCATTTTGCAATTAAGAATCCACATTTCCGTACTGCTATTTGTGTTTTCAACAAATAGTAATAATAATAAAAAAAAGAAGATCCCCCGGATAAATCATAGCATGCTCTAGAGCAGTGTTTCTCAACCTTTTTTCCCTTTCGGAACCCTCAAAATATATCCCATGTCTCACGGAACCCTTGCGCAAAAAATGATTAATACCATACTTTCTCATCTTATATATCCCAAATGTAAACGATTAATTAGTTCTCTTAAGAGCCTGGCTTAGCAATAGGTCACTATAAAAAAAGTCAAAATTCTGGTGACAAAATTTTACAACACTGTAGAAAAAGACTGAAAAGTGTAATAGCTTATATAATCTCATTTTTCTCGCGGAACCCTTAAAGACCGTCTGCGGAACCCTAGGGTTCCGCGGAACCCCGGTTGAGAAACGCTGCTCTAGAGCAGTGATTTCCAAACCCTTTTCTCAAAGATGTAAACCCAAGAAATATCTCTCCTCCCACTAAATACTAAGTAAGTAAGTCATTAGTGTGTTGACCCTTGAATTTTAATTCAGTAGGAAAGGGATTGCTGCTCGAAAAAAATGATCTGCAAATCAAGTTCTCATGATCAAATGAATGGAGAGGAATCCTCATTCTTGAGTCAGGGCCACAACCTGACTTCAAGACTTTAAATGGAGTCCAAATCAAAAGAAAACAAAAAATATATTCTTGTTTTTGTTAATTAGAAAAAACAACAACTTTATAGTCTTGTTCCTTTGGTCTTGGATATGACGTAGGGTCAAGACTTTGAAAGGGTGTGTTGAGCAAAACATGAACAAGAGGGGTTGATGGGTTGAAAAAATAGGTCTTTAAACCACACCCCCACTAGAGACCCTTTTGACTGAAAGGAAAAATCTTGATATACATATACATACAAATGTACAAATATTAGCCGAGAAATTTCCTTTGATTCAACTACGCAGTTATTTATTTATGACTTGAGAACAAATTCGTAGAGAATGGATTTTATGTGAATCAAAAATGATAAATAGGACTTTTAAAGCATGGACTAATGTAATGAGATTTCAAGGGTGGTGAGTCCATGAAATATTACTTGCTTCATTCTTTTCTTTAAAGTTAGAGTATTTTTATTTTATTTTTTTTTATCAAAGAGATAAAAAGAGCATTTTTATTGTATGCTTAACTATGTACATACATACTATAATAGCCGCATGCATGCATCCAGAAGGAACTCTCCAATAAAGGGACACATTATAATTTAGAGAGTGTGTGCAACATACATTGATAGAAGGATTGAACTATTTCAAGGTCTTGCAAATTCAACAACAAAAATCAATTTCCGGAAAGTGTATTCTATAACCTTTTATGTGTACTCCTAGAGACAAAGTTAGAGGAGATGGGAGGGGGATTCCAAACTCATTTCGTTATCTAAGTATTTCCTTTAAGAAATGATGTTGCATTTTATAAAAAGCAAAAGGATGAAGTGTATACAGTACTCAAAAATGTACAGTTAACCCTTATCTATTTTGAGGCGTACATAAATATAGTACATATACAAAAAAAAAATATATATATACATAAAGGAAATGAAGAAATAAAATGAGAAAATCCTTGCAAAATAAAATTAAAAAAATGCCATCGCGTGCGAGTGAAAATGAATTCCTTCAATCATAAAAAATAAGACAAATATCCATTCAGTTTTGGGTTATCCGAACTAGGTGATACCATGCCGCATATTGTAGGGATTTATGAGATAAAAAGGTCTTTTTCAACGGCCATTGATCTTTGTTTTGGAAGGGACTGCAGTTCAAGTGAAGAAGGTAAGTGGATTTTTCTTTTTGAGGCTTATGAGGATTTACTTTCTAAGGAGTAGGAGCAGGATTTGGACTCACAGCTCCCAATGTAATTGTAGTTCTCAAAAAAGAGTTCAGGACATTGCTTTTTTGTTTGACACTTGCGTCTAGCACAAATATGTAGATCTGTCTGACAGTAGGTGTCCATAAAACTTGTAACCCAAATGCAGCGCTGCCTCACTTTTGAATTCAAAAATGTCTTTGTTTTGTGTGAAAATGAAATGGATTCATTAAGAAGTCATGAAATAGGAGCGTTTGATTAAGAGTACCTCACATTTCAAAGAGTCTGTGCAGTCTGATTCCTTTGTGCATTTAATCACAGGGAGTTGAGGTAAACTTTCCATTGTCCCATAATTGAGAGATGTGTTTTGATCATAGAGACAGAATCCACTGGATGTATCACATCCATGGCTTTTAATTAGTATATCCTAAGAGATTGAGGATGTTTGTTGTTAATCATGGATGAGGATCAGACTCTACTTACTTGATTCAATGGGTTCTTCACTGTAGGACAGTTGGATTCACAGGAGAGGGGGATGCATAGACTTTTTGTGGAATGACAAATATATCCAAACTCACAGTCGTAGTCATTTCCACAAACGATGGGCCTTAACTCTACCCATTTCCCATTAAATAAATACAAATACATATACACATCGATCAAAAACATATTTACTTATGAATTGTATCTACAAACACTCACTGTCATTTCGTACATTAAAATATGGATTTGAATTTCTTTGGCTCGTTTTGCATCCCAGAGCATATCTTTCATCATTTCATTAATTCATGGTTTATTAAATAAATAAATAGGAAAGTGTGTTGAGAATACTTACGGAAGTAGCAATAAAAAAAGCAATGTGCAGGTCTTCATTTTACTCAAGCCTGATCCCTACTGTCAACTCCGATCCATGTATGTATTCAAAGGCTAACAATAAACAATGCTCTGCAAAAATTGAATCATAATAGAATATATTTAAACGGTTAAAGAATGAATACGATGTAACTCATAAATTTAAAGGGGGTCAAGCCCATCAGGTCCTCCTTGTTGTTGAAGGCTCTTATAATGGAACATAAATTAGGTTTAATTGATTATTATTCAGACAAGGATATGAAGTTAAATATAATTTAAGTTGAGTACTTATAGATGTAGATAAATAGATAGAAATAATAATAATAATACAGACGGTAGAGATATGAAAATTAATTAATAATTTGTTAATTTATGTTTTTACATTTAAGAAGGCTGTTTCAACAGCACATACTGTGAATCAAATAATAACGTATTCCTACAATATATATATATATACGTATGTATGTATACTATACTTTATAATTCATTGTTATAAAGACATACATATATTAGTCACAAAATATGCATGAATATATTTACTTTAAAATAAAAAGCCCTTTTTTAAATAAGTTAGATAAAGTTTTTATTTTTTTATAATAAACTCATTACAAACTATGGTTCTATTATACACCTATGTATCTATCTATAAAAGTACTGACTAGATAAGTTATTAGTAGGAAATGACCATAACAGATTCCCTTAACAGATTTTGAAAGTAGGTATTGTTTTGTGCCCATGTAGACACATTATATACATATGTAGCTAAGCAAGGAGTACAAGAAGACTTTAAATGCTCAAACAAACTCAAAATACAAGAACCCTCAAATTAAATATATGTATGTTATCATTATAAATATGAATAAATATCCATTGTTTTAAAGGGATGTTTGTGGGTACCTAACAGTAAATTGAAAATTTACGTATCATGATAGAATTTAATAACAACTGTGACAAGGCATTATAATTGTTTAATTTTTGTATTTATCACACAACAAAGATACATAAATTTGACACACAATGACCCTACAAATCTTTACTCTAAATGACGTTTAAAGATACATACATACAACAACAGGAATTGAATGTGTTTATTATGCAGTGTCATGGAGGCCTGAGGAAATATGTAGTTGAGAGACGTACACAATGCGTTTTATAGATTTATAGAAAAACAAAAGAGGGCTTGAATTATAATTAATTAATTATTTGATATATGTATTTTGTTATATTTTCACTTTTCACATAATAAATTAATATATGTGTGTTCATACCTGCATGGTGGTCCGTTTCACTTCTATTTACTCCTGTTAGTGTTCTGGACATTCGAGTAGTTATGCACTACTAACAATTTATTACTACTTATATAAATGAAGAAATATGTCTCACAATAGTAGGAAAGAATTGACTGACTATCAAATTATCTTGAGTCCTTATTACTATATTTTTTTTTACTTTTTTAGAAGGAACATGTAGGTACAATAAAAAGAACATAATGAGATTATTCTACATATAAATCGGCATTGAAAACCTCTAAAAAACGTCTAGTCTTAGAAGGTAACGGCAGTAATAGAGATATTTTTAACTATTTTTGCCATTTCCCTAGAATTTGATCACAGAAATTAGAGTACTCTGTTCCAAACTCTTCATAAACTAACTACAGTGTATTTAGAGCACTTATTTTTTCAGAATGAGTTATTAAAACATAACCCTAAAAACTCTTGGAAATACTCAAGTTATTTCTTTCTGATATCAATAGTATGTCAGAATTCACATCACTAAGAAATTGATCTGAAATAAGTTGGTTATCTTCAAAAATCAGCCGATTTTCCATATTATCAGCTAAATGATATTTTTTTTTTTTACTAATCATAGTAAAAATCAGCAAAATATAGCAAAGAATCAACCAATCGGACAACATTGAATATAAATGTTCAATTAAAATCATTTATTTACTCTTTTATCCCCGGAAATGCCCTTTTTACTCTTGAGCGTTCGATAGTTTTACGATACATAAATCCATGAACTATCGGATTTGTATGTAGAACAAACAGCTGAAAATCCACATTTCCACAAAAATCCAATTTTTTTTTATTTATTAGATACAAGATTCAGAATATCTTCCGACACGACCGACCTGTTCTTTTCTTTATGGAAATCAAAATATTAATTGTCACCCTAGCTATACGCACATGTGGTTGTAATATGTATACGTAATTACATAGTTCCGTGGGAGAATTTGAACTTTAATATTTATACATATGAATAAAAAAAATAATTTATAAATCCAAAGAAATGACCTCGAGTCATACAGATACAATATTATTTTTTAGATCTCATACATATATGTAACTTTTTCAAATCAAAGCAAAGACTCCAATAATAATAATATTTATTATCTGTTCGCAAAAACATGGATGCATAGATATTCTATATGTATATCTATTGTACTCGTTGTAAGTTTATATAATTACAATAGGAAATGTTGTGTTTTTTTAGATAGATACCTAAATGTACATATAGGTGCATATTTATTTGTATGAATACAGGAAGATGGCAACAATAACATAATTAACATCAAAATATTAACTAGCATATGTTTTACTACATAGGTATTTACATCAAATATCCATGTAAAGAAACAAGGAGGTTTTGCTTACAAGAACGCCGAATGATATACATACATATATATCTTATATACAGGGCTATTCATAAGTTTAAAAAGTATTAATTTACGCGATATTTAATTTGACAAAAAAGTTTAAGGAATGGGAGTAATAAAAGTTATAGAAATATGTATTTCTATATTTATTCTTTATTTATTTATTTTTTTACTCATAACTTATTCAAAATAACAGACTGCGTTCGATAAACGAGTTTGGAATGAACTCATGTTGCATGGATTACATAGTTCCTTCAATGTTTTTTTGATGTTTTGACAGATACATTTCTAATTCTGGTAGGAATGAACCTTAATTGTCAAATCCCAGATACCCATAAACAAAATAATAGAGTGGGCTCAGATCTGGACTTGAGTGGTACAATAACAATTTGTTCCAAAAAGGAGCTCTTATTCAACCATTCCTGAGATGGATTTTATGAATCGAACACGGATATTTTTTTTTATTCCTTAATAATATCTCTTGACAGGATTGAAGTGGGATTGAGTTTGAGGCGATCAAAATGTAGAAGTCCTACAAAATTGAGTACCAATCATGAAACCTTTAAAACTTAACAATAACCCTGGTTATACTATGTACTTTTTTGAAAGTACTGAGACTTTTGTAATACAATAGGCCCACTTCTATCGCCCAATCTCAATTATTATTATACTAAATGCAAATTCTCATATACCTATTAGAACTCGATGAGTATAGATCTTTGGATTTCTGATATCGAGTATATTTGGGAGTTAAAAACCGATAACTGTTTAATCCGCCGACTCTTTGATTTTTTTCTTAAAATTAATATGTGATATTCCGTTAAAACTAATGATGGAAAAGCCCACATATGGTCATACTTTGGTCGCTACCTAATTGTTCTCATCACCACCATAGCAAAGCATGTGAATCATCTGCCAAGATTTTGAGAAGTTACATTCCTTATATATCTTTTCTATTGATATAATTATAAAAATGGTGGTTTCTGTTTTATTTTATTGATAGCTAGTGTGGTCACATAAGGAATTTTATAATAGTTTTGAGTTTTTAATAATAAATGACTGTATTTTGACGTAATATAAATATATAAATTAGATAATTAGGGGGAAAGAACTTTCAGAAATGGTCACACTGGCCACCTTTGGATTTTTAAGGGCTAAGTAATTAAAAACTTTAATTTCATTTTTTGGGGAGGAAAAATTAGATCTCGTTTTTTAGGGTAACATCGGTAACATAAAATCAGTAACATTGGCCAAATAATTATAAATTTATCTAAAATTGACAAAAATCGGCAGATGTAATCATCTCATCGAAATATCGATTGAGGTTTGATGATTTTACTCCAAAGGTCTTCAAATTCTTTAAAAAGTATGTTTGTAGATTAGAATGGCTTGTTTGAGAAGGGATTTTAGAAAAACGTGAGAGAGCATGTCAAAAGAACAAACTTCAGGTCAGACGAACAAAATTTAAAGGTTATACATACAATTGAATTGAACATTTTGTAAAAATGTTATTTGAAAGATTATTTAAGTTATTTAACAAATATGTTTTACAGCAATGGTTACTTAAATTTACCCATGTTAATACTTAATATTAGTGTTGTATTCGAGTTATAACATACGAGTTTGGTCAAAATTAAATAATTGAATGTTGAGTTGAGTTAATTTTGAGTTTTTGAGCATCAAAGAGATTCAATTTAGTGTTTGAGTAAAGGGTTGAGGCAAAGAAAAACCTTTCTTTTCATTTAATTGATAAAATCTTAGTTCAACAATTAAATAAGTTTGACTACCTCAATAAAACTGTCAATTATTGATTAATCAATTAATGTAGGTAATTTTAGAAAATATTTATTTATATAATAGGATATTATTTTAAACAGTTGTATCTATAATAATAACAACAAGGCATAAATTAGATTAATTTAGATTCCCATCTATAGTTCTAAACATCCCAGCCATTTCATTATCAATTGAAATTATAATAGTATCACAAATCACAAACTTTAACTAAAAATCCTGATGAAAATGCTGTTAGATTATACGTGCATAGATATATTTATCTATGGATCACCCCAGATAAAGAGTATAATAAGAATATCAACTAAACTTACTTCCTTTTTAACCATTTTTTTAAACATATGTTTTCTATATTTATAGGGAATTAACCAATAGAAATAATGATGAAAAAATAACAACTGTATATGAAGTTAATCTATACTCTATATATTTCGAGTTTTGATCATTTGAGTTTGAATTTAGTCGAGTGTTTTAAATAATATTTCGAGTAAGTTAGAGTCATTATCTAATTATCATTACTGACTTTGGTAAACATTTGGAGTATATTTTTAGTTCAAGTATTACTCGAATCCAACACCACTTAAAATCAGTATAGTCACATAACAAATTTCAATTAGTATTAAACAATATTAAAGGATTTTAAAAAATAACTATTTTCAGTTCCTTTAACATCCATTTATATTTCATACAGAAAGCTCAACACCAATCACATTAAAACTGTTTTTGAGCTATTTTAAAATATATTCAAAAGCTTTATTTTAGTTCATTTGAAGTAAAGGTATTAAATGACCCTGTACTGTTAGTTTTTTGATGAATCAACGATGGTAGATTTTGAATTGTTACACTAAAAACTTTTATTATTATAGAAATTATCCAAAGTTTATAATTTAAATGGGTTGATGAAATAACTTCTAAATCTTTTTTCTGTGGGATACTTAAGAACTACTTTTGAAAAGTAATCAACCTCAAAAGTTTGAATAAAAATCAAATCACTCTAATGTACATACTTAGATATAAAATACAGTAAAATCTGGATTTGTGCAACATCTCAATTTCCCCTTGTTTCCTTCTTCTTCGAAGTGCATCGAATATTGAATTGATCAACAAAAATTAAATGTTCATTAAAAGTTTGACCTTCGAACACTTCTCCTCAAAATCCATTTATTCCAGTATTTACCTATGCAATAGCTAAAGTTTATGCCTAGTTTATTCAAGTATAATCTGATGCTTTGTTTCACGTGGTTTCATGACTGTGGAAGTCAAACAGTCAAATTTTATAAAACATAAAACCTTGTTTCTATAAGATTTAGGAAAACAATGAGTTTCTGCTGTGAATTTTAATTTTACAAGGAAACCCACTAATAAAATGAATTAAACTTTTACCATTTATGAAAAAGCATCCCACCTCTATTATATCTCAAACCTTAATAATAGTTAGTAAAAATATGTTATAACAACTTTATGCATTCACATTATGTAGCCAATAAACAAAATTGATTAATTTTCCTTGGATCAGATATTTTTCCTTAATGGTCCGACTTTTCTGCTATCAAATTGAGTCAAAAGTAAATTATTTATTAAATTTCTTTGTATATTTACACATTAATTATATTTTATTCAAATATCACTGTATTTCTTGGGGTTCAAGACGTATATAATACGGGGTTTTTAGTCTTTTTTCATTTTTAAAGTCATTTGATGAAGGTTTCTTAATTTTTTAAACAAGTTTCTCCTTTTTATTTAATAAATGTACTTCAACTGTATGCCTCCAAACATGGCCTTGCCTCGATTTATGATGCAATCTGGGACGTACAGGAAAACGCTTCATAGAGTTAATTTTTTTACACTTTCATCCCATTTCATCCATTGGGAAAGAACATGTTTGTGAACATGCTGTAGGGATATTATGGGCAGTGCAGGAAATAAAAATATGGCAGAAACATGTTCTCAAAGTTATTTTGTACACATATAAACAACTTTTGTGAATTGAATGCATTTTCTATGAAGTACAATTAAATGTTACTTGTATCTGTGGAACGTATTTCAATGAACCAATATTTGACTCAATTTGATGGATTTTAAACGTGATTTCTTTGCACTTGAAGCATTTCATTTCAAAGATTTGTATAAGAAATGTCATTTAGGTCAAGAAATATTTGATTCGATTGAGCCAAACTTTCTAGAAGCTATTGAGAAAGTTTCTTTATAAATGGCTGCCTAGTTAATTGGGATTGTTTATGTATCTCTCTCATTTTGATAATATGTTCTTTTTAAAGTTGAGCAATAAACTTATATACCTCATTTTATCAAACACAATTACATTTATCAATCACGTAACTGTAAACGATACTCATGTAAGTACATACTTACATTACAGAATTATTTATTTGTATCCTTGCGCACCTGAGAGAGAGCTTGAGACTTGAAGTGAAACTAATTGTGTTTATTAACTTGATATTGGATATGGAATTTGAAATTAGTAATAATAATTATTATTTGAGACTCACTTTGGACCCGAACAGCAATTTTTTTAAACTTGGATTCAAAAATATGGGACTTATAAAAATAGTGACGCCATATGTCATGATTTAAAGCAGATGTCACCAAACTACGGTCTCTAATATCGATTCATCTGCCCTCTCGATATTATCTAAATTTGATTGTTGAAGTATGAACAACTGGTCTTTTGATACTGTTTATTAACTCTTCATTTTAAAAATCGAAATGTTAATCCTCTCTTCCCTAATTATAAATATATTCTTGACTCTAATGTAGATTAGATTGGGGTATCGTTAGGAATGTAAATAATATGCAAAAATGCCGAGTGCGAGATTTTGTGGAGTTGTCACTTTTAACAGTTCTTTTTGTTTTCCAAAGCTATTATCATTTTTCTTTTATTACTAAGGGGAGAACATCTACCTGATAGTAAAGATCTCGGATGAAGGAATACATGCATTAAGGTCAATAAAGCAAATAAAATGTAAACAAAAAGGGCTCAAGTCCTCGTATAATTATTAGTTAAAAATATATAATATCCTGACATTAATTTCAGTTAATTTTCTGCCTCTCATCTATGGTATACATACATAATATTATTATTTATTATTGATGTCTTCATTTGTATACATATATAATGGAAAATAGCAGCTTGTAGCTCAGTAAAACGTCATGACAGCTCAAGTTGCTTCCCTCTCAACATTCATCAAATTGTTAGAGTTACCAGGTTGATTTTCTCTTTTTTTTTATTTTACACACCTCATTTGCCTATTATTTACATTCCTAGATATCGTATCGATAGGGTATTAAAGGAAAATATATCGTTATTGTTACTATTAAAGGTGAAGAAATGCATGTAAGGGTTGGAACTTAACTTAGATAGAAGTTGCAACTTTTACAATTAAAATGCAAGACTACGTATGGACCCTTAAATTTTCTAATGTGACATAAAATATTCATTAGTTATGTGATAAAAAAAGTCATAAATGACTCCATCTACTTATGGAACTTGATTCCATGGAACGTTCATCACAACATGCTTAACGTATATGTAGGTACTTATATGTAAATCTAAATAAATTTAAACCCAATAATAATTATTCCCTGCCATTCTTTCGATCATATAACCCCTGGATTATAGTGCATAATATGTTCATTTAATACACAGAGGTAGCTTCATAGTAAAATAAATAAAAACATTTTATTAAAAATTGCACCAGGGATAAAAGGATATTTGTTTTAGTTATTTTTTGTGTACAATTTAGGATTAGGATGTGGTACAAGTTGCAATTTGTTCGTTTTATAGTGTTTGATTTTTTTGATTTTTTTTTTTTGAAAGCCGAGGTTATGAGTGAACAAAAGTTAGTTCTGATAGGTCTACTTGTTAATATGATACATACACATAGAACCCTCAAAGACGTAATTTATTTTTAATCTCAAAGTTTTACAACAACATCTGGTGACATTAAAATTGTTTTTTAATAAAAATCAAATGTCAAATCTAATTTTAGAGTAGGGATGGTTCTTCGATGATTTTCATTAAATAAAATTCAGTTTCCTTCTGTTTTAATGCTTGAACAGAGAGAAGATATAATAGGTATGTACATTTTTTACAAGATTTTACTGATTATAAGAAAGTTGATTTTCTTATAATCAATTTATATTTGACTAAGTTTATTTTGAAACAGGGAATGTTTTTGAAGAAATTGAAGTTTAATTGTATGTACACTAAAAACATGTTAACTAATAATAGTTATCTGACATTTGTACTCTCTGGAGCGCAAATCCTATTTTTATTCGTTATAATTATTACTATTTTTTAAATTTTTTTTTTGCATTTCATGGTCAGAAATATGAAAAATAAATCGATTGAAATCGTACAATCATTCATAGTTACATAATGTCATTCATTAATACATTTGTAATAGGTTTTAGACGAGGAGAGTGGCAGGGCAGACTAACACCTGGGTTTCTTACTTAAGTGTAATAGTAAGAACCTTCGATTTAGTGATGGTGGATTTGAAGATTAGTCATGATCTTGTCTCAGCCTCGCTGTTATGACCAAGATCATAGCAACTAGATTAGAATTTTCTTTTTGAAAAAAAAAACAACTTTTTTTTCTCTTGTTCTCGATCCTTGACAGTTTTGGTCTCAAGTAAGGTGGTATTGACCGAAACCCAATCTCTGCCCTTAAATTTAAAAAGAATAGATATTGTATGCTAAATTGAAAAAACAGGAGAAAAATACCCCTCACATTTGTTTTATTTGACCCAGTTTTGCAAATCCTTGTCCTTCAGGACAACTTTATTTCATCTAACGCAAGTTGATTTTAATTATATAAGCTCTACAGTCAGAGAAACCCATTTTAGAGCAAACATGTCCCTGGGAAAACTCGTAATACATATCAATTTACATTTTTTTTCCACAAAAGCTCAACAATAATCCACAATAAGTGAGTGCAATAATAGTCATTATTTTCCTCACATGGCACCATTCCTTCAGATCCTATAAATTATATCAGTGTAGAGATGTGGAAAAAAGTTGAACTCCAGGGTAGTGCTTTAATGATAAGCTCTGAGACGATGCCAGGAAATGTGAAGCCCGCACCAAGTCCGTAGTTTTTGCACTTTAACACGCTTTTGGTTTAATATTTTTTTAATGCAAATATATATGTAGGTATAAAAATGTGGGGGTGGGAGTTTGAGATCTCAGAGCTTCTTTCAAACATATTAAAACTGCATTTTTAGAATTTGAATTGGTAATTATTCACACCTCTCCCCCCCCCCCAAGTCTGAAAGCCTTAATACGTCATATGTATAATATAATTATAATATCTGAATAAAAAATTTATAATCTGCTCGTAAAGAGACTCAAACTTTTTAAACATGTGCATATTTCATTGCTAATTGAGCTTGAATTTTCAATTAGGACGCATTCTCTCATGCTTATTTAATTTTGGAACATTGACTGAACAAAATCCTTGCAAAATTTAGGATAGTTTTTATTATTTAGAAGATTCTAAAAATCAACTCAAAAGGGATCCTTTCAATCCGATTTAGTGTCTGATGTAAAATTTAAAATAAAGTATTTTATTCAAATACAGAGAGATTAAATAGGCTGATTTATTCAAGCCTCAACTCATATTGTTGACTCATATTTCTAATTATTTTATTCGTTTCTCAAAACAAATAAAAATAAAGTCATTTGGAGATGTCATGTTTCATTTAAACATTGTTCCTTGTATGTCTATATTATTTAAGAGCCTCTTTTTCCTAGGCGTGAATTAAAAGAAAATTGAGACTTGGCTTGTTAATCACTATTGAGCAGTCATTCATCATAAAAAATATGAAATATGTATAGCCTTGTACAAGATAAAAAAAATTCATTTACATCCTAGGGAAGGCCCTGATATATTTACTCTTTTTCTTAAAAAAAAAATTCAACTGTGAGTTGATGTTCTTGTAAAAAAGTTATTGTTTATACTCTATAAAATCGACTGATTAATCGGGACTGAGTTTTTTTTTTTTTTTTTTTTTCAAAAAGAAATAAAATTGTTATCCCTTCAAAAAAAATCATATCCGTCGAGCTTTAACTAGTTTAAAAAATACAAATAATATGATTAGAGTAAAATTTTGAATTTTGAACAGCCTGCTTTAAGTTCGAGCACTTCCCTTCAAACTCAATTATTCTCACTATTTACCAATAAGTCAACAAAGTATTAGGCCTCCTTAAATTGTACTCAAGTCTAAACTGGGTCTAAATTTATTCGCTATTGTACATATGTATGTATTTGTACAATACTGGAAGTAGTGGATTTTGATTTTCGAAATTCAAAATTTCATTCAAAATTAGTAATAATTTTAGTGCGTATTGATTGACTCATGATAAGTGACACTGTAGCATAGGTAATTTAGTCTAACATTCAGTGTAAAAATTATACCCTAAGAAACTTTATGATTTTGCTGAAACATGTCGTAGAAGCGTTAGACATAGGTATAACATTCATATGTACATACATACATGAACATATTTATTCACAAGTGTTAAATTTCATATCAAAGGCACATTTAACTACGTAATTTATTTTACATATACATATTCAAAAGCAACGCTTCCTAGAGGTCCTCATTGAGAACCTACATAATAGAGACTTGGATTTCTCTCTTTCCATGAGAGTATTTGTCAGAGTATATTCCATAAGTTGCATGAGTAAGAATACTCAACTTTTATTTAACTCTGTGACTATTGACTTCCAATCGACATACATATTGAAATGAAGGACATTAATTATGTACTTTGAAGGGATACCCGAAGCTCTGTGTAGTGACTAAATATCCACGTATCCACATATTTATTGACTAAGTAAGCGTGCGGATAAAAAACAAATATAATTCATTAAACATACCTACACAGCTACCTATGTATGTATGTACTTAAAATTGGAAAGACGATCATAGAACAAAGTAGAAAAGGTGGAAAACTTTTTCTTGTTTCCACATTTTGACAAACTTTTTTATTCTGTGAGCTTTTCATTTGACACACAAATCAATTCATTACTATTATTATTATTATTCGAATTACCTGGAAATGACAAAGGTGTCCATTGAGCGTGCCTCACACTCATCGTCAGACGTCGAGAAACCGGTGAATGGATTATTATATAAATCCTTTGACTTTGAAACAAAATTAAATGAATCTGGGAAATGTAAGTTTGACAGTGTTACTTATGTAGGTTGTGTTGATTATTATGTAAATGGACTTATTGAGTGGGGCATTTACATTCTGATGTATTTAGATAAACATTATGAAGAATTGATTTTGAATTGAATCAAATGAACATACATATAACACATATACACATAATCTTTCTTTATTTCTTTTCAGTAAAAGAAACAAAACAGACAGGGAACTTATCGGAAGGAATCATGATAGCCAATGTTCCACAAGTACCGAGTCTCGTACGACAATTTATGGCGGAATTATTGGGAACATTTTTATTGGTATATCTCGGGGATGGAGCCATTGCACAGGTTGTTGTTGGATCACAGACCTCACAAGCTTTTTTTTTCTCCAACTTTCTTTCAATTGCTCTCGGCTATGGCTTTGCTCTGACAATAGGGATATTTGTATCAGGTGGAGTCTCTGGAGGTCATCTCAATCCAGCTGTTACTTTAGCAATGGCCTCAATAAAGAAGTGTAAATGGAAATGTGTCCCTGTATACATGTTAGCACAGTATATTGGAGCCTTTTTTGCATCAGCTGTTCTTTTTGGAGTCTATAGAGATGGAATTATGTTGGTTGAGGGGGGTTATAATAAAACTATCAAGACACAAGGGATTTTTGCCTCCTACCCAAGTCCACCCATTAATGCTAGCATTGCCAGTCTAAGCTTTGATCAAATCCTTGCCACAGCTTTGTTGATTATCATTATTCTTGCTGTCACAGATGGTAAAAACATGAAAATCATATCAAGTCTTGTTCCGATATCTATTGGATTAGGACTTACGGCCATTCATCTTAGTTTTGGAGTTAATGCAGGAACAGCAATTAATCCAGCAAGAGATTTGTCTCCGTACGTCTATATATGTACATACTACTATGGGCAAAAAATATCAGGAATAAAAAAATCCTTATTTAATCATCCAAATGCATTTTATACTCCTCAAAAGTATCCTCCCCCTGATGCAATGCACATGCGTCAACGTTTTTTCCAATTTTAAAAACAGTTACAAAATTTGTATTAAGTCAATAATTTCAGAACAATAACGTCTGAGTTTAGATATTATGCTATTAAAATTAAAAATCGAAAGGTCCATTTCTTAAGTGATAGGTTATGTATTTCGAGAAATAATAAACCCCAGATTTTCAAAATATCCAAAGAATCCAGTCTGGAATGCTCATTTAAGCTTTTTTGGTTTCAACCACAATTCTCGAAATTGCATTTGAGTCCTATTCTTTCAAATAGGATAAAAACGAAAAATTTGATTTTATCTGTTCATTAAAGGACACGATTCTCAAAAACTTAATGAATATTTTGACGTGCAATTTGGCAATGATGTCTGTGACATTCGTACAAACTTAAAAACAAAAACATTTATCCCCATTGGAATCCCAATAATTAAATTAAATTCAAATTTCCCCGTATTGTTTGCTCATAGCAGTACATATTCAATGACCTATTTCTATTTTATTGCTTATAACGATTTTCCCCGTTTTTGCAGGCGTTTATTTACAGTCATTGCTGGCTATGGAAATGACCCTCTTACGACTGGAAATTATTTTTTCTGGATCCCTTGGATTCTTCCTCATGTGGGCGCCCTTCTTGGAGCTTTTATTTACGAGTATATGATAGAACTTCACCATCCGATGGACGAATGAATCAGATGATATTTTCAGAAAAAATATTTATCGAATAGATGGAAGGAAACTTCTCATTCCTATGTTCCAAGTCGAGAGCAACGATTCCTTCAAAAACAAAGCCTTATTTATAAATATGTTATTATCTATTTATTTGAACATTATTACTATACATTATGTATATATATATATATGCGAATCAATATGTTTCTACGAATGCATAGATGGATATTCAAATTATCTTGATTACTTTTATTGCATTCATTCAAATGAGTTTCAGTACATGGGTATTTCTTTAGTCCACGAATATCTACATAATAAGAGATTGTACGATTATGTTAGATTTAGTTGAATAATAATGAAATATGTCTGCATATGTTGTAAATTATGATAAATAAATGAAACTTACGTAATAGGTACAAATACCTGTATCAAATATGTTTCCTCTCTTTATTTCCCGTGTAACTCTAAAGAAAACCTTCTTTTTTTTTTTTTTAATTTTTAACCATTTTTTAGAAAGTCTTCATCTCTTGGTAAGGAAAACCAAGTATGTGTTATTATACATTATAGTAACAATAAGTAGACACAAAATTACTTATACAAAAAAATGATATTTGATTATTATTAAAACTGTTTATTCATTCAACCAACTAAAAATTTCCAATAGTGCTCCATTTTTTGGTTTAAAATTTTCTTTAAACTGCACAATAGTATTTTCTGCCAAAAATGCACCAAGAAAATAATTTTAAGGCTACGGACCAAATATTGTAATTAAATGGTTGCATAAGTACAAGAAAAAAACCCAAGTATACTGCATTTTGATTTCAAAAATATAAGAAACACTAAAAGTATTCAAAGTGCGTACCTATATGTTTCTTTAAATGACGTTAAATTAACTCAATTCGACTCAAATTATGAGTCGATTGTGAAATTTAACAAACTCCAAGTCGACTCAATATATATATATATATTTTTTTTTTTTTAGTTATTTCGAATTTTAATCCCAGCGACCTCAAGAAATTACAATCAATTCTCATTATATCTATGGTGAAGTCCTAAAGTTGTGAATATTTGATTGATAATGTTTTTCGATTTTTTCTTTCTTATCTTTTTAATTTATTATATATTTATATTGTGATGAATGATATGTAACCCATTGGTGATATAATATGGACTTTGACATCAATACCCAAGCAAGTTTCATAGACTATAGGTAGTTCCAAGACTATGGATCTGATTTTTTTTTATGATAAGACTAAGAATTTATCATGAAAAGACCCTGATGAAAGTGCCTCACTAAAATACAAGTCAAACAACATTCCTATTTAGAATCAAAGTACTTTTTTCAAACTATTTATTTGGCAGTAGGCTCCTTAATCTTTTCATTTTCTAATTTATCAACAGCCAAATATGCTCACTGCTAATTTGGTAGTTTGAAAGCAGTAAAAAAGGGACGAATTTCTATCCTCAGTCACATACTATGTTGTACATGAACATGAGGTCTCTCATAACATTTTGGTCACGCTAATAGCAATTTAAAAATCAAATAAGTTTCAGGGATCAAAATTGATTGACTCATTATTTACCGACTCAAATTTAGAGACTATGGACTAAATGTACATTGTAGCTAGTCCTAATGTTGACTGAATCCTAACAAACAATAAAAATTATACCCTTTACTTATCTATTAAAATATCAGATGCTTTGAGGTAGTTTCAAATAACTCTGACCATCAATTATCATGTACCATTGGACTGTAAGGCCCAAGTCTTAGAATTTTGTGTATTGAAAACTCTTCTTCATTCAAAACATCTTCCATCCTGGAGTGGGTCGGAGCATACTCAATTACAAGGTCTTCTGGCCCTCCATATATGTACATCCTTTGCTTTTCTTAATCATTCACGCACCCGCTCCATTCCTCTTTGAAACTTCCTCGATTCACCTCATGATGAACAAGCCCCAAGGGACCAATATATCCAATAACAACAACATTGGCCCCTTTAAAGGCTGCTGCAAATGTAGAGCATCTGATTCCACTTGGTGAACGACCCATATGTATGTCTACTTTTTTCCTTAAAATTTATTGAGGGAGAAAAAAGCTTCAAAATCAAGCAGAAGTTGCAGAATAGGGTCGGCCACGGGCGTTGTAACACATTTACAGATCAATTAAATAAAAAAAAAAATTTAACATCAAGAGATGTTATTTATGTATCTTCATATCCATACTTTTTTGAATTTATCTATAGTCCTATGTATGTAAATTAATAATCCATTATTATGTTACATTATTAAGTATCCCTGTCTTATTTCTAAGAAAAATATTCAAAACATCTCCAAATATCATTAGATTTTGAAGAAAAATATTTAATTAATCGTAAAATAGGTTTGGATCAATGTTGACATCTGCACATATATACGTTAATCCTTTTATATCTCAACCAGGGACTTCGCATGTTATTTTTTTATGAGAGATTTGCACAAAAAAAAATTATTTTAAGCATATGAAATAACTAACTGATGAACATGTTTTAAGAAAATATGTTAACTACTACAATAGGAATGAATCTTAATAGTCAAACTTCATAATATAAAATATATTTAAATGTAGTGAAATTTTACTATTTATTGTATGAAAAATACAAATTAATATAATTTTATTTATGAATAATACATAGTACTTTTACTCTTATTAACTTGAGAGCCGATTGTGAACTTCTAGAGACATCTAGGTAAACTTTTTATAATACAAAGTAGTATGTTTTATGTTCAATCGTAGATATTCCATTTTTTTTTTTTAAATATGTTTTTTAACAGACAAAAAATCATAATTAAACTAGGAAAAACATCAAAAATATACTTTTTAAATATACAATATAGGTATATAGCCCTAAAAAGAGTTGCAAGATGAATTTCATTTTATGTCTTTGCTTATCATTTTTTAATGTACATATATAGTATATATAATTAGTTTATATATCATTTTATTAATATTTTTGAAAAAGTTGGTGAATATAATGAGATATGTTCATAAAAATAATATGCAAGTCATTGTTCATTCAATGCACTAAAATAAGAATCATCAAATTCTCCCAAAGGAATACGTTCAAATGGTACTTTATAAATTCTGTATGTAGTAGATGTTCTGGGATTTGAAATGTCAAATTTCCTACCACGCGATAGGAACTTTTCCTCTGCATTGAATTGCTCATGCAAGAGATGATTATAGGCTGGTTCCGTGTATCTTGTTCCTCCATAGTAAGTAGAAGATCTTAATAAATTATACCATCCAGTTTCTATAACAATCAAAGAATCATTTAAATATTGAAAACCCTGATAAAAAAGTTTTGAATGAGTAAAAACTGCAAAGGGATTTTTGAGAGCAAAAGGTTTCTCTGAAGTTTTCTTAAACGATTCATCACAATGTTGAATTGTAAATCTGTTCTCATTTTTGAAAATTTTATAGCCAGGAGACTTTGAGGCTTCACAGTTTTTGGAAGGATCATATTTCTTTTCTCCAGTACATTTGAGTGGTCCTATTTGTACAAAAGCTTTTTGCTTTCCACCCGCATGAAGATATCCATAAGTAAATTTGGTTATGGGCAGAGCCGTTTTGTTGTTTATGATTCCTGTGTCCTTCATCCAGATTGAGAGTCTAACAAAATAATTGAATGAAATACACAGAAAATATCTAGAGGAAAAAATCAATTATCTTACTGACTAGCATCGCAATTGCATTTATTCATTAGGGGTAGTCCACTACATCCCTCTGTTGTATTATAACAGCTACAGATGTGTTGACCATAATTAGAGCCAGTAAAGTAAAGTTGCTTTTCTCCAAAACGATCGTACCAAGAGCCATATTTTTCCAAATGTGCGTGAAGGCATTGAAACTGATGAGTGAGTACATGTAATGAGGTAAAGTAGAAATACATTAATTACATAATACCCTACATAGCTACCGTAATATTTTGTTCGCAATATTCGGAACGATCTATAAGTGTTTGGATTGTTTGCAGGTTTGTTGTATAGTTGAGGTTATATTCGAAACAAGAGTCAGACTCACAAGCACCCACATTTGAGCCCTCTGTGCCATTATGATATATCAATGTCGTATCTACATACATTAACAAAATAGCGGGTAAAACCTCAAATTTCTTCAATATAAAAAATGTATATTAAATTTTTTTGAACCTTTTGCTCAAAAAATATAATATTGACTAATAACTAAAAACTAAATTTATACGTTCATGTAATTTATTACCAGATTCAAAGTCACAGTATACATTAGAGATCAACATTTGACTTTTCTTCATACTGAGATTAATATTGTAAAAACCATTCTTTGTTATACCATACTTTTTATAGTCATTGCAGGAATTTAGATCTAAAAATGTACAATTTATTAAATATGAATTAGTTTTTCTTACAAAAACAGTGAAATTTTGGTACACATCATATCTGCGTAATATAAGAATAATTTAACTAACCTTTAAGAACAGAATTTTTCATTATGTTGAGAAGTATCTTTGAATTCTCATCATCCAGCTTAAATATATCAAATAAAATTTTTTGATAGCTTAAAAATCTTTTATCTTTGAGTATTTTGTCAGAAGACTCTTGAATATATTTTAAAGCTGTTTCCCTAGATAGCTCCATTGATATATTAAAATTAAAATTTTTAGAAACTTTTTTATATATTTTAGTCTCTAAACTTTCCAATTTGTTTTGGAAAGACATATTTGTATTTTCTAATTTTTTTTGAGTGTCTTTCAATTTCAAATCTAATTTCTCTGTCACATTTTGGATTTCTTGAATCATATTTGGTATTTCCTCTGTGAAGCTAAGTACTTCATCATCAAATGCATTTTTATTTCCATTTATACCATCCTTTGTGAAGTTTGATATGAGGCTTTCTACTATGAATTGATTCCGCAATTTTAAAAGTGATATTTCCCGCCGCATAGATTTTAAGTCCAGTGACAAATCAGCAATTTGTAATTTAAAAGAGAGATCTGTATAGCTAGAACTCTCAGGCTCTCTACTTTTAAGAACCTTATTCTTAATAATATTAGATTCAATGACTGAACGATAAACAAAATATGATTAATTAATAGTATATTTATGATATATTGATGAAATGCATTTATAGATAGTGTAACTCACGAGTTTTAATATGCTCCTCTCTAAGTGATGATGAAATGGATAAGTGTAGAATCAAAGAGCCAACAATGGCATATAATATAAATATAGAAATTGGAATGAGACGATGCCATTTTCTCTCTTTTTTCTTAGCAATAATAGTATGATTTTGTATAAGTTGAGCAATACTGTCTGTATCAAGACTCGATTGATCCACGTTATATGAAACTTTATTTTCTTCCATGTCAGGATTTTAGAAAATAGAAACTATACACAACATATATATATATATATATATATATCTTTAAAAATTGTCTAATGCCAGGTTTAATTGATAACTGACTTCAGTTCTTTTTAACTTACATAGAGTAGAAACATGTACTTAATTTTTCTGTTATCAAAATACTTATCACTAATTCAATTAATTTAATATATTCCCTTGTCAACAAGCGTAGCGTTAAAAGTCAACTTTATTATAATGCTATTCAAGTAATTTTGAGTAATTCATCTACATGGTCACATGAAGGTAGAGGGTTCAAGCTTTTAATATGTATATATAAACACACTTGTAAATAAAAGCAGTTGAATAGTTTTTGAAATGGATCCCAAAACTTTTGGAGTCACTTTTAGGATCACCAATGAGTAAATTTTAGAATATAAAATACTAAATAATGTTGAATGGTACGTAGGTATTTGAGAGCATCGGCCTTTTCTGTCAAATACTTCACTTTTTATGGACTCGGAAAAATAAAAGAAGAGTTTGAGCACTAATAAGTCGACGGCATTTGAAAAAAATTTTATAGAATTAAAAGTGTATATTGGGTCAATGTCATTTTATTAAGCTTTTTGAGTGCTCTCTTGTGTGTCAAAAAGTAAATTTTGTATAAAATACAGTGAAGTCGGATTGACTTTTTGAATAGATAAATATTGTACATAGAATTACACATTCTTCTTTTTCAGATATATTCTTATTACCACCCCTCAAAAATTGCTCAAAAAGACAATGTGTGTGTACCACGAAGAGTTCCTGATCAACCTTCATATAACAGCACAATTTTTGACTAAGTTGATAATGAAAAATATAGTTATTGATCCAATAAGAAATTTTAAATGGTTTGTGCTTATATACATATTGTACATTTTAATTTTACTCCAACCGTTAAACCCTATAAAAAAATTGAGCTTCCAAATTCATGCCGATGTAGAAATTTAGGCAATTTGGATAACTTTTGTATCTATACAGTGTAGATTAAGAGTCCTATCTGAAAAAATGAGATGCTTTTACGTGCTATTATAAAAAAAATTCCAATGAAGAATTAAAATCCTTTTTTTATCTCTATTCTCTTGATGAATTGATTTCAAAAAATATTTTGTTAATACATAAATTAATTTAAAACTATTTATTGAATCATATTTTACGCCAATGGATAGTTTCCCCTATCACAACTATATTTTTTTGACTTTACATAATGTTTATGGAAATGGAAATGATTAATTAAAAAAAAAAGAATCATAGATCCCATTTAAAAAACTTCTTTAAATATTATTATTATATGAAAATTAATGACTTCTGAAGCAAAATCATAAATGTTTTACTTTAAACAGATAAAAAAATTGAGACTTTGTTGGACAAAACTACCAATTTCCTAATTTTTATAAGCTTTTCTTGAATGTTGAACTTTAGTCAACTTATTGTAACTTAAGAAAAAAAACCCTCAAACATTAGGGACAAGAATACGATTTTCTCAAAAACATATCATTTAACATTGCTTAAAATTTCAAATCTTAAAATTTACATATACATGTCTACCTTTTTATCTTAAGTCAAATTAAATTTTTATAAATTCATGAAAAGTCTGGGATTTTTGAATGAAAATAAAGATTTTAAAAGCCTCTTTTTTTAAAAAAAAGAACCAAGCCTCAAAGTTAATGTATTAATATCTTATTTGATCCGGTGTCAAGTGTAATATTAGAGTTAGATTTATTTTCTACCTTCTTTGTTTTAAGCCACTATTCACATATCTTGTGAATTTTAATAGTTCTCTGTACGAAATCAACTTTGCTTTAAGAATCCTTTTGTGTAACTATGTTATCGGAGGAAGTAAATTCTTAAAACTGGATTAAGTCATACATTTTTGAGACGGTTATTGAAAGGGATGATCAAAATTGCAAGACACAATAATACAATAAACCATTTTGTCAAATTTGGTGGAGAAATATAAATTCAAAATTGGGAACAATCAATATTTGACAATTTTTAGCTAATCAGAGGGAACAAAAAAAAACCTAACATTCTTTCCCAAGAGACCTTGACTTCTCACCAAAACTATGAAATAAAGTAACAAAACTCGTTTGTTAGCTTCGAGAAATTTTCTTGTCTTTGGTGCAACTTATATTTGTCTTCGCTTTCGCGAAATTTACCTCGTTTTAATTCAAGTTTGTTAAGGAGTAATTCAGTAGCTCTAGCTAGAGGAAAAAAATTCAACTCTTAGACAAATGAATTTGTACATAAATTGATCACATGGTCTTCGTTTCTCTATTTTAATTGTTTCATAGCTTGCTTATTTCACTAATTCCTTAATTAATTTTTTGTGCGCTCAACTCAAATATACTAACATATGTACATATAAATGAATATATAAGTACATATAATTGTAAGTTTAGTCTATTAAATCTGCAGAATAGTTATGATATTCTAATAATTTAGACCATATCCTTATCCTTAATAATTATTATTATCAATCGTTTTTATAAGTTTATTTGTTGGCTGAGCCTAGTGGATATCTTGTAAACTTTGTCATCAAAATACTTGAACACCATATTGTAGTATCTCTTTGAAAGTTTCTTACTTTCATAAAGGGTAAATACTTGAATTTCAAACAATGTTATAATGATATTTAAATAATTTCGAGCACTTCACTTCAAAATAAATTTCTTCAAGTATTTTTATGCCTACAACAGCTAAGGATTAGACTCATTTTGCTTAAATGAAATCTAATTGAGCCTAATACTTTGACTTTTGAGGCCTAGGAGGCTGATGACCATGAGAACCCCTTAATAAAAAATACCTTAAGTAACATTTGAAAAATGTACACTCTTACAAAATATATGAATTAGGGACCCCAGGGGCGATATAAAATATATTTTCCCCTCTCATGGCACGCCCAGGACTATATAGACTGATATTTAGAATCAACCTAGTAAAGGATGCATTAGAGAGTATAAAAGTAGAATCTTCTTGTAAAGGTTGTAACTCATATCTAATTTATTAATAATATATATATTAACTTTATTTTGAATACATATTATAATGTTACAATTGGGGTTTGGGAATACAGAGCAATTGTTCATCATTTTTCTTAATTAAAAAGGAGTAATAGGACTTGTATTTTTATAAAATTTGGTTGTGTATGCCTTTTAGATGACTTACATACTTCCAGAATCATGGCGCCACGTGAAAGAGGTCTATAAATACCAATAGCACTTAGTTATAGTGTTTATCATCATTTATAATTCTTCTTCATATAATGTATCTATGGAGTTATATGATATACATATATACCATATAGAAATATATATTTATGATGTATTTATTGAGACAACTTTTTAGAGGTTCTGGTCTGTTTTCGCATCAAAAATCTTGTCCTCGATACTTAAAACCTTGGCTCTGGTTATTTATTCTCGCAAAAAGTTAATGTACAGATTTAAAATATAGTTTTTATCATAAGTCATAACATTATTTTCACTCACTCACCATGGCTCTGACACGAGTGACTTCGTATCTAAGGATGTGCTTCTATATGATGAATGTCAGAAGAGTTACCAAAGCAAAAAAATTTCTTTTTTTTCTTTTTAATCTTTATTCTAAGATTCCCTTAAATGACTCCGATGATCTGAATGTATCATGGGAGTCATGATACATCCAGATAATGTTTAATAGTGATGAATCAATGAATATATTTTTATTCCTTTTATAAATTGTTTCGAATAATATTTGTCTAGGTCCGCTCAAGTCTTGATCTCGGCTTCGTTGATTTTTCAGAGTATCAGTCTTGGTAGTGTTTTGGTCTCGAGTAAGTAAATAGGTCTAAAAACCCATCACAAATGTATGTATCTTCCAATTCCTCATAAAAACATTTTGATAAAAACCTTGAATGTTATCGAAATACATTCATATTTACATATTACACATGTATGAATAATATATGTACATACATATCCAAATATAGATTTATTGACAACTAAATATCCTACAGCCTTATCAAAATGAAACATTACTTTCAAATTATGAAACATATAGTTTTATTCATTAGCATCCAATGACAAGAAAATTCAATGTATGTAGAGTCTACACAAATTTGATTCTCATATGTAAAACTAATCACTAGACATACAGTTTTTTATGTGATTAATACAAAGTTTGTACGTAGTTATAATATGAGAAATGAAATAAAATTATAGTTTTAGTCAAATAAGTCTCCCAATTGTTTATTATAACAAGATACGTTCTTCCAGACTCTGGGTCATACAGTTAAAAATATTTTTATAAATACAAATTAAGGGTTTGCAGGTCAGGCTACGCACATTAATTTTTGAAAGTGGAGGAGGAGCCAGTAATCGGAAAAGAGCTTCTAGAACTGGCCTTAATAAACAGCATAGCCAGTTTTCTTTTAGTAAGCAAATGCATTTTCTTTCAGCAATTTTAAACATTCTTCCCGGTATTGTTTTATCTTTTATTGTTGAACCAAAAAATGAACACGATTCACTCAGAATGTATCAAATGTGATGACTAGTGAGGCTTTTTTAATACTTTGATCTTAAAAACTGTTGAAAAATTGATTTAATTGGACATGAGTAACCTAACAAAGCATTTATAGCCGCAAGATAGCACACATTCACTAGGTTATAGTTAATAAAGTAAACAATGCTCAGATGAATTGATTAATAAACATGTCGCATGTATAACTTTTTAGAGTCTTTTTTTCTTCTTTTTTCTTTTTTCATCATATTTAAATACAAAAATCTTTCTGGAATAGAATAATTTCATAAATTTCCATAATGACAAGAACTTTACCATATTTTGAGCGTTTCTTTTCGTTCATTTAAAAACTTATTATGGATGCAAAATTGAGGATTCAGAATTGATAATAATTTTCTTTGCTCATTTCTATGATATAAAAATTAAGAAATGAAATCCCATACTTCCCCATAAACGAACAAGAGATGTAACGTTTTGATTTTTTTACAAATTCTATAATATTATAATCTAAAGAAAATGAAAAAAAGATGGTTTTAATCCGGGATTTCAATATTTTGTAATCAAAATATTGTAAAAAAAATGGCTTAATTACCTTTCCTTACTTATTGAGGATTTTTATGTTGAGCGATTAAGTTTTTTTCTTAACAAAACTCGTTCAAACTTCCCTTTCTGTCCTTTTAAATTAAATTTTGAATTTAATCATTACGTTGATCATAAAGTTTATTCATTTTTCAATCTAAAAATAAATAATTAGATTATGTGTTCTGTAGAAATTGGAGTCACATTTTTCTGTTTGGAAAGAATAATCTTTGAAGTACTTTATTATAAATTTTTGTATACTGACTGGGTTTCACCGAGTTATTTTCACAAAATATAAAGTTCAATTATTTATACAAGTTGGAAAAAATTGAAATATTATAAAATCATTTGAAATGGAACTGGAAGAAAATGACTGTTTTAGTTCCTCAATATATTTCCCATCATTACAATCAAATTTTTCCTTTGCCTTAATTCTTAGTACAATCAAATCTTTGTATTTCACAAAATGATAGTATAAATTTGAAAAATAAACACGATTAGCACAAGTTTTGTGATTGAGGGGGATTAAATTCAAAATCAAATTCAAGGGTCATAACAGTATTCACATTTATCTAAAATATTATAGCCAATGTATGCAATTTGTCAACCAATTAAAAAACCTTTTGCCTTAAAAACTATTTCACAGTGTGTTCACAGGAAACACCTTTGTTTCGATTTAATTTTATTATACGACTAAACTTTCGAGGCTAGTATTACAAAAATAGTTATGGTTGATGACACCATGAATAACTTGATCCTCTTTGTACATTTCACTCCCTAATCCCTTCTTTCACCTTTTATAGCTTCCATTCAAAGTTTTAAATATTTCTCATTATTCATACTATATATGTACTTAATTGCTTATCCCTTTCGGTTTGAATCTCCAAATTGTCCAGTAGTAGATTCAATCAGTAAGACAAAGATTAGATTCTCATTATTATAACTTCTCACCGATAAAAGAGGCAACAACCATGGAAATCTAGGAACTAAACCAAACGTATACGAAAAAAAGTTGTGCGTTATCCATATCTTTAGTGAGTACCTACTCCCAGTACAAATGAGTTTTCCTTCAAGGGGTTTTGTCCACTTTTTTTATTTCTTTCTTTTTCTTGTCTTTGTACCATAAAATAGTGTTGAGCTTTGCAAAACACAGGTATGGTTTCTCTCTTATGGATCTTGTTAATTCTTTAAAGAAACAATCCCTTGTCTATATGCATGGAAAACCACAACATGGATAATAATTTAAAAGATTTTGTATCTTTATTATGTATATATGTGATAAGTCCATCAACTTCAATGACAGCAGGACAAACAACAAATACGGATGATTTAACTCAATGTGTGATTTAATTTGTGATGACCAAAAAAGAAATTGAAATGTCATATTAACCAAGAGAAATATAGTTTTAAGGGGCAGAAAAAAAAGCTTATATTTCATTTGTACATATTACATTTTATAAAAAAAAATATAAACTGTGGGAGTGGACCATTTACAACTGACAGGAAGAAAAATAAAGACTAAGCCAGTCATTATTTTTCTTTAAAATTATTAAGGAACAAAATATTGCATAAATATGTAATGTTTGTTTGTTTTTAAAATATTTATAATAAATTGAGCTCCTTTTGTTTGAGATAAAACGAAATTCAAGTAGGAGATTCTAAACAAAGTCCAATGGTTTGAATTATCAAAAAAAATATTTTATTAAATAAAATATGACTTAATATATTCGAAAGAGTAAAACATAGTTATGAACGCAGCTAATGTTTTTGTAATATTTTATGTCAATAAGTTTAAATGCGTGTTTCGTCGATACTAAGGATTTAACATAAAATTGCATTAACACTAGCAAGAAACAGAATGAATTATAATAAATAAAAATACAAATTGAGTACGATTTCATTCTAAGGATGATTGAGATAGTAAATATTTTTAGGAGCCGTCGTTCTGACGATTTGGAATATGATTGTGTTCATGCAATCTTTTCACAATAATTCCATTCTGATCCGTGTGGGCACGTGAGGGACATTTCGTAGCTTTTCTATTCTTACAATTCCAATAAGTCCTTTCCACACCTTTTTTCTCACAAACATACACGTAACCGGATTTATCAATTAACATTGGACGACCTCTCTGAGTTTTACCGTAGGTAGCAGCTTCTATAAATCCAAAAATAAGAATATAAATAAATACCCAACCTCATGCAGGTAATGAACAGACGTACCGTTACAATGAAAAATATAGTAAGAAGGGCTAATACTATAAGGAAAATCATTGGCTTCTTCACAAATTGGATCCGGGGATTTGTTAACACCATTAACACTGTCTTTAGCTTCTAAATACTCATCATCACAATCCAGCATTTCCGTTTCTCCTTCAATATTGACTTCATCTTTATTAAAAGATGAGGGATAATCATCCTCATAGGGCTCAAGGAACTCACTCTTGAATTCTTCACATAGAATAATATCCTCACAGTTGAAATCGTTTTCTTCTTCCACCTTCCGAAAATTGGAATTTGCGGATGAGAGATCTAAACCCTGAATTTTTAAGTCATTTGCAAAATGAAGGAACCGATCCAGTTTGGATTCGTTTAAGGAGACTTCTCCATTGTAGATGTAGTCCATGAGCATAATGAGTTCCTGAAAGAAAGAAATGGAAGGAACGGAATAAGAATCTTACTCAATCTTCAGAATCTTACTTCATAGTCGATATCACGTAAGAATATCATGGGTGAAACAGTGTGTGGAGTCCCTCGGAGCATGTTTTTAAAGACGGGGGAAAAGGCACTCAGAATGACTTTGTGTGCATTGACGTGCGTCCCCCCAAAGGTCTCATTCCCAGGAACCAGAGTCACATCAAAGAACTCTCCCTCTTCCCTCAACTTCTTGAACAAAATTGGGCTGATGGTTGTTTTACTCCCTTTCAAAAGAACTTCTCCCATCTTGAGTGTTCAGGTTTCCAAGTTTTCTTCCGTTTTTGAGTTAAATGATCAGTCAATAATATGTGAATCTCCTCAGGAATAGAAAGTTTGTTTTGATTCTTAAATCACTTTTGTTTTATATGACGTCACTCTCATGACGTCATTGACATTGTCCCTTTCTGTACATACTGATATGAATTATGATATCTAGCTGGCTGCGCAAATTCCAGAATTTAATTTAGTAACTTATCACTATATTGCCATTTAATATTTTTTATAAATAATAGCATGTAGCATAGCCCATAGGTCAGTTTACGTGGATTCATGACTATTGTCTATTGATCGACAATAATGGCATCAGAGAATAATTTCTAGGGAATGAACCTAATATATCTCATTACCTTATCTGACAATAATTAATTATTATTATTAATATCCACTTGGTTGTACCAGGGGTGCCACAACCCATTCATAAGCTGTGGAGGCCAGTTTTATAAGAATGAACGTCACATATTGATGACACCAATAACCACTCTGCTTCTCATGGTAATTGTTATTTCAAGTTGGGTGCAAACGACCCAGCTTGGCTCTCCCTGTTCCGGCATTTATGCCATTGACCAAGTTTCTTACTAATAGTTTATCCGAATCAAACGTTCCAATTGAGATAACCTCCTCTATTCCTGGGATTAGTTTCTGATTCACAAACTTCTTGCAGGGATTGTACGGGTTTTGAACTAATTATTTAAAAAAAAAAATATTAATTAAAATAATTGAGACCAAATTTGGTGAATTGTATACCCATACCCATTGTATCGACTTTCATGTTGGACCAATAACTATTTTATATTTAAACAATTATTATTAAGCATGACAAATTCCATTTAATATCATATTACCTAACAAAGTAAAAAATATATTTATTTAAATAATAATTGCCCTTGATAAAGTGTTAATTAATTTCAACATAAAATACAAAAAAAAAAATTATACGTCATGCTTCTCTGTGCATAGAAGTTCTACAACTTTCTGAGGTTCATGTACTTTAAAGTGGGTCGAAAAACAAAATGTTTAGAAATTGTACATGTCTGGTTATTGTTAAGTAATGTTTATAGGTATATAATCATACTTGATGTCATTTTGAATTCAACAACAAGCTCAAAGAGGCCACTTTTCATATTAGAATATTGTGAGTTCGCTTTCTGTTTATTTGTACTCATTAGTGATGAGTATTACTAAAAGTATCTTTCAATGCTATCACAATCCTAATTTCAAATATTAAAAAAATGTGCCATTGAAAAGTCACATTTAAATACAACAAATTAAAAATAAATAAGTAGAGTCTTTTACCAGTCATGATTTAACATCAAGTTTGATAATTAGAAAAAATGGCTGACATTGAAGGAAGAGAAATTGATCAATTGCAAAATGTGAAAAATGATAAAAAACATGACTCAAATGCTGCTATTTCTGTGAAAGGAGCATACAAGAGTTTTGGCTGGGGGAAGAAGAAAATTAGTGTTCTTGTGAATTTAAGTATTAGTATAACTGAAGGCCACATATATGGATTATTAGGTCCTTCTGGAAGTGGAAAAACCACACTACTCCAATGTGTAATAGGAAAGCAGAATTTAGATTCTGGTAGTATTTTAGTTTTTGGAAAAAATCCTGGCACAAAAGGCTTAGGCGTACCAGGAAAAAGAGTTGGATACATGCCCCAGGATTTAGCAATGTACATGGAGTTGACAATTATGGAAACACTTGAATTCTACGGACGTATTTTTAACATGCCCATGGCAATGATAAAAAAAAGAGCAAAATTTTTGATTGAATTTCTGGAGCTACCAAAGAAAAAAATATTAATCCAAAAGCTCAGTGGTGGTCATCAAAGAAGAGCCTCTCTTGCCATAGCTCTTTTACACGAACCAGAGCTATTAATTTTAGATGAACCTACAGTAGGAGTAGATCCAGTCTTAAGACGTAGTATATGGAAACATTTGGTTGACATTTGCAATAACCCTACGAGAAAAACTACGATTGTTATAACAACTCATTATGTGGATGAGGCTAGACAGGCAAATATGGTTGGCATGATGCGATTTGGAAGAATTCTAGCCGAAAATTACCCGTCTAGGTTACTACAAATTTATAATAAACCTACTCTTGAGGCTGTATTTTTCAATCTGTGTGTGAAGAATGAATCAGAAATATCCATTTACTCATCTAATACTAGTGTCAGTGATGAAGCCTCACACCTAAAAGTATCTGATTTTCGCCAAAATTATTCAAAAGTATCAATTTCATACCCATCAAAAAAATACTGTTCATGGCCAAGCTCACCACTTGCTTTCCATCGATTGAAAGCACTCGTTCTGAAAAACTTCGTGCGTATGTGGAGAAATATTGCATTTCTTTTGTTTCAATTTATTATTCCAACGATTCAAGTCTCACTCTTTTGCGTTGCAATTGGTAGAGATATCAAAGGATTAAGCATAGCTGTAGTAAACGATGACATTATTAATAAAGAATGTATCGGATATGCTAAGGAATGTTTTTATCAATTTAAACCATTTGTTTCTTTTGCTGGCAATGACCAACCAAAAAATATTAGCTGCCTCTTTCTGGAAAAAGTTGATAAAGACATAATTGATTTAGTATATTATGAAGAATACAGCGCTGCCAGAGACGCTGTGATTGCTGGAAAACATTGGGGAATTATTCAATTTTTAGAAGGGTTTTCAGATGCAATCAGTTGGAGACTAGGCGCTCTTTTTCAAAAACAGGATGTGAATTTAAAAAAAATCAATACTTCATACATACATATTGATTTAGATACCACTAATCAACAGGTCATGTATTCATTAAAAAGAAGTTTATATGAAAGTTTTCGCTCTTTCAATAGAGAATTATTAACTGAGTGTTACGATATAAAAATTGTAGAAGGCTATCCAGCAAAATATGAAAAACCCATTTATGGATCAATAAATCCGACTTTTACTGAATTTCTGGCACCTGGTATCCTTTTGTCGATTGCATTCTTCATGGCTGTAGGATTAACGGCACAGAGTTTTATTTTAGAGAGAAATGGTGGTCTTCTTGAAAGAGCATGGGTAGCTGGTGTAACTGCAACAGAAAATATGTTAGCATATGTTATAGCCCAATTCATCGTCGTGATTGTTCAAGTCACTTTTGCAATAATTTTCTTGATTTACGTTTTTCAGATACCCTCTGTAGGTTCTTTGTGGTTATTGGGCCTATTAACCACTTTCCAAGGGGTTTGCGGTATGTCTTTAGGTTTGTTAATAAGTGCTTTTTGTAAACACGAACAAGATGCTATACAAGTTGCTCTGGGACTGTTCTATCCGACATTACTACTATCTGGAATTGTTTGGCCCATAGAGGGAATGCCTAAAGGCCTAAAATATGTCAGTTATACTTTTCCTCAAACTTTGGCTTGTGAAGCAATGAGAGGAATCCTCTCGAGGGGATGGGACCCAAGGTGGAAAATAGTTTTTCTAGGGTTTGTTGCAACCACTATTTGGATAGTTATTTATCAAATTCTTGGTGGCTTAATCCTCCATTTTAAAAGATAAGAATTGGAGTTTTTATATGTATGTAAATAAACACCTTTCTATAATTAATTATAAATGATAATACTTAATAGTAAATATAAAAACTTCTTTTTTGTAATTAGAATATTTTATTTTTTATTTAACAACAGACAAACTATTAAATATGACAAACCAATTAATATAATAGAGACTGATAATTAAAAATATTTATTTAAAAGATACTAATAGTATTAATTTTAATCACAACACATTTGACTAAACAATTGCACCTTGTACGACAAATAATTAATTAATATTCAAATTGGGAAGTATATATTTTGTAATCGAGAGACCATTTCAATATTTAGCTCAATATCATAGAAATGGAAGACGAATTAAACAATAATAATAATCAATTATACACATATTTTTGGGGACAAGTTTTTTTTCATCTACGGTTACTAGCAATAGATAGAAAATCATTGGATATTTTTAAATATCTGGTTTGTTTAGAGGCAATCAATTATTTAATGAATAAGCACAAATAGGAACAATATTAGCTTTGTATTCTATTACAATAGTTTTCGCAGGAAAATAGGCGATAATAACGACAAACACATGATAATTATAGTTTTCCAAAGACCCGGTAAATTAACGGAACCTTTGCTGCATTCCGATGTTTCCTTAAAAATAAAATGAAACTTTATTATACAAATACAAGGAATCAATCAATCCAAATATACCATATCACTTTGAGCAAAGCACCCAGATTGTCTCTTTCTATATCGATGCGGAAGAAGACAGTTTTCCGTTGCCATAACTTAAAAATGATGATGAAATTATGTATAAATTTTAAAATAGTTATTACAAGATTACACAAAATAAAATAAAGTATATGTTGAGTCTTACTTTCCACTGGACCCTTCGGAAAGTGGGGTGCATTGCAATGAGCGCATTCCGGATTTGAAACCACAAAGATACCATTTATATTTTTAAGCTTGTACATATGCAAGTCTCTCTTACATTCAGTTTCTGACCTACAAGTTGAAGTCATCCTAGCATGAAATTCACTTTTCTTTAAGTTAGGATTAATTGTCCAAATTGAGGTCTTAGTTGTGCAACGATGAATACCTTCCTTTACTTTGTGATGGAATTGAGACAGTCCAAACGATCCCTCAGGAAACGAATAAATGGTCGTGAAAAAGCTATTTGGTTTTAAGTATTAAAGTAAACAAATATTTCAATTTAATCTTTAACTTATCCAGATAATATTAATTTCTTGTACCTGGTAATTACAACCTGAAGTGCTTGAAAAACTCCTAAAAATGAATACCAAATTTTTATTGCATGGTTCAAAGAAAAGGGTAAAACTTTAGCACCAGATGCCGTACACTCAAATGAATCAGGACAGAGTGCTTGATAATTAATTATGGGATTTTCATCCACAAATATTTCAAGCTTTTCTACCATGTGTCTCATTAAATTAGGATCCACAGAGCCCAAGAAATCCCCTAAAGTAACATCTTCTCTATTGGAATACAATATTGATCCGGAGATATCAATGATTTCACAGCGTAGCTCAGTGTTATTGAAACAGTTATATTCGTCTGTTTTTATTTCGTAGGTTGCATCCGAAAAAATCTTTGCTAAATATTCATAACTCAATTCTATTCCAGATATACCAGCCATAATCTGATTGTTTCCTTGCTTCACAAAAAATGGTTTCACCAAATGCAACTGGGAACGCTCTTCAAGTTCGTCAAGAGGATTATTATTTTTCAGCTCTGGGCGAGTCACAATTTCAATCGCATCATTAAAAATAAACTCATCATGATCGATTTTGTACTTAGGTAAGATTCGATTTTTAATTTGGTTTTGCTTCTTATCAAGATATAGGAAAGGCTTATCGAAATTTTTCCTTGAGTATTTCGTTATAACTTTATAAATGGTTGAATTATATGGATCCTTAGATAATTCATCAAGTCCAGTATGAATGGAGAGCCCCCCTTCCGTTTGTACAAATCTTGAAGGAAAATCACTAGGGGATAAATTCTGAGCCATTAATGAATTGAACACAGGAAGTGCATTTTTGACATCCCAAGATAGATGATGTAAGGATTCTTTTGGCTCACATTTTCCTTCGTTGATTCGCTTTATCAGCCATGTTAAATTCTGATTTTTTATTATACCATTTTCGTAACAATAGATCCAAGGAGCAATATCTGCGTTTTCTATGTGACTAAGCTTATTCGGTATGATTTTTATATCCTCTGGTTCTGGCTTAATGTAGCTCCAATTCTCAGGATTTACAATCCCCACACTAATATATAAAGAATAACATTAATAATTACATATAAAAATAAAAAGTAGAAATACAAAATTATTTAACCTAAAGCTAGAATTAGGAACATGGAAATAGTTAAACTCGAGGACTTCATGATCAATTTCAATAGTTGAACTTCCTTGTTTTTCATCTATCATATACTTTCTAACAGTATTAAGAGGCTCAGATTCACCTACAACATCTGCAAAATCTACATGTGACGGATCTTCGAAATAGTTCATGAAAGACCATAATTTTGGGTGAAACACTAAAAAACCATTTTGATTGAGAGCAAATCCATATCCCAATGCACCTAATTGACGTCTTGGAATAAGAGCTTCTAAATCGTTCACAGGAATATCAATCCCTACAACTCCAGCTAGTGTTTGATTATCCTAATATAAAAAAAGCAATATCCATTGTTTCATATATTATAGCACTATTATATAATTTTTACCGATCCAACTGATGTATTGAAAACAGGATACGTCACACTTGTAATGAGTCCAAGACCCTAGAGAAAACGATTAAATAACTATAATTAAGATATGAATGATATAATTAAATTAATAAATCCTGTTAGACATAGTGAAAATATGTATAGAGTAGGACTCGACGGATATGGATATCTGTGAGCGGATTTTGAGCAATTTTGGATGAATCGGTTATCGGCCAAAGTTGCATATTATTATCGATATTTTATTTCCCTAAAAGACAAGATCCATTTTTGTAAAATAAAGAAACGAAATCAGTAACTTTCCCCCCGAAATTTTAAAATGCTAAGATGACTCAAATCTAAGTAGATAACTCATTTGCTTTATTATTGCGATGAGGAAAATGTTGTATCTATACTGTTTTATATATTTTATGCATATTTCACACATAGTAGGTACCTATTATCCAAATTTATATGTTCACCCCACTCCTCCTGAGTTCATCTGGGCCTCCCTTGTAAAAGGGATTATCCATTCTTACTCCATTTCTATATAAAAATACACACCATGTGACTGATGTACTCAATAGAAAATTATGCAGGAGCCTTTGTGCAAGTTATTTTTATTGTGAGGTGAAAGGTTGATTTGAAAAAAAAAACCCCAAAAAAAAACCGGGCAATTAATTTGTTCTTTAACCCTCAAATAATAAAGAAATTGAGCTCCAAGAAATGATCTATATCAGCCGAGACCTAGAGTATGCATAATATGTAGAGTGAAAAATAAACGGAACATGTCTAAAATACTGACTTAGCTAATTTCATAATAGATTTCTAGCATACACAAATAATTAAGTCATTGGAATAACATATTATGTACACACATGTATAACAATATAAATAAAACTTTAATACACACCAAATAATCCCTACTGTAATGTGTTGACTGATAATAATTTTTGCTGTTAGTTAGAATAAGAGGCTTACTCAGAACGCGAGCATAATCCTTTATGTGTTAGCATTAGAGAAAGAGGAAGAAGAAGAAGAAAAAAACCATTAATTAAAGGGTTAGACACTTACACTTTGAACATTTAAAACATTCCCAAAGTCAGCCAATGCAATAGGTAACTCACTCAGCTCTTCAATCTTGTAATGAAAATAGCAAAGTTATCATTCAAGAACCCAGAATCCCAAATGCCTGAAGAAAATGTCTTTGACAGTTTTTTTCTAAAGAAAATTTAGTTTAAAAAGATAAGTTGGTTTTTTTTTAAAGTAAAGCACATTTTCTACAGTCAGTATATTATGTATGTAATCAATAAAACTAAAATCTTAAAACACTTCCAATATTAGTCAATAACCAAACCCAGTTAAATAATTATTTTTGTATCTAAATTTAATTTTTTTAAATTACTACCAATGCATCGGCATACACCGATGTAAATTGAAGAGTATGGAACTTGTTGAGTACTTGAGGCCTTGCGATAATATTTAAATAGGAATCCTATAAATATTAAATAATTTTATTGTTGGAATATTATATAAATAATAAAGTACCTAATCATTTCCTCCGAAAATGAAAAAACAAAAACAAAAAACATATCTTATGTTTTTCTTTTCTTTCTTTTTTTCATAAAAGGTCATAGGAACTTATACAAACAAAAACAAATTGAATGTAAATGATAGAAATTAGAATGAGTTTGAAATGTTTGTTTAGATGCACTTGACTATATGTAAATTAGTCAAGATATGACTACATTATGCATATTATGAATGACACATTTTTAAAATCTTAAAGCTTTTAAGTTACATACTTGGACTTTGGTACGAATAGCTCCCATCGCTGTAATTGTAGTAAAAGCCCCTCCAGTTCGACATGCCATGGTTTTAAGTGAAACTGTGGGCAAGGGATGAGGCCCAACTGCATAGCTAAAAATCCTTACATTTTCCGTCAAGGTTTGATTGCTGTAGTAATCAATGACCTCTTCTGGGTAAACAGTGCCTCCATCACTAAAAATCATTACCAATTTATGACACTCTGCACCCTCCTCCTCTTCTTTTGTTCTTTCGAAATTTTCAAAATTTTCATAAGCAAAATTCAAACCATCTGTGTAAGAGGCGATGTATCGAGCTTCCAATTTATCGATTCCATCAAATATAAGTCGTTTATTACGACTATTGGCTTGCACTAATGTATCTAAACACGGTGTCACCCATGATACATTTCGATCAAAAGAGGCTACATTGAAATAATCGTCCTCCCCAAGAGTATTGATGAGCATTTTGGCAGCCAATTTCATAATGTCAAAGGACTGCCCATGCATACTTCCACTCCTAACACATTATGTACATACATCAAAATATATTTCATTAACTTTAAATTCAGGACTTACGTATCTAGTAATATAATCATATCTTTAGGAGTAACAGAGCCATGAATATACCAGGGACGGCGTCGAACATCGAATAAATCTGGGTGTTCAATACTCGATTGCCACCTGTCAATAATAATAATGATAATGATAATAATAATAAATCAAATCAGGCTATATTCATTCATCAATTCATTTAAGTAATGAATACCTTGCAGCAGGATATACTCTCAAAAACCCTGTTTGTGATCCGAAACTTTGCCAATACACGTCTGGATATTTTTTATAATTATCCTTAAACACAGCATCCAGTGCACCTGACCATTCTAATCCATTTAATATGTCTGGATCTATATTTAAAATAATAAAGTACAATTATATCATTAACAATGTTTTGAATACATTTTGTACGCATTATATTAAATTTTATCCTTGACAAAGACGACTCATTAACGAAAGAAACCATTTATTTTTTAAAAATCAAAAAATCGAAATTCTAAATAATTAATTAAAATTAATAAAACAAGCAAGTCGCGTTGTTTTTGCAAAAGGATCGAACAGAAAGTAAAATCCTTGTTCAATAATATTATTATTTTGTCCTATTAAAAAAGTATCCTCAAGTGTAATTTTGTCAAAACCATAAGATATATTTGTGGCTATCGGGAAACAAATGGATACATCGTGCAACTTCTCCCAATAATAGAATTCAATACCAGCTTCTTCCGTTAAATCACTTGATCATTTTTTACAAGGTGAGTGAGTGACTTAATTGCAAAAAATCCTTTAATTAAATATTGAATAAGATCAACGAATCTACTTTTTTTTTCTTTTTTTTTTTTGCAAATAGGTCAATGCGTGAAAATGCAATTCTTTAGTTCAATCCTTTAGAAGAAAAAAAACTAATTAAGATGATCTAACTACTATTCATATGCATGAGTTTTGTTCTATGGACGATGGTTAAATAAATGCAGGGAAACGATTTATTAAAAGTAAGTATCAAATCAAAGGATTTCTAAAGAGTAAATAAAATTGGATTTAAGCCAAACAAATCTTTATTCTAGGCATATAAAAATACCATGGAAATTGTCATTTTACAATTAAAAAAAAAAAAAAAGAAAGCTTAAGAGCAAAGTATGTAATGCATAGATAGGTATGTGTATATAATTTAGTTTATTGTAAGGAGATATGAAGCACAATTAAGTAAATAAATGTGCATGGGTTCTAAACATTCTAATCAAATAAGAGAACATAGATATATAATAAGCTTTATTGAATAACCATCATAATAATAATGTATGTATTGTATGATACAGTATATCAGGCTTTGATGATAACTCATCCATTGTGCATCATTGAAACGTAAAACAAGCAAATACATAAAGACGTTTAGCATGCTCTTACTACACTTTGTTAAGTCGTGCAATCTACATACATATCGGTTCTAGGAAAATTAATTCACCGTGTGTCACAAGGAGAATTAAAAATACCAAGGTGCATGGATTTTAAGAATCTCATCATTGAGTATTTCTAAATGATGCTACTGTTCCTACATTTAAAAAGTATTTTGATATGCTAATAATATATATTTGAAATCTGAGTGAATTATTTTAAAGTGGGATAACACTAGTAAACAAATTTTACACCCTGGTTGTATCTATAAAATAACAGTTCCAATAGGCTACGTGTTTTTAACTTCGTCGTTAGAAAATAGATAGCAACATCATAGCTCATCAACCAATATTAGCATATAAAGATAATAGAATCAAAGAACAGTAACATGATTTAAAAATACTCAATCATGAGATTCTTAAAATACATGGTTTTATTTTAAAATCCTTGCGACAAATTTTCTTGATTCCCATTCCTATATAAATCAAGGGTTACATATATAACTGTCTCTTTTATGATATCATCATAATGTCATATGTAGAAAGAGAGTTCAGCCAATGAAAAACGAATAGAATGGAACCCTTAATGACTAAAAGGAGTTATCTTTGGAAAAACGGGGGAGAAGCAATAATAATTAATTAAGAAAGAAAGAAAGAAAGAAATTAAGATAAAGTATGTATATAATTTCAATTAGAAGGAATAAAGTTTTGAATCCCCGTTTTCTTTAAGGGATTGCACTGAACCAATAGTTTACATAAAAATAAAAATAAATGAATACACCTCCGTCCACAAGGAGACTTCTCCCACCTTATGAAGCGATTGATACACATAATATATTTGTAAGGCACATGCGAAGCTACACTATGGCAAGTCACATATTTACTATACATCAAAAATTTAAATTACAAAAAAAGTATGAAAATGCATTCAATTATACTACATGAATAATTAACTATTATAATTGTCAAACTATAATCAAATGTCTTTGTACCATGTCAATCCATGAATCTCACATTTAAATAATATTTTGTAGCACCAAAGTTTAGTTTAGTTTAGTTTTTATAATTATAAAATAACAAGACGTACAACCATGTAAATGTATAATTGAGTGCAATTAAATTTAATTATTATTTTTAAATCAAACGCTTTGAGCAAAACATTTCTTTTAAGCTACCTTGTACAACACCAAGATTGGATGAATGATCTTGCCAGAACATTCCATTATCGCATAGATCACAGACGCTTATACAGTCTATGCAAATTTTACTCATTTGATTAGAATTGTCTATAAAAAATGAAAGGATTAGGGAGTCGTTGCTGACAAAAGAGGGTTCTAGCGGCTTTTAATATGTACGTATGCATTTATATTTTCAAAGCCTTTACCACGAATAATGGTTTGAATATGTATGTACATTTAGAGAGATAGAAAAATGTTAACACTAAATTTACAAATGAGCAAAAAATACAGGGGTTGTTCTATAGGAGGGGTCGGCAACCTGGGCATACTTTGATGCCAATATCTCATTCTTCAAAGATATTTTTATAGATAATTGAATTTGTTAAAAGGACTTTTCTACCCATACTGAATTTCTAAATCACTATATAAAAAAGATATTCACGTGCCACAGAAATGGCCGCACATGCCAGGAGTTGCCAGCCCCTGTTCTAAAGGTTCACATTCTAAATCATGATATTGAAGCCTCTAACAATGATTAATTATTATAATACTTATAATAATGACAATTATACAATTATATGTACTACAAAGGATATACAGACGTTTACAGGCCTTACATTTTCTAGAGACATTTCCTGTAAGCGCCAGAAAAATGGCTAAATTAGTTAAATATGAACATACCATAATGCCAAATTCGATGTTTATCAAAAAGCCCTGATAGATTTAAAATAAAGATATAAAGCTAGCCCTTTCTTTATTAAAAGTCGGATATATTATGGGTTAATAATATGTAGATCAAAAATTGTATGTAATTTTTCATATAAAAAATAGCTATCTATCTGATTCTATACCTTTTCAAGTTCAATATAGGAATAAATGATAAAGAAGAATATTTATGACATTTAACATAGCAATAAATTTATTAGAATCTCATGTTAACAAAATTAATCACATCTATATACAAAACGATTCTGGATGCTAGCAATACAATTATTACAAATTATGGAGGTAATTTCATTTAGTCCTTCTTCAATTAATTGTTCCAGAGCTCTTGATCTTTGCTCCGAAATGCTGCAATCATTTCTTTTAGCATTTAAAATATTCTTTTTTTTTACAAAGGCATTCAATATAGACCAAATATGCTCAAAGCGATTGAGCATAGGACTGTAAGGCCCAAGTCTTACAATTTTGTGAATTGAAAACTCTTCTTCATTAAAAAAAATCTTTAATACTGGAGTGTGCCGGAGCATACTCAATACCAAGGTCTACTGGCCCTCCATATATATACATCCTTTGCTCTTCTTAAGCATTCACTCACCCACCCACTCCATTACTGTATCCTCTTTGAAACTTCCTCGTCTCACCTTATTTTTTTAATTTCATTAATTATAAAATTTATTATTAGGTATGTTAAATTTCCTGAATATTATTCCTTATTAATTATTCCCATATTGAACTTGAAAAGGTATAAATAATAAAAGTTGGATGATGATCAAGAATAAATCCCTAACAGCATATGTATGAATATATGTAGTGTATATATTCCTGTAAATTAATTACGATGGTACACATTATACCTTTATCCGTGATTGAAAAGCTTCTTCCTCCTTGTCTTACAAGAAGAAATTTAATTTTTTATTTGTTCAAAACCTTACCTTTTAACAAAAAAAAATAAATAATAATAATAATAGAGTATGATCGTTTTTATAAGTTTAAAGCATATTTTTCTACAAAGTCAGAGATATAATTTATTTGAATTTAATCCTCCTTAAATTCAAAGGCTTCTCTTGGTATCCATATGCATATGTATACTTGATACAATATATTTTAATATAAAGTTATAATATTCGTAAGAAGAAAGTCTTTAATGGAGTAGATTTGAACAAACACCTAGTACTTACTTTTATAACATTACATAATATTTGAAAACTAAATGCTTGGGTCCTCCTACATTCGATTTTTTTTTTTATTATTTTATTTTAAAGCAATATAGTTTTAAGATGCTCAAAAATTTTTTTTTAATATAATATATATATATAATTTTAAAATTACATCATGAATAACACTTGGACACAATATACCCTTAAACTACAAAAACAAAAACTTCCCATCATAAATGAATAAATATTATGGAATCATTGTAAATAAAATTCCGTAGAACAAAATATTGATCATTAAACTTACATCCTTCATAAATTTCCAAAGGTATGTGAACTCCTGATTGTTTTAAGTTAACGTCTTGTTTGAATTTAGGGTCATAAGCAAAGTTAGCTGAATTTGTTTCATGAGCTTTGGCCATATTGAGGTAATTACTGAGATTGTCTATGCTAAGGTCATCATTATATTTGTAGTCCTTCACCAAGCCCTCAACATTGGATACTAAATTCTGTAAGTAAGGATAATTGTTTAGCTCAAGCCCTCGAACTCGTAGTTTTATATAATATACATATTTCGACTAATGATTTCTTATTTAAGGGATTATTATTTATTATATATACACATATATTTGTGAAATAAGTTTAATAATAACACTAATTGCATCCTTAATTGTAATTTAACTCATTATGAACACCCTAATAGTTTCATTGAAGTTACTGGCCGCCCTACATTCAAAAACAGTGTGCGGTCCTAAGTGATAAGTGAATATTCCGTTACATGAATCATGATTGAACAAACATTCAGTTGTGTAACTAGGACGAGCTGAGCGTTAGACATATATATCACTCATATCAGTTGTTATTATTATTACTATCAGACTTATGAGTATCATCACTTATCTTCGTTAATTATTATTTTCCACGGGCTCCCAAAGAAGGGGCCCCCTAATTCATGCCTATGAATGATACCAATTATATGCAGGGACATACTTAAAATGGTCAAAAATAAGATCAAAATGCTTCCTTTCTAGAAAAAATTAAGATTGAGGAGGTGGTTCCCTTGGGTGAAAACTCCCTGGGGCTCTAAAAAGTCAAACTACGCCCCTGAAGACGTACATAGGCAAAGCTCATTCATTGATCAACGACTTTACAGGTTATTATATAATTGAACATTAAAAAAGTATGAATTAGATAAAAACTCTATCCGTTGCATCACAAATAATGTGTTGTTGCTTGATAGTGATCACGTATAAATATGATGACGTATTAAATATGTCAGCAGTTTAGAAAATAGCCATTCATTGCCTATTATTATGCATGTTTTTTATATCTACGGCTCTCTTTCTCTCTCTCTCGCTCTCTCTCCCTCTCTTTGTATTTCCTCCTTTATTTTTTTTCCTTCTCTGCTCTCCTCTTCTTTTTTTCTTTCCCCTTTAAATCCCCTTCCTCTAGCAGCTACTCTTACTCTACTCTACTCTACCGCTCCTACCCTCCCAACCTTGCACTACACCTTCGAATGCGGCTTCGTTGAATGCTTGGACAGTTGACACTCACGACGCCTCATGATAAAAATTGATAAGGAAAATTAGGAATACTTAAAAAGTATGAAGTCCTGGATCGTGTTATTTCTGTGCAGTGCCCTCCTCCTGGCTACTTTGACTTCCGGTATAGAAGAGGAGGAGGAGGACGACTTTTCCGAGTTCGATGAAGATGAGGATGAGTCGGGGTTAAAGACGAAAGAAGCCAAAGATATCGGAAAAGGTAATTTGTGAAGGTTGATGACTCCTGAATGTGTCTCAATGATTGATCTAGGTGAGGATGAAAAGGAAGAGGAGGCCATCGTGACGGATGAGGAGGATGAAAATCCCATAGATGAGGAGATTGAACCAAGAGAGGAAGAGTTCTCCCATTTCGAGGACGAAGAAGAATTCGAAGGATACAAACAGGATGCCGAAGAATTTGAGAATAAAAAGTCCAACGACGCTCCTCCACCAAAGACCATTCACATCACCAAGATTCCAGCCCATCTACACACCAATTGGGAAAATTATTACTTAGAAATTCTCATGATTTGTGGAATACTCGTTTATTTTATCAACTTTTTTACTGGGAAAAGTAAAAATCAGAAAATAGCTGCGGCTTGGTTCAACAGCCACAAATCTCTTCTTGAGTCCAATTTCACTCTGGTAGGAGACGATGGAGCTAAGGATGTAGAAGATATTAAAACTCAACTACAACAAGATTCAGGACACATATATACTCTCTGGTGCTCAGGGCGGACTTGTTGTGAAGGAATGCTAGTCGAATTAAAACTTCTCAAGAGGCAAGATCTTGTTTCTGTTATATCAACTTTAATGAAGCAGTCATATGACCAACTTCAAGTCAAAGTAGATATGAATCCAGAGGATGTGGACAGTTTTGTCTTTGCTCTGGCTCTCAAGAAAACAGCCACCAGAATGTCTAAAGAATTAAACGATATTAATACCTATTGTCCTGAAAGAAGATCTGCTGAAAAGTACGGGGTTCCAAGCAACTACCAACTTATGTCAGAAATTCCTGAAGTATCAGCTGCAATGTTAGATTCCAAACTTATTGCTGTACTCACCAATTATGTAGATGCCATAGACTCCATTCATCTCTCAGACCAATACACAGGTCCAAAGCCTACGGATGATCAAGCTCCTACAACCTTTAAGGAGGGCCGCCCTGTTATTATCTTCAACTTTAATTTATTTCTCAAAAATAAAAGCTTAGATGAGGCCATTGAGGAAACCAAGCCTCTTATGCAATTGGTGTTCTACTTCATTGATAAAATTAAGAGATTCAAGTTGAGTAAAGAGGCCAAGAACAAGGCCAACAAGAATCGCAGTAAAGTGGCTGAGGCTTTTTGGAAATCCATTCATGCCCTTAAAGCAGAAAAGGCTCAAGAAGATCGAGAGAGGCGGCGTAGAGAATTAAAGGAGAGAATCCGAGAAATTGAAGACCCTGATAAGCAAAGAAAATTGGAGGATCGTGAAAATCGTCGCGATCGTAAAAAGGCTGCACCTAAAATGAAGCAGTTAAAGCTGAAGGCAATGTAACTGATAACTATTCAATTCGAGTGTTTATTAGCTTTGATTTTTTTTCCAACTAAAAAAAAGTTATTGTGATCTCCACACATTATTATTATTATTATTATTACTTGTTTACACTTCGCAAACGCATAATGAAGTATCAAGAGATCTTGTGCTCATCAAGATCATTATTTTTTCCTAATCGTAACGATTATTTACCCTCATTATTAGCCAATAAAAAATTTTAAACTCAGGCATGAGAGTGTTATGAATACATAATTTATATGTACATAAAAGGAAATTATGATTTCATTTCTAAATATTATGTAGTGTCTTACTTTTAACGCTTTGATGTTATAGTCAAAGATCCGGGTGATTTCTTTGGAAACCGTTTCGACAATGTTTTTTCCGTTTGTTGAAACAATTTTACTTCTTCCAATATCATCTTGAAATTTCTATAATAACGGGATAAACATAATATAAAATAGATATGTATTTATTTGCATCGAAGAACACATGGTGGTGGTGTACCCTTTGTAATGTTTCTGCCCCAGTCAAGTCTCCGTCTCCACTTGATATCTTTTTGAAAGCTTCATCTAGTCGTAAGCTCCATGATTTAGCCCTAGAAAAGAAATGGGAGTAGTGATACGTGTACTATTGTTAGGTACTTTAATCTCCTTATAAATACGTTCATTAAAAGAGCAAGAGTCATATTGTTTGGAACACGAATGAATGAACAAGTGTCCATAAAATGCGCAGGGATCTCTTAAGTAACATTTAAATTTATTTATATTACGAAATGAATAGTCAGTAGTATAAAAGATCAAATAGTTACTTTAAGTTATTATGTACTTAACACTCTTTTTTATGAGTCTTTTCCAGTTTGTGAACACAAGTTGTTTACATTTAGGGAATAACATTTGAGGAAAGCATATACTATTTCAAATCTTATGCTTCTTATTGCAGTTACAATAATTATATTATACTATCCACTGTCTCAAAACTTTGTGCAGTATATTGAATAGCACACCAACATTGAGTAATGGTTTTAAAGTATCAAAGACCATGAAATATTTAAAAATTGTTTTGACAATTTTTTTAAAAAGGTTTTTTGTAATTTGACACTCAACAAGAGTATACATTTTTGAAAATGACAATTATTATTTGCGAAATAATTGAAATTATTTTTAGAAGGATATTATTGATTGGATCCGGGCAATTACATTAAAAAAAGAAGGAAAGGAAGGGATGCTTACGTGTCTGCACTTGGAAAAGTTTGAGATTCGACGGAATGGAGACAAAATAGTATCAATAGGTAATAGTAAAACATGAGGAATGAGACGGAATGCTGTATCGTAAGAGTGTTTGAGTTATAATTAGCAAGCCTACTTTTCTTTATTGAAGCTATCATGTTTACATTATTATTTTTCTTCTTCCAATGTTTTCTTACGCTGGAAAGGAAGAGGTAGTTAGCCCGTAGGTAATGATGAATAATGATAGAATGAGCGATGTTCTCTCTTGATATTATTTTTTATTTCTAGCTATAATATTAGACAGTAAAAAGCCTCCTAGATTATGAAGCTTAGCCTTCTTTCCAAAAGAGGGCGCAGGTGCCATCTACCATCAAATAACGCTCCCTATTAATGGTTTTAATAAAATTAATACAGGTTGTCCTCGATTATCCGCTTCCATATAAAATTGAAGGGTTTTGTAGTAGTATCAAGCGGAAAATCGTTTGAAATGTAAACATAATTATCGAAGTTTACATTCTTTAATCTTAAAATAATATAAAAATGAAATGCTTAAAAACAACAAGTTAAAAGTGCGTACTTGTTAGTTGTTTTAACGAATACATTATTGATGAATCACAGTGTTTTCTTTCTCTTTATTGGTTCCAGATCCCCCCCCCCCCCGCCCACCCACAACAAACTAAATCAATGATATATTTGTCGTTCCCATTGATAACCTAAACCAAAGGTGCAGATAGGATTTCTAAACCGGGGAAAGAATGACGGTTTCAATACCCGCAAATTGTTTAAAAACACCTCTAAAATATGGGTTTTTTTTTGTTATATTGCAAAAACATAATATAATTTTATTAAATAAACACTTATTCAATCACTCACCCCCCCCCCTTCACCCCTCCTTAAAAATATAAGGAGGACTATACTGTGAATATATAACACTAATATACCGATGTGTAATTTCTTTAGTGCTGTCAATCTAAGGAGAACAATTTAGAGTTATAGAAAATCAAGGGAGCCCCTGCTCCCAGTACCAACTGTACCCATAGCCTGAACCATAATATTGGAATCAGGGGATGCGAATTGACAAATTTCTGCATTTAAAAATTTGACCAAAAATATCTTTTATAAGCAAACACAGCTTTTATCGAAATTTATCAAATTTGGCAAATTTGATAAATCTACTATTTGAGGGTGGTATTATTTACAGAAGCCCTCCTTCCTATGAAACCAAGCTCGATATCAGATCTGAGATTAGTGTCGATTTTTAAGAGAGGAGCTTTTTAAAAGGCTCCCATAAATTTAAAACATTACAAAAATAATATAAGTTTTATTATATAGACACTTTTCCAAAAAAATAGTGCAAGTTTGATATTTTACATAATATATAATATGAAAATCTGACGAGTACATAATCGAGGAAGAACTTTAACAATAATGTATAATGAACGCCTATATTATGTACTTTGATAAATAACAATAATTTGGACTCTAGTTTATTGATACATCACGAAATTTCTCATTATTACAAAGTACTTCGTTTTGATTTAAATAGATGGTATTTTAAGGATAATAATTAATTAATTATGTACAATATACATAATATATTATTAGTAGTAAACAATGTATATATTGAGTAGTCAGGGCTTTCAAGTCTCACGCTTTCCCACCCAACCTTACTCCCTAACATCACACATTGTATTATATTTCTCACTCATTTTTTTAAAATACAACAAAAATAATACTAAGTAACGTTGAAATTGAACAGAAGACTCTTGTAAGAAGCAAAAATTAGAAACAGTTTTGTTTGGTATCGATCTTAAAAAGATCTCCATAGTCCCTTCTCTCAAAGTGTATAGTGTACCTTGTATATTTTATCTATAAATAGTCATGACTTATGGGTCACATATTATGACTCATAATATGTAACGTCTAGTAGTAATGTAAACTTGGGTTTGACCAATAGATAAGTGGCCCGATTAAATTGGCTGATTTGAAGCAGTTTGAGATCAATCAGTAATCGGCCGATAAAATCCCTAAAAAACAAGATCCTTTTTTGTGAATAATAAAACAAGCGAAATCAGTAATCAGTTTCTCCACCTAGGAAAGAAATCAAGTTAAAAGTTTTTAATTTTTTAACCATTAGTCGTTACATTATTGCATTTTAGTCATCATCTTTCAGACATTTTAAAAAACGAAAATTTCGATTTTAGCTGTTCACAAAAGGAAAGCGTGTATCTCAAACGCTTATTAATATTTTGACTTGTAATTTGGCATATTTGTCAGAAATAGTAGTGCCAACTTAAAAAACAAAAACATTTATCCCTATCGGAATTTTTTTTTTTTTTTTGCCCCCCCCCCCCAAAAAAAAAAAATAATAATAATAATAATCCGGTATTGTTTGATCATAGTAGTTATTCCCTAGTTAGTGTTACTTCTGATACCCCGACAAATTAACATGGGATGTGGAAATATCATTCATATTTCTTTAATTTATGAGATATATCAATAGATACTCTAAAATAGGACTGTTCAAACTACGGCTTGCGATTATTTTATGTTATAAATAGTATGGATAAAGGAAACATTGGTATTCGTTCTACTAATACACCAGAGCAACGTATTTAATATTATTTTCTGTTATATTTATTGTAATTGTTTGAATATTGTACTCATAAAATTTACAACACCTGATAGGGATAAAATTCCTTGCAAATGTGATGAAAAAATTGCAAAATCCCCAGAATGAAAAATTCCTGAAGATAGATAGATGGTACACTGTTCATTCAGTTCCTACTCTTCTTTCTACTATATTTCTTTTTCATAAAAAAAAATTCATTATTTACAACATGTATAAAGAATAAATCATATATAAAATAAGAAAAGTTCAATTTATTTTAATATTCACGGGAGTAAATTTAACACTTTTGAGGCTTAGCATGTATGCCTCGTCGTTACAGATATTATCCAGATTTTTATAATTTGTGAAATCAATTTCGTATTTAACATTATTTTCTGTTATATTTATTGTAATTGTTTGAAAATTAATAAAAAAATAATTAATTACACTAAACGTGTGATTAAGTATTGATCCCTCTTTCTTTTTTTTAATTATCGGATAAATTTACCCATAATGAGCAATTCAAAATTGTCTAAAAAGTGAAAAATGGAAAATAAATGTCGTGTATTCAACGAGGAATGGTGAGATAATTATTTCTTTACTAACGTTGGAGTTAAAGCTATTTGTTTGGTTTGTCATGAAAGTGTTGTTGTGTTCAGGGAATACAATTTGAAACGTCACATTCAAACCAAGCATTCTAATTACGACCACGATTTATCAAATAAAATTCAAAAGAAAGCAACAGAACTTAGAAATTGCTTGAAGCAATAGCAAATGGTGTTTACCGAAACTTCATTTTTATAGAAGAGCGTGACAGAGGCAAGTTTTCTAGTAAAATGGCAAAACACAACCAGCTATTGCAGAAGCAGAATTGATTGAACATTGTATGGTTGATGCTGTCAATGTAGTGAGTCCTGAAGCTAAATCAAAAGTAGAAGCTCTATCTCTGTCAAGGAAGGAGAACTATTGTTCGTCGTATAGATTCGACTGCAGTGAATGTTCAAGAACAACTATCGAAAGCTAGTACTGATTTAAACTGGTTCTCTATTAGTTTGTATGAAAGTAATGATCATCAGAATACTGCTCAGTTACTCATTTGTATAAGAGGAGTTGACGAAAACTTCCATATTACAGAATAGTTGCTATCAATGGAGTATCTCAAAGACTCTACAACTGGAAAAATTTTGTACAGTATTGACGTCATAAGCTGCTTAAATAGGTCAGAATGAAGTTTGTATAAAGTAGCAAGTATCAACAGATGGCGTCCCTGCATTCATAGGTAAGCATTCAGGGTTTGTGAGACATCTGAACGATGAAATCAGGGAAGATTTTCCACTACACAATGTGTAGTCATTTCATTGTATCATACATCAAGAAGGCCTATGTAAATCTTCATTGCAAATCAAACATGTTATGAATTCAGTGATACATGCAGTGAATTCAATTAGAGCACACCAACAATTTTGAAGTTTCTTGGAAGATATTAACGCGAATTTTACCGATGTGCTTTACCACACAAATGTGCGCTGATTAAGCATGGGAAGAGTGCTAAAAAAGAGTGTGGGAGATCAAAACAGAAATTATTATTTTTTCAATATGGCAAATATGTATTTCTTGTGATTTTTCAAAGGAAATGAAAAGTGACAAATGGATATATGATTTTGCATTTGCTGTTGACATGTTGTAATAAATGAATAAATGAATTAAACACAAAACTACAAGGTTTTATGAAATGTACCAGGAAGTAAAAGCCTTCCAAATGAAGCCTAAACTTTTTCCCAAGCAGTTGAATGAGCTAAACTTTGTTCATTTCCCACTTTTAAAAACACAAACTGCCGTCACACAAGAATCGTCAGAGAGTTACAGTTCTCGACTGTTAGTATTACATGAGGAACTTATCAGATGATTTGTTGAATTCAAAGCAATGGAAGATCAGTTCAATTTACTTTCTTAGCTCATCTTTTGCCCCTGACATTGAAACAACAAATGGAGAACTGTAGTTAGAACGGATTGATTTGTATGCTGATGACTCTTTGAAGAAAATGAGTGAAAACAAATCACTGATTGAATTTTATGCATCTCTTAACTCAGATAAATTTAAAAACCTCAAAAACTTTTGAAACAAGCGTATATGTGTGAGTATATTTTTTTCATACTCAAAATGAACAAATCAAAGAATAGGTCAAGGGTCACAAACTCAAATCTTCTCTCTCTTTTAAGAATCAGCACAACCAACTTTACCCTTCATTTTGACAAGTTGACAAGTCTCATTAATATTCGTACTTCTAATACAGATGAATACTAGATACTTGTTTTTTCTAATAAATACTTGAAATAAATATTTTGTCTAATATTATTTGTCAATTTAAAATATAACCATAGTGCAGCCCTTAAACAGAATCTACTTCCGAATATGGCCCTGGATCTATAAAGTTTTCCCATCTTTGCTCTAGGATCTGAAAAAAAGAAAAAAAAAAAAAAAAGAGACCAATTCTTATAAAATGTAATATTATAGCACTCTATTAATTAATTTACTGACAAATATGTTACTGTAATATGTAATATAAAGTGTAATAATAATTACACTTGATTAAAGCACGCACTCCATCACCTTATTTATTCCAAATTGTCCAGCAATAAAAAAAATAAATAAGAGCATGGAAAGCTAAAGCTCATTACAAACCATTTACTCATACACTTATAATTAATAATAATTAATTATAATACTCTTGGGGAACAAAGCGTTTTAATATTTATTTTAGGAATTTGAATTTAAATGCATCATTATATAAATATTTGAATCAGTTAGGAAGATCATTTTAAGAAAATATGTAAAACCCTTCAAAAATTAGATCAATCCCAAGGGTTTTGCTACATGAAGTTTGTATGAAATTAAATGTAATCCACTTTAATTTAATCACCCATTAGAATTATATTTGTATATCAATATAAAATTGAAAAAATTGAAAGAAAGGGACTTGACTCACATAATTGGACAATAACATAGCAATTTACATATTTCTTTATAAATTAAGACTCGAAAATTAAAGTGAGTGACTCCATTGTTATACATACTAAAATACATTATGTACAATGCACAATATTATATAAAATTGAGCCTGACGGTACATAATTCTGACAGAATATTAAAGTTTACTTCACTTCTTCTCTTTATTTATTCATATTTTTTTCAATTATTATTATATTAAAAATAAAAACTTTGTAAAAAATCCTGTAGCCCCTAATGTAGTTGATATTTTATGTGTGTTTGCGTTCATACAGTTATTTACGTTCTACTAATTCAGTTTTAGTGGCTTGTTTTTGTTCTTTGTTTGAGAAATATGTTTTGTTTTGTTGAATAAAATGAATTACACATCACAGCGATGCTTGTCATGAATATTTAATTCAATTAAAAACCTAATCTTCCTTTAAAAGTGCATGGAACTCTAATTTTTTTTTTTTTTTTTGATGCTCACTTAAAAAAACAAAATAGAGTCAATTTTCTTTCTAACAAACAGAATTTGCTATATAACGAAATATTTCTAATGAGCAAAAAAAAAGAAAGAAGCTTGTTCTCCAAATAAGTTTTGTGTACTTTTTAACAAGATTTTTCAATGAAAAAATATGAAAGATAATTAATTAATTAATAATTATGGTTAAAAATCTCGACCAATCAAAGTACTCTTAATATTTTTCATCTTATTTCCATCTGATCAAGCATTATTTTGAACATAAGAGTTTCAGAAGTCAACACTCTGTTACCAAAACAATAAAGATGGTTTTTACACAAAATACATTTGCTATTGTTAGAAAGGGAATCGATAGTATTCTTGTGTAACAAGGGCCAATTTTTTTGAAGAGGATTTGACAGTCTATTTGTATTTAAATCATTAACAGGAAAGAGTCAACTTTGGAATCAATAAAATTCTTATTATTCTGGTAACATCAAAAAAAAAAAAGATACTAATAATACTAATTATTTAAGCAACTGACAAAAAACAACAACTCGAAATGATCTCTTTTATCAAAAATGACAGCCTTGCGACTGTCTGGGAAACCATCGCAGCATGAAACCTCCATAGGAATAGGAAATTAGTGAGACTTTCACAGCGCTCAAATTTGAATTAGCCTTCTTTGAAGCCCTTTCCTCTAAGATGGACCAGATTCTAAAGTACATAAGGTTCAAATCCGGACTGAATGGAGGCATAAATTCGTGACACCAAAAGGTCAGGGAGATGAGTATGGCATCACGGAAGAAATAATTATATAACTATCTCTCAACCTTTCATACCTGTATTATATTTATAATTTATATAACTCAGTCAATCAATTTCCTTTCACTCGATTGCGAGGTGAATTAATTCATTTTTAATTCGTTAGGAACGTATCATGGAATAACTATAATAATAACAATGATTATTTTGGCAATGGAGTCTTGACTTCTGAGAGTTCATTTAAAAAAAATGAAAATTGAATAATTATGAATTGATTAATTACACTGTTTTTCAGCCAAGAATCCTAAGGGGTATAAGTATAATAAAAGTTATCCAGTTTTGCACACTGATTTCAACTCTGTAATTCTTTTTTTCGAGAGTCCGACAGAAATCGGTCCCTACTTTTTGAGATAATTTGACCCATTTTCCAACTTCAACTTCAATTTAAGCCTAGAAGGATACCCATTTTGCGCATTACAACATGAAGATCCGCTAGTGTTTTTAATGCAAATTCCAGTTCCAGTCTTTGTTTTTGATCTAGAATGAAAATTTACACATTTAGATGGACGATTTCTTCTAAATTAAGGAGTTTTATTGAGGCCCTTGACATCTTATTTGAAAGCTGTGGATCTCAGCTGTTGAATGCATTCTTTAGCAATACAGGTCATGTAATATTCAAATATATTTAAGTACAAAGGATTTGACCGACTCCGGCACTCTGCGTCCCTAGGAGTCCTTTTAAGTCAAAATAAAGACTAGAAATGGAATCTACATAAAAAACACAAGTCAATCAGTTTTTGTAATGCTCAAATTGGCTTAAATTGAAGTTGTAGTTGGAAAATGGGTCAAATTAGCTCAAAAAGTAGGAATCGATTCCTCCAAAACCGTTATACTCTCGAAAAAAGAATTACAGATTTGGAATCAACGTGCAAAGTTGAATAACTTATATTATACTTATACCCCTTAAGATTTTTGAAAGTTCAAATTTGTTAACCTATGTTGTTGCTATTTATCTTTCTCCTTCGCCCTTAAAAAATTAAAAGTGAATTAGATGTACACAGTAACTTGTCATGGGACCAGGAGCAGTGGAACTGTTTTAAAATTCATTGTTACGATGGCCATGTGTGGCACCAAGCTTTTTCTCGTTACTCAGTTTTCCTTCCCTTCAGCTCTCTTGCTGCAAGCGAACCATAGAATATCATGATTTATAAGTAAGAAAATAATAGTGAGGGAAAATAGTATAATTTTGCTCGTCAGATAGCAAATTTCGTTAGTACCGACTTCGTTACAAATGGACTTTAGGTCCATTCTTATAACAACACATTTATAATATTTTTTTGCATCAGTATCAAAAGAAATCATAATCACTCATAAATATATGTTAATTTGATTAATGTATTGTGGGGCTAAGTTTATTTGAGTGGCTCCATGAGAGTTTTTCAATCTGAAAAGTATCTTTTTAGTCAAAATAAAATTCGTTTTTTGATAGAATCAGAACTTTAAAAGGAGTATTTACCTACTTAATTTTCAAACTTATACCTGTTATGTGAGACAGAATATGAAGAAATATAAAACTCTGACTCCTAATAAGAGTTTTAAATAAGTAGTTGATAAGGATATAAATTTCAATTTCTTCTATAGGTACACATATACCTAGGAGGAATGTAAATCATATGCAATTCGGGCGTGTGATAAAAAAGTGGAGTTGGCTCTTCAAACAGGTCTTTTTGTTTTCCGAAGCTGTTATCATTTTTCCAATATTACTGAGGGGAGAACATCTACCTGATAGTAAAGATCTCACATGAAGGAATACATGCATTAAGTTTAATAAAGCAAATAAAATGTTAACAAAAAGGGCTCAAGTCCTCGTATAATTATTATTAGTTAAAAAAATATAATTTCCTGACATTAATTTCAATTAATTTTCTTCCTCTCATCTATGTTATTATTTATTGTTGTATATATAATGGAGAATAGCAGCTTGTAGCTCAGTCAAACGTCATGACAGCTCAAGCTGCTTCCCCCCTCGACATTCATTAAATTGTCAGGGTTGCCAGGTTGATTTTCTCTTTCTTTTTTTATAACACGCCCGAATTGCATATGATTTACATTCCTACATATACCCCTTTGTTTGGCCGTGTTCTTTACCCTATGTATGTACTGTTTTACAATGTATATATGAACTTCGGTAAACATCAATAAAGGATAAGGATTTAATATTATTTCCGGCCTCTGGATCAGGATGTGTAATGAAGTCATTTATTTATGGTATGTCATGGAAAAAGTATTTTTAAAATTCATGATATGCGTACATAATATATACACCTGGAACAAAGAACACTCTGTACTAATTAACTATTTCTTTGAAACAAAGAAAGAAAATTTGATCCAATTCTCTCTCTAAAAAAAAATGAGTATTTAGTCATGACATAATATTATATCAAAGTTGAAAGAGTATCATGAAAACAACTCGTATTTTATAATGGTATCATTAATTATTGTTATTATTATTGAACTTAATACAAAAATTCTCATCATCAAAATTTGTCTTTGACTTGTTTTTTTAATAAAAAATCGAAAGTTTCCCCCAGGATATTGAGTCAGACTCGACATAATTGTTAATATATATCTCCTAATTATGAGTACATACAAACATTTCTCTTCCAGCTTTTAAATATTTGGAGGATGGATTGTACAGTTACGGGATCGTCGACATTGTGGTCCCTCCAGTTTTAAGGCTTTTAAAGTTATAGCTCATTTTATGTAAATAGAATATTTCATTAAACTATGTAATTTAATAAGAAATGAAATGTCATTCCTCCTCAGAGGAATTTTGGCCAAAAGAGAGTTGCAATTTCAAACTTCTTTTAAGTCCCTCAAACCCAACTATGATGGGTCCTCCTACGTCTCGAAGAATATGCCTATCCCCCAAGTATAAATAGCCACGAGTTAGGCTATGGAAGTTGCACTAACTCCATCATTCCTTAGCATGAGTGAGAAAAAAGAATGAAAGGCTACGTGCTAAAATGAACATGTGGATTGGGCAATATACACGTCGAGCTTTTTTGTTCATTCGCAACCTCGACTGACAAAAGGGAAAGGAAAAATTTGGAAAAACATATGGTAGCTACCCTTCTGTATTTTCCTTGTTGCCAACTTGTTAATATTTGGCAGAATTTATTATTTAGATATACTAAATATTTATAAATTCTACCAATCACAAACCAATCGTTACTATTTGTATTATATCAAAATTTGAAAAAAGGGCGCGCAATCCTTGATTTAATATATTTTTTATGCATCAAAATCATACATAATAATAATGCCCTTTTTGAGTTTAGAGCACGTAGTGTCATCTGCTTTAAACCAAAAGAGTCAAATGATGAAAATCAGCTGAAGGGAGAATACAGTGTGTTTTTGTTTACCCCAAAAAGCTCGTCGTGATAATCATTACAAGTAGACGGATTTTGTTTGTCGTTCTCCCTAAAAAAAACCACAAATTCAAATCAATTTACGAAATAATTTCCTAGTTATTTTTATAACTACTCTTATAAATAAATGAGCTATTTTGAGTTTGAAAAATTATGAAGGATTTAATATTTATATAATAGCATGTTTCCTATTAGATGTATTTTATTCGAAGGGATTTTCATTCAACACTTTTTAGGTACATGTTACTTATTTTAAGTAAACCTAAGCTTATCAAATTCCTTGAACAGACATACAAAATAAGAAATAAACAAACAAAGCACTTCACTTCATTCCTGAATATGAATGAATATTCCAGGTTTTAAATATATACATAAATTTAAATAAATATGTACTAAGCTTTTATTCTTCCATTTTAATAGATTGATCAATGTTTTCACAGATGATGGAAAACCGAATTACATACATATTGTTTGACAATTCTTTTTTTTTTTTAGATAAGGACACAATATGTCCCTTGGCAACATTATAATATTTGCATCATTATTTTACATAATAATTAACTAAATATAATCACCATAACAATTTTTTTTTCCAATTAGGTAATAGGTTAAATTCAACCTCCAGAAATTTAAAAAAAAAATGAGTCAGGATACATACTTAATATTTATAATAATATATTATCGATATATAGTACATTAAATAATATGGGAAAAACGCTAACATCTGACTCACATTTTGTCATGGTCTACATATGGCATTTCATAAAAGGCTCCTTTGTGAGTAGCAGCCAGACATGCCTACTGTCAATTTAATAGTTTGAAAAATATATAATTATATATATTTAATGTATGCCTCTGGACTGTCGACACTGGGGGACTCTGGCCTATCCAGTATTTAAGGTTTTTAAAATATAAGTTAAATATATGTTAATAGAATATTTCAGAATACGTGTTTAATATGAAATAAAATGCCACTTTTTCTAAGAGGAAAGTATCATTTTAATCTATTCATGAAGGGGGTTGAAATTTCTAAACTCTTTTGGAACTGTCGAACCCAACCATAGTGAGTTCTTCTACGTTTGTAACTATATGTTCTCTCCCCTTATCAAACATCGTGTTGACGGTCCTGTGCTTTGATTTCAAATAAAAAGAATGTACGGTACGTTTCGATGAAGAATTAAATTTTGATGATCTACTTTCCTCAGAGTCTTTATATAATATTCTTATACTTTATTATAAATAGAAATAAGATCTATTGTTTAGAAACTCCATATAGCTTCCTTGAGCTTTGATGCCAAGGACCTGGGTACTCCTGACACTCCCTAATATTTTGCTAATGCACATTATCATTTATCACATTATAAATGTAATCAATTAAAAAAATAAATAAATGGTCAACCATTAATAATAATTAAATACATATTCACATTTTTAACAAAATATTAATTGATTTATAAATTAATATGAAGATAAAATATTCATTGAATTTTAGGACTTATTCACCTTATAATAAGACATTGTAATCAGTAATAATATTTGTTGAGGTTGAGTGGTGATTCATTAACATCGAACCTACACCCAAAAATATGAAGCAAATCCAGGCTTTTTTAAATACATTTATCAACTCACAATTAAAGTCGAGTATAAATATCAAGGTGAACCAAGTTGATAATTTGATAATTTCACTCGCAACCTCGACTGACAAAAGGGAAAATTTTTTTTTGGAAAAACAAATGGTAGCTACCCTTCTGTATTTTCCTTGTTGCCAATTTGTTAATATTTGGCAGAATTTATTATTTAGATATACTATATATTTATAAATTCTACCAATCACAAACCAATCGTTACTACTTGTAATATATTCAAAATTCAAAAAAAGGGCGTGCAATCCTTGATTTAATATATCTTTTTATGCATCAAAATCAGAAATATAATGATACCCTTTTTGAGCTCATAACACGTAGAGTCAGCTGCTTTAAATCAAAAGAGTCAAATGATGAAAATCAGCTGAAGGGAGAATACAGTGTGTGTTTGTTTATCCCAAAAAGCTCGTCGTGCTTATAATAAGACATTGTACTCAATAACACTATTTGTTGAGGTCGAGTGGTCATTCATTAACATAGAACCTACACCCAAAAATTTTAAGCAAATCCGGGCTTTTTTAAATTTATATATCAACTCACAATTTGAGCTGAATATAAAAATCAAGGCGAACCAAGTTGACAATTTATGGAGTCGACACAACAGTATGAAAAACATTATACCCACTTATATGTATAGTTTTAAATTGAGTGCGTAAATATCTTTAAATGATTTTTTTTTAAACATTATAATGAAAATTGGCTACTGCATTTTCAAATGGCATTAACTGCATACAACATGAAAATGATATTTCATTTCCATAAATGAATGTTTTGTGTACATATAAGTATTATTATATTAAATTATGAACTTTATGCATGTACATATGTACATATGTAATAAGTGTGTTTAGGAGAAAGTCTACAACTTTATTTATACGATTTCTTCTTGCATTGTTTAATGTATGTAGTTTTATTACTCTAACACGGCATATGTAAGTAGGTATATAATTAATTAATACCCTCACTCTTCAATTAATTATTATTTAATTTAAATTTTGAAACATATTCTTGATGTACATATAATAACGCGGAGTGTATGTGTCAATAAAGGGATTCAATTAGTCACGTTTTGTATTTTCAAAGATTTCATTTGAACGTCAAATATTTCATATTAAATGTATACATACATACATAATATATTATGTACACAATTTATTTCAGATGTGTTTGCGACTCATTTCTTGCAAGTTTGAGTCCTATACAAGAAACTCAACATTCAAACAATGAGTTCATGTCAAATGTGATGTTTGTTGTATACAAGGCTCAATCTTTAACCACATTACCAACTCGAATTAAACTTTTTTTTGATTACTAATAATACATATATAAAAAACTTATTCATTCCATCAATGATTCTGAAGTAATAAATGACATTGCTTGATAATTTCCTTTAGATCAAGAGAGACTTTGTCAAGTTTGATGATGTCTTTGAACTGCAAATTCCGATTTAAAAAAAAATCAAAACAAAATACGAATTCCATTTTCATCTTATGTAGGTAATTGAACCTTCAGTCTTAGGGAACAAATGCAACCAATAAATTTAATGATAAGGCTATTTATTTCCTTGTGAATGAGAGGGCAAATAGATTCATGCTATCTATGTATGTAGAGTTCACATGGAACCATTCATGATGACGCATTTAAATGTAATTAGGAGTAAACAATTATACTAATAAACTCAAATAGCTCTCCTTCACGACAAGGTTATTGTTAGGAATGTAAATAATATGCAAATCGGGCTTGTAATAAAAAAAGAAAGAGAAAATCATCAACCTGGTAACTCTGACAATTTGAAAAATGAATGTTGAGAGGGAAGCAGCTTGAGCTGTCATGACGTTTTACTGAGCTACAAGCTGCTATTCTCCATTATATATACCACAATAAATAATAACATAGATGTGAGGCAGAAAATTAACTGAAATTAATGTTAGGAAATTATATATTTTTAACTAATAATAATTATACGAGGACTTGAGCCCTTTTCGTTTACATTTTATTTGCTTTATTAACCCCTTAATGCATGTATTCCTTCATGCCAGATCTTTACTATCACTTCTAGATGTTCTCCCCTCAGTAATAAAGGAAAAATGATAACAGCTTTGGAAAACAAAAAGACCTATTGTTCGAAGAGCCAACTCCACAAAGTCTCGCACTCGGCATTTTGCATATTATTTACATTCCTAGTTATTGTCATTGATGATGATACAGGTACTTTTGTAGAAGAAAGTACATATGTATATTTGAGTTAAGGAATCTATGCTTATGTAAATAGTACCTACATATGTAAGACTTCCAGATGTTGGTGAGTGAAGCATATTTACATATGTACCAATCTATGAAGTAATGAATGAAACATATTATTCTATTTTGAAGGAAATCTGTTTAATATGTACATAATACATATATGTAAGTCTATTAATTATAATTTATCCTATGATGAAATGTTTTCTATGGAAGATTTAAAATATTGATATCATTTGGTGGGAAATACATAGTTAGATTTAATATAGTATATGCCTTATGATTATGATACCGCATAAATATATCCATTTAAAATACACACTACATCAAAAGCTAGCTGAGGTATTGTTTTATGGTTTATAAAAAATTATGAGTGTCTATGTGAGAGAAAAATATCGGAGTAATACAACTCCTATAATACCTAGAAACACATTCACATGAGAGCAACACTTCAAATACATATAAGGTAATTTTGAACGATACGTCAATTATAATTATTATCCACAATTTATAAGTATTTATACATATTACCTATGTAATAAACTGAATAGCTACTATTATTACCCATATAATTTTGTAATTATAATTGTTGTATTGATCGATGAAATAATATATCTCAAATTGTATAATTATTATTATTATCATCGTAAACTATTTTCAATATACTCAATGATCCATCCCAAATTAGTGACTAAAAGGATATATACTCACGTCGAACTTTTTGTCCACTCGCAATCCCGATTCACTAAAGTGAAAGGAAAAATTTGGAAAAACAACTGGTAGCTACTCTTCTGTGTTTTCCTTGTTGCCATCTTTAAAATATTGGACAGAGTTATTATTTAGATATACAATACATTTGTAAATTACAAATCACAAATCAATCGTTAATACTTGTATATCAAAAATTCAAAAAAATGGCGCGCAATCCTTGATTTAATATATATTTTATAGATCAAAATCATAAATAATAATGCCCTTTTTGAGTTTAGAGCACGTAGTGTCAGCTGCTTTAAATTAAAGGAGTCAAATGATGAAAATCAGCTGAAGGGAGAATACAGTGTGTTTTTGTTTATCCCAAAAAGCTCGTCGTGACTAAATATTATATAAAACTAGGATACTTTAAGTAGAATAGAGCGTTTTCGCGTGATCTCTGTCGGCCATCTTAGAGGCAGGACGAGCTTTTTGGGATAAACAAAAATACTATGTATGTATTCTCCCTTCAGCTGATTTTCATCAGTTGACTCTTTTGATTTAAAGCAGCTGACTCTAAGTGCTATGAACTCGTAAAGGGTATTATTCTTATTTAGGATTTTGATATATGAAAATATATTTAATCAAGGATTGCACGCCCTTTTTTTGAATTTTTAAATATTATATCAATATTAACAATTGATTTGTATATTGATTGAATTTATAAATGATTGGTATGTCTAAATAATAAATTCTGCCAGATATTAAAAAGTTAGCAACAAGGAAAATACAGAAGGGTAGCAGCTACAAGTTGTTTTTCCAAATTTTTCCTTTCCCTTTTGAGACTCGAGGTTGCGAGTGAACAAAAAAACTCGACGTGAGGAGACATAAATAATTAATTATAATTAATCAATTTGTTTATAAGAATACGAAATTGTAATCCATTCAAATTATGGGAAATAGTGAATTTAAATATAAGAATGGAACTGATAAATAACTTTGACTATGAAAAATATTTTATTTTAAACCTTAATAATATTTATTTAAAAAAAAAGTATGATAATACATCATTATACATTTACAAATTGTAGTCAATTAATTAACTATTACTTTTGCAAGGATATAATATTTGTTTCAGATTATCCCTCCTTTCTAGTCCCCAGCTAATTCATTTTAAACATACTTAATTGTACGAGTCCAGAGCCATTATTTCATAAAAATTTTATGTCCCTATTAATTTGATTTGCTTTTCATTGACATCAAGTTGTATTCAAAGCAGCAGGTTCCTCAAAAAAAAATTAAAAAAAAAAATGGAGAAATTTGTCAATCTTATTTTGTAAATAAATATATCAATTCATAATTTATATACTTCGATTTATAATGCAATCTGTCATATTAACTTGAAAACGCACTATAATTATATACTTATATAGCCACCTAATTAATAAACCTCACGGAAATGGAAATTTACAAAAATTTCCTTGCTTCAAAGACGCTTTTATAAGAAGTTTCATATAAAATAATATACAATTATAATCAATAGAGAATCACAAGGCAATCAATGGAGGAAACGACTCTCACTACAATTTTATGTGTGACTAAAAGGGCTTACAATATTTTCACGCTATTTAGCACATGTATGCATTATTTAAAATTATATAGATGAGGATATGAACTACCACTGCAAATTGCATAGGTAGCATCCATGAATACAAACCACATCATACTCTGTAGTTTGTACATTCAACATATTTCACAATTTATTTACTTCGGGAGGCTTAAGCACTTTCTATACAATATATATCTTTTATTTTGCATGTTCTTTTTAAAAATATATATGTACATGTTTACTATTTTGAATTTGGAAGGGTTTGAATTTGAAGTCCAAAGGGGAATGGAGTATCTATGAGAGTCATAAAAGAATGAATAAGCCCTACTACAGTGGTAGGTTTTGTGATTTAGTTTTATAATAGTTTTGATCATAGATAAACGTCAATATTAACAATATATTCAAACGGAATTGATTGAGGTCGTGAGTATTAATTATGTATGTATGTACTAGGAGCGTCATATTATACAAAAAAACATTCTGTTGGTTAATAAGAGAGAATTTGGTGAGTAGATTTTTAAGATTATATTTTCACGTTTTTTTTTTGTGTTTTTTTTTTGGTTATTCCTTTTCTAATTCAATTATTTAGGAGCACGGCAATAAACCGGATACTTTGGTCTCCTGAAATGATATGTACATATATATTAATATATAATATAATAATAAAAACAGATGATAAGTATAAAGGCCATCAACAACCATTTGAGACATACGCCTTGAAAATGATGAATATGTATATCCTACAAATAGTACTTTCCCAACCAATTGTATGGTTATATAGGTATGAATATGTGTTTTATTCTACTTAATTAATTATAATATAAGACGAAAATACAATAGCACCTACAAAATAGTTGTTGTAGTATTTGAAATGTGAAAAAGCCCCCCCCAAACAAACAAACAAATGAAGAGAATGATGACATTTATTCTCCTCTTGAAATAAGAAACGTTTGACTTAAATAAATATATATATATTAAGGGTTCACTACATACAGGATTTATACATAATACAAATAATGTATGTATTTGTTTACATACATATATCTACTACTACTACTGCCAAGGTTAGCATTGATGGCTAACCGCATTCATACATGGGATATACATATGTAATGTATGTAGAATTTCATTTCTTTAAAAACTATAGATAGATAAATAGATACACACAATAATATTAATAATAATAATGTTAGCGGACAGATAAATACTACGAAGGATGGAATCTCTGACCTTCGATCAAAAACAACTCTATTAAGAAAAAAACAAAAAAAAAAAACATAAGATTTTGACTTTGCATTCATTCATCAGAGGAGGAGGATTCAGTGGATGGAATTCATCTTAATGGAATTAGAATGGGTCACTTGTGAGGAGTAATATGCAGAGTCTCTCCCCTTCTCTCTCCATTGACTTGACTGACTTTATGAGTCACATTATTATTATTATTATGAAGCTACTTACGGTTAGTTATATGATGAGTAGATACATGTTTAATAAAAGTTCAAACATATCAAGATGATGACTGTATTTTTCATTTATTTTCTCCTTCTACTTTATGTACAAAAATACTTTTGGTCTATATTTTATTTTACCTGCCAAGAATGTTGAAGGTCATTCATGATTTCTTTATGCGACTACGCGAATGAACAAACTGTCCAGGCTTCTTCTTCTTCTTCTTTGAGTATCATTCTCATCATCATCATTATCATCAAAACGTAATCCCTACCCATGCACTGACATACCTATGTATGTACATGTAGGAAGCATACCTAGAAAATTGTAATGAATGAAACAAGATGACTTATTATATATATATATAGTATATATTAAATGTGAAAATACCCTACTACAACCCATCTCTCTCTCTCTTAAATCCATGGCCATCCACAGACAGACTCTTTGAACTGTCTATGAATGCCCATTAAATAATTATTTTCATTAGAAATTCGGGTGCAAAATTCTAAGCATCACATTTTGACTCATTTACCTCATTCCTATCTCTCAACCTTTTCTAAGAGAGAGGGGGGAAATAAAGTCCGGTATTGACATTGAAGATTTTTGATTATAATAGTAGGGATATTACAATGACTTGAATTAGTTTGAGTTCAAAGAATCAATCTACATATTATGTTCCTATTTCAAAAGATGTCAAATCCACAGCTGACAAATAAATATACATATACTTTTTTAGGAAGGTGGGATAAACATCCCTGCTCAATATCTCTTTAAAAAAGGAAAGGAGACAAAATATACAATTATCTGACGTCAGATGTGCCGACTAATGCCAACCCACAGAGTCCAAGAAAGATGTAAATATAAGTCCTTTGTACTTTCATACAAGTTATCAAAGTAATACTTGGAAAAATATTAACTAATAAGAACCAATTGGTACTTTGCTTCCTGGACCCTTATTTATTTATTAATATACATTTGAAAACAATTTAGTGTAATGTATATATTTTTTTAATCTTATATGTACATCCTAAAAGTACCACTAGAATATGAAGAAGTTGTCTGCATTTTTTTCAGCTCTCGCTTTGTCTACCCTTGTCTCTTATGATTGATGTCCTGAACATCGTTTTTTTATTTATTTTATTTGAAACTCGGATTCAAACTTTTCAAACCATTAAATATACACTAATAATTATCATAGCTAACAACAGTTGGGAAGAGAGACGTAAATATTATACTTATTCACCAGTTGGGTCTTTTTCCTCTCTCTTTTTGGAGGAAAGGTTGAAAGATGATGCTCTGAAGGTGACTTCATTACTTTTGTATAATTATAATAATAATTAATAATATTAAAATTTAACAAATAATAATTATCTTCTTATTTTGTATGGGTAGCTCTGCAAGAAATCTTCTCAAAAGCTCATTTGTTTGTGATGGATTTGAGTACAATAAGTGTCATTGAGCTTTAGCACTATTATTCAGTATATATTTATATATTAATACAAAGAATCTGTTAAAAGGAGTTTATAATATAATGCGTATAAATATATATACATTTAAACATATACCTACATACTATGTACTATGTAAAATGTTTAAATGCAACTCCAGGTTGTACTGAATAACAAATCTCTCGAATATTACCCATCAATATCATAAATTAAAATATTTTGAGGACATTTGGCAATGATGACTTGTACCTTGAATTAATATTATTATTATTATTAAAATACATTGAAAGTAAATGGTTTTATCTTCCTCCTCTCAATTACATACTCAATACATACATTGTACACAGACCAATAAAAAGTTAAACAAGTCCTCCTTTCATTTTACATAAAATTTACCAAGCTAGGGTCAAAAAGATAAAATCAAATCAAATCCTTTCCCTGAGGAGCTTCCTATGTAGGTATTCATAATTTACATGGTGATTGTACTCATGGAACTGTGGAAAAGGAACACATACACACACACAAAACACACTGTATCCTTGATAAATAAATTTTTTATGCATTAGATTGCATTTGTTACTTTTGATTCAATGACAGTCAAATCGAAAATTGGAGTCAGTCACATGAAATAATAAAGTTCACATTTTTTTCTTTCTGTTGTATTTACAATGTACACACATATATATATTTATAAAATATGTCTAGGTCAGAGATTAGATGTATTAATACGTTTGATTGACTCAATTATTTGTCATTTTTGATTTTAGTAAAAATATAAGGTTCAACCCTTGGTTGAATGGTTTTTTAATATAAGTAATAAAGTACATGTCTAGGTATGTGTGTATGTATGTAAAAGCATGGATTCAAATCCAAACTTGAAGGATATTTTTTATATGTGAATGGATCTGAACACGGGTATAGAAGTTGGAAGGAAACTTCTTTGGGAGAGTTTAATATGTAGAAATTATATCCAGTGATTTTCCTACACATATTAATAGCTACTTCTAAGAGCCCTGGTCAAAAAGTCCTCCCCATTCGAGGCCAATAGGATACCAAGAATTTAAGGAATCCTGTTGTTTCTTTTTGTAAAATAAATTTTTTAATCTAAGTGATGGCTTTTTTCCTGGTCTTGACACTAGAGACCAAACTTTGAGGGTTCGTGACGTGATGCAAAACGCACACCAAGACCTTCAAAAATTTGTATCAGGGCCAAAACCGGTATCAAGAACCACTAGTAAAACTACCTTTTTTACTCTGTGCATTGTATACACAGGGCAAGTGCTCGGGCCCCGGGTTAAATCATACTGATCCTCGTAATCTAAAAAAAAGGGCAGACGAAAGAAATATTCTATCACTACTATACCCGCCTGATCTTCCTAAGCTAAAAACTTGCACATTTTTCCGTGACTTGGTAATTTATGTTGAGAGATCAAGAGGGAGTGCTTCTAAAATTGTCTGATGCGTACCATGAAAGGAAATGTGAAACAAGTCAAGTGTGTAGCAAAAAATATTACCAACAAAATATATCTTTACTAAAATAAACCCCATTGTTCATCCTTTTAGTGCATAATTTATGATGATTATAATTAAAAGCTTGGATATATTTTGTGGAGGGAGTTGGATATATGTAGTTCCCAACGCTTCTTAAAAACAGGGATAAACTGAATTGACAGGATTTGAATAATAAGTAATTATCCTTGGCGGCAGGTCTGAAGATCTAACTACAGATTCTGATATTCTGAGTAGAACAGGTTAAATAAAAGGATTGAATTAAGTTGTTATAAGTTTGGATTCCCTTAATCTACTAACATACATATGTTGTTACGTCATATATATGTTTATATAATATATCATATTTTTGTAACTTTGTATGTGACATATGTTCCAATTTTTCAGTAGGAAAATTTGGAGTAATTTGGAGTAATTGTATGTATGTATGTATATCTAAAACACACACAGAGACATAATAATATTGTTTTTCCTCATGCGTGAGTACATACATAAGTTTTACAGCAAATTGATTAAAAATTATGGGCTATTCACTCCTCATGATGAAGGATAGTATGTTGATTAACATGGTTACCGGATTTTTACGTCATTTTCAGTTAAATAAACAAGTGTACTGCCATTCCCTTATTAATACATTTTCCCTTGAAATCAAGGTTTCCTTCGATTTCTACTTCATAATGTTTGTTTTTCTTACTGCGACTACTTACCTCGAGATATTTAGGATTGAAACATTAAGAGGCAAAAATAAAAGTACGAATGTACACATGAAAGTAACCCGGCCTATTAAAAGACCATTCATCAGTCTTCCTATGCTATATCCTCTCCGTACATGTGACTCTTTTTCATTCTAATGTAAAGTGATGAACGGAAAATAAATGAAAATACTCTCCAAAATCAATTGAGTTTTGAGTGTACCTAGATACATATAAGGAGTAGGATTATTGTTATTATATATGGTACATATATACTCTGTGATCAATATATCTGAGGAGGAGCACTCCAAATTCCAGGAGGGGTGGGTGGGAAGTATTACAATTTAAAGAAATCCTGATTGTATAAAACAAGGATCTAGGATAGCTGATATGGTCTGAATTATTATAATTAGAGTACTATAACGATCCAGGTTTAGATGAATAGCTTTAATAGAATAGATTTTCAAATATGTGACCTCAGTGCCTTAGTAGTAGTACTAACTATTGTGTGTTCCCTCAACTCAAAACCTCAACTTTCAAAAATAAATAAAAGTAGAGGATAAATAAAAACATATGGTTGGTAGCTAACGTAGTTTTGTCATGCATTGGATTTCCTGAGGCAAGTGAAGAAGTGAAGTATTTATGTCCCTAAGAATTCATAATATTACTACATAATACATTCATAATTCATGTCAACTCCTTTAAATAAGTAAAGAGCCAACTGATGAAGGGAAAATTAATTATATGTTTGTTTATTTCAAAAAGCTTGACCTCTGTAGTGAAAAGAGTTGTGCCAATAGAAGCGTCATCTAGCGAGAAAGTGATGAATTTTGGGGCTTAAAGAATAAATTAATCTATCAAGTAATTAAAAGTACAATTTTTTTTAAGCAAATTACTATATTTTTTGAATATAAAGTCAAATACGATTACATAATAAATACCATCTATTACAATTTATCTCATTTATTTTGTTTACAGGAAAATCAGTTCCCTTTCAGTTGTAAACTGATTAAACACTCCCTTACCTTTTAAGAGTTTGTATGTAAGACCTTAAATCAATTTGAGCTGGGGGCACTAGGAAGAAGAGTAGAGTCCCCAAATGTCCCCATAGTTAGTACACTGCATAGTATACATACATTAACCTAGTCCTAAATTTAACGTTATCCTTTTTTGACTTTTAATGCAATAATATAATCCTAAGTAGATTAATAAAAGTCTGGATAATATTTAAATATAATAATAGGATTCAAATATCTACATATATACATACATATGATATCGACAGTTTTTATGTCTCAATTAGGTCCTTAATATCTCAAACTATAGATTTTATTATTATTATTATTTTTATTTTTTTTTTTTTGGGGGGGGGGGAAGAAGGTTAATATTATATTTTAATAAATGAAAGGTTAGATTACTTTTTTAAAGTTTGAGGTTATAACCTGACATTTGATTTCCCTTTTGCAAGTACATATTTAGAGAATTTTTATTGAGTATACCTCTCTACTTATGAAATAGGTATTATACGAATGGGTTAAATACAGACAATTCTAGATATGTATGCAGAAATTGGTAAGCCCTTGAAAAAGAAGCGAGAATAATTCACAATATATATATATTTGAAGATCAACTTTAATTTAATGCATAAACTCATATTACGAGTATCCATTCGACTCGTGGCAAATGATGCACAAGCCTCAATAATTATGAATGATTGCATGCATAAAAGGTACTGTTGGAAGTAACGCCGTTGCTTTTTTGTGTAAAAACGTAACTTATTTGATTATTTTTCCGTCAGTTATAATACTTTTATATATATATATATATATATATATATATATATATATAAAACAGTTACTAGAAAAAACAAACTTTAATACTAATAAGTCCATGAGTTCCAATCTCACATAATTGTCTCTTATGTCATCATCATCATAAATCCAATACGATGCATTGATTATAGAATAATCTATATATAATCTATAATAGATTATAGAATAAATTGCATATTTATCCATCGATTGACACTCTATTTCTTTGTCAACTCTCGACTTCTTCTACGTTGTTTTCCTCCTTATTAATGTTTTGAAAGTTGAAAGTAGCTTAATTATATTTAACTGATGTTGTTGCCCGCCCTATGAAATGAAGAATTATTCCATAGTTGGGAAGAATTGGCTAACAAGTACCATTTGATATTGAGTCTTATTTATTTTATTTTCGCAAGAGAGGTTGCGAGATACAATAGAAATAATGACTTGATTTATATATATATATATATATATATATATATATATATATATATATAAGCATTTAAATGCAAGACTGTAAAGATTCGCCTTAAAATTTTTACTACCCATATTTTACATATTTTCCAACAATGAAATGGGATGCAGACTCTTGAAATCCTAAACAAAATCCGGATTGAATATTTTCATTTATTTAAATCTAGGTAAACCTTCATGTGTACTGATTTTTGTTTTAAGGAGCCCCCCCATAAGCTCCATGAATCAAGAAGACAAAATCAACAAAATACCTAATAAATAAACTCTTTTTTTTTTGTCGTTCCCTCATCGTAGATGTGTTAGTGATCTATGTACAATAAAGCACAACAAACAATACAGACCAATTTATAAAGATCCTATTGTTCCGTCCCACATAAAAGTACAAACACAATGTAAACAATGTACTATCTGATGATATGAGCAACCTTTAACAAACCTTTAAAATACAATTTATCCCCGGTGAATAAATCAAAGTGAAATTCCCTTAGCTACCTTTTTGTAAAGCCGTTTTTCAAGTATGCTCCTATGACGCTATCTACTTTCTAACTCCTTAAGGAAATTATTACTACAATCATATGGACATAGATACATTTTTCATTCAAAGTCCTAATTTGTACAAATCTTTAGAAAGAAAAACCCATTTATTTATGAAGGAAAACTCTCTTTCAATTTTTTTTTTTCAAGAGACGGCATTTCTTTTTTACGGAGGGAAATAACTTTTTGTCATTTAAAAAAGCATTTAACAAATATATAAATAAATAAAAGTTGAAGGTATTTTTATTACTTTACTTAATAATATGTACATTAGCAAAGGAGAGAAGGTGTTCTTTTGGTCATCTAGGTTATCAAATGCATTAAGGCATATACTTATATAAATTGACATTTTGTAATCATGAAGCAAAACTATGGGCATGTTCTATTAACCTATTTATATGGCTCCTTATACCTTTCAACTAAGGAATTTCAGCACTCTTGTAACTAATAATGTCTGTATTTTTTTAGATTAAACACATGACATCACCATTTAATTCAAATACTCAGGGAGAGTTTATACCTCCTAATCTAAGTATTCAATATACATAGATACACACGTCTGCATAAATACAAAAATAATGCAGGCACTTTATAACTAAATATGCTTAAGAAATAAACATAGACTAGGTGTTCCATGTTTTTGAAAAACCATGGCAATGAAAAGGTGATTAAATCGTGACTTCATTTTTTGTAAAAAAAATTAACATTCCGCACACACTCATGAATGGACTCCAGTAATGCTTAGAGTCAACACTTGAATTCCGAGCATTTATTTACAAAAAAATCTAACTTATACATACATACATACATAACCTAGTAAATGATGAGGCCCGGTTTGATTGAGTACTGGGCCCAATACTTGTCTGGATTATACATACCATATATTATATAGGTAAATACTAGAAAATATTGATTATTTTGAAGTAATAAAGTGCTTCAAATTAGATGCTCTTCGGAATTTAAGTATTTTTGAATCATTAAGACAGTCATTTTAAGATTTTTATGATATAATACATATAGCAAAAGTAATCAGATTTATTTATACTGACAGTTAGTTGAGTCCCATTTCATTGTTATCCTATGTTAAAAAATTTCAGGGATAATAATTAATAAAGAAGAAGTTCCTTGCTTTGTTTGCTATACATATACATCTATAAATGATAAATATTCGTATTTTTTGAAGGCTCTTTGAAGTGAGAGGCTTTTTTTCCCCACCCCACCACCCCTTGGGAAACTCTTAGAATCTCTTTTCCCATATTTGTAATTTGATTTCTGCATATCCCATAAAGGACTTTTTCTTAGTTGTACCTATTATTATTTATAATTTATTACCTTATAATAATGTCAAATAAATATCTTATTAAATTGTATGTATCCATGGGAGAGTCATACATCATCATTCATATGCAATTTGAATCGCAAAAAAATTTAAAACATAATGTGCATTGGTGCCGTGAACTTAACTTTCTGCAAAAAAGGGTCACTCAGACTGGGTTTTGTACTCTGATTGTGATTCTTACTTTACCACCATTATATGTAACTATGACATATTTATTTGTATATATATATATTTATATTTATGTAGATGTACATATATAAAGGTACATGGGTCCTTTATTCAATATAGAATTTATCTCGAATATTTAAAATTAAAAAGAAAGAGAGAGAGAGAGAAAATAAAATAATAAATAAAAAAAAAACTAAAAAAAAAAACAGCTCTGTCCTATCCATTTAGAATCAGAGAAATAAATAAATCATATTGAAGGTCTTAATAGAGTAAAGAAAATGAAAGGTATGATATATACATACACAACTTCTTAAAAACTACATTCCTATGATAAACACAGTAATATTTTTTTCCCTCTCTTTCTTTTTCTTGCTTATACTCTGTATGTAGCCAAGGACTTTTGATCATAATACTTAATGTGTATGAACATACATACATACATATATGTATATTCACACATACTGTAAAAATAGTACATAGTATTTACGTATGACACTTACAGCCAACCACTGACACAACCATCACCATCACCACCACCAACCATTGACTGTAATAATTTTATAAATAATAATAATAAAATATGACAGTTGTTCTCAATGGAAGAGGAGGGAGGCAAGATCGGATGTTGCAAAATATGTACATATAATCCTTTTGTACAACATACTCCTTAGCTATCCACTGAGAGACTTCATCATATGTTTTATTTTTCATTCAAGTACAAGGCCTACTTTTACTTCGGGTAGAGTAGATGTACATATATATATATATATATAGTTGTAGCACAACTTGCAAACCTAGATCCTACTCATTCTTAATCATAGTCTTAGCCATTCAATGTATTTGAAGGAGTTACTAACACACCACCTCATAATATATATATATATAAATAGATAATAAATAATATATTTATTGACTGAGAGTCAGAGAGGAGAATAAAAGGAATTGTTCCTTTTTAGGTGAACGAACTCTCGTTTTTTTTTCTCTCTCTCTCTTTCTTTTTTCCTCCTCTATGTATTATACATATATGTATTATGAATGGAAAAAGACATGAAGGACACATCATTTCTTAAGGGCATTGGGCAAGATTTGCGATCTTCACCTTTTTTTTTTTTTTTTTCATTCGAGAAAGGTGAATGAACGTCTCATAATGTAATTTTAATAATACGTTATACATGTACAAAAAAAAAAAAACCTTCAAATTTGATTTTAAATTCTCTAAATTTTCCCCCAATTTTAAGAGGAGGGGTGATGGGACTATTTATTTGAGTCTTTGACACTTTGGAAGCATCAATATCTTTTTACGGAACTGTTTCCCCCTCATTTTTTTTTCTTTTTATGCAGTTCCTTTTCAACCTTGATTCCTTTATAAATATATAGGTATACTTATACAGTGAGAGGAAGCTTTAGTTCTATATTTGAAGGTTGTCTGTTGGAATATAGTTCATGGCCGCCTCAAAATTCACCCAACTACCATGTAGATAGGTAGGTAGATAGAATCATATGTTACTTATTTTGACTGGCATTTATAAAAGCTCTTATTCACAATTTTTATGTGTAATTAAATTTTTCCAATGAGCTAATATTATCTCTCTATTATTTCCTTAACTAGCTTAAAATATACAAATAATAATAATAATAATAACTAGGTAGGTAGTCAGTCAATTCATGAGAAACTGTAGGTGAATGAAACACGTTACACTACACACATCTTTTATAACCATTGTAATTAACCAATGAATGAAGTGAAGGAAGAATCACACTAAAAAATCATGTGCAAGACATTAAGACATAATATGTATGTATCATATATATGTATGTTAATATCCAAGATAAGATTTATATCTTCTTCATTTAATTAATCCCATAACTTTAGTAGGTTATTGCCTCCTCTCTCTCTCTCTCTCAAAAGTGGTCCATTTCATGAGAAATGAGGCCTTTGAAATAAAAGAATGTTAATTATTATTGTTAAATAAAATATTACTCTACAAAGTATGAGAAAATTACTTAAGAACAATTCACAATCTTTCCTCATTAAGATATCATTTCTTTTATATATATATATATATATATATATACTTAGGTTGAATGTATGCATGTGTCGTTTTGTCTCTATCATCAAGGTCAAGATGCATTCTAATCGTTAATTGTTGTTTTCTTTTCTTCTGAGACACAGTTAATCACATAATAATAATAATAATAATAATAAGCCTGAAATGACAGTTAAATCTTATTTATGTATACATACATGTATATGTTTTAGAAATTATGTATCCCTTATTTGACTCTAACCTTGCAGAATTCATATCCTTTTTGCCATGTAATGTGATATTTGAATGTACATATATATATATATATATATATATATATATATATATATATATATATATACATATATTACAACATTGTTTTCTCAGAAGGAAAATAGTTTCATCTAAAAAAAAAATGTTTTAAGCAATTAGAAAGGAACTAATTTAATGGTTTTAGGAAAAATGAAGGAAAACTATTCTATAATTACAATTAGACCTCCAAGTCAAGCATTTTATATTAAAGTTTTTGATTGGTTTTTATTTACCAAGTATATATATACATACACAAAGTGTTATTCATAAGTTTGAAGAGTGTTTTATTATAATTGGTTCAACATTTTTTGGTGCTTAATTAATCAGTGTGTCATCTGATTGCCGTAAACTTAATCCCAGGTTGTCCACAAAACTCCCAAAATTTAATGAAATATCTTTAACAAAGTGGCACATGGGTACATAAGTTTTTTTTTCTTCTTCAAATTTGATTAATTGAATCAAATAACTCGATTCAACTTAGCAAGTTCATGAATTAGCAAATCAAAATCATGCTCTAATTTACGTCATAGCTCATGAAATTTTTGACAAATTGTTACATATTGATACATATTAAATCAGTTTAAGAATGAATAATTAATAATACATAGTTATAACAATGTTATCAATAACATGGATAACTATCTAAAAAAATTATCCTACAATGAATAATTCTTAGATATATCAGTCGTTAAACTCTCTTCACTTCTTACATCATTGATACGTTAGAAGAAAAAATAGTAATGAGGAAAGAATAAGGTAAAAGGTGAAAATTAATGTTTAGAGTAAACAAGAGCAACAGTTATAGAAAATATATGCCTTTTAATTTCAGGTATTTGAGATTATGTTTCATTACTTGCGATCGGCAAGCCCTATAATTTAATTCTTGTTGTTTCAATATTTCAAGATTTGTTTATTCAAAAAAAATTTCTATAGATTCATCAATTTTTGTTTTACAAGCTGTGATGTGTGATACGTGGGAACAAACAAACTTGGTGCACGTAAACTTAATATATTGAGATATTAAACTTTTGCATTATGTCATAATAATCAAGGTTTACTTATCTTGATAGAGGTAATATGTAATCCTTCAATATTCATGTAGACATGTACTGCAAAAAAAAAAAAAGTTGTTATTTTGACTTTGTGAGGATTTGATATGTATTTATATATATCAAATCCTCACAAAGTGGAATTGAGTAATTTGACCCTGAATTTATAGTTAAACACACCCAATTAATTCTTGTTTGTTCATAACTTGTTTGAACAAATAACAATTTTTACATTCATACATATATGTACACCTATATAAATCCCGTTGTTACAACCAGGAAAAATACTAAAATTTGTTTTTTTTTTAAATTTTATGACGATGTTATTTAACACAAATGAATATTTACATATTATGTATATATATATATATATATATATATATATATATATATATATATATATATATATATATATATTTGTTAGCTATTAATTTGTCTACTCATCTTGTCTCTTAAGAGTGATTCCATATTAATTTTTTTTAGGAATAAATATATCCCTACTCAAAAAGCAGTTTCTGTTCTACTATAGAGCGTTTTAACGTGGTGTCATCATTGTAAGTGTCGATCATCTTTGAAGAGACATAATTAATCAAATTCTATAAGAATAATTAACTTTATTTCTTTCAAAAGTAAGAGAAATAGTGAATAGCTGCTATTATATTTAATACCCTAATAATATGTGAATACGTCATTATACATTTAAATAATGTAGTCAATTAATTAGCTTATTACTTTTGATTATCCCTCTTTTCTGGTCCCTAGATTATCCATCCAAAACAAACTTAATTGTAAGAGTCTAGAGCCATTTCATAGGAATTTTATGTCCCTATTAATTTGATTTGTTTTTCTTTCAAATCCAGTTGTATTCAATACTGCACGTGTTGAGTCTTTTTTCATTTCCAAAAGCCATCCAAGGAGGTTTCCTTGGGATTTTTTGGGAGAAATTTCTTCATTTAATTTAATAAAAATATCAACAAAATACCAGTTCTGAAATGGTCTCACGTCAACCTATGATGCAATATGTGACGTCAATTTGAAAACGCTCAGTTAAATGTATAAAGAAAACGTAAATACTTGGGAAGAATTGTCTGACGGCCAATTAATTTCAGGCTTTTTATATATGTATATATTTCTTTCTTTTAGAAGAAAAGGTCACGACATGCAATAAAAATTTCATTGTATGATATGATATCACTATGAGTCTTTAATTTATAATAGTGCCCAGCCTTATTTTTACTATTGCTTTAGGTAGCAAGTAAGAGACTATTTATATTATGTACAGATTTTCTATATCAGTGTTTTTACAATGAAGTATAATTAGTAGTAAATACATTCGAATGTAGAGATATTTGATAATACTTGTTCATATCTATAAGAAAAAACAAATATATGTGGTTTATAAACATGAAATAAGTAGAGAATTGAAAGTTATACTAACTACAATGAAAGACTTTTCATTAATACTTTGATTAGTACTTGAAGTATCTTTGAGTAATAAAAATGTACTTAAATTTGACAACACATACTTACATCTGTCTGTCTTTGACAGAACCTATGCACAAATGTCGCTTACTTATTTAGAAGTATGAGGATAAGTAAATCGTTGCCAAAAATCCGAAATTCTGAAATAAAGAGAACTACAAGACTAACAAGGCATTTATTAAAATAGATACAAATATGAGTTACAACAGGGTTTGAAATATGCAAAAGCACGAGGAACGAATTGGGCCTCTTTGAGGTTAGGAGTTTACACTAGATTTTAAAAAGAAAAAAAACCCGGATAATCAAAGATAATAGGATATTTAAAGGTATTGAAAAAAACAGGGGACGCTTTATGGAGTTAAAAGAATCGAATTTATGTTGAAAATTGCATAAAATCAAACAGAAAAATACAATTGAGGAGCTAAGTAATAATTAATTAGAATTTTGAAGGTGTTTTTTATAATTATTAACTTCGATATGTGGTATTTTTACAAACTTTTAATACATGAATGATAATTCATATTTTATTATGGATCTCAAATTAATTTAGGGGTATTGTGGCTTCTATGAAGAGAGAACATGTCCCTCATGGAATGTCCGCTCCTACTGATGGCTAATAATATTATTCATTGGAGAAATTCATTTGAATTCAATGTGCGTGCACTCTCACAACTCTGTCTATTTTAATGACATATTACTTAGTTATACTTATAAGGTATAGTTATAACTAAGTATGCTGTATTTTATGACGCGTAAATTGGTTTAAAAAGAATACAAAATACGGGAAGAGTTGAAACACTTGTCACAACTTACCCCTTTTTTATTCTATATATGCTAATTATAACATAACATGTTATGTAACCTTTATTGCAAGAAAATTACTTTTGGGGCTACTATTTTATAAACTAAACAGAGTTACTCCACAATAACAACAGCTTACACTAAAGGTATATTTTATCAGCTGTTTTTTTTAAAAAAAGTACTTTTAACTTATTATATGTATTGTATCAAAAACGTTGATGATTTCAAAATATCTTAATTATATGCCGCATAAACTGTGAATATCCTTACTAGCAAAATCGCCAGTGTTCAATTTCCAAATATATTTATCTGAATTTTAGTGTGTTTAATCAAAAATCTTGTTACCTAGGCGATAATTAAAAAAAAAAATCAACGGATTTTTTTGTTAGTTATCACAGTTTTTCATCTATTTTTAGTGATAATTAATATAATTATAATTATTAATACTCATCGATCATACATTTGAACATTATTGATGAGTTATGACCATCAGTTTCTATGTAGAGTTTTAATTTGGTAATTAATTCAGTAAAAAAAAAAAAGGCCCATTGAATACAATGTAATTAATGAAAAGTTTAGAACAGACTAATCTTATTTTTGGAGATCAAATTCGAGAAAAATAGATTAAATAGGTAGAAATATATTGCAAGTCCAAGGTTGTAGAGCCTCGAGTCTTTGCTCACAAGTCCAATCCTTCGATATTTCTATCGAGCTCATTTATAGACGATGTAGTATTTGTGAATATCCATGCAATTCTATACCTTTTCAATTTCAATATGGGAATAAACAAGTTCAATATATGAATAAAGGTAAAGATTTTGTTGAATGCTTACTTTCCGATCAGTCTCCAAGTTTCAAGTTGGCTATGGACGAGACTAATTTTAATCTCCATATTTCAAGATCAATGGGTCGTTCACCACGTGAAAGCAGATGCTCTACATTTGCAACAGCCTCTAAAGGGGCCAATGTTGTTGTTATTGGATGTAATGGTCCCTTGGGGCTTGTTCAACATGAGGTGAAACAAATAAGTTTCAAAAAGAAACCAGCAATGGAGTGGGTACGTGAATGTTTAATAAAAGCAAAGGATGTACATATATCGATGGCCAGTAGTACTTGTAATTGATAATGCCCCAGGCCACTCCAGGATTGAATATGTTTTGAATGAAGAATAGTTTTCAAACCACAAAGTTTTAAGACTTGGGGCTTACAGTCCTATGCTCAATCTATTTTTTTTATTTTCATTAATTATAAACTTTATTATTACTATGTAAAATCTCCTGAATATTGTTTTTTATTATTTTTTCTCATATTGAACTTGCTTATTCCAATATTGAACTTGAAAAGGTATAGATGTATGGTCAGAAAAATGCATCCGTGTTTAATCGAATTTTATTACATTGAACTTTCCTGGAGTTCAGCTTACCCATGGCCAGAAAATGATTAATAAATACATGAAATACTTACTCTTTCCCTTTCTGAAATAATTCCAATACACTTAAGATAGAATTCATTGCTATTGCATAGCCTACTTTGTTTGAAAAAAAAAAAAAAAAAAAAAACGACTGCAGAAAGGAGTGAGTAACTGACTTGAATCGAGTTTTGTCCCGATAAAAGGTACTTAAAAAAGTGCTATATATGTTGTAAAAAAATTAAAATATTTGTAAGAAAATGTGTTAAAAATTGTTTCCAGTCAAATCTCGAGTCCAAATCCCCACCTTTTTCTGAATATCAATAAATAATTTTACCTTTGCGAAGGCGTTTTAAATTTTAAAATGTTTTTCAAGGACCGTACTGGTGCAAATACATATGTATAAGTAGGCATAATATTAAGTAATTTGCATACAATGAAACATAAAATAATTATTATATAACATAACACAATATAAAGTGAATAAATTGAAGCTAATATATATAATATGTAATTTTCTTTTCCTTCTTGGATCACATCATAAATATATTTTCATTTCCATTTTTTTTTTACTTAATGAAACTTTATGAATCGTTATTTACATATTATTTTTATAGACATTACCGTTTGACAGGATTGTACCGGTATGTAAAACATATGGAAATGGAAAAATACAGTTCCATGTTTTGTACTTATGTACATAGAGAAAGATATTCTCTTTTAATTGACTCTCCTTCATAGGATGGTTTGTATGGTTGTACATGGTATTAACATCATTGTTCAATCATCGTATGACTTCATTATATTTTGTTGTATGCATATACATATATGTATTGTAACAAATTTTGTTTTCCCTTCGTTGAAGATGTGAGATATACATATATAATATGTCAAAGTTCAAAGGGAAGAAAATACATACTATATTGCTGCCTATATAAGTTGTACGGTAATATTACATATTTAAAGGATGTATGTATAATTATGAAGGTACGTATACTAAGCCTATTTTATGTCATGACTTCATTTTCTCCTCAATTTCTTTTATTTAATATACATATGTACATACATACGTCATGGTTTATATGTGTACATAGTATGCATGACAATGGAACATTATAATTGAATAAACTCGACGCCATATGAAGAACAAGGACCCAATAATAATAATAATAATAATAATAATAATGATCATAGTATATGTAATTGATATATTTTTTGACCTTGGAGTCAAAGAAGAAATTTGCTTACAAACTGAATTGATGCATGAGTAAGCAAATTAAACAAATGTTCCAAATTGACTTTACACAGTGTTTATATGTGGGTATATCAAGTATGTTAAGTCGCAAAGAAACTTTTTATCAATTTGGCAATTAAAGGAAAGTGAAGGAGTATCAAAAAAAGAAAGAAAGAAATATATTAAAATAATAATGGTACGAATATTTGTACGGTTACAATCGATTTTCTTTCTTTCTTACGAAAATGAAGGGAGTATTGTAGACATGGGCCACTTCTCATGGATATATAAAAATTCAAATTTACTTCAGCCTTCCCTATTATTTAATATTCGTTCAATTAACAATCCACAAATAAAACGAAACAAAGGTACAGGCTAGTAATTGTAGACCCGCTCACTCACCTCTACAAAATGCCCATCCCAAAGTATGTAGTACACTAAAATTAATTAATTATTACATCTCTCATGAAGGTATCTTCAAAGTTATTATCATTAAAATATGTGCCCAGTATTTAAATAGATGATGCCAAATAAAAATGAAACATTTTTATAAGCTGAGAGATATACATACATATTATGAGTCACTTTGGGGAAGATATCGAAAGTGAACCTGAGCAGAAATACTAAAGAGATTCTGACTTTAAAGAGCTTCCAACTCAGACGGAGAAGATTATGCTATTGAGCTTTGCATCTTCTGATGACCTTTGTACCTTCAAAAAATATATAATTATCATTAAAAAAACAAATACTTATATTTGCAAGTCATCCAGATACTTTTTCTTTTTTTTTTTAACTTTACGCTGGCCGGGATAACAGTAATTTATACATCTCTATCTAGAAATAAACATATAGCAAATTAGATGGCAAATTTTAATAGACGGGAAATCTAAAGTGAACTTAGAAAAAATCGCTTTGTCATTCGGAATGACGAATCATTTTGTCTATTTACATCATTCATTTATTCAAATTGTACATTAATTAATTAATTAATTATTACTTAAAAATAAGGATCCTGAATCACTTTTTCCATGGTTCTAATGTTAATCCATTCGTTCCGACCACTCAGTTTTTTCTTTCTTAAATGGAAAAAAATTTATTTTTAATATTTTTGTTATGGGTCTAATTCTATGAGGTGTAATTAAGGCCAAGGTTGCACTTTATTCAAGACATCAATATACCTTTAAAATAACATTACACAATTTTTTATTTTTTTATTTAATGATTATTTACAGAAATGAAGTCATTTGTCAATAAAGGTTTAAAATCTACCTTTTTTCAATATTTATGTATATTGAATTTCCAAATATATGTACATACTATATACACCTATATTTAAAGAGTGGATTCCACTTAATTCGGCCAAATTATGAAGATCAAATCAATTTTTATTTATTTTTGTGTCAAATCGCCTTATCAAGCAGAAAAAATGTTATTTTAGGTTAAAATAATATGTAAGTTGGCAGTTTATTTATAGGAAGGGTGAAAACATAGTTTAGAAAATACCTTTATGTATTTTTTTGTTTGTTAAAGTAGCATAGGCTTTGACTTTTGTTAACAAAAACTATTTGGTATTTTTGATGAAACATTTTACTTGAAAAAAACAAAAATAATAATAATATACATATATCAAATGACAAACAGAGAGAATAAGTTAAATTATTATTAATAATTAACCAATAATTACCCATACTAAAATGGTATTTGATAGTGCTAATTCACTGTTGCTTCTCGATGAAGATTGAAGATGTAATGAACTGACTGTCTTAGTGATGATTTTAGACATAGTTTATTTAGAAAAGTACATTTGACTTCAAATCAACCCCCGCCCCCCTTCCCCGATGATTTTTTTCCTATTGTCTCAGAATTTAACGTAATTTCGACCTACGAGACTATATTATGATGTACATACATATATAACTTTTTTATAAATAATATAACAATCCAAATTTACAAATTTTTGTAATCACATGATTGGTAGATAATGTTGTTTTATACTTATAAATAGACACTCCAAAAAAATATGTGATTTTTTGAAGGAAAATATTACATACAACGTGATCTTTTTAATTTTTTTTTTTTGACAGAATATTTGGAAAAAAATGCGTACCTTTAAAAATTTTTTTTTTACAATACTATATTTTTCAAAAATAATATTTTGTAAAAAACAAACAAAAATAAAATTTTTTAAAAAATTACAAAGGGTCATTAAGGAACATTCTATTCCATTCAATTAATACATAGAACCACATTTGTTATTAATGACATTGTTGTAAAGTTCAAAGTTACAAGTTTGGCTTTTGATCCTGGAATGCTCTGTAATGTTCAAGGTGCTACCAATGACTTTGTAGATATAATAATTAAACTGGGGGTCATTTAAGAAATAAGTACATGTAGGTTTGTGATATATTTGCCATTGCAAACAATGTCCAAGTTTGTTAATATTAAGTAATTGAAGTAGCTATTAATTTTTATTTTATATCTCTAAAAAAAGACGAAAAAAACACTTGAAGATAACATTAAAAAATAAAGACTAGGTCAGAGTTTAGCTGGTTGCTCGTAAATAAAGGGATTTTTTGATATAAGAGATAGCTTCATCGCGATATGCTTATTGATTATTGCAATCTGCCTTAATCCACACGTCTTTATACTCTAATAACAGGGGTAGGAGGGAAACCTAGATGAGTGTAGATTTCATTCTTTCCGTTCTCTATTTTTTTATACCAAGATATCATCATATAAACATTTGACTAACCCAGCAACACGATATGTGTCATGTACCGTACATGTAAGTCGTCCAGAGTAGAAAATCTTTAAGGCTATGCCTTAATATATATGTTTAAAAAAATGTAATGAAAAGAACGGTAGAAATTTTGAAATTAAATCCTTTTAACATCTTTTACTATATAATTCAAAAGCTGTTTCTTCATTATTCTGGTAAAAAAATCAATGTGCACTAAATAAGGTTCAAACGTTCAAGATATTTCCTACTGATCTTTATATAGTTTGATTGCTTGTTTCATTAAAATTGATGCAGAAAAAAGGATTACCAGGGTAGTATTTGACTAGGATGTAATTGTACATCAAGTTACTCTGAATTATATTCTGGGATTTCCGAATTGAAATGAAAGACATGAAAATGGGAAAGATTTTAGGCTTATAATAAATCGATATTTTCATTGAGAGGGATAAATATTTAATTATATACTAAATATGCTTAAAGTGCTCGATTCATCAGATTGATGATATTATGTAAATTACTTAATATTTATGAATATATTAGTGATTTGTAATAATATTCATAAGTCCTCTTCTTGAATCTCCAAAAAGAGTCTCAACTTTATTTTCCAAGCTTGTAATCCACTTTTCCCTAGGGAATTTTAGTTGGACTTGTAATTGAGTTTTTTTTATTTCTAGCAGATGATTTACGAAAAGATATGGTGATAAGTGAAAATTTGAAAAATATGTGAAAAAATATTTTATATTGAATCATCTATTTTTTGAATTCCTAAATAAATATTGTTTCACAAAGTCTAATTTAGGGTCAAAAGGTCAGAGTAAGATCTAAAACAGATTTTTATGAGAGAATGAAGTAAATTCCGGGGGACTTTTAAATATTTTTACTTTGAAAATATACTTGATTGATATAGATTAGAGCACACGGGCTCTATGTAGAAATTTGGAATGTTTAAAATTTGATATGTACTCTGATTTTCTATAAAAAGAGTGCAAAAAACAGAACAAATTAATATAAAAAAGTAACTAAATATATATATATATATATATGAACTTGATCATTTGATTGCAAAATAAAATAGATTTGTAGGTTGCTGTCAAGAACTAATACAATGCATTGTACATAGAATACAAAATTTCATCAAAGAGAGTGAAGTGTAAAATTTTATCATTTTTGTGGAATGACCGAAAGGAATCAATCAAGTGATTCAAACCTATTTTCATCTTCTATTGTAGCCCTATTTTGTGTATTTTGCACAAAAAAAAAAAGAAAATGGATCATAGGTAGAGTTAATGATGCGTTTGTAGAGGGGATTTAAGGTAGAATAAGTTTACATTCACCTAAATTCAGATGATCTATTTTTATATTCATGAATAATCCTTTATAATTTTGAAGTGCAATAGTATAGTGTATGTATAGTTATTTTATTTCCTCAGAGTGTATTTACTTTGATTGATTGATTGATTTTTTAATAAAATATTGACGCTCTTGTAGATTACATTTCATTCATTCATATGAATGTAGCAAGTTCACAAATTATTATTATTATTCAAATATGTTTATATTTAATATACATACAAATATTTTGTGAAAATAAATTTCCAAAAATTATACTTCATATTATATATATATATATATATATATATATAATCCAAGGTCATTTAAGCAGGACTTGTGGTAAAAGTAACCAAATCCCTCCTATTTAAAAAACTAATTATTATATTTTTACTTTGAAAAATATATTGACAATATATATATATATATATATATACATATATATGATATGTCCTTCAACAAACATGCCTTATGTTTCTTTTCGGACACCTTGGATATTTTTCAAGTATAGGATCCCCTAGATCAGGGGCATCTGAAGGATTTTTAGTTTTTTTGTTTTTTTCCCCCCTTGTTTTTGGGGTAGGGAGAGAGAGTTAGCTCAGAAATATATAGATTTATCACCCCCATCTACAACACATACGTATCAGGAGAGGTCTGGCTGGAGGTGGTGATGAGGGGAACGTACTTCCCTACAAAGAATATTTTAGGGTCTCTGAACAAATTGGTCCAATGAGGAAATGTAAGCCAAAAGTTAAGCCATGCTGCATCAGATACAATATAGATACATATATAAAAAACTTTTCTTTATAGGAGGGAAGAAGGGAACAGGGCTCCCCAAGTCCTTCATAATTACAAAACAAACCCCCACCCTCCCAAACAGTTGCATCAGTACAATTGTATGTATGTATATGTTACATACAATATCCCTACTTAATATCCTTTTATCCATCCCATGAACATTGCGTAAACCCGTCATAAAAAATTTTGTAATACATGTTCAAGTAATAGTCTCTTTATTTCCGAATCATTACATTATTCTACCAAATAATGATTTACCAAATGCTTAGAAAAATAATTATATTTATTATTATTTGTGTTTAACAGAAAGTAAAAAATAAATAAAATAAAAGTTATCTCATTATCAAAATGAGGAAAAAAAGAAAGAAAGAAAGAAAGAAGGAAAATTTCTCTTTGTGTGTTGGGACTCTCAGACTATCCGTTAAGAATCTACATACATACGTAATAATAATAATATAATACCATTCCATACTTGCCTACGTTGTGTGTATGTTGGTACTGAATTAACTACAGCTACTTTTGGTACAATCATACATAATATATGTATATGTACATATTATTATTAAATAATGAAGTAGCCAGCGTCATAGAAGAAAATAAGATCTGTAGGCACACACGTAATATGTTTGTAAAATAAATAAACCTGTCCTAACACACACAGACTTGAAGCAACAACATTCTTGATAATTTTAACTTTCATTTTTCTTCTTCGTTTTCTGTTTCTTGAAGAATTAAATAATAATAATAATAATAATAAAGAAGAAAAAAAAACTTTTTCTTTTCTTTTTTTTTCCTTTCCTACTTTTCCGTTTGTAAAACAGATTTCTAAAGTCCCTATGTGGGCGAGTGTGTCAGAGAGGTGTAGCTACAATAATTTACTCATAAGAAGTTAAATGGTAATTTTATTCAATGCTGATTCAATTTTGGGTTCTTTGTCTGTACATAATGGATATTCATTTACTGATAGCTCTAAGTTGGCTAACACCTAGTTTGATTTAATTATACATATAAACCAAATCACCTGTGATGACCTCATCATTCTTTTACATGCAAAAAGTTCCACAAGGTCAATAATAATAATAATAATAATTATTATTATTATTACTATTAATGCATCATTCTTTTTGCTGAATTTTTATTTTTATTTTGACTAAAGAAGCACTTGTATTATTGAAAGACTTTCCAGAAAAATGTTCCGCATTCCTAAAATAACTGATGACAGTCAATCTATATAGAGTACGTATACATAGTATTTTTTTATTCTGAAAGAAAAAGAAATAGTCATGTTTGAGGGCAAATAGCAAGCTGATTAATGCAATTATTATTATTATTATTATTATCATAACTTTCAATCAAAAAAACAAAAAAATGCTCCCCCCCCCCCAAAAAAAAAAAAAAAGACAGATAAGAAAGAAAGAAAGTTTGCAGTAAATAATAAAAATAATAATAAAAAATCATCTTCTACTGCCACCACATTCTAACGATAGAAACATTTTTTTTTTACTTTCAATATTACCTTGACCTATAAATAGTTGGAGAAGAGGTTGTAAAGGAGAAGAAGAAGAAGAAGAAGAAAGAATACTTACCTATATATCTACCTATACATACATAGAGTATTAACAACCCATGCTCTTTGGAAGGAAACTGTTACAAATGATTCCCCCTCCTTTTTTTTGTGTGTGTGTGTTAAAGACTATTTGAAAGTCTCTAAGAAAAAAGGTAAAAAGATGTACAAAGATATTTAGCTAATATCAAATATGAGGGAAAAAAACATTGAATAATAAGCTATGGACTATCAATCATGAAAATATCCAAATTTATTTATTAGAATAAATAAATGAATACATTTAAAGCCAAATTCTGAACCCGGTAAAATAAAGGATTCCAAATGACATATTGATTTTTACTAATTACAGCTAACACTGTATTTTTGATTATTTTTAGGGGTATTTTTTGTTAAAATTTCTTAGAAATTATATCTAACAGAGCTAAACTTTGTATTTCTTGTTTGTGCTTTAGTTCAATTTTAGGTTTATTTATTAATTAAGGAAAGCCTCAAAATATAAATATCTATTCTTCACCTTTTTCGGGTTTTTTTTCCTTCTTTTCATCAATACCTTTATGTTGGAATCTTCCTTTCATAGAACTCTACCCAAAATATCCACCCATGATCCCAAAAAGAAGTTCAAGGAATGACTCAATCTTTTTATGTGTGAGAAGAAGGCTGTTGTCGTTTAAGAGAGAGAGAAGAAAATATAAGTAGACACACAACTTTTCCGGAAGTAGTTAAGTACTATTCACAAATATTGCATCATATTTCTCTTAGCCCTATTATTAAATAGGGCCTTTAAAAACCAATACATCACTGTCACACATAACTCAATGTGATATCTATAAATATAAATACATACTCAAGTCGAAGAAAGAGAAGGAAATAAGCAAGGAAAAAAAAACAAGTTTACGAGAAGTTTCTAATTTCTATTTTTTTTTATTATTATTATTATTATTGAAGATATGATTATTTATTAACACTAAATATCATGAATCATTTAAGAAGGAAGTGTGTGTGTGTGTGTGTAGGGGGGAGGGGAGGTTGCAGGGAAAGTCGACCCTTCTACCATAGTGATAAATAATACAAGACAGAAATATCTTCAATATTGAGGCAAAAAAAAAAGAAGAAGGCAAAAAAAAGTGAAAGTAACTCCATCTAGCATCAAATATCTTGAATATTTTTTATTATTATTTATCAAACGATTGTAAATACTTAATTATATATGTATAAATATATATATTTACATATAAAAACACATCATGTAAGAAGGTATCTACATACTTACCTACTATTCACTTAAATAAATAATACTAATGATATAATTTTATTAATTATTCCATGCTAGCTAGCACTTGTACAAAATATCACAAATATATACAACACATACATATGTATCCCAAAAATTTCTCTCTATTTTAACCATTTCTATTTTATTTTTTTTTCTAGTTTGTATTCTCACAGCTGAAAGTGAAATTAGTTATTCTATTACTTGAACATACAGTATGTACATATATCTATGTATTGAGGGCCTTCGTGTTTAAGAAGAAAAATAATATATATATATATAATATATTATTATACGTATATATTTATTGAATTAATACTTAAATAACTATGCAACGACCATATCAAGAAAAAACAAAACAAAACAAAACAAATCATTTGAAATAATGAAGCGATGAACATTTAAAATTAAATACTCGTGTCATTCCCCAATGCTATAAAACGACAATCACGTGATATTCTTTTGTGCCTTGACTACAAGACGACTTCTTTAACATCTAGGGCATCTTGAAGTAATTTATAACTAGTCTTGGGCAAAACGTTGAGATGGTGTTGAGTTGAAAGAAGAAAAGAAAAAGTATCAATTGGTCTCACTACCTTCATAATCAATTTGAATTCAGCCGTCTCTGCATTGTTGTGATGAAAACTTGCTCAAATAATAAGTTATTTATGAACGTTTCAATTCACTTTGGTTTTCCCGCTCTGTATCAGTTATTGAGTTGTATTTACTCACTCACTCACTCACTCACCTCAACAAAATGACCATACCTATCTATGACCCACTATGTGACCTCCAGAAATGGTTCTTGTTCATTCAGCAAAGGAATTACAAATATAAATATTTGTATTCTCTAAAAAATATCAACAACTCTATTGGTTTCTTTTGATTTTTATGTAAGCTGTTGATTTACTTTTTTCTTTTCTAACTTAAAGGTAAGTCTTCTGATGGGCTGATGGGACGAATGGGTCAACTATCAGTTAATTATTTCGGGGACTTTCTCTCTCTCTCTCTTTCTTTTTGAAGAAGGAAAGGTTGAAAGATGGAAAACAAAGATGCTATGTGATATATGTAGGAATGCAATCATGGGTTGGAAGTCGCAAATTCTTCTTTTAGCTATGGTCAAGAGAGAGAGAGAGAGAGAGAGAGCTCTTGTTTCCTGTCCGACTTTACATGTGGATCTTTAAATAATCATTTATGTATATTCTGTGTATACATATATAAAGTTAGACGAAATAAATTCTTTGAAAGTATTTTTTATAAGTATTTTTCTTCTTTTTATTTTGTTGACCTTATTGTCCAACGGTTCTGTATATACCTACATATACATAGGTATATATAAAGCCAGGTAAATTATTTTTTTAGAGAAAAAAACATGACTTAACCTCTTTTTTTATTCTTCTTCTTCTTCTCCTATATATGTATGTATGTATGTATGTAGAAGAAAAAATATTTTATTTCCCCTCGGATTTTACATGCTGGACCTCATTAAATGGATTTTATTTGTGTCACTAAGTCAGCTTCATGAGTGCCCATGATATTTGTTATGATATTTTTGGTTTTGGAAGAATGAACAAGATTTAAATGCTTGCATATTTTCTCTTCAGAGGAATCACTATAACTTTTTTGATTATTATTTATTGTAAGGTAGAAACAAACTTTTACTGTGTAGATAATGAAAAAAATATATAGTTATACAATACACATACTTGATAGGTATAAAAAATTGCTTCTTCAAAAAAAAAGGCTGCAGGTAATAACTCTTGGATAAAGGATTGGCTTAGAGAAATATTTTTCTAGAATTATTTGTATGTATTAAGTCTTCTATAATAAAATGGAAGATCAAATATGGGGAATTTTTACCTATGTATATGAGATTTAAAACTCTTTTAGAGTAGAAATCGACCGATATATATATATATATATATATATGTTATTGGCAGAGCCGATTAAATCAGCTGATTATACATGTACATATAGTTTGAGAATAATAGAGCCAGGATGGTCGATTATTAATTTAAGTATTTTTTACCTACAAAATCAATATTTTTTTTTTAAAGGTCAAATTTCTTGAAGTTACATACTTAATCCTTGCAAACCCAGGCATGGCCTTTGCGGCAGCCATTGTTAAATATTCCCTTTCCTCCTTCACTCCCTCCCTCCCTCAACCCTAAATTAATAATAACTTTTTGGACTCTGACAAATAAGGTATTTTAAGGGAAATTGAAAGTTAATGAACAATTATTTTCGAAAAAGAAAATAAAAACTATAGGAGGGAATCTCAACAGGTCTTTCACTGAGATTTAGTGAGCTGAGGGTCATTCTTACTGCAACTCATTTTTATTACTCTTGAAGTCAAGTTAAGCAACAGTAAAGTATATAATTTAGGGATTTAGGGACTGACTTTCGGACAACCCAAACACGTGGAAAATTTGTACTTTTTTTTTTTTTTTTTTTGGTGTTTTCATCACCATTTTTGAATTTTCGAATTATAATAAAGAAAAAGAAAAATTGACCTGATGAATTGATCAATCTATAAGTATTAGTTCTTGTTTTGTCCACCAAAGTAATAATCGCTCTCAAAAAATACAACTTATTTTATTGGTTATTCAGTAACAACCAAATAATGTTTAAAGATAACTAATTTTTTAAATATAACCATAATTAAGATACTCATGGGCTCAGGGTTACTTTTATAAGTAGACAATATATGTACATTCATAATCTTTGTTGTATGTATTTTGTACACATTTTATGAAATTTAACATGTTCTAATTTTTCTAATATTATATTAAGTACGTATGGAAATAAAATAAATTTGAGGGGGAAAAAAGTTACGAAATTCTCTCACCACAGTGCATAAAACTTATATTAAAATATCCATGTGTTATTCTAATATATATATATATATATATGTACATATGGACATATATATATATATATTAAATGAGATTGGAACTGTAAAGAATTTGTGTTCATCCAAATGAAAAGAAAATCATCAAAAGAAGAAAACAAAGTTTTGTTTTAGAGAGAAAGAGTAGGATAGTTGGTTAATTATATCCCCTAAGATAAATGGTTAACTGACAGTAATTGACTCTTGTGTGTGTGTGTGCTATAAAATCTTCTTTTTTTTTCTCTCTCTCTTCTCCAAGATGTACTTAATTATAGTATAAGATAATCTATAATTTTCACCATTTTCCAGAGGGGAGAGAAAGTCACTTGTCTGGATTGTAAAGGCAGCTTAAATACTTTATAAAAGTAAAGTTACAAAAAATAATCAGTTGAATATATTTATTTATATAATATATATATGTACTTATAAGGATCTTAAAACTACCCTACAAAAAGAACATGCTGTTAAAAAATAAATCATTTACATATATATGTACATATACACAAATTTTAGGACCATATAGAGCGTTTTCACTGGCCTCAAAGATTGCATCATACATTGAAGAGACGCCTTGTTGAGAGTATGCGGTTGATATATTAATAATAATTATTAAAGTATATGAACAAATATCCAAAAAAAAAAAAAATCAAAGAAACTCTATCAAATGGCCTAAAAATGAAACAAGGCTCATTATTGAATTACAAAAACAATAATTAAAAAGAGTAAATTGATTTGAGAAACCTTTGCAAAATTCAAATATATGTATATATATATATATATATACACTACATAAAAGCAAGGTCTTGGTTCTATGATGAGTGTTTGTTTTTATTACAAAAAAGGATCCAATTCAAATGCTGGATAATGAAGAACAAAAAGTACAGTAATATGAAATGCAAGAAATATCCGTATCAAAGAAAGGCTCGTACTTTGATTCTAAAAAAAATATATAGTTGACCATTAATTGGTATCAAAGTGTTCATGCAGTCATAAACTACATATTCTTGCATATCTATGTGTTCTCTAAAGCATGATGAGTTGGCTAATTTTTGAAGAAATGACTGTATTAAAAAAAAAAACCAACTTTGTCACGATCCAAGGTCTCCGAATTGAATTACAACTTGTAGAAAATCCCAACAATTACCCCAAATATTCTAAATAAACCAATTCACCTTTAAAAAAATGTACAATTATTGAGCCCTCTAGGAAGGTGTGTGGCCCAGACCGATTCATTCGAGAGCAAGGCAAGACCAAAGCTCAGAAGGACCTTAAACACCTTAAAGAAGAAGGAAAAAAATAAATCTTTTTGTAATTGTAGAAGAGGAAATGTTTTGCCTGATCCCTTTGGTTTTGGTCTTGACTTCGAGACCTAGACTTTGAGGGATCAAAAGCGATCTAGAAATATATTAATTACATAGATTGAAGTATTTTAAAATTTATTGAAACTTTGTAATTAAATTTTACATTAAATTTAATTCTAATTTCAATTTCCTCAGAGCATGAAAAACTCTTATAGTCTTTTATTTTGACCAACATAAACATATATGTACTACAATTTTGTGATAAAAGCAGTAAGGTTCAGCATTTTTATACGGCTAAATATATATATACATATAAGTATGTATTTAGGTACATTGATCATAAAATGAATTTTAAGAATAGAATGAAAATTATTGATACTTCATTACTTTTTAATAAGTAAATATATATTTATTTATTGAAGTAGCTTTAACAAATTTACTTTTTATTTATTATATTTAAAAAATATAAATGTAACCACATATTTAAAGATCTTAGTTGTATATATGTATGTATTTATTTTAATAAGAACCTTCTTGAAGGAATTGGTGAAAGTTTGTCTCAACTTCTTCTTCTTCTTTTCTTTTTTTTTTTCTTTTTGACAACAAAAACGATGTGTTGATGTTAAAAAAAATATAGCATGAGAAGAAAATATTTTTATATCAGACGTCTAATATAGATTATGGATAGAAATTGTTCATAATAAGGATGATGACTATCAATGTTATAGGGAGGTGATGTTTGACGGATTCAAATTATAGGGGAGACCAAAAATCTCCACATACTTTTATTTCAAAGCTTAAAAATGTGCCCTTAGAGAACGAGTGTTAGTATATTTATACTTGTAGACAAACTTTGAAATATTTTCATGACTCTTTAGATTTGAGCATTTGTATCTAATTTCTGATCAACTAAGAAAAATCATTTTAAATAATTAATCATTCCATAAAACATTGAGCAAAAATTATTGAGTCAAGTTCTATGAACAAATATTTTAGGTTTGATAATAATTAGAAAGCACACATTGATTAGTTATGTGTTGCTATGAATTTAGTATTACCCTTATCATGGATCGGTGGCTGGTAAAAAAATCTTTTTTTTTTTAATTTTTGTTTATCGTATGATGTTTAATGTATCTTTGGATTTCATGGCGTTCTGAAATGATCTTCTTCATTTATAAAATTTGTTTTAAAAAAAATTTTTTTTCTTCTTTTGTTTTGAAAGAGGAGGGAGACAAATGATATTTAATGTTTGTTAAAAATATTTCCTAGATTTTCACAAAAGAAAAAGTCTTTTATTTCCTAGAACTATGTCAAATGAATATGATTCATATTATATGGATACTTATAGTCAAGAGTTAAATGACATTTTTTCAATACATCATGATCTAAAGAGACACATGACCTTGAACTTGATATTTATTCCAAAATATATTTATATATAATTTTTTTGACAAAATCATTAAGCATCTATGATTTATTTTAGTACATATTACGCTACTTCAAATACATACATACATATATGTAATATGCCTAACGCAACTACATACATACAAGCAAGATCGTCACACTTGAATTATAATAGTTTATACAATGTATGTATGTACGTTCATTGTGAGAAAAGGAAGGTTGATGATGGAAGGAAAGTTGAAAGAAAACAATACACAAAACTGTTCAACAACCACACATTAACCAAATACATAATGAATAAATATAATAATTAACATATGGCAATTAGAGATATGGTGTAATTATCATCTTTACCCTCAAAACATTTCTCACACTTTGTCACTCAACCTTGAGGAGTATTTTCATTTCGTTGATGCTACATCATAGGCACATATGGGGTACATGTACCCATGTAAGTCTCTGAAATTTAAGGCCAGTGACCTTGAAACTCCTGGTCATGAAGACTGGTCCTCAATGAGCTAAAGGTTGTTGTTCCTTTGATATGAGGTTCTCTGGAAGTATGTAGATGTGTGTATTTGGGTAAGTAGACTTTGGAGTGTCTAGGATGAGTTAAAGCCATTTTACATAGGTGGATGATATACAATATACATACATAAGTGCATGCTGCCGTGGTGAAAGCCGAAGCCAGCGCCTGCTTTTTCCAAATCCACTACTAGGAACGGTTCTGTAAAGGTAGCGAATGAAGGAGTCGTAGGGTAGAGAGTATATAAGTCCTTATTATCATATAATCCTTAGTCAGTTACATTTAGTCCTTAGACAAGAATCAAATAGAGTCAGGTAAAAAAGAAAAGTCAAAAAAAGAAACGAAACGAAACGAAACCAAAGCAAAGAAAGAAAGAAAGAATGAAAAATCAAATCTGCATTCAAATAAATCTTGGATAAAATATTGAAAGAGTGTCTTCATTTGTGAAATTCTAGTGTGTGTTTTTCTGTGATGTTACATATTATCATTATTATTATTATTATTTCTTAATTTTCCATCTTCTATTAGATAGGATAATCACTTTCAAAGGCAAACAACGCTTTAGGCTAAATTTTCACTCGCTGGCCGAATGGCCTTGCTCGTTGAGTGACCGATAGTCCTTTTTTTTATTTATACCTTTTTATATTTTTATTTTTATTGTTAACGAGGACGAATTTTACAGACAGTAAGATTCAGTACCCTTTTTGAATCTACGTTCGCAAGAACTTTTTTTACCTTACAAACAAACATACATACACATTTTCATTTCATGTAAGAGATCCTTTTTGATACTTGTATTCATGATTTATTTGAATTTATTTTTAATTTCTTTAAATTCAATTCATTCAAGTTTCATTTAATTTAATTTAAATTGAGTCCGCTAAAAATCATTTTTGTAAATACATACATTTTTACATATTTATCCTTCGTAATTAAAAAAAAAAAAAAAAAAAAAAAACTAATTGAAATTTACATATATATTAACCCTTGAATAATTAACCTCCTTTTGTACATATTCCTTCAAAACGGGAAAACAACAAGAACAACTTAGAAGTTGGTGCTACCTAGATTAATACATTTAGTTATTTTTTTACAGTTTTAATTTTCCCTCACTTACATACTACTTACTATAATCTACTTACCAACAAACTCTTCTAACTATTTCATCACTAGAACATACGATCCAGCATTTTCTTTAATAAATTCTAACTTTTTTTTAAATAACACAAATAACTCATCATGTCCAACGGAGCTTCTTCTTTTTCCTCTGCAAGCCTTCCTGGGTCTTTCTCTTCCTCTTCCATTTTGGAGGCTAGAGATGGCCTAGGTGCTGGTCATAACGGTGAGGCACACTCTCATGAAGCAAGTGTGTCCGCTCCTTCTTACTCATCTCCAGTCTATCAGAAGCCTCTCTCATACGGAGAGGAAACTGACTTCCTTCCTGATCTTACTCCCTTAATCCTTGGTATCCTGGTTCTAACGGGTTTGAGTCTCCTTTTTCCTACCTTCATTTCCGTCTCTACTTCTCGAAGGAAACGTGACTTACCAGAAGGTATGTAGGTATCCAGTCCTAACCTTACCTGCATGCTCTCTTATTCCTTGGTGGTGGTATCGGTGGATTTGGGGGGAAAAAACTAAAACTAATCATAACTCTGCGGCTCATTTTATTTGTCCTTTCAAAAAAAAAAAAAAAAAAAAAAATGTTTATTTATTTTATCTTTATTCGACGTACAATAATCTTATACACTCAAATTCTCCAATCGAATCGTATAGCGACGTTAACTAAATAAATCAATTAACAATGGCAACCAAATTAGTTTACGCATCAATGGTGGCGGCAGCCTCTGCTCACTCCCTCTATGTTCGGGACACAGACGTTAAGGTTAATAGGGATTCTTATGGAGCTCCAGCTCCAGCTTCTTATGGAGCTCCAGCTCCTTCCTATTCAGCCCCTGCCTCCTCTTATAATGCTCCTTCATCCTCATATTCTTCAGGCGGGTCCTCTTACTCCGCTCCCGAGACTGGTTATACCTCTCCTTCGGGTTACGGAGAAGAAACAGGAGGACTTGACCTCACTGCAATCATTATCCCCCTTCTAGCCCTTCTCGGTCTTAGCCTTTTGTTCCCAACATTTGTGAGCGTAACTGCCAGGCGTAAGCGTGATGTTGATGAGATTGGTGAAGGTGAGTGACCTTAGTGCCTAATTTTTATTTTTTCTTTTTCTTATATTGCAGCTAAATTATTAACACGAACCTACCAGACTTACTTTTTTTTTACTCAAGTTATCCATTGTAAGTCCTTTCTCAGCTCAATTTGAAAGGTCTCCTCCCTTTAGCTCTTCTTGCTTACTCCTGCCATACATTTTCTAAGACTTATATTACATATATGATATTCAGCATGAGACACGGCAAATCTATGATGATTCTTATTGCCTCTCTCCTTTTGGGAAGCACAAATGCCCATAACTTATATCGCCGAGATACCGGTGCAAGTTATAGCGCAGGCTCAGCAGCATCTTCTTACGATGGAGGTGTTCCATCATCTTCTTACGATGCTGGAAGTGCCAGTGGGTACTCTGCATCATCTCAAGGCTATGGAGCCCCTTCTTCTGGATACGTTGAGTCATCTGGAACGGGTATCTCTGGAGACTACGGCGCTGAGCCAGATTTCCCTCTTGCTGCCATTATTATCCCCATTTTAGCTCTTATTGGATTAGCTCTCCTTTTCCCTACAATCACAACTGTGGGTGTTGTCCCACCCAACGGAGGAAGACGAAAGAGATCTCTCATTGATGAAAGTGAAGAGGGTAAGTTCTTCTCTGGGTTGTTTCTTTGTTTGTTTGTCGTTTGCAAGTTCAAGTTTAATGTGTTTGAGGGATATCAACACTTGAATAAAAAAACAAACAAAAATTTGTCCGTTTCAGTTGTGTCCTTCCATTGTCGTTCGTGTTGTCGTATTCGTCTCGTCTTTACTTATTATATTTTTTGTGTCATTGTGGCTCGTTCATCCGATATGTCTGTCCGTCTTTGGGTTTGTCCTCTTATATATATTATATAATTATTCATTTATTTTGTTTTTGTATGTCAAGCTACAACTAAAAACACTCTCACATATCATTTTTTTAAATGTATGCCTTCTTTTAGAAACCCTAATGCTGTTTTTCATTCTACTAATCATATTTCCTATATATTTTTGTTTTGTATTTGTCTCTGGTGTTTATCCATGTCATATGTATTTGTAAAGCTGCTTCAAAGTTTAAGTCCAATTGGATATAGAACATTTATATTCCTTTTTTTTTTGTTTACATATATATATATATATATACCTTCAAAGACCAACACAACCATGTTCTGTATCCAGATATTGTGGAATCTGTCTTTTGCAATAGCCTACCAATCCCACTAAATAATATTGTCCTTCTCCCTTCCTCATTTTCTATCTAGCATCTGGACCTATGAGCAGAGTTTTGGACCGTGTCAACGACATTTACTTCTCAATGATCGAAAGCGAAGAATGTATGGAAAGAATTGCCTGTGAAGTTGGTGGACTTGCCAAGGATTTTGGACTTACTAGCTCTCCTGTTACAAAGTATGAGAACTACGACTTTTCATACAGAGTACACATTATTAACCTTTGCTTTTATTTGTCCTTCCAGAATGATTGATCCTCTTGTCTCTAAGAAATACAAGACCTACTACAAGCAATTCACCTCAGGAAGAAACTGTCAAAAGATCAAGTGCGGATCTTTTAGTCTATAAATAAATTCTGTCCGAATCAATTTATTCAAACCTCTCAAACACCACTTACAACTCCTACTATAACTTCTGGGTCGCTTCTGAAATAGAAAGAAGAACTTTTGAGACATCTTCTTGATATTTTATTTTCTCCATTTTGAAAAACTGTTTCAAAAACAACACCTTTATTCTATTTCCTAGCTGGTACTGGGTTCCTCAAGGATCATCACCAATGGTCGTCGCTCTTCTCTATTTCTTCTTCCTTCCTTCATTTCGTCTTCTATTTTTTTTTGCTTGACTGCTATACTATAAAACTACTACTGTTATCCATTTCCGTCTCTTCTCCCTTCATCGGACCCATTCTTAGTATTACACTTCAAGGCATTCTATTTTTTATACATATCTATTACTATTTACAAGAATTGAAATTACTTTTATCTACTTATTTTCTTCATTCCACACCCATATCTCTACGTGTGGAAAACCATTGTTTTTTCCCCCCTCCAATTTATACCTCTTCTTCGCAATTAATTTTTTTTTTATATATACAATATAAAAGAAAAGAAAGAACAAAATTCATATTTTTATGTGATACCAATATTTCTTATAAAAATATTTTTTCCTTCAACTCCCGAAAAAAATATTATTTTTTTCCCTTTCTACTCAAAAAAAAAAAAAATTAAACTCATTGGACATTTCCTTTTATTTAGACCAGGATAGGATTGATTTACACGCTAAAGTTCACGATTCCATCTCAACAATATCATTTTTTTACAACTTTAATTTGTTTACTCTGGGGCTTATAAAACAAATTAATAACTTAATTTTGATATTGTTCTGAGTTTCTGTGATCCTATCTTCTTTTTTTTGTTTTTTTCCCTTCTTTAAATAAATCAAAACATAAAATAATAATTCTATTATAAGAAAAAAAGAAACAAAAAAAAAAAACCAAACTACCATTTTCCAATTCATCATTTTATTGTTATGTCAACTCCTATTTATACATGAAAAATATCCTTTTATTTTCTATGAAAATCTTTTTTTTATAGTAAAGAAATACATTTTTTTCGTTATTATATCAACGAAAAAAAAAACCACAACACATTCCTTTCAAACTTTTTTTATAATTAGCTACTCCATTTTTTGTATACAGATATAATAACATATATTTCAATTCATTTATATGCTTATATCCGTGAATGTATACTTTTCTCTTTGGTTACATTACCTCCCAACCTCTTTCTCTTCCTTCTTCTTCTTCTTCTTCAATTATATTTCTATTTTCTTTTGAGAATCCTACGTCTCAAAAAGATTTAATATTTCTTCGAATTTGTTAAAAAAAAAAAACACTTGTTATAAAATATATAAAAATATTTTATAAAAAAATAAAAAAAATAATTTAAAAAAAATGAATCGCTGCTATATTGTGTCATTGTGTAGATTGTTGAGAAACGTACATGGTTACAACCAGAGGAGGAGGAGGAGGATCATATACATACATAAAAGAAAGAGTTCAAAGCACTGCTACTTAACATGTTACATAACAGGATATAAATATGTACATATATAAATAACTTTCACTTGAATATCCTGTTAAAAAACAAGGAGAGAAATTGAGGTATGCAGATGTGTAGGCTCTACTCTAGGTAGAGAGGGAAAGAAGCAGGTAAAGAGGAGGCGCGGAGGGGGGGGGATGCCTTAAGAAGAAGAAGAAGTATTTAGGTCAATCTCAAGGAGAGCAAGGTAGAAAAGACCTTGCTTTAGGAGAGGCAATATGCATAGACGACGACGACGCATGGTTGTACATATGTACATTGTTCAAACAACCACCATACATACATATATGGATCCATGCATGAATCTACCGGAACCCCAACTTTCCAATAACCTTCGACAATATATAAATATATATATATATATAATAAATATTCATTCATTTCATTTCGGTTACAAACTTTCTTCAGAGCCTTCCGTTCCCCTGGATTTGTTTATGCATGTATATTTATTTAGCAATCATGAAGCAATTCATGCAAGAGTATGTAGAAGCAGATGGTATGTTCAAGGGCAACTTCCTTGATGATCATCATCCAGTGATGGTCAGTGCTTTGCCTACATTGTACATAGTACATAGACATGTATGTACTTTTCCCTCCATTAAAAAAAGAAAGAAAAACCAACCAAAAAATCAAGCCATTCCATACCTATATATATATTTCAAGGTTTCAGCCCCAGGCACTTTTCTCCCTTCTTAAATGTACAATTCTCGGATTTTGTACCTACTTACTTATATACATACATAGTTATGCTGTATTTAGACTCTGTCGTTCAGCAAGGCCATGTCTGATTCGAAATTCAAATGATAATACTAACATGTGAATGTACCTACAATGTAGGTGGTTATATTGTCCTTTTGAAGAAGACACCCTCTGTTCCTTGACTAAGGATCCTTTTAGAAATCCCTGACTTTCTCTTATTTGACTGTACATATATTTTTACTTTTAATTTTGAATATCTATGTAGCCAAGTACTATTTTAAAAAAACTCCGTCATCTGTATGTATATTTAACTTATTTATTTATACTTTAAACATTATGCGATGTGTTTGTTCTAACATATTTTATGTATGTAGATATAATCCGGATACAAGGAAAAAAGTAATGTTTTTTTGCGTGTGTTTTAAGACGTTATATTTCATTTATATACATAGAGCTTCAACTTATATGACATTTCCTTAACAATCTTTACATAATAGATATTTGGTAAACATATTGATCTGAAATTTTTAGTTACTGTAAAAGTCTTTCAAGATATGAATCTAATTTCAGATTGACTAATATTTTATAAAAAAATACCTCATATTTTCTCGTCAACTGAATTTTCTCTATATAATTTTTTTAAATTATACCTTTTTTTCAAGGATTTAGGCATAAGTCCTTTTTTTATTTCTTGCAAAGCTCTACATTAATTAAAGAATAGTCTAACAATGTGTGTAAATAATGACACTAGGGCCATAATTTTTCGGTGTTTTTCCCCCTTTTTCGAGAGTTAATTTAAACTTGCATAATATGTTTGTTTTTTTCTTAAAATAATTAGATAATAACATGTTTTTTTTTTCACTTATGACCAAGGAGTACTTTATAATCCTTGAAGATAAATTAAGTAATATTTTTTTATATATTCTGTCATTTCTTGAATAATTAAATTATTCTAATAATAATTAATAAAATAAAAATAAAATATATTTTGGATGTGATTTCTTTAGTGATTAGTTAATTTGACTGTCCCTGGAAATAAGAAATATTCATTTCATTCATAAATACATATATTTTACAAATTCCATTTCAACCAAATTTATAAATTTTCAATTCATAAATATACGTCATTTAATATTTATCAATAAAGACGCGAAACAGTGTACAAGATCAAAGGACGTCATCGATTATACAAATAAAGATATTCCTCTGTGATTCTTTATATATTCTATTAAAGTTGTTTCAATACCTTAATGAACCATTTATGTTTTAAAACAATCAAAGTTTCCCTAACATCCACCTCCCCTTCAACTATGTATTTTAATCCACAGACCAATCAACAACATATTGTGACCTCGAAACAGATGATGAAAATTACTGGATCAAACACATGGGAAACTTATTGGCCTTATTTAAATAAGGGATGAGCCAAATAGAAAATCATCTTAGGTGATTAGAAGACTGATCTAGATATATTTAGATACTATCACTGGTAATGACTCTTGAACAGATGCTTCGTACCCATGAGAGCTAGCCTTTTAATTACGAACAATAATTTTAATAATAATTCATTCATTCATTCTATAGTACACATAAAAATGTACTACTTCAATTATAAAACTTGTTCATAAAATGCACTTTCTTTCTTTCTTTTTTGACCTTTTCATTCGTACATGCATAGGTATCTAAATATGATTTAAATCAGTCAATCCTGATACCAGGTATGTATATATGTATATGAAAATATCGATTTATAAAGCTTTACTATATGTATATCCGGAATACTTTTGTCAAACTGTTGTTTGCAAAAAGGTGTTTATTAAATATAAATTCATATCATCTATGTGCATGTACTTATAATATACACGTATGTGTGAGTGTATGTATCTATGGTACCCCCTCCCCCCCCCTCCCACACACTAAAAAAAGGCCCAATAATGGTTAAGCGTCATGGATTGACTTTATAAGATGAAAGTTTAGTTATAGATGTATACATATAACTAGTTCATATCGTTTAAAAAATCAAATTAAAAAATGGGAGTCATTGATTATTTCTTCTTCTTTTCTACCTAGTGGGTAGGCTTATAGAAAATGTGCTTGAGATGACTAACTTTTTAGCTCCTTGCATTCCTAGCGATATTACTTGCTTTTAATCATGTATCATCCTCGATTCGTTCCCGTATAAAATAGGCAAAATGTTGAGTTTACAGAAGGAAAGGAAAATAAGGGTTGGTAGCAGTACTTTGATAATTAATTAATTAATCAATTACTGCAATTTAATCTGGATTAAATTGTTGAAGCAGCAATTTCCTATAATTTCCGATGATTAAGAAATAATATCCAACAAAGTGTGTCTCTTGTCATCCTGGATATCTGACAATTGAAATTGTCTTCAGTTCTCTCTCTGAGTTTCTATCAGTTACCTATTGAGTAACGTTTAATGTTTTCAATGTATCATCAATAGCAATCAACTGATAAAATGAAACAGGTAGGTACCAGATATTTATTTAGGCTCAACCAAAAGCCTATTCCTGAGACGATAGACGATACATGAAGAAAAAAAAGCCTCGATATTCAAGGGTGTGTATTAATTACGTAGAACTTTTGTCTCTCATTTTACAACCTTCGATACTTTATAATTGGCGCGACTGATAATTATAATTGTAGCATTAAGAGCTCAAAAGTTTGGATCACATATACGTGTACATAAATACGTATTCAGGATTATTATACCTCCAGGCATATTTTTAGCTTATGAATATGGCATTTATTCAGGAGCTCATCAAAGTTACCTTTTATGAGGAAAAATTCCATTGGAGTCAGATTTTTTTAATATTTGATCATGTCTGCTGTGGCAGATAATAATAATAATAATTAATACATTATCCATATATTATTAAGTATTTCCTGGTATTGTGAATACTCAATTGCGAACAATTGCAATTTATTAATATTCAAATCGGTTGCGTTTTCAGACCATACATTCATACATCTAGAGTTAAATAAATATTCACAAATACATATACTAGTCTTGAAATGAGGTAGGAAGGTGTCTTAGGATTCGAAAAAAATATTTAAGGACTTGTACTTGGATTGGACTCTAGCTACTTAGACTTTATCTCACCTATGTTAATAATTATCAAGCTTGATTTCCTTCAAAGTTCGAAAGAACATCCGAATTTTGTTTGAATTGACTGCCAAATCAAAAGTTCCTTATACCAGACAGGGCTGTTGGGATATAATGTTTATCTACCCTCTTTTTTTAAAGGTAAAAAGTTAGAAATATTTGCTATAAATCCCATTCAGGAAGGCAATTTTTCCCTTATAGTTTTTAGACTCATTGTATTTTTAGGGATATTTTTTAATTTATGAGTTATGGTGATCTAACCTGAGGTTTTGATATGTATAAAAACACCAGTGTTTTTTTTGACACATTTACTAATTCGATATGTAGCTATATAATTATTCGATTAAATTTTAAGTTTTTGTTGGTATGAGTAGTTTGTTCTATATAAAGGGTTTTTCAAGGGGGATGACACATTTTTATTTCATAATTAGGGACAACGAACTACTTTATATTTTTTGTTTTGTTTTTGCTTGCATTTCTACTCGCAAATTGCTTACAAATCATCATGGTGCAGTACAACCTTGAGCAGCGTATGCAAATTATCCAAATTTATTACCAAAGTTCATGTTCGGTCGTGGCAACTTTAAGGGGCTTTTCATCGAAAAATCATGTAGTGACAAAGCTCATTTTTGCCTCAATGGGTTTGTTAATAAGCAAAATATGCATTATTGGTCAGGCGAAAACTTCATGAGACACCATTGCATCGTAAAAAACTTACTGTTTGGTGTTGGTTTCATACCGGTGGTGTTATGTGGCCATACTTTTTTCTAAATGATAATAACTGCCACATTACTGTGAATGGAAATCGATATCGAGCCATGATAACGGATTATTTTTGGACCCAATTGGATGGTATGAACTTAAATGGCATATAGTTTCAACAAGACGGTACTACTTTCCACACAGCAAATAGTGCAATTGATTTATGGAAGAGCCAATTAGGTGAACTTGTTATTTCCAGAAATGGACCAGTCAATTGGCCACCTTGCTCATACAATTTGACGCCTTTGAACTATTTTCTATGGGGCCACTTGAATTCATTGATCTACACCAACAAGCCAACAATACTAGAGGTGCTCAAAGTAAATATTGAACGGGAAATTCCTGCAATTTCGGTGGATTTATGCAAAAAGTTTTAGAAAACTGGGTTCAACTATTCGACTTCTGCAAACGTGCCCGTGGTGGTCATCCAAAAGAAATTGAATTCATTGTTTAATTGTAATTGAATTTACTTCAACACTAAAAAAGAAATTCCTTTATATCTCAAACCTTTTTAATTTTATTTTAAAAAATTGAAAAACCCTTTACTATATAAGATTCATATCTTAATATTTAATGCAACTGAGTTAGTTGAATCGACAAAATTTGAGGAGCAAATTAGAAATTTGAAGAACAGGATCTTAAGTGTTTTACATGGAATTCAAAATTAATAATCCTAAGTTCATTTTAACATTGAATTCCTATGGCGGTGATCAATGAAAATAGTTCAAAAACAAAATCAATCGTTTTTTCCTGTTTATCTTAATTATAAATATAATTATCTGTTGAATTGGGAGTGTCATAGGTATATTAATTAGTCCATCACTTTTCAAAATGATCTATGCGTAAACTATTTATATCAATAAATCAAAAAGCACAGACTTATTTCTCTCATTAAAATTAGGATCTAAAGACGGGTTCACAATTTGATGAATGTCATGTAAGGTTTTTCACAATATTTGACGTGACGTCAAATATTGTTAATTAATTATATTATTGCCTCCTTTTTTTCTTCATTAATATTATTTAACATGACACCAAAGTCAACATAATCTTGATCAATGAGTGAATCTACCTTAAATGAGATTGAGGGCTCTTCCTCTGGCTCTGGGTCATTCATTAATGTGGCCTTAAATACATCAAAACATTTTTTTGTCAAAATTCTGTCAGCGTGATTTGCAATTCAGGAAAAATAATTTTTTCTTGACCTTATATAAATTTTAACTTCTAGAGTAATCTTGTAATTAGTTGGTCCATAATGACATTGATAAGATCATATTTTACTCCAACATCTTTCATTCTATTTAGTTATTTTTTGCATAGAAAAAAAAATATCAAATCGACATTATTTGCAAATCATGATAAGTGGAGTTGAAGGGGATTAGAGTGCCAATACAAAATGTCCCGATTCTCACATATTTCATTATTCCTTACGAAATACAAATATGATTCAAATTAAACAGCTCATCATTTTCTGATACAAAATAGTCATTAATTAATTTTAATTGATTATTGATTTATTACTTTTTATATAGGTAGTTTTGAAGTCTTAATACATTATTAGATGGACCTCTAATACATAGTTGAAAGGAGTTTCTCGAATCTTATTGTGATAAATAGATTAATAAACAATAGTAAATAACAGTTAAATATCTATTCATTAATCGTATAAGCATATATTATATCTAGTATCAAATCATAATGACAGGAGCGTCTGCAGGGGAAGAACATGTCCGGGAAAATGATAACCATTTGTTCATTAATCAGTAGTCAACCTACATACAATCTACTCCCCTAACTGTGACAACCAATCCCATGACCAGAGCAATTAATTAATTTCAATAAGTGAATAAAGCATAAATTACAAACAATATTCATTAGAGACATATTAAATATAATAACTTATCAGGTCTCTTTTACAGTTGAACAATATCTCTTATTTAATGACCAACTATAAAAATTTAAAAACGAGTAAATTTATTTTATTTTTTAGAAATCAGATAAGTATTTATACAGTTAAAATATGCATTAAAATCAGTTGTCAGTATACCCCCGTACTTGAATTTTAAAAATGACAAAAGTCAAGGATTTCTGTTCCACTCTAGCACGAGGCATAAAACCTTTCAATGAGAACGAAAAACTAACCAATGATTGTTTTAAAGGCAATATAAGATAGTCAAATATATTCCATTATTATGAAGGTTTGGGATAAAGGAGATCCAAAGGACTGCTACAGTAGAGCCCAAGTAAAATGAAGAACCAATCAAGTTATTGAGACAATTTGAGCCCATTTAAATGTAGATCATTTTATAAGTAACAGGAAAAATTATCCTTTTATAGAACTATCTAAATGGATGGTTAATATGATCATGAAAAACGACTTAGTGTTGTCAAAAGGACTTGGATCCCTAGATTGTCTAATCAAGCTTATAAGAATAAAATAGTGAGATATGTGGAAACATTTTTACTGGTTTGTATGAACTATCCTTGCATATCATCTAAGAGTCTTAAGAATTGCTCAATCATAAAAAAAATTTCCTCCCCGTGTTAGAGTGGAAACTAAGTAGTGAGCTGCTCAAGTCACGATCATATCACAACGTACTCTTGTAGAAATACTTGTCTGTTTTAGTTCTTCTATAAAATAACAGTTATTCAGTTTGAATGTTAAAAAGTTACTCGATTTTAAACTCTAGGTCGACAAATAACCCTGCCTCGTACAATGCAATAAAAAAAATACAAAACAGGATATATTAATGAATATATGGAGCCTACTCCGATTCCATGGACAGTATGTTAGTAAAAGAGTACATATCCGGAAATTCTATTTTAATTCACGAGCTTCAATGTATGTGTCAAGTCAACAAGAAAGCAAATTTGTCTTCGAATATTGAAAAGGAGAAAATCCACTTTTAAGTTTTTTGACTTCATAAATGTAACGGCCAAATATTTGGAAGTCATTTTAAGACTTATCGCGCACGGTTTTTGCTAAAATGTCGCATTTACTTTAGAAATAAAGGATTGTTTTCTATTCAATAGAGCAATCGCATAAACGTTACAACTCCATATGGAGCCGATATGGTTCCTGAAATAAAGTCCATCTTTTTCATAGCCCCAAAGATTTATTTAGAGGCAGTTGGTTTTTTCCTATAATACAGTTGCAATTATTGGAGTTATTATTTAATTAATTGAAATAACCTATTAATACAAACGAAAGAGAATGTCTTTAAGAATATGAGTGCAGTTCACACTCATTTTTGAAATGTTTCAGATAAACTTGGTTTCTTGTTGACTTGACACATATAAACACAACGACGTCATGCGATCGAGCTATTTTAATTTATTTATTATGAGGATGAAACGTGACGTCATGACTGTAGATGTCGCCTCTTTAAATGAGAAGACGTAAATAAATAAATAAACAAACCCGAAACATGCATCGCCTTTTTAATGTTAGGAGTTTACTCATTCGTCCGTGTTCCACACAATCCAAGTCACATCCACTGATTTCTTCAATTAATCCTGATTTACGAAAAAAGATCACAGGGGAATCGAGTAGTCGTCGATTTCGTCTCGAGTCTCTGAAGCAACATTTATCGACTCTGGAGCACCATGAATTCCCTCTTCCAAACTCCCTCTCCGTCAAAGAATGGCAAACACTCCTTGATCTCAAGAGTTTCATGGCTAGAATCGAATTTTTCTATTCCAAAGAAAAGGATGAAAAATCACTTTCTATTGAGGATTTAAAGAGCCTGGATGAGCTATGGGATGTGGAACAACTCACCTACGATCCAATGGATGTGGCTCATCTCTCACCTGAAGAAGAGAGAGCGTAGGTCTTATTTCCTTTGGTTTTTGAACCATCATTCCATTATTTTCTATTTAAGGTTTCGCCACATGCTACTTTTTCGAGATTCCCTTCGAGAAGAAGGTGAAAGAGTGCCTTGTCGTATGACTAAAAAACAAATCAACTCTGTTCTCAAGCATAAGCCGGGATCACGAGCTGTTCGTAGTTATTTGGATTTCTTAGCAACTAAAGAGTTTCAACAGCACACATCCATTATTAAGAAAAGGTCACGTCGTCTGACTGCTCCAAAGTCCATTGCTGAGCTAAAAAAAGAAAGAACGAAAGATACTCAGGATGGCAAAATTGTTTATGGTCTTGGACACAACTCTCTTTTGCTTCGCTATGGCGGAAAAAAAATAGACTTCAATCTTAACTGGAATACTATTCGTGAATTTGATCCTGTCATAGGCTCACCGTTAGTTGTTGATTTATCATTTTTAAAAACACTTAAGGAGAAGCATGCTAGGAGTTTTGTTCATAGTGAATTATTTTACGGGATCAATTGGAATAAAAATGCAAGGAGCCCCTATGCTATTCATCTAACAGAATTCGATCCTAATTGTGAGCATTGTTGTTATTTGAGAGATACATATCCACATCTCTTTGATCCTCTTTCTCCCGTTGAAATAACTGAAAAAAGCTATTTGGATCTATTTCCCAAGGTAATTAGTTTATTTTGTTACTATTCGCATATATTTTGATTTTATTTGTGATGTAATAATTTTTCAATTTCTTACCAGGAAAATCTCATCTATTTGTCCCCTGATTCTAAGCAAGATCTAACTTGCTTTCGAGGAAGCGACATTCCTATAATTGGTGCCATTGTGGATCCTTCAGGTAATCAGCCACTTACTCTAGGCAAAGCTAAGAAGCAAGGTATTCGACATGCTCGCCTTCCTATGAAAAAAGTGATAGGCCTTAATGCTCAGCTGAATGTGGACCACATGATCGCTATTATGTGTGAGTGGAAAAACTCCCGTGATTGGCTCTCTGCATTTCGTTTTGTTCCATCCCGATTTTTTTCTAATCGGGAAAAATCTGTAACTGTACTTAGAAAATCTCGGACGGAGAAACAAATGCAAATTATTACACAAGTATTCAAAACGCTTTCACCCAAAAATCCTGATTACCCCTTGCTCCCAGCTGTTGAATATAAAAAGCAGATGAATGAATTATTGAAGGAAGAAGGACTCTCCACTGACGATTTAACTCCATGGAAAACTTTATTTGCTCCTTCAAATAATAAAAAAGTTTTCAACTATTTAGACTATGTCGAAAGCAAAAATTATAAAAAGAACAATCTTGTGCATAGGAATAAAAAACTAAATATAAAAAATAGTCTTGGTCATGTGAAAAGTTAATTTGGTTCAGCATTGTCATTTATTTGTTTTACTTGTGGCTGTGATTTAAATTTTCATAATATATATCCTTGATGTATTGCCGTTTAGATTATTAAAATTCCTATTTAATTCAATTTCAAAATAACTTCAATTGTTGACTACATATAAAGTTATTAAATGAAGGTTCAAATTATATTCAAATTTAGTATAGAGGATTTAGGTTTCAAACTATACTAGAATCATTTATGTACTTTTTTTTCCTGAATAGTCTTTCTTTATTTTTATAAATTCTCTTGGACTTCTTTGTTCAATAACTACTATTTTAATCGGTAACATACTCCATGACATTTCAAATGCTAGGATTTAAATTTGACATTGTCTAACAATCGAAAAGTATATTTAATTTTTGTATCTTTTCGTTCGGAAACAAAGAAGTATCACAAGAGACTATTTTATCCTCTTATTTTTTATTTCCAACATATTTCAAATCAAAATAAACTTTCCAAATTGCAATTTTATGTGTAAAACAATTCATAGATCATACACACATTTAATTCCTCCAAAATTTATGTCATCGACAATTATAATTATAGAAAAGGGTCAGTGGTTCATTCAAAATGTATAATTTAGAACCTGACCCTCTTAAGTTGTAGTAATGCGACATAGGGAGAGAAAATATATATTTATATCATTAGAAAAGAAAAACGGTTGGTGTTCCTGTTCTTTTATAAAACTAACTTATTATCTGTTGGATCGTTGAGGAAGAAACATGTACCTCTAAAATAAGAATACATTTCCCTCCAATATCCTACTCATGCTTATATAACAGACCGGTGTTGTTAACAAGGGTTTTAATACAATCATTACCATAAGGCTCGCTCCCACTTTTCTTTGGGTTCAAAGTTGCTTCCCTACCATAATAACTAGGGTTGGGCGTTATGTTGAGGTGAGTGAGCATGCTCTCAGTTCCTGTACTCAATAACAGATATAAATTCTGAGGACAGAAGTGAATTTGAATCATCTGAAATCCAGGAGGAGGGACATACTTTCTTCGGCATAATTCCTTGGTAATCTACTAATAATCTAATTGAACTACTAATAACTGTTAAGAGCTGTAGCTTGAACTATAGAGGGAATACTGAAATAAAATAAATTATCAAGGTAGTTGGTACGAAAGAAAAATAATAGTTGGTACGACTATTAGTTTTTTTTCCTTCTTTTAAATTAAAACTATCTCAGAATTTCCCCCATCTCTAGTAATAACTCATAACTAAGTAAATACGAGTAAAATATGTGTCTTATGCTCGGAAAAAGTTTCAAAACCCCTGTTGTAAATACATATTTGGTATTTGTTATACCTATGCTCAATCACGCGGATGTTATAAGTCTGCCACTAGGACCTTTATGTTTTTAAACTATTTTTTCCTCTTGAGGCTTGGTGTCCAACTAAAACGCTCAGAAGGTCTGGATTTGGACTGCAGGCCTTCAGTTGAGTAGCTTTGTTTTATAGTATTTTGTTTGAAATTAATATCATTTATCTCCATAATCGTGGGTTAAAGCATTATAGACTTTCTTTAGACTCTCGACTACTAAGCCTTTTATTGGATGCTGTAGAGGCGTCTATTCAGGGCTGCTATGTCTATATGTCGTTAGTTATGATACAACGTATCATACGTGAGTTTACCTTTGTGCCAATTTTACTGCAGGTATTAAAGACAAAAGTTTTAGTAAACTTATTCAGGCCTCTCGACTTTTGATATATTTGATATGCATATTTCAAATTCAAGGTTATAAAATGCCTCTCAAGTTTGGAAGTTGTTTGTTGTTATGTTTAAATTTGTTTTCACTTCCTAGAATTTACCTTGTTTTAATTGAAGTAGCAAGGTAAATTGATGGAGGTAGAGTTATTATTTATTGAGGAATTCATCTTCCCTTAAGCTTGTGAACAACAGCCAACTCTCAGACTAGTGAATTTGTTCCAAAAATGGATACCGTGGACTACGTTTCGGTACATTGCTTTGGCACAAAGTATATATACAATGTATATTTGTAATTAATTACATCTTACTAAGTTCAGAGCTTTGTTCCTAATTCACCTTTAGAGCAATATTTACGAGATAAGGTATCGATCAACTGATTAAATGTTGTCAATAATGACGTATGTGACATTGAATCGGAGATAAAAAGGTTTATTGTTCATCAAATGTCATAAAGTAGAGGACTTTATTGATAAATAAAAAAAAATATTCAGCCATTCATTTCATCAATTATAAAATTAATATATTTAATTAAAAAGTATCAATTCGCAAGTCGAAAAAATTAACATCATTATCATATCAGTGCTATAATTTATTCATTTGAAAACCAATTACATTTGCTCAATTTATACCAGAATAAAGAAAAAAAATATGTGGACAACTTTGAATGTAAAGAAACAATTATTTATGCATATCCTAGATTTTACAAAAATAAGAATAAAATTCCGTAGTGTTTCATGACGGCAGATGAGTAAATACCAATTCCTATGTCTGAAAAAGAAAAAAAAATTAGATGTACCCATAAAATAATTGAACATTATTTGTTCTACAAAGTCAATTAACAAAAATGAAATTTTTCCTATGTAATTTGCGTGAAAGGAAAATTCCCTGCAAGGAATTTGATATAAATACATATATTTTAAGAATTCTATTATGTCGAACTTTTTGCTTTCTATTTCATAAATTTTATTTTTTAATGATTTTAAAAATTGTAAATAATAACTTACTTCCTCCTAGAAAAAAACAAGAATAATTATATTAATTATCAATACATAGCAAGTTAGTTATACATTTTCCAGCTAAAGTTATAATTTCTCTCATAAGTAACAAACATAACATTGTCTATTCAAATTTTGATAATAGTTTTGTATTCAAATTTGTGAAAAAAAACTTAGAAGAAATACATTCAATGTTTTGATGATTTCTGCTCTTAGATTCATGTTTACATTATTTTCTATTAAAATGTATTTATAATCAAATATTAAATAAGTAAAAATCTTATTTTGTACTAATCATGGCTGAGAAAGATAACTCTGAAGGCAAATGAACAAATAATTATATGGTATATTGTGCTCTAAGATAGTAATAATCGTGTAAATAAAGACTTACCGGTACCTAGAAATAATAAAAGGATAAATTTTAGTACTCAAACCTTTGCAAAAGTCATTTAAAAATATATATAATTAAATAATCAATCATAATTCTACTTTCTAATTTTTTAATTATTACTTGTATTATAAACAAATATATGATTTTGAACAGTGTATTACGAGAATTTCATAAATACAGTCATTATTATTGTATTTATTATAATGGTGTTTGATTTTATAAAATATAAATTTGATTTTACTCCTTTTATTGCATAAAAATTTAGAAAGGTAGTCTGGGTCAAGTTTATTTTGTAGTTAAAAAAATAACAAATTTGAACTTACCACTGTCTAAAAATAACGAATTAAAAGTATGTTATTATTCAAATTTTTGTAATAGATTTATACTCAAATTTATATATTGAAACATTTAATTTTTTAATATTTCTTTACTCTCAATTTATGTTACAGTATTTTATGTTTGTAAGAGATTCAATTTGTGTACAAATTATGGTTAAAACAAAATAATTCAAAAACAAGAGTGATAAATTCTATTTGATATTGATTGTTTTTCAATAATGAGTATGCAATCTTTTGAATAATAACTTACCGTCTCCTGAAAATAATGGAAGAATAATATTAATTCTCAATACATTGCAAAGTTTCTTTTAAAAAAATTAATAAACATGGAAATGTTTAAGAAATTTGCTTTCTATCCATGAAATCTTATAAGAATTTTGTATTTACAAATCAGTTTTATTTGATAATTTTATTTTACTCTTAATATTTGAAGCTCAATTTAGTAAAACAATAGTCATATATGTACAGTTGAAGTTGTAATACCTTAGATAAACAACGAACTAAAAAAGATAGTAACTTATCTTCGTCTAAATATTATTTTATATTTAAATTTGTGTAAAAAACATTGAAATAGAAGGATTCAATAATTCGTTATAATAAGTTTATATTCATATAGAAATTTCATAGGTAGAAATTTTATTTAGTGCAAATCATGGCCACAAAGATCATTCGAAAGCAAAATAAATAAATAATTATATACTAAATTGTGTTTTAAGATATGTAATCATCCGAGTAATCAATATATATAAATAATCAATTTAATTGTAATAAGTTATTTTACACTTCTAATTAACTGAATATTCAGAAATTTAGTCTTAACTCTATTTTTCTTTTTTAAGTTTCTTTTATACATAACAAACATAAAAAGGGTAGAAACTTACCTGTGTCTAAAGATAATAAATAAAAAGCAAGTTATTATCCAAATTTTTGTAATATTTTATACTCAAATTTATACATTGAAACATTTAATTTTTTAATATTTCCTTACTTTCAATTTATGTTACAGTATTTTGTGTTTTTAAAAGATTCAATTTGTGTACAAATTATGGTTAAAACAAAATAATTCAAAAACAAGAATGATAAATTATATTTGATAATGATTGTTTTTCAATAATGAGGATGCAATCTTTTGAATAATAACTTACCGTCTTTTTTTATTATTATTTGTTCTACAAAGTTAATTAATAAAGTAATTTAAAGAATATATCTAATTTTTATAATTTAGAATATGGACATGAATTGCTAGTGATCTTACTGCTTTCATTGTATTAAATTGACTAAATTATTATCATTAAAAACTCACCGTTGCTGTCTAGAAAATAAAAAATAAAACAATCAGAATAAGTATAAGAATGATAAAATAAATTAACAATTAAAAATGAATGAAAAAAAACTTATTTAATTGGCATAGTAATTATAACTTATAAGTATTTTTAATATATTTTTACCCCAACAAAATAAAATGAATTACAAATAACCAAATTCTTTGATTGGAAATTTAATGAACGAATAAATAAGTTATTGATACTATAAGTATAATTTTTTATTCCCTGTAACTTATTTCTATTTAAAGATATACAAAAAATATTAAAAAAATAATTTCATATTCAACTACTTAAATTGTATTAAAATAATTTTGATTTTTGTGACCTTAACTGATAATAATCATATGACTAATATATATATATGTATAAAACTTACATTTTCTTGAAATAAAAAAATAAAATTAAAAAAATATGATTGAAATTTTGACATTAGAAAATATTAATTGGCTAATAAAAGATATTTTAAAATCAAGGAGTAAAGATAAAAAGTATAGTTAGATATTTAACATATTCATGTAGTTAATTATAGGTTAATTGATTGTTAAACATTTTTTTTATCCGTAGTTTGATGAATTAAATATGCAAATCAAAATTAATTTTGAAAGATACTTATAATTAATTATAATCACAGAACTATAAATAATAATACTCTTTGAAACTTTCTTCGATGGCGAAATCTGAGTTATTGCAAATGTCAAAATGAATAGTTTGATATAAAAATTAAAGATACTTAATCAGTGTCGTGATTTTTTTTTTTTTTTGAGGGGGTGGGGGGGGGGGGGGTGGAAGGGGGAATAGACTCAAGTTATGATTTAGTCTCGAGATAATTCATTTTGATATTTTTTGTTGTGTCAACTTGACATTAAGTTTTTGATTTTTTGACTTGACTTAAATTATATGTATATTTGAATATTCAAAAAGCTGACTCAATATTTTTTTTTTTGAATCAATTTAATTTTGGATCATTCAACATGAAAAAATTATAGTAAAAGTGACTCATTATAAGTCTAAGTACCAAGATTTTTGCTTCAAAATCCCATCAATACTTTATAAATTCTTTAATATGAAGTTCAGAAGACCTCATTTCCTTTGTTGAAGTTGTGAATATTTAAAATTTAACTTTTAGCCATATTTTTAATTTAATTAATAACATTTACATACAATGTGATGAGCAGTGATGTAAAAAACGGCGATTTTTAAGCGTGCGAGTAGTTCTCAAAATGCCTGTTAGTTGAAACCCTACATAATATTCTTTCATCATTCATAAATCATCAAGCTGTTTTCCTTTTCCTTTTGACATAATAATTCTGATTATATATTATATTATGTTATCTATTATTAAAGTTACGATATTATCACACAACCTTTCCTTCAATTTTGGTTGAAAACTTTTTTAATGTTAATACCTCTCGAAAAAGTGACTTTATAGAAAAAAATTTGCTCAAAGTAAAATATTTATACTTCTATCCTATAAAATATTTCATTTGCTGACATTTTTTATATGTTTTCAGCCATTTTCTTGAGTTATAGAAAAGGTAGAATAATTATAAATATCATTATTAAATCTACAATCATTGTATTTAAAATATTCAAATATCTAAAAACTTAAAGCTGAAAACATATATTCTGAGCAGAGATTACTATTTATGTACTTATTTTTCTTAAAAATACAAATAATGAAATTTTAACAAAAATAGCAATAAATCCAAAACTAATGAACCGATTTTGAAATTTTGAAAATTTCCAGTTTATTTAAAGTAATATCTACAACTTTGATTTGAATAATATCTTTCTAAAACATCAGTTTAATTTAATTAATTACTATAAGTCCAAGAAGAGCTGTTTTGAGCCTGGAGCAAGGCTGTCACAGCTTCAGTCATCGCATTATATCGACAGTAAATAAGCTGGCTTTCATAGTTACCATATCATTTTTGACGTCATCAAGGGGAGGGGATACTCGCACGCATAAAAATCGCCGTTTTTTACATCACTGGTGATGAGTGATAATATGCATTGGTGGTATAATAGGGACTATCAAGAGTACCTAAGTCTTTGGCATTACAATCCAAGGAAATTTTATCTATCGATTATAGTTCCTAAGCTATGGTTCTGATTTTTATTTGTAATAATAATTAAGTATAAGAATATATTTATAAAAGTCTCTGAGAAAAGTGACTGTCCAAAGTAAATTCTTTAGTGAAGTCCAGCATAATTTTCAATTTGTAATCAAAGTGTGCACTATTTATTTATAATGTCTTCAAACTATTTTGCAAATGGCATGAGTGGCTGCTCAATCTTTTTCTTTTCTAACTTATCGATAGACGATACAGCACTTCTACTTGAAAGCTGTGAATAAATTGATAATTAATTTCCCCCGATTTTTTCTCTTCATAATAGACAATTTAACTTTTGTTTGGATCCTTTCAAAACAAATATAATCAATTATAATTATTATTAATGTGATATGTAATAAATATGTGGGGAATGTTCATTTGAATTACTTTTTATAGATTCCACTATATTACTTGATAACTTATTCATGATGAAAGTTATGCCATAAAGAATGATTAAAAAGATACATTATTTATGAAGGATTAATTTTAGAATAATTGGTTCAAACATAAATATAATCCCATATTTATCATGCTATGAATGTACATTCTACCGGGTAACATTTTGAAAAAGTTTACTTTAACAATGAGCAATTATAAGTATTACACGAATTTATGTGAGGTTATTCTAAGTGTAATGATTTCTCCTGGAAATTTGGAATAAATATATTATATGTATTTTGTATTAATTGTACAGGAAATGAAAAATTGAAATGAATTCATAACACCTTTTTATCTTATCAACTCATAATATGTAATACTCAGACACAATTGGTAGGTAGTAAAAATGTCACTGTAAGTGGGTGGATTCATATTTTTCATCTATTATTAAACTTTTTAGCTCATATACAGAACCTATGCATTATTGTCAGATGAGAAGTGATGACTTAATAAAACAATTAAATATATATATATATTTTAATAAATACTTTGAAAAATGGTTGAGTAACATATCTATGTAAATGAATCCATGCCAGAGAAATTGACCTTCATCTTTCTAAGAAAAAGATCTCTAAATTCGGTTTAATGTAACTTTAACCTAAGAAATTTTCATTTATAAGTAGGAATGTAAATAATATGCAAATGGGGTGTGTAAAATAAAAAGAAAGAGAAAATCAACCTGGTAACTCTGACAATTTGATGAATGTTGAGAGGGAAGCAGCTTGAGCTGTCATGACGTTTGACTGAGCTACAAGCTGCTATTCTCCTTTATATATACAAAGGAAGACATCAATAATAAATAATAATAACATTATGTATACCATAGATTTGGAAAATCTATCAAATTATGTGAGGAAATTATATATTTTTAACTAATAATAATTATACGAGGACTTGAGCCCTTTTTGTTAACATTTTATTTGCTTTATTAACCTTAATGCATGTATTCCTTCATGCGAGATCTTTACTATCAGGTAGATGTTCTCCCCTCAGTAATAAACTAAAAGTGATAACAGCTTTGGAAAACAAAAAGACCTGTTGTTCGAAGAGCCAACTCCACAAAGTCTCGCACTCGGCATTTTGCACATTATTTATATTCCTATTTATAAGTGATTTACGACTGTTAACCGTGAGTTATACTCTAAGTAAAACTTATGAAAACAAATAAGTTTTCCAGAATTTCTCCTTTCATAATAAAATGGTGGAAATAATCTAAAGACATCTCCTAAATTTGATCATAACTATTCAGAAAATTGTTGTATACTATAATGCATATTTGATTTTTAAATAGTATTCAATAGGTGAATTTTTTTTTTTTTCAAAAATATGTTTTTAGGCTTGAAATATTGCATTTAGCAATATATCTCCTGAAATATTGAAAATTTAATTGTCTTAATACTTAACAAGTTAATAAAAGTATTTGAATCAAAAGGGAATAAATATAATCAATACATTTCGAAATAAAACCCACAAATAAAGTAATTACATTCTGAAAAACATATTTAAATATATATATATTTAAAAACCTAAAATGTATTATAGTATTTTATGTATCACATACAGATTTTAAATGAATTGGTTTTAACAATTTTTTACTGCCAATTTAAATACTTTTGAAAAAATTAGCTATATCGAAAATAAAAGCTTTAATAGGATTCAAATTTTCAACTTCTGGATAAAAAAATAGATACCAGCATTATGACGTCATTTCTGTACTTTGAATATTTTTTTGATACACCTGTTATCTTAATACAAAATAAGTATCTTAAACAAATAAACAAAAGTTAAATATAAATATTGCTTCCATTTCAATTTTACTATAAGTATTATTAAGAACAATCAATTAGATACATCTAACTATGTTATTTTTAACTTGTCATTATTCTAATATAAAGACCTTTTTGTCTAAATAAGTTTCTTGTATAGATTCTCTAATATATTAAAAACTTAATATAAATATTAACTTACCGTTGTCTAAAAATAATGAATTAAAAACAGAACATGATTAGTAAAGTGTATAAAATGTTTTAATAGTATATTTATTATAACAAACAATGAGGTAAAAAATTGCAATTAATTTGGTTTTTGGTTAGTTCAGAATTTTATATGTTAAAAAATTTAACTGTTTCTGCACCGTCAATTAAATAAGAAAAAGTCTAAGAAAGACCTGATTTTCTACAAAAAAAAATATGAAGAAGCAAGAAAATAAAAATAACATAAAGAAAGACAAAGTTTCAAATTGAAAAGTATGATTATTTGAGTAATGACTTACCAATAATGCCTAAAAATAATTAAAAAATAAGGTCAAATACTATATAAACAAAATCCAAATTTACAGATATCAATTTTAGTTCTAATGTAATTTTTTATTAGATTATGTTATTTTCAAACAAATATTTCCATCTATATTTAAATTTATTTACAATTCAATTAATGACAAAATGTATAAATTGATTAATTATATGATTTAAAACATAGATGACTAAAAAAAAATACAATAACATAAATATTATTTACATTGTGACATAAAAAATCGTACGTCCAAGACGTATAATACATACAATAAAGCATGTATTTTAATTTTTTGCTAATTAGGTATGCAAAAAATAATCCATTTAATTATGACGTGCTATTTTTTTCTACGATTGCTTTGATATTTATTACTTTTTAAGGTGTTTTTTTTAAAATGATTTTACTAATATAATACAAAGATAATAAAAATATAACTTACCGTTGTCTAAAAATAATGAATTAAAAAAAAAAAGATGTTATTCAAATTTTGATATATATCATATACATATAATCAAATATGAGAAAGAATATTAAAAAAAATCAATAATTGGATGTTTTACTTTCTTTTAATTTATGTTGAAGAGTTTAACAAAAATAAAAGTATTTATGAAAAAAAATCATTTTGTTAAAAGACGATATCAGGACAAAATTCCACGGAAGACAAAAAATCCTCAAAAAAATCCCCACCCCCCTCCCAATTATAAAACTTCACAATGACAAAAAAAACCTTGGACTGAAAAATAGCAAATACCCAATGAATTAAGTACATATGTATACTCAGTTTATAAATTATAATTATTTAATTATAAGCTTTCGAGATCAAATTTCTAAGTTTTTTGTTCCGTTTCATATCAACTTGTTAAAAACTTTGTTTGAGTTCTACATAAATCATTTATTATAACTATTAATTGGTGTTAAGATTCACTTTCTTAGGAAATGGTTCAGGCAAAACTATAGAAATTTAGAGCTATTCATATTTTTCAGCAATTATTTTTTTCCTTAATAATTAAGTCTTAACAGGGATACAAAAATAATCAAAAAGTAAGACATTTCTTAAGGAAGAAAGAGAAAATGGATTGGAAGCATGATTTTATGCTGAATTACTGAATAAATGGGCTGTCTAGGAATTTTTTATTCATTATGCATTTTAGCTTTCAATCAATATTATCTTTCCAAAAGTTATAATAGCTCTCAACTCCTTGTTCGTTCATATTCATACTCAAATATATGAAATATTCTTAGTATTTTAAAATCTTGGTGTGTACATAAATTATTTTCAAAGAAAATTATAATTGAAAAAATAAATTTCTAAAAATATATAATATATTTTTTAAATATTTGTATTTCTAAAAATTTTGCATTATATAAGTAAATTTTTCATTTGTAATTTGCGTGAAAGGAAAATTCCCTGCAAGGAATTTGATATAAATACATATATTTTAAGAATTCTATTATGTTGAACTTTTTGATTTCTATTTCATAAATTTTATTTTTTAATTATTTTAAAAATTGTAAATAATAACTTACTTCCTCCTGAAAAAAAACGAGAATAATTATATTAATTATCAATACATAGCAAGTTAGTTATACATATTCCAGCTAAAGTTATAATTTCTCTCATAAGTAACAAACATAACATTGTCTATTCAAATTTTGATAATAGTTTTGTATTCAAATTTGTTCAAAAAAAACTTAGAAGGAATACATTCAATATTTTGATGATTTCTGCTCTTAGATTCATGTTTACATTATTTTTTATTAAAATGTATTTATAATCAAATATGAAATAAGTAAAATCTTATTTTGTACTAATCATGGTTGAGAAAGATAACTCTGAAGGCAAATGAACAAATAATTATATGGTATATTGTGCTCTAAGATAGTAATAATCGTGTGAATAAAAACTTACCGGTACCTAAAAATAATAAAAGGATAAATTTTAGTACTCAAACCTCTGCAAAAAGTCATTTAAAAATATATATAATTAAATAATCAATTATAATTCTACTTTCTAATTTTTTAATTATTACTTGTATTATAAACAAATATATGATTTTGAACAGTGTATTACGAGAATTACATAAATGCAGTCATTATTATTGTATTTATTATAATGGTGTTTGATTTTATAAAACATCAATTTGATTTTACTCCTTTTATTGCATAAAAATTTAGAAAGGTAGTCTTAGTCAAGTTTATTTTGTAGTTAAAAAAATAACAAATATATAATAACAAATTTAAACTTACCACTGTCTAAAAATAACGAATTAAAAGTATGTTATTATTCAAATTTTTGTAATACATTTATACTCAAATTTATATATTGAAACATTTAATTTGTTAATATGTCTTTACTTTCAATTTATGTTACAGTATTTTATGTTTGTAAAAGATTCAATTTGTGTACAAATTATGGTTAAAACAAAATAATTCAAAAACAAGAGTGATAAATTCTATTTGATATTGATTGTTTTTCAATAATGAGTATGCAATCTTTTGAATAATAACTTACCGTCTCCTGAAAATAATGGAAGAATAATATTAATTCTCAATACATTGCAAAGTTTCTTTTAAAAAAATTAATAAACATGGAAATGTTTAAGAAATTTGCTTTCTATCCATGAAATCTTATCAGAATTTTGTATTTACAAATCAGTTTTGTTTGATAATGTTATTTTACTCTTAATATTTGAAGTTCAATTTAGTAAAACAATAGTCATATATGTACAGTTGAAGTTAAAAGAAATAGTAAAATAGATAGTAACTTATCTTCGTCTATTCATAATTTTATATTTAAATTTGTGTAAAAAACATTGAAATAGAAGGATTCAATAATTCGTTATAATAAGTTTATATTCATATATTCAATAAGTAGAAATCTTATTTTGTGCAAATCATGGCTACAAAGATCATTCGAAAGCAAAATTGATATATAATTATATACTAAATTGTATTCTAAGATATGTAATCGTCTGAGTAATCACTTACCGCTCCCTAAAAATAATTAAAGGATAATGTTTAGTTTTCAAAACACTACAAATGTCATATTTTTAAAGAAAAATAAGAATTTTGCTTTTAGTCTTTTAATTATTACTTGTATTGCGATTTTGAACATTGTATTACAAGATGTAAAATTTGTTGATTTTTTTTACTTTAATTTTGAATTAATTGTGTGTTGCTTTAATCTTATAAAGTTAAGTTTTAAACAAGAATATTATGTAATACTATTAATTTAAATTTTCCTGAACCTATTTCTGAGTCAAAATTAAATTTATGTATTGCCATTTTCAAAAATATTGTTTTTGCTACATAATTGAAGAAAAAAAAGTGAGGGACCATCATCCCCACCCCCTCTTGTAGCATGAATGCTGTAGTTTAAATACAAAGGTATATGTTAAAAAAATGGAGAAGGAAAATGACTCTCAAATTTGATGAAACGATTATTTTTTTAAAAAGAAAGAGTAACTTTCAGGGTAGGAAGAATTGAATGAATATTTTATCCCTCACCCCCACCCCATAGAATAGTAAAAATATGTTGTTGCATTTGAAAATTAGAGCTACAATTGAATTTGGTATTAGGACCACATTAAAATTACGGTCATTTATCAGAATGATGTTATGAAAATATTTAGTCTGTCAAAGTCTTATTTAAATTTAATTATGGCTAACTTACAATGAGCTTCATTGATAAAAAACAATGATACTAAATATCATTAAAACTTAAATATAAGATGGATCTCAAAATAATTATCATTCTTAATAAAATTAATATTTTTATTATTTATTTAATAACTTACCGATCCCTGAAAAATATAAATGACAATGTTTAATACTTAAAACAGCGCAAAATGAATTTTTAAGAAGGAAATAATTTTTTTTTTTTGCTTTTCGTGTTATAACAAGAAATTTGGTCTTTATTAAGTTTGTTTTGATGTTTTTCTTATCTTTATTACATATAAAAAGAGTTTTACAGTATTTATCTTTGGCTAAAAAATGTATAATAGGATATTAGTTGACTTTTAGAAGTAGTATTACGGTCAAATTTATAGAAAAGGGTTGAAAAATAGTCTTTTAATATTTGAATGTTTTTTGTTACTTTAATTCATATTACAACGCTTTATCAGAATGAAGATATCTAAATATTTATTTTTATAATAAAACAATTCTAAGGTAAGACAAGATAAAAATCTATAAAATTGATTGTGTTGTATGTTAAAAAGTTGAAAAAAGTTATGAGAAATGCAGATTAATAGTCAAAATATTTAAAAAGTTGTTGTTTTTTTTCACAAAAAAGGGAGTATATAATAAATAATCTCTAAAACTTTTAAATTCAATTTTAGTATTGTTAACTTTAAAAATAACATTAAACATTGTATTAAATATGTTAATACTTTCATATAATTAATGCATAACTTTTATCAATAATCAGTTCAGTTATAGGATGATATCCTACTCTATTTATTGCCAAAGTACTATGAAATTGAGTTTTAATCCTATATATTTTGTAGTTTTTCTAATATATATATATATATATTTAATATCCAAAAGATTAAAACTTACCTCAGTCTAAAAATAAGGAATTAAAATTAAGTTATTATTCAAATTTTGTATTAATGTACATATGTGATGAAACGTTTAACTTTTATAAAATCTTTGCTTTTTCAAATCATGTAACATCATTTTTAATTTTATATGACTAAATTTATTCAAGATTCATTAATTAAAGATTATTGTTTTTGTTCAGAATATGGTTTGAACAAAACAGTTAAAAAAAAGAATGATAAATTATACTTGATAATGGTTGTGTTTTAAATAATGAGCAAGTAAAAACTTACCGTCTCCTGAAAATAATGAAATTATAATATTAATTCTCAATACATACATTTTATTTTTAGCTATTTTAAAACTTGTAACAAAAACTATTTGTTAATGTATGAATCCATTTTATTAATTATAACGATTTTTCTGTCCGTTTTGTTTTATTTTTATTATTTACTACCCTTTTTTAAAAAAATTAGTCAAATTTCTGATAAAGTTATTTATCAATATAATAATTTTTGGAGTATTCACTTACCGCTCCCTGAAAATAATGAAATGATAATGTTTAGTTCTCAAAACACTGCAAAAGTCATATATTTAAAGAAAAAAAAATTAAATTAACAAGTCAATAAGAATTTTGCTTTTAATCTTTGAATTACTTGTATTTTGATTTTGAACATTGTATTACATTTACTTCAATTGGGAATTGATTTAAATAAATAATCAATTTAATTGTAATAAGTTATTTTACTCTTTTAATTAACTGAATATTCAGAAATTTAGTCTTAACTCTATTTTTCTTTTTTAAGTTTCTTTTATATATAACAAACATAAAAAGGATAGAAACTTACCTGTGACTAAAGATAATAAATAAAAAGCAAGTTATTATTCAAATTTTTGTAATACATTTATACTCAAATTTATATAATGAAACATTTAATTTGCTAATATTTCTTTACTTTCAATTTATGTTACAGTATTTTGTGTTTGTAAAAGATTCAATTTGTGTACTAACTATAGTTAAAACAAAATAATTCAAAAACAAGAATGATAAATTATATTTGATAATAATTGTTTTTCAATAATGAGCATGCCATCTTTTGAATAATAACTTACCGTCTCCTGAAAATAACGGAAGAATAATATTAATTCTCAATACATTGCAAAATTTCTTTTAAAAAAAAGTTTTTTACATGAAGTAAAAAACTTTCTTTGCATAAATCATGGCTGAAAAAGACTTTTTAACAGCAAAAATTTTTTTTTTATTAAACAACTTACCGATCCCTGAAAATAAGAAAAAAGTATTATATTTAATACTAGATACATTGAAATAATATTTTTTTTGCATCAAACGAAAAATATTATCAATAAATATATGACGCATTCATTGTCAATTTTGAAAATATAACTTGTAATATAGCATCAACATTTTTTACAAAAAGTTTGAATTTTGTATTGCTTCCATTTCAGTTTTTGTTTTTATTAAATATAAAATATAGTTTTGTTTTTTTTTACTTAAATAGTAAGAAGTGAAGTCTTAACAAAAAATATTAAAAGTTTTTTTACATGTTTACCATCAAACAGAATAAAACTAACTTGTCATTCAAACTTTGGTAATAACATTCTATTCAATTTTGTCAAAAAAAAAAAAAAGATATTCAAATTTATGTAATGAAACATTCAAGAACAAACATTCAATTTTATTATTATTTTTGTTTTTTTCTTCTTGTAGTAGCATCTTATATGAATTGAGTTAGGAGTTTAAGTCAAAATATTATTTAAAAAAAGAAATCATACAAAAAAAAATATGATAAGTTTCTGTTTAAAATAAATTCAATTAAGTCGTTTTAGAATTAATTAACCGTTCCCGGAAAATAATAGCAGGATAATATTGTTTAATACTCAAAAAATTAAGGAAAAAGTTAATAAAAGTAAACATACTTTTAAAAAAATCTGCTTTAAGTTATAAAATTGTTAGGATTTTTGACATTATATATATTACAAAAAATTAAAATGTCAATGAGATCATATTACTTTTGACTTCAATTTTATAATCAATCAGTTTAATTATTGTCATGTTATTTACTCTTTCATTGTTTAAACATTCAAAAAATCTTAATAAATAATGTTTTAAGTTTTTGCTCTATATGAAACGTAATAAAAATATCAACTTACCATTGTCTGAAAATAATGAATTTATAAAAGTTATTATTCTAAATTTGGTAACAATATTGTATTCAATTTTGTGCAAAAAAAAAAAAAAAGAAGGAGATTTCTTATCAGTTTTAAAAATAAAGAATAAAGAAACTTTAACTGTTATATTATACATCAAATTAGTTTTGCACTTTTTAAATAATTTATTTAAATTAAATAATGATTTTATTTAACTTAATTAATGATTTTGGATTTAAAAAGTAAAGAAATCCACTATAAGATTCATACATTTAAAATCTTATTTTGTGACAATTAGGATGTTGCATGTCAATTGAAAATAAGTATAATAAAGTCTTATAAGATTAATCTTTAAATATTTGTGCTTTGAATATAATTAAGGCTGAATTAAATGACTTACCGATCCCTGAAAAAGTTGAAGAAGAATATTAATGTAACATTTTTGATAAACAACGAACATAAAAGAGATATTAACTTATCTTCGTCTATTCATAATCTTACATTTAAATTTGTGTAAAAAACATTGAAATAGAAGTATTCTATAATTCATTATAATAAGTTTATATTCATATATTCAATAAGTAGAAATCTTATTATGTGCAAATCATGGCTATAAAGATCATTCGAAAGCAAAATGAATAAATAATTATATACTAAATTGTGTTCTAAGACATGTAATCGTCTGAGTAATCACTTACCGATCCCTGAAAATAATTAAAGGATAATGTTTAGTTTTCAAAACACTACAAATGTCATATTTTTAAAGAAAAATAAGAATTTTGCTTTTAGTTTTTTAATTATTACTTGTATTGCGATTTTAAACACTGTATTACAAGATGTAAAATTTGTTAATTTTTTTACATTCAATTTTGAATTAATTGTGTGTTACTTTAATCTTATAAAGTTAAGTTCACAAAATGTTATCAAATTTTGAGGTTCTCTCCCTCCTTCAGTGTAAAAACTATCTAACCCAACTGTGATCCGTCAGTGCTAAATTACAGTTTGTACCGTATCGTGCATTTTGTGCACCTTTTTAGTACTAAAAAATAGTATATTAACTTACCTCTGACTAAAAATAAAAAGAATTAAAAATAGTTATTTATTCTAATTTTGATAATAATATAAGATTTATAAATTTGTGGTTTGAAAAATGTGCAAAAAAATATTTATTAGTTTTAAACTTTCTGCTCTTTCAATTCATATTAGAATATTTTATGAGCTAAAAGTCATCAAAAGGAATATATAGAAAAAGTTCTTTAAAAAAGGAATATAATCAATATATCTATATTTATATTAATGTGCTCATTTTTATATTTCTTTAAATTTTAGGAAAATTAATTTGATTATGTCAAGTTTTTTAATCTTATCATTGCTTAAACATTAGGCAATAATGTGTTAAGTAATTTTATTTTATTATTGTTATAACGTAAAAGGAATGAAAAAAATATATAGTGAATTACCTCTGTTTAAAAAATAATAAATTAAATATAAGTTATTAAATTTTGCAAAACATATCAAATAAGGAATGTTTAATTTTTTCATGACTTCTGCTCTTTACACACGGACTACAATATTTCATCAGAGTAAAACTATGAAAAAACTCATTTAGTGAATGTCTTATATTTTTTTTAATAATGAATAAGCAAAACAATTGGGAAAAAAGAATGATTCAAAAATAAAACATTGATTTAAGAATCGTAGTGTTTTAAATAAAATTAGTTCAATTGCATTAATAATGACTTACCGCTCCCTGAAAAAAATTAAAAAAATGTTTAATTCTCAGAAAAAATAAATGACTTATTATCTTAATTTTGTTGCTTTTTTAAAAAAGTTTAAAGAAACATTTAATGAACAAATCTATTAGAGATTAGATTTTATATTATAAAGCTACATATTACTTGTATTACGACTTTAAGCATTGAATTACAAGGAAAGAAATTGTCATTGCTACCATTTCAATATTTGGTTAAAATTTAATAATTTATTAAATTTGATTTTGCAATAATATTTTATTCTATAAATTTAATAATTTTAAAGGAATTTAGTCTTGATTAAGCTCTTTTTTTTTTATTTTTGTCTAATATATAGCGAACATATAAAAACCACAAACTTACCTTTGTCTAAAATAATGAATAAAAAAAGAATATTTTAGTTCTATTGAAATTATTATATGAAATATATATATATATAAAATAAAATGTCTTTTAAAATTTGATAATATGTAATATTATATTTAATTTTGTATAAAGACAAATTGAAATAGAAATATTCAATAATTTCATGATATTCGATATTTTGATATTTCATGTACTTAAGTTGAAGGAAATATGTACGAAAGAATTTTAAAAGGAGAATAATGTATGTAAACTTAACAAATTGATCTGTAAGTGATTGTTTTTTTTGTTAAATATTTAATTTTGCTCCTTAACAATATTAAAAAATTAAATTCTAATGAAAAACAATTGTAGTTTTATAAAAACTTTATAAAAATATTAACTTACCATATTCTAAAAAGAAAAAATAAATAAATAAAAATAAGTGACTATTAAAATTTTATATATATAATAATATCATGTTGAAACATTATATAAAAAACATATTAAAATAGATTCATTTAATACTTCGATTCTTTCAATTCCTATTGTAGTAATATATCCAAATTTAAATTACAGTTATAGAGGAGTCAAATGTTAAGACTCTTTCTCTTAAATAGAAATCTGAATTCATCAGATGCTACCTCTTTGTGTGGGTTTACTAATTACTAACTGTAATGCTTAAGTTGTTGATTTTTATAAAGTATTTTTTTGAAAAACATACCAGTTCTATTAAAATTACATCACATTGTAAATTTTAATTTTACTGAATGCTTTTACAATTCATCAAATCAACCCGCAGATGTAAGTTTTATACAGGAAAGCAAATGTTGGCATTCTGAGGGGCATTACAAGTGCCTTTTCAAATGCAAGTTTGGCCCTATGCGGGCCATGAGGTAAAAATAAATTTGGAAGACGTTTTTTTTAAAATCAATTTGAATTTTGAATGTTCTTTTGGTGCACTCTGTTCACTGTACATAGTACATTGGGGGGCAGTGAAAATATATGAATTTATAAACAGTGCTGTACTTTTCAGAAGATATTTTTTTGGTTGCAACAAACATTTGTGTCAAACGTCAGGTCATTGAGATATATATGGCTAATTTTAGCATACTTGAATTTGTCATAAGTTATTATACGTAGGCTGATATATATATATTTCTAGCCTAGGCTACACTAAGTGTTGCCTGGTCCAATCTGACATTTCCATTGGAAAGTTTGACATTTTTGTAGCATAATTGTACCAGAATGTTTTGACGTACGACCATCATTTGTGCTCTTTACAGTGACTTGAAAATATTAATTTGGCAAAAAAATGGAATTATCTCGTGAACATTTTCGTGCAATCATTTTTCAGAACGTTCAACATGGATTATCACGAATAGAGTGCATTGATGAACATAAATCTTTGTATGGCGATGAAGCACCATCCTATAGCACTGTGAAAAACTGGTTTAATGAATTCAATTGTGGCTGACGCTCGCTCAATGACGAATTCCGTGTAGGCCGTCCAAAAAACGCCCATTGTGCCATAAAACATTGATGCCGTGTGTGAAGTGATAACGCAAGATCGTCATGTGACATATCGTGAGATAGAAGCATCCTTGGACATCTCTTCCACCAGCATACATTCGATATTGCATGAACACCTGGTCGTAAAAAAGGTTTGTTCTCGTTGGATCCCGCACAATTTGACAATCGCTCAAAAGAAGGCTCGTGTCGATTGATGCAAAGAAATGTTGAAAAAACACACTGACGGTGTTTAAAAGACGTTTATGACGAATCATGGATATATGCGTATGAGTCTGAAACAAAACAACAGTCGACCTTGTGGGTCTTCGAAGACGAGCCAAATCCAACAAAAATTGTTTGGGGAAGAAGCACTTCGAAGCAGATGGTCGCCTGTTTCTTCAGCAAAACTGGTCATGTGGCAACTGTTCTACTTGAGCATCGTAGGACGGTCAATTCTGAGTGGTACACCAAAATTTATTTGCCTGAAGTCTTTGGAGAAATTCTTCGAAAAACGAACAAGAGAAGACGAATCATTGTTCACCATGACAATGCGAGCTTTCACACATCGGCTCAAACCAGCGTCTTTTTGACAGTCCAACATGTCGAATTGATGGATTATCGACCGTCCAGCCCTAACTTGGCACCCAATGACTTCTTTTTATTCCCACACATCAAGAACAAAATGCGTGGTCAACAATTTTCGTCGCCAGAAGATGCTGTTGAAGCGTTTAAAAACCCTGTTTTGGAGGTGTCTCACTCGGAGTGGAAAAAGAGCTTTGACAATTGGTTTGAGCGCATGCAAAAGCGTAAAACTCATGCTGGAGAATACTTTGAAAAGCAATAAAACCATTTTTGATAGTAAATATTTGCATTTGCATTATTAGGCTAGAAATATATATAGCAGCCTACGTACTGTGATAATACAGGTTTTTTATCATGTAAATAAATGGTTAGATTTTAAAACTTCAAATAAAAATACAGTAGACTAAACCGAAATCTATGGGATTCAAATTTGGCCATTTTTTGTGTCACTGGTTTTATACTTTTATTTTATAAATAAACCGTAAAATTATTATTTCTGCTCTAAAGATGAAGATCTTTTTGCTTACATTAATGGCTGTTGGTTTGACATAATCACACAGAAATTAGTATTAACTGCTAACTTCTATTTTTTTATTATAGATTGAATCTATTTAAAAACTAAATCAGTGTGTAGTTTTTTCAACAAATTCCACTTAAAAAGATTCAAATTTTGAAATCCTTTATTAAGCTTGGGGCAATTGGAACAAACATTTGTGGCTATTGCAATGATTGAACTATAACTTACAATATGCCAAGTACATTACGATATAATAAGTCCTTTATTTTTAATATTTCACTTTCTACATGGTTAGACTCTACAGAGAAAATAAGCTCATAGCACTTGCTTAATAGTCAAAACACTATTCAAGCCCCTGGCTGTATGCATGTTATATCTTGATAAAGAGTAATTTATATAATAAACATGAATAAACAATACAAGGACAATAGCAAGGGCCTATTCAACTGCCCAGTATGGCAGCTATACCCAGTTTTCCCCATGACAAAAATTTAAATTTGTTAATGCCTAAATTTTAATTTTTACTTAAACTATATAAAAATCAATTTGATTATGTCAAATTATTTGAATCTTAAATTGCTCTTTAAAAAATTAAGAAGTTAAATCTTAATCAAGAATATTTAAAATCCTGCTAATAAAATTATTGAAAATGTAATAAGAATATTGACTCACCATTGCTGCCTACAAAATAAATTAAAAATAAGTTATTATTTAAATTTTGAATATAATACTATGTTCAAATTTAAATATGTTCAAAGAGACATTTGAAGAACAAAAAAAAAAATATGAAGATTTTGACATATTTAATTTTTAAAGGGTTTTACTTAGTATAAATCTAATTTAATAATGACTATGTTTTAATGAAGTCGTTTGTGCTACTTATAACTTAGTGATCCCTTAATACTACAAAAGTATAATGTTTAATATTCAAAACTTTGTAAAAGTTATTTTTTGAAAAAAGGTAATATAACTCGATATAGTTAAAATATCTTTATTTGTCAATTTTTGTCAAATATAAATTGACTTACATCTACTGATATAGATATATAATAAGATTAATAGGAAAATTTTCTTACCTTCGTCTAAAAATATGAGGTAAAAATAAGTTGTTATTCAAATTTATATAATAGTACTAAATTAAAATTTTGTAAAAGGGAAAATTAAGAAAAAAATATTGATTATTCTTGCTTTGTCTTTTCCTTTTACTTCATTTTTTTATAATTAATTTATTAAAAGATTCATTCAGTAAAAGTTTTTTGTTTTTTTTTCATATAAATTATATTTTAAACAAAAAATTGAAAAAAAAGAAGGATTTAGACTTAAAAGATTGTTTTTGAGATTGACTGTGTTTTAAATACAATATATGTAACTTTTTAAAGAAAATACTTACCAATCCCTAAAAAAAAAATTATAAGTATTGTTGTTAATTAAAATTTTGTAATTTGTATTTAATTAAAAGAAAATAATTTAATACAGCCATAGTTAACTTTTTTTTCTATATTCCTTTCTTTTAACATAAAGAGTTTTAAATTTTATCAAAATTTTGTGCTACTAATACTATTTATAAAAAAACTTAATGAAAATATCAATATCAATCGAAAAATTAAACAATAACAGAAGTCATAAGAGAAAAAATATAAGACTGACAAGAAAGGGAAGCAAAAAACAAAAATATATCAACTGTTTAAAAATATCGTGGCACTAACATGATTCAATTTATTTCATCGTCAGCATATAAAATAATGTTTACTTTTATATTTAATGAATAAATTTATTTTTTGTATATTTTTTAATGGAAGAAAAATTAAAGAGTAAGGTACTTTTTTGTACTTCAAGAATTATCCTGTTCTCCTGTCTTTTTAACAGTACAATTATTATTTTTTTACTCATGATGATTTTTAACTTGTAATTGCGTCACAATTTTATATGTTCAAATAAAATGATTTTATATATTTTACACATTATTAATATAGAAAATAAATTATGATAAAACCTTTAAACGATAATTCAAAAGATTAAATAGTGTTAATGACTTACCGGTGTCTGAAAATAAAATAAAAATAGAAATTACGAACAGCATTTTAGCTTTTATTTATTTAAGTTAAAGAAATTACAGTGTTATATGTAACACTTTGATTTGAAAATAAAATATATGATAATTCTGTTACGTTGATAATAATATAAAAATGCAACTGTATTTTAAATTACTTACCAATCCCTGAAAATAATTAATAGAAAATGATTAATACTCAAACATTAAGACAACATTAAAAATAAAGATTTTTAAAACTTTTTTTTTCACTTAATGTAAGTTATTGTCTTATATAAAATAAATAAAAAGCTTCAATTTATAATTTCTAAGTATCGATCTATTAATTATTATTTTTTTAAACAATACACATGTATTATTCAAATTTGCTTCAAATTCAAAATTTCAAAAATTTATTAATAAGAGTTATTAACTTACCTTTGCCTACAAAATGAATAAGAAATAAGTTATTATTGATATTTATACTATGCAAATGTTAAGAACATTGAAATGAAAGTTTTATACAAATATTCAATATTTTGATTATGTCTGCTTTTTCATTTCATGTTATAGAACTTTTTTAGAATAAAGATTTTAATATTTATATGTTTAACTTAGTGCAGTTTTTATGCTTACAAAAATAATTTTAAGTTTGGTATTATTTTTAAATTCAAACTTGTATAAAAAAAATTAAATTCACAATCTATTCAAAAATATTTATTTTGTAGAGGTCTTATTTCGTGTGAGCTACGGCTTAAAAAACAGTTAAAAATATGAATAATTCAGATTTATGGGTTTGATCTTTGGTGATACTTGTAATAAATAAAATCAATATAATTTTTTGATCCTTAATTGTATAAACTTAAAGATCCCTGAAAATATTATATAAAAATAATTTGACTACTAAACATTGAAATTATATTCTAAATAATTATTTTAATCTGCTTCTGTTTTAGATCAAGACATTAAGTTTTCATAAAGTTTATTTTGTAGTTCCTTTGATACGTAATAATAAACATTAAAAGATAGAAACTTACCTTGGTCTAAAAAAAATAATGCATCCAATTGTTGGTTATTACTCAAATTGTTGTGATAGTTTTACATTCAAATTTGTACAAAGAAACATTTAAAAGTAAAAATTAATTATTTGGATAATTTATGACCTTTAAATTTATATTAGGTACAGTACTTTATCAGAATAAAATTATAAAAAGATTCATTAATCAAAGTCATATTTTTGCTTAAATTATTGCTTAACAATTCAAAATAATATTAATAAAAACTTGTAAAATTCATCTGAAAATGCCTTTGTTTTAATGTAATTGTTTGAGTAATAACTTACCGATCCCTGGAAATAATGAAAAAATAATTTTTAATACTAAAACCTTTGTAAAAAAACAAACTATGTAATTAACAAATCTATTAAAGTTTTTTTTTCAATTAAAATTTTATAATTGTACTATAAGAATAATCATTGTTCTTCAAGATGTTTAATTTGGTATAGTTTACTTTTCAAAAAAAAATAAAAATTAGAATCTTTAATTGCAAGAATATTAAAGAAGTATGTCCTTATTAAGAACATTTGCAGAGCTTTTAATTTGATATTATAAACTTTTATAAGAATATCAACTTACCATTGTCTTAAAAAAAGAGAAAAAAATAGTTTTTATTCAAATTTATGTAATAATTTTATATATAAATTTTTGCAAAGAAGCTTTTAAAATGACATATTCAACATTTTTATGATTCCTTCTCTTTCAATTTATACTAAAACATTTTATCCGAACAAAGGATGTAAAATATTGACCTTCCATGACAATCTATAATAAAAACTTTGAGGTAGAAATGGGACTTTTATAGATAAAAATTACGGTTTTATTAGGTATTAGAAAAATAAAAATGTTTGATACAGTTGCTATTTTTATATATTGATCTTCATTCTTAGTTAAATTGTTGGAAAGAAATCCTTTTATTATTTAAAAAGAATTAAAGACTGTGGAGGCTTTGTTCTGGGCATCACAAAAATATGTCAAGCATTTTAAGCATTCAAAACTTAAATTAAGGCGGGAAATAGACAGATTAATCGAATCATTTTTTCCCCATATAATGTCATGATTTGTGATTTTTGTGTAATCTAAATAAATTGTAATTTTTAGTCACTATAAAAAAATAATATATTGTAGTGACTTGATTTTCGAGATCAGCCTTGGTCTCCTTGCTCTAATGCTACTTTAAATATTTAAAGCACTTTTCACTTGAACAATAAAACAAAATTGGGAACAGAGTCGTGAAATTACAAATTTGCCATTTTTTCAGGATTTGTCTTCCCCAGTTTTAACATAAATATATTCTTTAGAGGCTCTATAACCTAGAAAATACTGATAAAAATTGTCTAACCGTTGGTATGAGATCAGTCAAGTGTTGAGCCCAAACATATTAAAAGTACAATTATATGTATTACCCTTTGTTTTAACTTTAAAATCGTATTTTGAAGATGAGTTAAAGTTTATAAAATGCAACAGATGAATATATTCCAATAATTAAACTCTATCAAAACCATATCAACTGAGATTAAAAGGAAATGATTTGAGTGATAACTTACCGATCCCTGAAAATAATTAAAGGATAATGTTTTATTTCAACAAAGTGAAATATCATTTTTTAAAGAAAAGTAAATGATTATGTTTATACAGCCATATATTTTTCCCTTGCCTTTGTTTTATATTTAAAAATTAGTTTTAATTAAGTTTTATCTTAGTTTGCTCTATTATTCATCAAAAATTAAAAGTACATCAACTTAGCTTTGACTAAAAGTAATGAATTTAAAATATGTTTTATTCAATTTTTATTAAAAGTATTATTATTTTATTTAAATGTGCGTATGAAATATTCAATATTTTTATAACTTTTGTACATCAGTGTTAATTTTGTCAGCCTTTTTTTTAGTTAGTCTCGTCACATTTCGTTTCGTAGTTTTATATTGCATTTCGTATACGAAAAGGGAAATTTTTTTTTTCTTTTTAAGATATAAATGTAACCACAGATTCGATTAAAATGTGTAGTATTTAGTTCATGTCGGACGAAATCGTCACAACTATTTGACATAGCTTTGGGTGTAAAGGTATGTTCATTTATAAAAACTCCAGTAAAAATTATAAATATATTATATGTGGAGATGGTCATTTTGTTGAGGTGAGTGAGCGTGCCAGCAATTACTATTTGGTACCTCTGTTTCATTTTATTAGCTAATTGTTATTGACAACATTAAAAGCTACTCAATAACTGATACAAAGTAAGAAAAATAAAGTAAATTAAAATGTTCAGAAATTCCGGAGAATGGACACACTTTCTTGCCTATTACTTCTAAATAATAAGATGATTATGTACCCAGTTCTTACCTCAACGATACAGAAAAGACAGAATACCAACTGGTATTTTTCTTTTCTTGAATTAAATTCAACTCTAAATCTACAAGTTTAAGAATCTATAAACTTATATGAACACCCCTCCCTCTCTTGTGCAAAACGAAACTTTTTTTTATCCGTCTAATTACATTTCATCACGTCATTGGTTTGAGAAGAAGATAAAAGTTGTGTTTTAGTCTGAAGAAACATTAAAAAACTGTTCACTTTGTCATCCTTATGAAAAGTCCCTTTGTTAGTGAGTACACTTTGTTTAGTCCTGTCTGATAATATTAACACAGCTGCACATTCAACTCATATTACAGCATTTTATGAGACTGAAGTTATTAAAAGATTCAATTATTAAAAATACTTTTTCTGCAATTTATGGTTTAACCAAAAAGTTCAAAAACAAGAATCATTGAGTCTAATAATTTTTTTCTGAAAATGACTGTGTTTTAAGAACAGTATTCCTTGTATAGACTTACCAATACCTGAAAATAATTAAAGGACAATGCTTAATAGTTAAAATATTAAAAAAGTTAATTTAAACAAAAAATAAAAAGTATTAAACAAATCTATAAGAGTTTTGCCTTAAAATTTAATGACTTTAAACATTGTAAACAAAAATTTTACAAAAAGCAAAATTTGTTAATGCTTCCATTTTAATTTTTTCTTTAAATTTATGAAAAAGAGTTTAGTAACAGCATCTTATTTTACTCTTTTCATTGCTTAACTATAAGGCTTTCGTATAACTAACAATAGTTTGTCAAATAAATTAGTTAAAGTAGCATATAAGTACAAAAATAATTAATCTATAACGTTTGTTTACAAATAATTAATGTAACCATTCACGTTTCGATGTTGCGTATTCGAATTAACTAACCATAATCATGTTCTAATTTATCTCATGAGTAAATAATAGTCTTCAAATTTTAGGCTTGTCATTCGTTATATTTTATACCAGTTCAAAAATGAAATAAGAATTAACTATAAAACTATTAATAACTTAGACTCTCGATGAAAAAATGTTACAAATTTCATCCAATCTGTAATGTGCATATCAACTCCAAAGATCAAACTTGTCTCATTCAAAGATAAGCAAATAATTAAATGGACATAATTGGGAAATAAACAATGACATAGTACTACTTTGTGAACAAACGCTATAGATTGAAAAAAGTTATACGTATAGGTTACCTTTATTCAATTATTTGACAAATAGGGATCGGAATAACCTATATTATAAAATTTAGACAAATGCTGTTCCTTTTATGTAATTAATTTGATGCATAATTAACGTAAAAGAAATAAAAACTTACCTTTGTCTAAAAAATACAAAATGAAAATTAAATTATTACTCAATTTATTTTTATAGATTTATATTCAAATTTACAGAAACAAACTTTTTTTAAAAAAAAATATGCAATTTTATTAACTATATCTGATATTTAAAATTATATTAGAGCATTTCATTCGAATAAAGTTATACAAAGACTAATTTAGTGAATATTTTATTTTAATTTCATTTTGAGTTAGCAAAATAATGCAAAAACCAAAATAATTCAGACTTAAAACATTGATTTGAGAATGATTGTGTTTTATATTAAATTAGTGTAATTTTTTTTTAGTAATGATGACTTACCGATTCCTGAAAATAAATAAAGAAGAATGTTAAATGCTGACCATTATTTGAAGATCAAATTAAGGGAAAGTAATATATTCAACTATCTATATACAATAGTTTTACTTACAATTATAGGACTATTAGTTTTATGAGTATTAAGTTTAAACATTATATTTCAAAATTTTATTTTTTTTGTTAATGCTTACATTTCATGAACAATTAGTGCATCATTACATCATGATCACAATCATGAATCACGAAATTGTAATTTATCGTGATTTCGTGATTACTCTTTCGCAGCTATAAAAATAATTATACCATTTCAAAGTTATATAACTTTGAAATTATCTTAATTTTTTTATGCAAGATCAGTCAAATTGTTGAACTCTAATTCATTAAAAGTTCAAGTTTCTTCATTAAAGTTGTATTTTAAAGATGAGTTAAAGTTTATAAAATACAACTGGTGAATACTTTCCAATAATAAGTGATTAAATTCTATAAAATCCACATCAATTGAGGTCAAAAGGACCTATGGTAGGGATAGACGGTGAATATATGAGAATAGATTTTTTGATGACTAAAAATTACAATTTAAATGAATTTGTTCTATTGAAAAATATTATTTGGCATAAAAAAATAATACAAAAATTATGAATCAATGAAACTATGAAAAAATCATAATTCAGCTTAAGCACTATGAACAGTTGTTTTAACTTTGTCTAGTTATTTCATTACATCACTGCAATAATTTTAAGAAATTTAATCTTAATCAATTTCATTTTGTTCACACTTCTTTGAATATACATTTAGCAAACATGAAAAAGTACTAACTTACCTTTGTCTAAAAATAATTAATAAACGTAATATTATTTTTAGGTTGTAACAATATCAAACGTAATTTGAAAATTAACTTACCATTTTCTAAAAACAAAAAAATTAATTAAAAATACGTTTTTATTTGAAATTTGTTCATATAATTAGATGTATAAATTTGAGTAAAAGAAAATTTAAACAGAAATAGTCAAAATTTTACTTCTTTCTGCACTTTAAATTCATATTACAGTATTTAATCAGAATAAAGTCATAAAAAAATTCCTTTAGTAAACATTTTATTTCAGGGAAAGTTTTGTTGTAAACAAAACAATTCGAAAACAAAACAAGAAAGATCCAGACTTAAAAGATTATTTGTATTTTAAATAAAAGTAATATAAAAAAAAGTAACTTAGAAGAATGATAAAATTAACAAACTTATTTTATCTTTGCTTTCAAATTTAGGGTTATTCTTTATTATGACACTAAATATTATACTACAAAATATTATTTCTGGATGACTCCATTTCAATTGCTAGATATTAGATAACCTTTTTGCTCTAAAAAATTATCCTATTTTTTATTTTTTAAATAAACTAAAGATGTCAAGGAAATGATTTTATAAATTATTTCACATTATTAATATATAGAAAATATATTATGATAAGACCTTTAAACGACAATTCAAAAAATTAAATAGTGTTAATGACTTACCGGTGTCTGAAAATAAAATAAAAATAGAAATCACTAACAGCATTTTAGCTTTTATTTATTTAAGTTAAATAAATTACAGCGCTATGTATAATACTTCAATTTGAGAATAAAATATATGATAATAATTATCTATGCCAATTTAGAAGTAAATATCTGTTACGTTGATAATACTATAAAAATACGATTGTATTTTAAATTACTTACCAATCTCTGAAAACAATAAATGGATAACAGTTCATACTCAAATTTTGGAAGACATCCTTAATAAATAATTTTTACCACTATATAAAAAATAATTTTGGTACACAAAAAAGTAAATATGATTTAAGGGTTTATAATATTTTATAATATATGTATAAGAAAGAAATAATTTTTATTCCAAATTAAGTAATTGTTTATATATTTTTTTCAAATAACATACCAAAAGCAAAAATTCAAAGAGATAATAAAAATTTCGAATGTAATATGATAATTAATTTAACCTTCTCTAAACATATTGAAATAAAACTAAGTTGATAATCAAATTTTGTTAAAAAAATATATAGAAATTTGTATGAAAAAACATTAAAAAAAGTAATGGTAATAATTAAAAATTAAATATTTGTATAATTTTAAATTCACTTAAAAGTAAATGAAGATACTAAAAAATTAATTGAGTAAAAGTTTTATTTTTAACATGATGACTTAGCAAGACAATTAAATAACAAGGATAATAAATACTTATAAAATTCGTCCAAGATTGATTGTATCTAAAAAATGAACATTTAGTGGCTATAGTAATGATTTATGGAGCCTTGAAAGAATAGAAAAGGGATAAAATTTAATACTTGAATTCTTACTTTTAGAGAATTTAAAAGTTACATCAATTTATGTATATATATTGTTTATTATTGTTTCAGTTTTAATCTAAATTCTACAAATGAATCATTTAACTTTTGCTTTTATTCAGCTTAAAAAATGAGAAATTAAAACTTGTATTGTCAATTTAAAACGATATAATTATGTTGTTATTGATATTTTTAAAGACTTTAAGTATATTTGTTCATACCTTGAGTTTCATGGTTAACTTATTTGTGTAATTGCATATTGTTTAAGTAAATTTCAGGAATTGCATCTTGTTTATATTTTATTCATCATAGAACTTGTTAAAGAGAGTTGCAAATGTTCCTTTATAAACTAGGTTTGTATCTTGTATGTTAGTATAATTAAATGATAATGTTGCAGTTTGTACTACAAATTTAAATTAATATGGTTTTATTTGTTTTTGCATTATTGTGTAAAATAGACGTTTTATACTTATAAAAGTTGTTTACTAATGCGTCATCTTGCGACAATGAATGCTTTGTTACTTTGTTCATCGCTTGTACATACAAAGATGGGGGCTTAATACTCATTGAAGTATTTAATTAATTAACAAGTACATGTGATTTTGATTTTGAAAAATGTGATTAAGTTGATTTAAAGTTTTGTTGACTTGTTTTAATTATCTAAATTAATTTAAAACTATAGTATATTTATTTATTCAAAAAATTACTGTCACAAATATCCGTAGCTTGGTAGTCAATAAGCTTTACGCTCAAATATTACGTGTAACATTTTTTTACATAGATATAGGAAAACTGTAGTTGTTAATGCTTTAATTAAGGTATCTAAGATTGGGATACTAATCCCGAATAGAGACTTGTCTTAGTTAGTTACTGAAGAAAATTATCAACACTTTAAAACAATTTAGTGAAACTATAGTGCATAAATATTCATGTAAGTGAATGTTTATCATATATTAATTTTAGACAAAAGTAATTGTCTAACGAATATACATATATTGAGAGATAAGTTGCTTAATATTAACACTAAATATCTCTATTGGGTTAAAAAAAATGTAAAATCTAATTAAATTAAAGAAAAATTCGTAAATTCAAACACTCCTTTCACCTTGGATTTATTTTCAACCATTATATTAATTAAATTTTAGATTTGGTATTTATAAAAATTCAAATTTTTCAAAAATAATAAGAATTTGTTATATGTAAATTTAAAAACTTACCGTTGTTGACTTGAAAAAAAAAGAATACAAAATAAATTATAGCTATTAATAAGTAAAATATTTTAAATCTTCAAAAACACAGTCTTATCAGTAATATTGTTCATGTAAATAATTTAGTTGTTGTTATTGAATAACATAAAAACAAAAAAAGGTGAGAATTTTCAATTTTAATTTTAAATGAAGTAGTTTTTTTTTATTTAATAGGTTTTTAATCTAAACTACGATACCATTTGTTTCATTAATGACTTTTCAGTTGTTTAAAATAACTTAGAGTTAATATATGGATTTTATTATTAATTATTCAAAAACAAGACTTTAATTTTATTCATTGAGTTATTTTATTTAAAATTAGTTTAATATCAATATGATATAATCCAAATCAAGTTTTTCAATTTTTAAACTTAAATGCCTACAGATTAATGCAAATAATGAATAAGAAATAGTTAACGAATGTGTCATATAAAATTTAGAAATAATCAATTTAATAGTGATTATTAGTAAAAAAAAAAGTAAAGTCTTAATAAAGGCTATTACTTTTTTTCTTTCTGGCATCAATACTTTAGAGCCTTTGAAATGTATCTACAGTTGTGAAAAAAGTTACAACTCGAGCTCTGAGCTATTAGTGTCATGTGAAGAAATAAAGATTATAACCAGCACTAAGACTACACTTTTTGTGATGTCTTATCTATCTAAGACTTTGAAAACCAAAAAAATCCAAAAAAATGCTATAAACAATGTTGATTTCCTCATCTGTCACTAAACGAAATGAAATTGTTAATGAGTTTTTTATTTATGACGATAATGAAACGAAGATGAGACGAAACATTTTTTTTTTTCATGAATGTTCCGTCTTATTAAAAAAAATATTTATCTTCTTCACTATACAATGAAAGAAACAGGACAAATTGTAAAATGATGTAGACAAAATTAATACGGGTTGCAAACTAATAAAAAAAATGATATTTTTGGTCAAAAACCATCTTAAACTTCCTCAAACATAAAAACAAAAAAATAAAATTAAATGATTTGACTGTTATCGATAAGAAAGAATTTTCGAACAATGTAATTGAAGATAAATTGTTTGTCATACGATACATTTGGATACTTTATTATATTGAGTGTTTATTCTCAACAGATCATTAATAAAAGATAACTTACCTTAGTCTGAAATATAAAAAAAGTGCATATTATGTAATTATACAATTTCAAAGAAGTACTCAGTATTATGTATTTAATTTTTAATTCTTTTTTTAGATGTTAAATATACAAATTGTGTGGTTTGTCTAATTCTGTATATATTTTGAAATCTAAATGATTTTTTGATTGATTTACACTTTAAACTAAAAATCAACCAAAAGAAAATTATTCTTACCAAATTAATGGTAAAAATAAAAATTAACAAATGCCTTTGGTTTTTTAATGTAAAATCTAAAAAAAACTTATTTAAGATGGAATAAACTTGAACAATATACTTACTGATTCTGAAAATAAAAAAAAATGATAAATGTTAGAAATTGTATACATATATTAAAAAAAAAAATTCTTTGTTGATTTATATTTAGTTTGAATGAAAAATTTCCTATTTAAAAAATTGTAATTCCTTTTTGTTGGATATAGAATAAAAAATCGTATTTTTTTCTGAGATTACACATAAAATATTCTTTAAATAAATATAAAGGCAAAAATGAAAAGAATTTTACAAAAACTCTTTCTTTCTACAAACAAACATTACAAACATCTTAAGTATAAACAAACAATACTTACTTGGTGCTAGAAATGAAATGAAATAAAATTTGATTATATTCAAACTTACAAACGATTATTTTAAATGATATAAAAAATTATCAATAAAATAAACAAAATGACTATTAATAAAAATATTAAAATACAATGTCGAGTTGAAAGTTATTGGTATCTTTCATTGCAAAACTGTGAAGATAGTTCTGAATAGAATAAATAATTCTCGTAAGATAAAAATGATTTTAAAAACAAAAGTCATTTTCCAAAAAAACTTTGCGCTTAGTCTGATTTAACAAATAAACAATGTTTCTAGTTTATGGCTCTTGTCTGTTACGCCATCAATAAGAACAATTTGTAAAAAATATAATGTCATTCAACTGCTGACCACAGGTGATTGGGTCTAGAAGCTAATGAGATTATTTATCAGACCCTTTTTAGTTCCAGGCTCAAACAATGATATGAGAAAAAATAATTATTGACCTTGATAGTTCTTTAGTTATATGATAGAGGTATACATTTTGCAAAGTTGTAAAGAAATATTTAATGACGCAATTTTTGAGTACTTTTTGATGTACCAATTATCTGTATTTTTTTTTAGCATTGTAACACTTTTAACAGATTAAAAACTATTTATAAAAATAATAGCAATAAAATCTTCCAGAAATTACGTCAAGTTGATAAAAAAAAGAAAGAAATGTTAATTTGAAGTATAAGCCCAATTGTATTGTGATCTAAAATCGATTACCTCAACCAAGATCAAGACTTTGGTTTAAGGGATCGAGAGCAATTTAAGACTAATGGATAAAAATTGTTCCTGTTTTGATTTTTTAGACTTTGAAGGGGTTAAAGTCAAGATGAGATCAAGACTGATTTCAAGAATTACATCACTAGAGTCAATGTATGTCCATCTCAGAAAATATTATATATATATATATATGTATATATATATACCATATATTGACTGGGTTATAAAAATTAGACATAAATTACTAGTTACTAGTTTTTTATAATGAAAAATCTGTCATTTATACATTCACGATTACAAAGAAGAAAAAACGAGAAGTTATTCATACTTTAAGGTAGTGTTTTACAAGCTTTTTGAGTTGTGATCCCGGCAGATAACACTTGAGCATTTGTGCACTGCAAATACTCTCTTATTCTTGGAAAGGGAATTTTCAATCTTGTATGGTTAAACGGTAAAGATAATTTTTGATTACAAAAAGTAAAAATACTTTATATATATATTATCACACCACTACCAATTTAGTTGTCCCAACAGTTTCATAAATACTCCCTTGAAACTTAAGCCCTTCAAGCTTTAATTAACTTAAAATTTGTTTTTCTCATTTTTAAATTGAATCCAACTTAAATAAAATTTGAAAGCGATATGTTGAATATCATTTTTAAATGTTTTGATCAGAAATAGAAGACATTTATATTATTTGATTAGATAAAATTACCTCTATATCCTCTTAAAGGTTTTCCTAAAAACAAAATAATGTATTTTATTATACTGGTATTATATATAATCAGCCCCAATAGATAAAACATCAAGGGTTGTATACAGTTATATATTAGTATAATTTCAATCACCTTTAAAATCAACGATTAGATCTGAAAAATAAATAAAAAAATTAATTTTATTCAATATATTATCAAAGTTTGTTCTTTATCTTAAAAACATTTTCATGGACAAGTTATGCCACACTTTATCCACAACTTATTCAATTTTGCCTTAAATAAAATAAATACCTACAAAAATTGAATTTATTCAATGAATAAATAATGAAGTCTATAAGGTAAGCAATGTTATTACCTGTGTCTTTCACGACTATGTTCCCTATCTTTTCAATTCTTCTCTTGGGCTTAGATCTCTCCTTTATATCTATAAATACAATAAAATATTTTTTGAAGTTCTTAAATGAATATATACAATACCCTTAACGCTCTCAGCTGTACATGTTAGAGTACTTTGAATAAACCCAGCCAATAAAACCAGGGTGAGAGCTTGAATTTTGGAGTTCATGTCTGTTGTTTGCTAAAAGTCTTGACTGATTCTAAATGAATGGGGAGTCAAAAAAAAAGTTTGTCAAGAGATACGGAGGATTACGTTTCAAAGTTGTAAGCAATGATTGATTAAGTACATATTTATTTGCAGGCGAATATGTCCCTTTAAAGTTACTTCAAAAGATATATGATATGTGATTTCAAAATATAATAGCTCCAATGAGTATTACCTATGCTCTTTCAAACGTGTCAACATTAAGGTAAACGAAGGTTTCGAATCTTAAGTGATCCTTTTTCACATTAGTATAAATCATTTTCATACCTACAATCAAATTTTCGCTATTGTAAGTCCAAATCACCAAATATCAGAGATATATTAACGAAGAATATTATAAGTATCATTTACGGGTCTTTAGCTCAGTGTAGTTTGCTTTATTGAAACAATTAATTATGATGAACCATATGTGAAGGAATTAGAATAGTATCGAAGGAATGAACGAAATAAATTTAAGATTTCATATAAACTGATCAATCATATTTACGTTCATTTTACCTCATTCTTAATTGGTTAAGGATGTTTGATGTTGCTCTCGTTTAGAACATATAATGAAGTTATAAGGTATTTAAAGCTGGCGGTTATAAATTACTTTTGATTTGAAACCATAAATATTTTCTCTCTCATTAATTTTTCAATTATAATTAAAATACCAATAACTCTAATTGTTATTTTCCTTACTTCAATCAAAAGGAGAAAATATCAAGACCTTCCAAAACGTTGAATCATTCTTCTGTAACTGCTAATAGGATTTGTAGCACTCTTCAGATCCGAATCTCTCAAAACAAGGACAAAAAACCAAAACCCTAAATATAATAAGTAAAACAATAAAGAAAAACAAATCTTAATTCAAGAGCTAAATTCCTACACTCACAAAGTAGAGTTATAAAGACCCAGGAACTAATTAATTTGTATTGCAGGTACATAGTCCATTTAGACGATATTTCTTGTAGCTCATCCTTTATTCAGAAGGGAAAGATCAATGATTGGATTGTTTCTTCTTTACTCTATTCCTGATGAATTATAATTTATAATCTAATGAAGCTTTACATTACAAATTATAATAACTAATTATATGTATAACAACGGAAGTTTATTTTAGCACTCAACCTCTTTCACTTTTTTATATACATAGCATCCATCATCTTTAAAATATCTTACATTTTTATTTTTTAAACAATATATTATACATATGCCCCAAGGACACCCGTGAAACGTCTACAAAAATCCAATTTCAGAAAATAATATTTACATGAGTAGTTTTCTCTTCTTTTTAGTTTGCTATCATGCTTTTCCTAAGTCATTTCCTAAGTTTTCTATCGACCTTGATTACTTAGTTATAGACCTTTTTGACCGTTGAGAAAATTAAAATAAAAAGATCTGCTCCTCACGTCACGAGTTGATGAGTCATTAATTATAATTTGAAGATTTGTCTACTCGTTACTCCTTACACGTTTTCAAAGTTTGAATCGCATAAAGAATTCAACAATCAACAAAATAAGCTAAAGAACACAAATGTACATATTGTAAACTAACTTACTTTGGTCATAGTACATAGTAGATCAATATAATCTTGTGGCTTTTATTGTAGTAGTGCATGCTATAAGAGACATACATTTAATTCCCCTTTCATGCATGTATAAGCCAGTTTTTTTTCTTTATATATATAATTCGTGGCTAATTTTGATTGACATAGATATTATGTCAACGTTATTACTTTTGAATCAAGCACTTACATATATTCCGTTAAAAGGGTGTACATACTTTTTTTTATTTGACAGCAATAGCACATTTTTTGCTGAGAACAATCAAGAAACTATAATTACAAAAAAAAGCAAGTCATGAAGAAAAATAATTAGGTGACGTTGATCAGAATATTCTGGGTGTACTTGGCGTATAGCACTATTCAAATCGGCCAATTGTCATATAATCCTTTATAAAAAATGAATTTACCTCTTTGGTAACGTAATACTAATTTAAAAATCCCAAGAAGGTCCTTGTTTTAGCATCAAAATTGACGATTTTTGGACCGCTCATAAACGTTTCAAATTTAAATATCTACCTACATATTTTATTCTAAAATATTGAGATATTGTATTAATATTGCTCTTGTAGATATTCAAAATGACAGATGGAAATTTTAAGGACAAAAAAAAAAAAAAAGAAATAGATAGTTTTTCAAGAGGTGAAAGAAAATAATTAAGTCAATTTTCTGTGAAATATTTTGATTGTAAATCAGTACTATATAATAATATACTATTTGGCCTTACCATTCATTAAAATTCATATTTAAAACAATTTTTTTTATTTATCTTAAAGTGCCAAGAATATAATATGTATATAATTATACAAAAACATAATTAAAAGATTCTTGAGGGTGAAAATAAGTACTGTACTCTATGCTGCATGAAACGTATGTTGCTCTTAATTTAGAGTTTGCTGCGTGTCTGTGACACCTTGTTTTGTTCTCCAACATGCTTGGTTATCCATTTATGTACTCACCGAACACACTGAGAGAACTATTTTTCTAGGGGCAGGGCTAGAAGTTTGTATGTTGTGTAGAGGGATTGTCAATTACAGACTTTTGAAAAGAAAACCGCAATATGACGAAAAAATTATTTTTAGGGTGAATATTTGTGTGGTGTATAAATCAAAACCCAAAATGAACCTCGGAATAATTTCTCAATCCTCCTTGAAATGTCCACTCAAAAAGTATAACAAAGAATTGTATCAATAATTTCTTAGTTCAGATTAAACCTGAGGTTTGTAGCATTAGTCCAGTAGACCTGATGCTGCCTCTTAAGATTTCAAGTCTTCTTTGTGATGTTTCAAAACAAATTGTTATATCTGGATAAAAAACTACCTTTGACTACTTTTCAACAATTTATTGGAATCATTTCAAACAATTGTTTGATTGGTTCCATCCCTAGTTAGTAGGGATCTTTGGTTAAATTAAAAATAATTTTTCTTCAGCCATCTAAATACTCCTAGAAACTTGGATGCGAATCCCAAGTTGAGGAACCTTGTTTCAGGGGGAGATATAAATTCAATTTTGTTTATTTATTGAACTTGTTGAAATGATGCAGGATTAAGCGGAGCTTAGTTTTAAACTAGATATAATTTCGTCGAGCTAGTACAGAGTTTATCAAACGGTAGAAAGGAGATAATTGTACGCTGCTTTCTAAAAAAATAAAACAAAACAAGACTAAAAGTTTGTTTCTCTTCCTTTATAAAAAAAATTGTTCATTGGTGCGCTCCATGATTTTGGTTGAATCATAGGTGTGTCGAGGAAGCAAAAAGTTTTTAGGAACCTTGAGCTGGAAGAATGTTTGGTATTTGAGTACAACGTAATATTATATACACAAAGTATGTACAAGCAACTTGTGATATAATATATACATATATATATATATATATACTTAACACAAATATCATATGTATAAAAGTACTTTGATATTCGTAGAACTCAGAAGTTGAGTAATTGGACATTTGATCAAACTCTCCAAGTTGTATCTTTCCCTTTGCATTTTCTCTATTAATTCTACACTCCTTTATCATGGATGCTAAAAAGATATTAACGTGGATAGTTTTTAGTTCTTGACCATTGTCTAATGAGAGATCAGAATGACGTAGCATAAATCAATGTTTGCTATTCAAGATATATTCTCATATCATAGATTGAATAAGAGTCAAAGAAGAATCAAATTGATTTTAAAAAAGGGATTCATCTATGTATTTATGAAGAAGAAACATTCTAATAAGGAATGCCTCATGGATCTGTAGGTAGGTAGGTAGTGATCACGTATAATAAAACATCTTGAACTATGAGCAATTAATAGTTAATAATAATAGGGACGGTTTATTTATTGATATGAAGAATAAGCATACAAATAGAACTGGAATCTGTTCTTGAAGGACCTGTGACGGCTCAAATAAAGAATAAATTAAAACATGAAAGAAGAAATTGGAGAATAATAATGAATAATAAATCATGACGTCAGTTTGTTTGAGCATGCTAACGTATTTGTCCAAGGATGTCACGTCAACTTCATTTGAGAAATTCGACAATCTTTGTAGCTCTCAAAAGATGCAAAAAAAAGGTGAGGAAGGAAAATAAATAAATGAATGAATTATTGATTAGCTCTTTAGAATAGGGAGTCCTTGAAATTGTTCTGATGGGTTAGCTAATGCATATTTGCATAATGAATGAATAAAAGAGTGTATGAATTCCATGCAGGTAAGGAAGGTGCACTCAATAACCAGTCTATTGCATACATAGTATTTGTGGAACACATCCAAATGTACTCCACATTTTTTTTCTTCCTTAAAAGCATATAGTCATTGAAAGGTATTCGACATAATTGGAAATACACATAAGTAAGGGATGTGTTAGATAGGTTGCGTGCGTAGAAAGTGCAAAGAATTATAAAGGGACTGTGCAAGAGTGGATGAAAAGAATCAAAACTGAAACTATGTACATATAATAATAACCATAAAAAAATTTGTTGACAATGTCACATAATAATCACAATATGAGGTTTATTTTAGTTGTAGGATAAGAGTAATATTTGGGGTTAGGTATTGATTCCTTCGTTTATAAATACAAATTTACAATTTACAATCAATATATATGTATGTAGGTATTAAAGTTAAATACAAATGTATTATGCATCAAGCTTTGATAAAACGCTTCTAAATTCCTCCAAGCTTATTTTTCCATTTCCTTCTGTATCACATGACTTGAAAATTCGATCCGCTTGCTCCTTTTCGACGGTTTTCATCATCTGAAATAAATGAATAAAAATGAATTTATTCTCAATGGATCAAATGTGTCATCATAATATTATATCATCTATATCATTTTAAGATTAGATCTTTCAACCCGAGCTTGAGTCAACTCGAAAATCATCTGGGACTCTGATGGACTCAGGCTTATTATAATCATCATCAGGGCAAGGCAGATTCCAAATTTTTATCAATACGGTGATTGGATCACATCAGACCTAAATTATTTCTTCCAAATCAAAGTTATGTAGGTTTATGATCAGGCTCATTTAGTAAATGATCTGGTCAGGTTAGGTTTGAGAAAAAACATAATGCTTCGAGTCAAGTTGGGCTTAATGCTCTGAAGTTGGATTTTTGGACCTCGATCTAAACTCTAGCTAAGTCCCATGGAATTTTCCCACTTGCATGAAAGTTTAATATACATATGTATCAATCTTCTTTTATTTTTGTTAGCATTTGTCAATTTGTCGTACTCTTCCCCCTTACCACTCTTTTTTGAATATTGATTTGTTGAACTCGAATCGAATCTTGTCAAGCAGTAATTGGTTTACTACCAGTTAATTTTTGGGGGTTTTTGTATGTAACTTTTGGAGAGCAGGTTGAGAGAGTCAATGGAAATTAGTTCAATATCAATGCCCAAACTTATTCATGTGTATTTATTTATATATATATATATATATATATTGAAGGTTTGATTGGAACATGTGATATATTATCTTTACTTCTCAAGGTAAAATGTTCTATATATGTATGTATGTATGTATCTTATACCTTTCTAATATATAACTCCTAAATTATTATGACTATTATATTGTCCCCGACGGAAAATCTATCAAAAACATTCTTTAGAATGGGTTTTTTTAGAGCTGCTTTTGACATTGGAAAGACATTTTTCCCGAAAGGATTTCCTTTCCTTTTTATTTTGCCAACAATGGAGAATAGAAGTCTTTCTCAATATTAATGATGTATTAAGAAGACGTGATTGATAGTAGTTTTTCACGAATACATACACCACCTATGTCTATATGGTGCTACTCTCCTTTAGACAACTTCAAGTAATTTCCTCATTCATGCATAATTCATATTTATCCTTGGATATGTTAAATATTTATTATACCTAGTTGTGGGATTTACATAAATTTAGGTAGGACCACAAAAGACAAATTCAATTAGAGAAGTAAGTAGTAAATCCTACGCATAATCACAAAAACCTTATGAATACTATGTATGCATATACATACATTCTACACATGTCATGATAAGCATACATAATAAATAGTCTTAGGCCGGGACTGTATGTATAAAGGACCTTTATAGTGTACGAGTCCAAGATAATAAAGTTTCTAAAAAATATAATTAAACTTTGTTACGGAATAATTATTCTAAATAGAAGTACGCAATCTCGTAGATATTTAGGTAGCGAATAATTTTTGTTTATAATAGTTATAATCAAAGGTCGGACTATTCTATTCAAAGATCTACGACTTGATTTGATCCTAGAACGTAGATCACATGATTTGTGGAGGGTAAAAAAAACCAAGATATAAACAAAAATCATCCTTATAAAAAGTGATCATATCTACAAAATCAAAATCTTATTTTTCTTCTCTCGATTACCTCGAACTGATCTCTATCCATTAAAGTCTTGATATCCGTGTCAAGACCAAAGCAACTAAACTACAAATATATTTTTTAAACAAACAATTCATTTCTCGTGGTGGTCTTAAGTGAGGCAGTACATAACAGAACATTGGATCTTAAATATCCCTGTTTTCAATATTTTCCAAGGATCAGTTACTTACTATGGTGAATTGAAAAGATTTGCATTTATTAAATATACATAGTTTTAAAGAATTTGTGTGTTAGGACATGCAACGCAAATCAAAAGGATCCAATCAAAAAGTTGTTCAACTGTACTACACATATCATTATTATTGTATTTTTTTAAAACCATCACGAATATTGAACCAACATATCAAAAGTTGTTATTTGAACTGAGGTTCATTCTCCTATGGGACTTATAATATTCGCAGGTTTCATGAAACAAAATAAACACGACCAAACAAAATATGAGTCAAATATTTGTGTGTTGGGGGAGAGGGGGGAGTCCCCTTCGTGTTTGACACAAACAACACGAATACACTAAAATTGTAAATAAATTAGTTGTTGAGTTCAAAAAAAGTTGCAGAGTCCCTTTGAAATGAGAAAAAAAAAATAAGAAGGTCAGAGGCAGGAAAAAAAAAGAAGAACCATAATTATATTACATAAATCATGTAATTACACCTCCTGATAACTCGTACTTTTCAATTAGGGGGTCTCAAAAGTAATTGAATGGAGTATATACTATATACTATATATATAATTAATTTACAAACCTCATCAAACTCTTCTCGACTTAAAAATCCATCTTTGTTCCGATCAAATTTCCGAAAGGCATACTCTACTTTGTCCATTTTCTCATTTGAAGACGATCCCTTGCTCTCCTATAGGATCATAAATAATAGCAACATGAATATAAAAGTAATCGTAGCCCTAATAATAAGTATTTACATTATACACGAAAAACAATTTGAGGTCTAAAGGAAAAACATAGTACATATTGACAAAAAAAAACCCAGGGATTAAATCAATTATTCAAAAGCTAATTCTTACTCTAGTGGTAAACAAAAAGGTGCTCATAGTTGTGTTCAATTATAGTCATTGCTAAGGTAAGTTGTGCGCATATTTATGTATATACATATACCATGTATATATTACATACCCCGTAAAAAGTAATCGAAAAGACTCGTGGTGTAGAAGAAAAAAAGTCATTTAACAAAAAAAACAAAAATGACTCGTTAAATACATAAAAAATTTATATAAAACATTTTTCCGTCAAAATATTAGCATATTTTATATTTTTATTAAATTAAATAAGTTGTTGTTTATATTTTTTCTTTATTTCTTTTCTTTTGCTTTTTAGATTTTGTCTTTATTATATAATACAACTATATCCCCTAACGGGGTTATGTCACTAACATGAAAACGTAGACTATATTTTCTTATCAGCTGTCAACTATTCTACTATTTTTACCTCTTATTTTTAGTGATTTGAAAGTTGATTGATTGAGCTTGAACTACGATTTTTGTCTACTCTCAATGAAGAATAATCCTAAGGTTTGGAAAAAATTGGCTCATATATTACTTTTATTCAAGGAAATGGTTTGGAGCCATATTTTTATATTTTGGTTTCTCGGGTGTATATTAATCATTATGTCCTTTGTCGCCTTTCAGTAAAGAAATAATAAAAAGTATTAATTGACACAATCATTTTATAATTGTGTATGTATATGTGTGTTTAATTGAGAAGAATTAAACTCCCTTTAATCAAAGGAGCGGTTAGGTGTTTATGAGAACAAAAACTCTTCAAAGTAATAATGATTTGTAATCTAATCATAATATGAGGAACAAAAAACTTTGTTTTATTTGATATTTGTCGAGATAAGAAAGCTTCTCTGTGGAACATTGTATTTTATATGCATTATAAAGTATGTGGGAAACATACCTCTTCATATGAGTAATAAATCAAAATATGGTAAAATCAATGGAAATCTTACAAAATAATTGGATTGGAAATGTTTCATGTTTTATTTTTCTTAGTCTCTTAAAAAATGGTGTAACAGGTTGATTAAGAAACTACATTTAAAAAAAAAAAACCCAAAAAATCTTTATAAATGTGTATATAGTTTATGTAATTTATTTTAATGGGTAAAAAAAAAAACAACCAGTGCAAATGTGTCACTTGTAAGAAAGAGCAGAAAAATGAACACTATCCTCGCAACAAGTTCCTCAAGTCTGAGGCTCTTCTCCAAGATCAAATTAAGGCTATGTATAATTTGTAGCAATTAAATGAGACAAAAACTTTGTAAATCAGATTCTGCGGAATGACAATGATTTCTTATATGTAACACCTCTCCATTAAAATTTATGGGTAGAGGAATATCATGATGATTCTAAACGCACTGATGAGTTAATTTGTCACAGGGTTTTATTTTCATTTCGCTATTCATCATCATATTATTATTATATACAACAATTTACATGACTCAACCTTTTTTTACTAACAAAAATAAACAAATGAGAGCCTGAACGCAAATTTAAAAAAAAAAGAAAAGAAAAATGAATTGTACAAACAGGTCCAAACCTAATGGTATTTAGACAATGCCCGGTTGAATTTAAATTTGATATAGCCAAGTTTTGCTATAGTTTGATGATTTTTCATTTCATAATTTGAGTATTTAAATGCAAAAGAATACTTTATTGGCTCGTAGTTTATAGAATTTGTATTCAAACAGTCTAGTATATCCAAAAAAAAAACCAATTTCCCTTACTTTTGAAAGTATTCCTACAATTGATGCTTTTAAAAGACAAGATTAATTATAATGTAGATGAATCTATCTTGAAAAAAAAATTAATTGGAGGGTTTTTTTATCCATAAATAATTGATTTTTTTTCTAGATTAATTGTGGACAGAATCTTATATATATATATATATATAAAGTTAATTGATAAAGTTTAATTTATACATTGATGTAAGTTTTTTGTACATAATAATATACTCTTAGACGATATGAGAAATAAACAATCAAAAATGAAATGTTCCCACCCCAAAATAAAGACATTTTAAGATTCAACATATTGTCAATTATATTTAAACCCTTGGTTTTACAAATGTCTCAATTAATACTACTAAGAAATTGATAAAAGGTATGAGAAAAGTTCAGCATGACTTCCATGAAATTTCATATTGTGTCCTCAAGAACAAAAATTAATTATTTATTATAAAGGCAACATCTATTCTTTGTAAGCAGCTTGTACATATACATATATACAACATGCCTACCTATATTTTCAGACATGGTGTACATAGAAATAAATGTATTAAATCATATGATTAATCTATTTTTTGCTTTTCCTCTGATTTGACAGCATAAACGTTTCTCTCAATATATCATTGGCCAACTATGTATATATATATATATATGTACACAAACAAATAATACAAGGAGAGGAAGTGGAAAATTTGCATACAAAACAAAAACCCATCACAAAATACGGAAACAAGACTTGAGAGCCCATTAAATCTACATACATAACATGTACGAATTAGATATTAGATATAAATGTTTGTGTATTTGTTTGTAACAAATACATAAGTAAATAATACTTGAAGAATAAATAAATAAATGTTATGCCTACTCATGTAACTAGGCCCATACATTAGTCTATTCTTCATTGTATCAATTAATTATTATAAATGATTTAATGGTTATTTCCAGAAATAAAGGGGAAAAAATCTCCTTATCTTGAGAAATGTTTTTTTTTTTTTTTTTTTTTGTAAAGTCTTAATGAATTCCAAGTATAATTAGCCTTGATTGTAAAAGATAAACTGCCTTAGCTACATGTTGTATTTGTTTGTACTGTGTGTGCATAACTAACATACATGTTTTTGTTATTCAATTTTAAAACTATTTGAACATTCTTGAAGTTTATTTACTCTAAAGGAATTATTATAAACTAAACTTTTGTGTACAACATTCCATTCTCTTTTCTTTTTTTTCTTTTTTATAGTCTTTGGGTATTTGAATTAAGAATTCAAGTTTTATTAAAATAATTATATTTTAATGTAAGATAAAAGTTCTCAAATAGATAAATATTATTCATAGATAAAAAAAAGTGGTGAAAGGACTCATTTTCTGGCCTTGAAAAACTTGTAGATTCATATCTTTTATACAACTGCTTCAAAGGAGCTTATAAAAATGGAAATCAATTTGTTGGTAGGATAGAAAAAGGAAAGGTATATAAACGGGGCATTCAAAAGTGTGAAAGGGCAAATCCTCAGATAATAAATGAAAAGTTCCTTCTTTTTTTTTTTTTAATTAACAGCGTTTATACATACAAACTATTTTTTCTGATTTGACACCCACTCCCTCTTGAATTTCCCTCAAGTCCCAAGAAAGTCCCCCTCCCTCCCCCTCTTTGAAAATCACTGATCTTTATCATTGGAAATTAGTGTTGGTGTCAGAACAGCCATAAGAGAGAACAATAACAGTTGGAACCAAGAAATGACTCAGGGTTTTGTTTTGTATTGTTTTTACCTAGCCTGGGTCTTGTTCTCAAAAACACAGGCTTTGAAGTAGGCTTGAGAGCAAAACCTTCAAAAATTGGTTTGGTGAACAAAAACAATCTCAATAGTCACATTACTATTGGAAATGCAGATCCATTTGAAGATTAAGTCAATAGTCAAATACTTACAAGAAAACTTCGAGTTACGGAAGTTGCATTTAATTGCATACCATAAATATGTATGTGTGCATTTTATATTTGCCACAAGGATCCACAAGTGCTAATCACTCTTTTGGAGAGCTTCTAGTCAATGATCAATTTAAATATATATACTATTCCTTTCGTTAAACAGTTGAAAACCATGAGAAATATTAATTCATTTTAAAATTATCATTAAACTATTTCTATTAAATAGATATTAAAACCCATACCCCCTAAATTATTTATCCTTGAGGGTATCTAAATTTATTATCCAAATCGTTATTATTATTATTATTATATATTGAGGTTCGACATGTAGTGGAAACAGTAATTAAAATCAGGAGTAATTATAGTATTTTGCAAATAATTTCCCCCCCCCCCTCCTTTTGACAACTCCCATTCTTCTAAATGGAAAATAAGTTGGGGTTATTGTTGTTTCTTCTTTCCGACTAATTAATTGCTAGTTAATTACACCTGTCTGTAGTTAAAAATCCTAAGGGGTATAAGTATGATAAAATTTATTCAGTTTTGCACGTTGATTTCAAATCTGTAAATCTTTTTTTCGAGAGTCCAATGGTTTTTGAGAAATCGGACCCTACTTTTTGAGCTAATTTGGCCCATTTTCCAACTTCAACTTCAATTTAAACCTAGAAGGATACTCATTTTTAGCATTAGAAAATGATGATCTGACAGTGTATTTGTTATAAATTTAATTTCTAGTCTTTGTTTTGACCTAAGGGGACATAAGGGGGGAGTAGGCCCAAAAGTCGACCAAATCGTTTGTACTTAAATAACTCTCTGAATACTACATGAAATGGATGAATAAAAAATGCATTCAACAGCTGAGACCCACAGCTTTCAAACGAGATGTCAAGCGCTCAATAAGAATACTTAACTAAGGAAAAATCGTCCATCTATATGTGCAGTTTTTCATCCAATTTCGATCAAAAATCTTCTAGAAATCAATGACTCACAGTAGAGCTACTAAAGTGAGTCATGCAGAAGGATTAAGAAATCAGCTAAAATCCTTCTGCGTGCTACATCCTAAATATGTTGCAGTTGTTTTTCGGTAGTAGCTCTACCGTGAGTCTTTGATTTCTAGCGAATTTTTAATCGAAATTCGATGAAAATTTACATATTACAAATTTAAAGATTTGAAATCAGCGTGCAAAACTGAATAACTTTTCTTAAACTTATACACCTTAAGATTTTTGACATTTCAAATTTATTGACCTGTAATATCAATTTCCAACATTTTCGGAACAATGTTTGAAAGTTCAAATTATGAAGGCAAAAAATCAAGGAAAAGAGAGATATTTAAGATAATTAAATTGTCACAAATTTACCAGAAATCATAAATGAATTCTTATCAGGCTGTAATAGAGTTTTGAGGTCAAAAGAGTGGTTTTTTTTTGGATTTTTTATCATTAAAAGAATGTAGGTAAAGAAATAATATTTATATGAATTAAAAAAAAAAAAAAGAATTTAATTCCATGAATCTTAAAATAATAAAATTTCATTATATATATACCTACATACTACAAATGCAGTATGTTAGAAAAAGTCGTTATTAAAATAACATAAAAATGTTCTATGATTAGTGTCATAAAGATAAAAATCTGCACTCCTCTATTTCCGTTAACATGACTTGGAATGAGGTATCAGAATAAATATGTATATTATACAACATAGTTGAAATATGGTAATAATAGAAGGAAGAGTAAAAAAATTCAATTTAAGAAATTGAATTTTTAAAGGAGTTCATAAAAACTTATCTAAAGACAGAACCTAGGTTTGAAAAGTCAACTACTTATTAGTGCCACTTTAGTACATGAGAGAGAATAGCTTGTTTATAAATTATGGTGAACAAGAAAAATTACTTTTGAAGCTAGCCTTACCCATTCCAGTAAAATCCAAAAAATTCCCTTTTTTGAAAAGACTTTAGTACTAAGAATCACCAACAGGTATGTGATTAATAGTTAATATATGTATATACTTTTAAAACTTATAGGTAATACCCATGGTATCCCTAGTATAAAAATAGGAGACATCTCATGCTGCTCCAGAAACATACATAAATATATTCCAAATACAAGAATAAAACTTATATTTTGGCATAAAAAAATATGCATCATCAAGAATTTGAAATTTTTTGATGCATTGTTAGACATCATTATTTCCACTGAAGAAATCATTGAAAATCTTATTTTCATTCAATTAGCTACATACGATATTTCCCTGAAATTTTTCATAAATGTACATTATACTCTGAGAAATCACAAAAAAAAAAAAAAACGAAATCCTGGGAGAGAAAGCCCAACATGAGTCTGATATTTTTGTAATATTATTATTATTATTATTGTCTCACCTTTTTGTCTTTTTTTGGTTTTATATCCTCAATATCTGCCTTGTGAAAAACCCGATCCACAAATTCAATCCGACATAGATCAGTCATATATGCAGCTTTCATAAATTCAGGTAACTTGAGCTCTCCATTTCCATCAGCACTCTTCTCTATTTCCTCTTTTAATCCACTGAAAACTGTGATGTCATTGCTTTCAAATATCTCAAAAATAGCTTCAGTGGATATCCGGCCACTATTAGATCCGTCAACTTCTTTGAAGAGCTCTTCAAGCTTCTTTTGACGCTCAACTTCTCGTCGTCGTCTTGTAAGTGTGAACATGGTTGTTGAGTATCGATTGTTTTTGTTTTTTAATGAAAGTTGTTATGTTGTTTTTTTGTTTGTTTTTTTTGCAGAGTCACCTGGCAGTTTTGTTCCTAGAAGAGAATACAAATAAATAAACGTAATAGTAATAATAATAATAGCTACAAAGCACTTTTAAAATAAAGGCTGCTCATTCCTTCTCTGATTGTAATTATTAGAAATGTCAGGCTATATCATGGAAAAGGAAAGAAGAACAAAGTGGACAAAGAAAGGCAAATGATGAATTAGACAATAAGTATATACATACACATGTACTCGTATATTTATTAATCATTTATTTGCGACATTTACGTTTACTCTAAAAGGGTTGATTTATTAGGAGCTCTCTTGTTCTCTTATAAGAAGCTCTCATTAAATTCAAACACCTGGAGAGGACTGTAAATATAGATGGGGACATTCTGAGTTTTAACGACTATTGTTCCATTACAATTTAGATTGTATATAATTGAATATATATTTTACTAAAACTGCAGAATCGTAATAGTATTCTAATAATTATTCAGTCTGCAACCTATAGCAAGGATACTCAACTAATGGCCTGCAGTCTGAATATTTTGAGTCTTGTACATAGCTCCACGAGGAGAAATTAGAGTAAAATATTCAAGTCAGATGTACATATAACAAATTTATTAAAGAGCAGTGAAAATAGACAAAATTTCAGGTGCAAGCTACAGTTTTCATGCATTGTTTATTTGAGTGCTACAAGCATTTCAACAAATTTTCAGACTGCATATTGCTATAAAAGTTTTTGTATGAAAAAAAAACTTTTTGTTGAATGTTGTTAATAATTTTTTTTTCTACATATATGAAGTTGAATTAAAAGTTTGTGAAATTTGTAAGAAATTAATTTATTTTTAAAACGTCAGTATATTTTGCAAATGAGCACCGTGCCTCTACTTGGCTCCAAAAATGTCCTCTAGATTTCTTCAAAGATACTGAGTATATAGTTTAGTTAATAGTAACAATCATACGGGTTCACAAATTGGTTGTTATATTTTCATGATTTCCCGTCATAAAAATTTCTGGACTCATGCATACATTGGAAATGCTTATCTAATTGAACCCTTGTTCATAATAGTTCAGTAGTCGTCCTGTTCTTGTACTTAATAATAGTTTATTTATAAATTGCGCTCCTTTTTAAATAAAAGTCCAGTGGTCATGGGACTCTAGTTACACTGCGTTAACACAAAAGCAATCTTGAAAAACAATCAAGAAAAGGAGAAAATATTCCGAATGTAAATATTTGACTTTATAAATATAAACGCTCCAATAGGTATATGGGTCCATATTGGCCTTCATATTCAAATTTTTGAGATGGGTTGAGATACTACGCAAAAATGTAGGCTATAGCCTAGAGTATTCATTTGAGCTATGTGGCTATATTTGGCTCCCAAATGGCCTGCAGCGTTCTCGATATATATTAATTAGAATAACTTTGTTTGACTTGAAGAAAACAAATGATATCCAGACTTACTTTTGATGAGAAAAATCATTTGAGTAAGTTTTTATATTCAGGGCCTGGGTAATACAATATACCCTTATCAAAATATATATAAAAAAATATATATACACAAGCTGTAAGGTATTATCTCATTACCCACCACCTAAACCCATGAACTCTAAGTATAAAACAAATATTATCTCAAGGTGTTAAAATGGACAAAATATTACTTTATATATTTGTATACATATAAAATGGGAAGATATGTACAGGGCTCTTGCCATAAATAGTGCGAGATAGACAAAGGGTTATTAAGTTGATGAAAGAAGGAGTATCCTTCTTCTTCTTCTTCTTTTTTATTTTTATGGTATTTGAGTTTAATATCTCTTCTATTTCGAGATTTATTTATTTTTTTAAATTCTAGGTAGACATTTAATTTGTTTAAAGGGCTTTCTATTTTTTTCCCCCATCATTTTTAACCACAATTTTCTTTCTTTTTCACTTTGAAAGGAGGAGAAGGAGGGAACCAATTTGCAGAAGGAATTGATAGGATCCATTTCATCTATGTAGGCTATATGTATATATATATATATATGTACATTGAATTTATTTCAATTTGCATGATATAAAACTATAATCCACTTTTTATGACTCTTTACCCCCCCCCTTTTTTTTATACCTTTTATGTATATAATACTTGTATCGCCTTTTTTTTTTCTTTTTTTTTTTTTTCTTAATACTAAATAAATTATATAATTTGTATATAAATACAAATATATGTACTGTTGACATTCTCAAGTAGGTACAACCATATACATATTTGTATGTTTGTATTTAGGCACATATACATATATGTATTTTCATAAAATTATGTGCCTAATGACTTTAAATATATGTATGTACATGTATATATTTATTTATTTATTTGTTTGTAGTTATTACTATCATAACACGGCGTAATCATAAATACTACATACATTGACTTGAGTCATCATATGTACGTATTTACTTACCAAAACAAACTTACATTAAACACATTAAAATGAAGTGAGTCAGAAATGGTTTAGTCACTTTGCTTTTCTCACAACCTCATATCCTTTCATTTCTTTTATAAGCGTGAAACGCATGATTGCATGCCATAAATTAATAAAATAGCTTTTTGGTCATATATATATATATGACTATAATATACTTACATACTATAGATATGTACGAAAATATTATCGAGTAAGTTATGTATGTCTTATTGCAAATTAATTTTATGGGATTACTATGTCTGTACATATTTGCAAGGAGATCGTTTATAATTAGGAGGCATAATATATATTGTAAAATTGTGTTATTGCTGTTACATACAATACACACATATATGTATATATGTAGTGACCAAAAAAAAACAAAAAAAAAAACAGGTAAAATCAATAGCAAGGTAATAATTATTAGTTTGCAAAAACAAAGCAAAAAAACAGGATAATCAAAATAAGTATGCTTCAATTTAATACATACTATAATTATTAGAAAAGTGGCGAAAAAATAACTACAATCGTAACAAAATATATAATTATAACACAGAACCTCACAATTTATCATAAAATGGAACACCATTGTAATTTATGGTTGTGTAACTGTTTTTCCGTTTTGTTTTTTAATTTTCCTATGAGTCTCTCTTTAATAATGTTGCCTTGCTGTATCTGAATGTATGTATGTATTTAATTAGTAGATAAATCATCTATTAAAACAGTGCTTCTCAAAAAATGGAGCTCTGTTTGGGGGAAGAAAAAAAAAAGCATTTGTGTCTTTTTATCTTTCTTCCATTTGAAGAAAGAAAATTTGATAGTTTTTTTTTTATGGGCATTTATATGTATATATATATAACTTTTTATGATAAGGATTCTTATTGAAAATCGGATCATACATACCCTGGAGTAGCCTCAAATTCACCTAAGAGTTCCCAAATGTTTTAAAAGATTTAAAATTGTAATAAATATCTTCTTATATGATCACCGTTCAAAAAATGACGGGAGGATTATTGACAAAAACGAAATACATGGATGTATTAAGATTCAATAATTCTAGCTAATCTTTTGTTATAATTAGAGATTGAGCGAAAAATGAGGGTTGTGTATCCTTTCCGTTCATTTTTGAGCGCTTAGATGGAAAACAAACAATGGAGCAACTTAGAGAAACATCAATGAACAGCGTTCATTTCAATGATTATACTTTTTTATTTTTAAGTTTAAACTAAGTCTTTGACGAACATGTAATAATATTATCTTAAAAATACATTGTGAACCAGGTCCTGCTGAATACCATTTGTTACTAATGGGTAAGCAGTACAATCTCGTCATTAAAAGTTATGGGGGGGGGGGCAGGAGATAATGGTTTTGAATGTATTGATGGGTCAATTCGACACATGGTTTTCTATTTATTGATTATATTAATGTATGCTACGCAGTGTATTAGGTCTGAAACCAAACTTTTTCTTTTCAGTTTAATACGAGCTTAAAGAGTATCTTATACATATATGAATAAACAAATTAAATGAAGAATAAGAAGAAAAAATACCCATAATTTGAATGAAAATGGTGAAATTTTCTATTTAGCATGTATACGACTTAATAGTGTCAATATTACTTCCTGAATAAGACATGCCATCGCTACTGTATTTGAATTGGCTGTGATCCCCAATGATTACTATAATTATTACCTTAATTCCTAAAATGGGAAAGGCTTTAAATAATATTACAAACTCTATCGTATAATTACACTCCTTGACACATCATTCAAAATTTTTACAGGACTTTGTATGAAGCGACTAGTAAAGCCCCCTACCACACATAGTATATACATCATAGAAAGCTTTGATACATAGTATAAAGAAAAGGTTCGCAGAAAGTATATCAAAAACTCTGCGGAGTTGACTCCATAAATCAAATGTACAGACATTGAAAAATCCTTTTATTCGATCACTCATAGGTTTTTAATTGAGCAATTGAATAAAAAAGCTTTTCCTTCTAAACAAGTGTTTTAGCTCAGGCTTCCATTCTCCAAATTCGGTCAATCAAAACTAAAGAAAGTTCAGGGTGATCCACTTTCCGCATCACTCATTTATATTGGTAATTAATTCCCTGTATAAAAGAAAGGACAATATAGACAAATTTGAGAGAATTCTGGAGGGACTCTGCAAAAAATCTGGTTCGTAGGTCAACAAATCAAATGCACAGATCTTAAGCATCAATGGAAGAAGAACTTAAAAACGAATTCCCAAGTTCTGGGAATTAAAATCTCGTCTGTTCGAGGATGATTACATTCATACGTAAAAATGAAAAGAGAGTCTTCAACATTGTTTCAAAAGCAATTGCTTCGTTTTCCTCTCTCCAGCTTAACAAAGTAGATAAGTTCACAATGTAGAATTATAGTAAAATATTTCCAATATCATTCATCTGATGATCTTTACTCCTTTTTTCTGAAAATATATGTCATTTCCTGTGATATGAGAGGGGGGGAGAGTGTATCTGACATAAGATTAACAGTTTCTACTTTTCCTTGGGATCTGGGTTTTATGTATATTGAGAAACTTTATATAAACCTAAGCCTAAGTTAGAAAGTAATGATGGATATCAAATGATAGAAGATCAAAGCAAAATACTAAAATAAGATCGGAACTGGCTTTCACGAAAATATTTTAAGGGACTTAAACAACTATTTCAAATCACAGAGGATGTCAGTTTTTAGTAGAAAATAATGACCAAAGGTCCAATGTAAGCAACCCTTCCAATTACTATTATGATAGATGAACACAATGCCTGAATTGCCATCACAGGATACGAACTGGAAAAAAATATATAGAGCTTTTCATAAAGCGTTGGAATACCGATATAAAACACAAGACGTCTTTCTACCTAAACTTTTAATTAACTTTACTACAGATGATTAAATAAAACCAAAAATAGGACAGCCAACACCCTTTATATTTCCCTGGAGAACATCAAAAAAACATACAAATCTGACGTAAATAACCGACTGAGATTGTCAAATCTCAATTATCCTAGGTATGATCTCTCAAAAACACACGCCCCAACATTATTTCTTCACTACATCATAAAACAAAAGTGGCTTATTTATAAAATTGCAATGTCGTCACTATTTACTAACAAGTTCTGAATTGATGGAAAAAGTAAAGCTTGTTTATTTTTGTCAAAAAGGCTCAGAAACTTCTACAAATTTATTATATGACTGCTCTGATAGAATTCTCTAGTTTACTGATAAAGAAAACTTTATAGTCAAGACACGTCAGAAGTTGACTGAGTAGTCAAAGAAATCAGCTTCAAAGTAGAACTGATTATGAGCTAAATTGAAGAAATTATTTATTCTGACTAATACCACCATGTTCCAATTCAAATAATACTACATACTGAGAAAATAGTAGAAAGAGCACTCAAGATGTAGGAAATTTTATAGTGAATGAACAACGCGTACTTTTTGGATCTGAATCATGTTTTATAAATTTTATTCAGTATTTGAATAATGATTTTATCATGTGTAATTTTTTTGAAAGTATGTTGAATAATGCAACAACTTTGAGGAAACAAAATAAGTTATTCCATCTACTTATAATAAAAAACATCAGTTCAGATTGTACTTTTTATTTGTTTGTACACATAGATAGTGATATGTAGATCCACACTAAGAAAACTATTGTTTTTAAAATTTTGTAATCAATTCAAATATTTAATTGACAAAAAATAAATAATATCTAGAATGAAATTGTATCTCACAACCTTTCTTTCAAATAGAAACAAACAAAAAAGGACCAAAATCAGTTGGTAGTAGTTGGCAAATATATTCTTCATTTTATAGCAGAATCACAAGAACATATTCGAGTTCAATCCGTCAGTATTCAGAATACTGGACAGGGTTAGAAAAATTTTACAGATAAAAGAATAGATATGTTTCTGGAATAATTCTATGTTCAATTACATTTTTTTTTAAATCTGAAGCACATTCAAAACACACTATTGAAGACCATTTGAAGGGAACATCAAACTATTTACCTACTAGGCCATGGTTTGGTGGTGTTCCCTCATGGATTTGTCGATCCCCCTTTTTTTCTTTTTTTTTTTTAGTTGTTGTTGTGTTATTTATGTTGTATGTATATGTTTACATTTATTTTTGCAAACGGTTGTCAAACAACACGAACCAAAAATATACAAACATGGAAAATATACATATTTATGTATTTATAATGTAAAATAATTTCTTCCACTTCCTAAATAGAAAATCAATTGAAAGTTATTATTTTGTATATATACTGCATATGTTTAAAAAAAAGTGTTTTTTTTTCTCATTATTTTTTCATATTTGCTAGACCATGCCTCATATTTTGTAGAATTGTATACATATATGTATATATATTTTGGCAGTCCTATTACTTTAAAAAAAAAAGATAAAAAACAGCTTCGAAATAAGTGAGACTGAGTATATAATGTGTAAATGATAATTGATGAGAAATTTCTATTTAAGTAAGTGTTAGAACTTATATGTTATTTTCCATTTGTGTACATAAATAACGTAGATAGGTCTGTATAATTTCTAATCAGTTTGGATTTATGGTCATTTTTTTATATCTCTTTTATGATCATTATCATTTTAAAATAATTAAAATTTGAATTCCATTCCAATACAAATTATGTTGGAGCACTTTTTCCCTGCATCAACAATGTACTTCAAATTGCTATAATAAAAAATAATTATAACTAGTGTACATTTAATAGAACATTGCATCGCTGTACTTCAAGTGATGAACATATTTTTTTCAAAAAAAATAACTAATTAAAAAATTTGTTTTTTTTAAATGACTCTATTTCAAGCTTTGAAATGGAAAGTCACATTTCTACGCAACTTTATTGAAAGTAAATTTTTAACAAACAATCAAAGAAGTGTTTGAAGTGACGATTACAAGCATATGCTTTTAAAACAGGGCCCATAAATATTTCGATATTTCATAGATAATTGAGCAAATATTTGATTATTCATCCTCGTTTGAATGTATTATTTTGTTTAATGCTTCATTTTTTAGTCATAATGGGCCATTAATGTTAATACTTGGAAAAAGAAAGGAAAATGGGGGGGGGGGGGAGAAGAGGCTTTAAGTTGAGCTCACAGAATAAAAAAGTTTTTTTAGGGGGGAGTTTAAATTCAATTTATTTTTAATAGAATCTTGTTAAATTTGAAAATTGATAAAATATCTTTGAATCAAAATGGGTAAAAATGTTGTAATGCAATTTTTTGTTCTGGATTTGTACAGCAAAACTATCTCGATTAGTTAATCCTTAATTCTAATTAGTAAGAATTAGTTAATTCCTGAATATGTAGTCTAGATTCAAAGAGTCTGTCATGTCCGTGAAACCTTTACCACCACCTTCCTATATCAAATTATAGAATATTTGAGAATATGGTAATTTAATTGCTTCTATGTAGAAATTAATATGTACGAAAAATGTATATTTCCTATCAAACAAAACAAAACAAAAAAAATGCAGGGTTTTCGAATGATTTTCTACGGCTCTTTTTTTTATGATGTGACTCTCTGTTCAGTGAACGTAAACGCTTACATATTCAATGATGATATAGTTAATTTGCATATATGTATGCTCCTTATTTTCCCTCTCTACCACCAATACAGTCAAATAATAAATATGAAAAGCTCGGAATTAAATCCATGGTATTTTTTATTGTGGAAAAAAGTGTGGGTTTTTTTAGTCAAAAAATAAAGAATAAAAATAAATTTCTTTTCCATTATATTTCAAACCTTTAGGGCTGAAAAAAAAATCCCGCTAAAATAAAATATATAGTGTAAATAAAATATACACCTTCGCTATCACATAGCTTCATGATATCCCAATTTTATTATTATTATTATTTACTTTTTTTACAAAAAGAATTTTCCGAGAAATTAATGAATTTTACCTACAAACATGAATAAATATTTAATATCCTAATATTTACGAGTTTATAAGGAATTTATGTACAACAGAGCTGTTGTAAAAGGTAATTTATGCTAAATAAAAATGTTTTTACGAAATACAGAATGGCTCACTAAAGTAAAGAATAATCGTTGTTTCACGTGTAGAAAATCCAAATTACAATCGACTCATGCATTATTGCCAACCTCCCTCTTTCTCTCTCTCTCTCTACCTTGTATGTAAAAAAAAATATTAATTTGACATCAACTTTTAGATTTGATTTGATTTTCTTAACAGGCAGAGCAAGAAAAGTAATTTTATTATGATGACTATTGTTTAATATGATGGAGTTTTCTTTCCTGCTTTCTTTGATATTATATTGCCTATGCTGTTGCTGTTCTTATAGATTTCAATGACTGTTTATTTTTATTTTTGTTAAATTATAAAACATTTGTGTTACTTTGCAAAAAACAAAAAAAAAACAAAAAAAAAAAGTCATGTTTAATCAATAAAGACCATGTGAAAAAAATGGGAATTCGTATGGTTTTTTTTTTTTTGTTATTATTATTATTATTATTACTCTTACTTCTTTGTGTACTATGAGTGGATCTTTTTTGGGTGTCTTCTCCGTGGCTATCAATGTACAAATATATAAATATCAGAAGGAACACTCCTTATATAACTAATGGACACACAATAGATGACTCTTCCTTCTTCATTCGTTCGTTCCTTCGTTCGTTCCTTCCTTCCTTCCTTCGTTTGCTCGCTTTCTCTATCTCTCCTGAAGGGCTTTTCCACGAAAACTAAAGTAGTTCTTGGGTAGTTGTTGGCATATTATATATATATATAATGTATATACATATATACACACTTTTTTTTTTTTTCTTCAAATATTGCACGTATACAAAAACATACTAATTATGGAGTTCCCTTATTTTTTTTTCTCTTTTGGTGCGTGTACATGTAGGGTAGTAGAAGAAGAAGAAGAAGAAGAAAAAGAACCCGTGTTAGGTATCTTGCCTTTTCTATACTTTGACGACTGCTTTCAGTAGGATATCAAAAAAGGAGTGTGTGTAGATATACTACATATATTTATATATGTATATACGAGGAAGCTCCTTCTTTTTTTTCTTCGTTTTTTTTTTTATGAAAGCTCATTTTGCAAATAAATATATATTAACTATACCTACCTACATATATATGTAGGTATAGTACTATGTATGGACTGAAATCCTTTTGCTACATATTTAAATGCAATAAAATTTTATTCAATTAGAAAGTTTCTATTGATTTTAAATGAAATAATTTTGTCTTAGTGGATGTTACGAATAAAAAAAAAAAAACCCTCTGAGTGTTTACCTTTATATGTATGTAGGTATTATTACTGAAAAAAGTGTACGCTTATTTTGCGTAATAATAAAACGGTGCATACATATTATGTACTTACATAGCTATATCCTTTTCCTTCTTATAAACGTCACTATATGTATTCTTCAAATGATAGTAATAAGAAAATATTGATCACAGTTTAAAGCCCTTTCATCATGTAAAAATATATGAATTAATAATCAAGAGTAGTCCATGGGATGAGAGAGGAGACATTGTAGGCCTAGCTACAGAGTCAAAGGTTTTTTTTTTTTTTTTGCTTTTTTTAATATTAAAGAATAATGATTATCTAAGGAAGGAAGGAAGCATTCGAAACTGGACGCAAAGGAATGGGAGCAGATATTTACATATACGATGAAGCTAAGATATTTAGCAAGGATATTTGATTACCATGTACAATTCCTAATTCCGTTTTTGTACTAAATGTTTTGAGGGGGCTTAGAGTATAGTTTTTCTTTTTGAAATAATGTCTCTAAAAAAACAAAAACAATAACAACTCTAGATAGGTGCATAAATATTATATTATATTAAATATAACGTGACAGTGCTTTTACACCAGTCATCCTGTTCTTAGGTAGTCATGCAATAAAAATAATATTTAAAGCAAGCAGAAAGGCGGGGGGTGGAACAAGGCGTTGAACGACAACGACATGTGAGTCAGACAGCTTCTTCTTTTTTTTTTTTTTTTTTTGTGTGTGTGTGTTCTTCTCTGTTATTCATTTTTAAAGCTTCATGGTGGGATTTTGGTAGTACAACTCCTTAAGGGATCCTTTGATTAAGAGTGATGCATTGATCCTCATTATTCTTATTCTTATTTTTATTATTCTAAATGAAAAGTAAAACAACTCTTTTCTCAATTAGAAAATTGTAATACTCTATGTAAGTCAGATCTTAATTAAGA